>BSUD01000006.1:13548337-13600923 GCA_033239045.1 Fagopyrum esculentum | reverse complement strand
TTGTAACACCCCAAATTTTACAACTTAGGGAGTTACTGGTTAGGACCGCACAGTGGGTCCCGACCTTAGTTTGACAACAACTTAACGAGATCTTACAACAAGGCACAGATAAGGAAAAATCAAAAATCATATAATAGTTCTTAATAATGCATGAATGTGACCAGATCGACTACAGCCGGAAAACGGAATATAACAAAGTACGAAAGGCAACAATGTTCAACTGTAAAACCCACAAATGCAAAAACTGCAAAACGTCCTAAAGTACGACACCCCGGCTGACCACTACCATCTGGATCACTCGGCATCTGCTCTAACCTGTGTCAAGTCTAAACAACATATCAACAGTTAGCTAACTATCCAAATATAAGCAAAATGATAACAGCACACACACACGCATAAACAAAATTAAACAAACATCATGCTGGCACTCAACCAATTATTATCTATTATTTTAGTGATTCACATTATTCAATTTAAGTTGTGGCACGAGAACTATTATTAGTTCTCGCCTCCGTTCCTTATCCAACTGGTGTAGGTATAGCTGCCTTCCTTTGGTAGCATCACTACAAACCATGTGTGGACTAGTCCCGAAAGAAACCCCCAGCGCCCTGCGAGCTACTGAGCGGAATGCCACCGCCCGTTACTCTTAGGCCAAAAATACAGGTCGGTATTTATATATCACAACCTATCTCTCTAACATGTCAATCACACACCACCATCATCATTTATACTCATATTTAGCAGTCAGCTAAGTAAGCCCAAAGGACTTACCTGTTATAACGCTCGACTCTTTAATAACCACTTGCTCTGTAACTGTACCCACTCAGTTGCCTGTTAAAGGCGATAAGTGTATTAGCACACTTTCACGTAGATAGAAGTCTAAAACTTCTAAGATCAAATAAGTATTAAGACGTACTAGTTACATTATTAGTTTTAGGGTAAAATGACCATTTTACCCTTGGTTCCGATTTTCTTGAAGACCCTAAAATTCATGTCCAAACTCCTATTTGAAGTTCTAAAATATATCCTAACTCTTAGAATTTTATTAGGTGCGAAACTGACATTTTTCCTATGTTTCTATTTTCCGGAAGAACCGAAAAAGGTTTAACTTCGGCTCTAAATATAAAATTCTTAACAGCTTATAAAATTTCCGAATTAAATGTCTAGATCATCTATGAGGTTCTATCTAGCCTTAGAAGAAAGAATTCCTCCAAACTGTTCAGCCGATGTTTTTATAATAATTCCCAAAGTCGGTTTCTCACTCTACTTTCTTATACTTAGTCAAAATTTTAAGTTTAATAAAACTGCTCAACTACCTAACTTCGGGAGCTCGTAACTTTCAATCCGACCGTTCATTTCTTCCCAAATTTTAATATGCTAAACTACATATATCTGTCTACAACATATCAAAAATTCAACGGTGGATCTTTATCCAAACGTTTTATAATTGATCGACAAGATGGCTGTTCGTAACCTGAACGCTGAAGGGAGTAAAACGAATTTACATCAGCTACTAACTTTCCTTTGTTCATAAAATGCAGCAGTCCATTATTCCTCTCCTTAGATCTATATGCTCAGCAGCTACCAAGGTCAACCTAGCCTAAGTTCAAACTCGACTACAACAATTCGTCATTCTAGCATTACGTAAATAGTGTATATACATAAGGTTATGTACTACTTCTAGGGGCAAGGCATTGGGATGCAGAAACTGTGACTCACCTCTACTGGCTGAGTTCCGGATGCTCTTCTGGCTCCTTCGTCCTGCTGTATACATCGGATGGGGTAAGAGAAGGCTCGCCAATGAAAAGGGCTGTTTGCCGGGAGGTAGAGTCGCAGAAGTTGCAGCAGGTCGGGACGTAGAGGAGGAGATCGAAGAATGCAACCCAGAAAGGAAGGAGATAACTGTAACGACTGGGAAGGGAAGTGAAAGATCGCAGCCGCTGGGAAGGAAAGCAGAAGATCCGGCTGCGTGATTTGCGGTTTGTAACGTTGAAGATCTCTCTTGGCTCCAGGTCAGCACGCGTAAGGGGAGGAGCAGGCTGCAGTTCGTTGGGCCGGTATCTCGACGGGCCTGCTGGCGTGGGCTGTGCTGCTGCTGGGCTGGAGTGCTACTGCTGAAGGCTGCAGAAGGGGCTGGGCTGCGCATAGGACTGGGGCGGACAAGGCAGCTGCTGTTTCTGGGCTGGAGCGGACAAGGCAGCTGGGCGGCTGGGCTGAACGTGCTGCTGGCGCTGGGCTGTCAACAGCCTGTCTGGGCTTGTCACAGACTCGTCACAGCCTTGTCTGGCCTTGTCACAGACTCGTCACAGCCTTGTCTGGCCTTGTCACAGCTTCGTCACGGCCTTGTCTGGCCTTGTCACAGCTTCGTCACAGACTTGTCTGGACCTTGTCACAGCTTCGTCACAGACTTGTCCGGACCTTGTCATATTCTAAAATAGGGCTAAACTTATTATTTTGGTAAGCTACCTAAAATGATAAATTTTATAAAGATCCTATCATTTTATGTGAAGGGGAAGCTACATAAAATGATAAACTTTTAAAGGATTCTATCATTTTATGTGAAGGAAATCTACATAAAATGATAAATTTTATAATAATGTGTCTAACTAAGTAAACGGATATGGATCAACTGATCGAGATCTATTTTATAACGGAAATAGACGGAATAAAATTTCCGGATTTTACAGTCTTGACCGGACACAATCCGCGTCCTCACCGTGTCCTAGATGTGTCCTACCTTGGAAACGTGTCTTGACCGTGTCCGGTCAAATTTGACCGTGTCCGAGCCGTGTCTGGGTGTGTCCCCGTTTCCGACACGGCAGGACACGGGACACGCCGCCTTCTAGAAGTGTCCGTGCATCATAGATATGCATCCATCTTCTATACAAATATCTTAATTACTAAATCGGCAAAATATCTCGGAAATAATTGAAACAAATATATCAGAATGTCGGTGTGTTAGGGCATGTGCAACCGTTTCCCAAAAAATACTTTAAAATGGAAAAAGAATTTTCGTTTTTTCTAAATTATTTTTGTCTTCAATCCAATAGCTTCTCGAGTCAGATATATATTTATTTTTTTAAAAAAAAAAATTAAAGATGAAAACTGTTAAATTTTGTAGAAGAGAGGTATTTGGGGAAGCTTTTGCTGCAAATATAGGGAAATAAATGCATATTTTTCCAAGCTCCCTATTTTAGAGATTGTGATAGGAAATTTGTTGGATAAAAAAACCCCCTAAAATTCCTCCAAAGTCTAACATCCTCTAAAATAGAGTATCTGTTGTACATGCTCTTAGGACTTATTTTGCATCCATGATACAAAGTGTGTCCCTAATTTCTTCGGTTATTTTAAAATGAAAATAAGTTGGTTTAATAGATAATATATGTGTAAGTTAAGGGATAAACAAATAATTAAAATTGGAAATTAAAACCTCAAAATTAAAAAAAAATTATCTTCTCTCATCTGCATCCTTCCGACGACAGCGTAACACTTTGGCGACGAAACCTTTAGTGTCGGGAACCTTCGGCGGCATCCAATGTCGGAAACCATGCCAAAATCATTAGGTGAAACCCGTGGAAGCGAAGTTGCAAAATCCTTTCAACGGCGGAATCCGATGATGGCGGAACCCTTTAGTGACCCCAAACAATGGCGAAACCAAATATGACTTTTCTTGTATAAGCGAACTAGATGCTTTTCTTGTGATTTAGGCGTCTAGAGAGCGAGATTTCGTTACACAAGTTGTCATAAGAGCTTAAAAGGGTTGGTTTCAATGCACTTATTCTCACAATTGATTCAGAAAAGATAAAGCAAAAATGAATCATACATAAAGAATATGTGACTTGATTCGAGATTCAAGTTAGGCCCTGTTTGGATGTCCAACACAATTCCACTATTGTTCTTGTAGCAAAAAGGTTGCAAGCGTTTGTCATATAAGAGTTTTGAAGGATTGCTTATGGATAATAGGTCAACCAACGCATTTGGACATTACCAATGCATTTGGAGTAGCCTTCATATAAAATATGTGAGCAGAAAAGTGAGGATATTCCAAGGCGGCTCTATAATGACTGATAGAATATGCAATTATGTGTAAATAGATGATACCCTACGTAAATATTGTAAATATGTTTGTTATAAATATATCCATCAGTCAATGGAAACCCTACGGGGAATTTATTCATATTCTCACATGGTATCAGCCTTCTTTCCTCCTCTTCCGCACGCTCTTTTCCCCGACGGCTAACCCTAGCCCTAATTCCGTTTTTCTGTCGAGGTTTCCTTTGTGCGCCCTCCAGCCACCATCGCCTCCAGTACCACGGATCACACTACACCCCTCATGGCTGCCGACAAAAAGCAATCCTTTCATTCCGCCCTCGGAATATCCAACATCAAGAACAACATCGCTCTCGTCCTTGACCATGACACTCCTTACGCTTCATTGGTCACCTTATTTCGCGTCACTACGAAGGCTCATAACGTTTTGGATCACATTGATGCCACGGTTCCCAAGCCGGTTGACATTGATGACTCCCTCTGACAACAAGGTGACGCGACCGTTCTTCAATGGATATATAGCATGGTTTCACGGGACATCCTTCTCAAAATCTTGGATCCGGATGATACCGCTCTTCAAGCATGGATTCAAGTTCAGTACATCTTTTAGGATAACAAGAACACCCGCGCAGTATATCTTGAACACGAGTTCTCCAACTGTAAACTGTTAGGGTTTGCTTCTATCTCTACTTATTGTCTACAACTTAAATCTCTAGCTGATCAACTGAAGGGTGTCGGATCTCCCGTTCGGAAAACCGTCTCGTTCTTCAACTCATCTCAGGCTTACTAGCAGAGTACAATGATGTGGTCAGCATTCAACAATCGGATCCTCTTCCGAATTTCCCCAAAGTCCGGTCACAATTGCTACTTGAAGAAACGAGATTGGCCTCTCAAACCGCCTCCGGTCAAACGACCACCATAAACACTACCAGTGCCGGCAACAGCTCCGCTTCCTCCAGACCACAGTCCAACCACACCTCCTCTGCACCGGACCAGTCCACCCGGAGTCGTGGCCGTAGTCGGAAAGGCAAGGGACGACAACCTGCAACCGCCGGCGTGAAGTTCGCCTTCCATCCGTAGCTGGGTTGGCAGCCTATTGCCGCAGCTCCTGGTGGGCCGTCTCCTTCGTCCCAGCCCGCCTGGTTTCAGGCCCAGTCTTCCAGCCCGTTTTAGCAGCAACAGATGGGCCGCCAATTTCCCCCTTATCCTTATCCAACAACTCAATAGGGGATTCTTGGGCCTAGTCCTCAACCCACACAACAACAGGCTAATCTGGGCCTTATTTCGGACGCCTAACAGCAACCCACTGCCCTTGATCAAGCTTTTGTGACTATTTCTCTCAATCCCGCAGATAACCTTTGGTATATGGACACGGGCGCGACATCACACATGACGAATGACTCCGGTAACATCTCGTCTTTTTTACATAATGGTTTTTTAAATTCGATAATTGTTGGAAATGGTATGTGAATTCCTTCTACAGCTCTTGGCGATGCTACGTTACCCACAAATAACCGACCCCTTAAATTGGCCAATATCCTTGTTGCTCCCAAACTTGTCAAAAACTTGGTTTCCGTTAGACGTTTTACCACTAATAACCGTGCTTCTGTAGAATTTGACCCTTTTGGTTTCACTGTGAAGGATCTACAAACGGGGACCGTTCGCATGAGATGTAATAGCTCCGGGGAGCTCTATCCGGTTAACAACAACCTCATTCGTCCACATCATGCTCTCTTTGTCGAGTCTTCCACAGTTTGACACGCTCGTCTCGGACATCCCGGCTCGTCCGTGCTTAACCTTCTGCGTTCTTCTTCTTTTCTTCATTGCAAAAAGGAGTCATCTACATCTCTTATGCTTGTCAGTTAGGAAAAATCATAGATTGTCGTTTGATCGCTCTACTTCTACTACAGTTGCACCTTTTGACATTATTCATAGTGATAATTGGACTTCTCTCATTCCTAGTTGGGAAGGTTTTAAATTTTATCTCTTATTTCTTGATGACTATTCTCATTTTTTATGGATTTATCCTATCAAATTTAAGTCTCAAGTTTTTGATCTTTTTGTGCAATTCCATAAACTTGTTCAAACACAATTTCATATCAACACTAAGAGCTTTCAATGCGACATGGGCCGTGAGTTTAATAATACGAATTTTCACAATTTATTTGTCACCCATGACATTAGTTTTCGATTTTCGTGTCCTCACGCCTCTCCTCAAAATGGCAATGCTGAACGTATCATCTGAACCATTAATAACATGGTGCGTTCCCTTCTTTTTCATGCCTCTATTTCCGTTTCTTATTGGCCTCGCGCCTTGGAAACGTCTTGTTACCTCCTCAACATTCTCCCCTCCACCACTATTCATAACTTGTCCCCCACCCACGTGTTATACAACACAACTCCTCTCCTAGACCATATTAGAGTCTTCGGTTGCCTTTGCTACCTCAATCAAAGTGCTGCCATTTCTCGTAAACTCCAACATCGTACCTCCCCATGTGTCTTTCTAGGATATCCCTCCCATCATCGAGGATACAAATGCCTAGAGTTCAGTACAAATAAATTAATACTTTCTCGTCATGTCACTTTTGATGAGTCTAGTTTTCCGTTCGTTTCCCGGATTACCGTCTCCCCGGACCACTATGACTCTCTCACCAACGACGGAATTTCCCCTATACCCAAGCTCATCTTTGTGATTTAATCCTCAGCAGCCCACCTACAAAATCAGGCCCACATTCAGCCCACCAATCGCCTGGCCCAATCCTTGTTGCCCTCCTTCCACGCATGTCGCAAGCTGCCAGTGCCGGCCCATCTGTTTCCCTTGGCCTTATGTGTCAACGTGGCCCATCTCAGACCCCACCCCCTGATGTCCCAGGCCCACCTGCACCAACATTACCTGCTTCCACACCTCTTGCATTTCAGCCCAGCCCACGTCCACTCCCACATCTTTTAGCGCATCAACAATCCTCTTCCAATCAGACAATAAATCCGCCTATCCATCCTAATAACCGACCACAAACCCGAAGTCAATCCGGAATCGTCAAGCCCAAACCAATATTGGATTTATCGGTCACCACCGCCCCACTATCTCGTTCCATATCTCCCCTTCCTAAATCCCACAATGTAGCTCTTCAAGATCCGTGTTGGACCGTTGTCATGCTCGACGAATATCGAGTTCTTATGCGGAATAAGACTTGGGTCCTGGTTCCTTGTCCTCGTGATGTTAAACATTGTGCAATGCATGTGGATTTTTAAGCACAAGTGCAGGTCTGATGGTTCCCTTGAGCGGTACAAAGCTCGTTCGGTTGCTAACGGATGTTCCCAGCAGATTGAGGTTGATTGTGATGAAACATTTAGCCTAGTGGTCAAACTGGAGACTATCAGGATGGTCCTCAACATTGTTGTTTCTCGTTCTTGGTCTATCCACCAGCTCAATGTTCATAACGCTTTCCTCCACGGGCATCTAAAAAAAACGGTGTATATGTTTCAACCTCCGGGTTTCTGTGATTCCACTCACCCTAACCATGTATGTCTCCTGCAGAAACCTCTCTACGGTCTCAAACAGGCTCCTCGCGCTTGGTTTTAACGCTTTGCTGGATTTTTAGGTCGCATTGGCTTTGTCGGTAGTAAGAGCGACTCGTACCTTTTTATTTATCGCCAAGGTTCTGACATTGCTTATCTGCTCCTTTATGTCGATGACATCATTCTTACAACGTCTTGTTACGCCAACAACTGATAGGGAGCCTCGGTAAGGAAATTTCCCTTAACGTCCTAGGCCCTTTATCCTATTTTTTGGGCATCTATGTTCGTCGAACTACATCCGGCATGCTCCTTTCCCAAGAAAAATATGCTCGTGAAATTGTTGAACGAGCAAACATGACCAACTGCCAACCATCTGCAACTCTTGTTGAGACGTCTGTAAAGTTAAGCGTCTCCTCTACTCCGGCTAACCTTGTATCCGAGTTTAGCTGGGGCTCTTTAATACTTGACTTTCACACGCCGGGACATCAGTTATGCTGTACAACAAGTGTGCTTGTTCATGCATGATCCCAAGGAAGCTCATTTTGTTGCCCTTAAGCGTATCATTCTCTACATCTCACGCTCTTCATCGTTAGGCATCACCATTTCTCTATCACCAAACTCTGACCTCATTGCCTACACAGATGCAGACTGGGCCGGTCTCCCTGATACTCGTCGATCCACCTCAAGTTACTGTGTCTTCTTCAATGACACACTAATCTCATGGTCTGCCAAGCGACAATTTGTCGTCTCTAGATCGAGTGCAGAGGCAGAATATAGAGGAGTTGCCAATGCTGTTTCTAAGTGCTCTTGGCTTTGAAATCTTTTACTAGAGCTTCATTGCCCGCTTGACAAGGCCTCCATTGTCTACACTGACAACATCTCTGCTACTTACCTTGCCAGCAATCCGGCTCAACACCAACGGACCAAGCACATTGAGATTAAGGTCGCTCGTGGTTACGTTCGAGTCCTTCACGTACCTTCGGCTTATCAGTATGAAGATATTTTTACAAAGGGTCTTCCTCAACAATTGTTTTCTAGATTTTAGATTCAGTCTTATTGTAATGCCTCCTCTAATTTCGACTGCGGGGGTATGATAGAATATGCAATTCTGTGTAAATAGAGGATGCTACGGGGAATCTATTCATATTCTCACAATGACAACAAAGACCATCTTCTCAAATGATATGAACGAACTTAGCAATTTCCTGCATGCTATTGTACAAAACCCGCCTTCTTCTTGTACGTACTCTAGAGGTGTGACAAGCTCCGGTCTAGAAACGTCTGCCACAAGGGTTTGCTTTTGTGGGGTTGATGGTTGGTACGGCATCGGAATTATAGCACGTGATGAAGAGGGTAGGATTGTGTTGGCGGTGTCCAAACCGCTTCAAGGGAAGTGGTAGAGGAACCTGAAGGGGAAGCGATGGCATGGGCAATTGCTTGGGCGATGTATCAATGGCCCAAGGTGGTGGTTGAATCGGGTGTTGTGACGGTGATCAACAAGTTCAATGAGGGTCTTCCTTTGTTGGGACTTTGGGAGCTATCGTCGGACGTGTGTACTTGAAGACTGTACGAACGGTCTTTTCATGAATTTTTTCAAAAAAAATGTAAGAACACCAAAGATAACGAAAAACTAGGAGGATTATAATATTGTTAGTATGTGTAGCGCCCCGGATTACGACGGCTTGAATTGCGTTCCGAATCCCACGATAAAACTACACTAGATCTTTGTAATGGCTTTGGAAATCTGGCACCACAATCTTGAAAGACTACAAGTTCAAGCCTTTCGTTTGTTATGACATGCACCATCATGACCACGGTGAAACGGGGACGTTTCACAACCAAGAGGAGGAGACTGATACGTCTCTGGATGCTGATGACATCCGTGTCTCCGCTCCTCTCGGCCCGTCTAGCAGCATGTCTTGTCTTCACTACAACGTGACATGAAGCTGACAAGTTTTGACGACATAATAATAGAAGGGATATTTCTTATGGAATATTTCCCTTCTAAGATTTCTCATTGGTCCGCCTTTTTAAACCTTTCATTTCGAATCTTTAATTCCGATAACTATGTTTAGACCTTTCATTTAGGAATTTAATTCAGAACCTTAATTTCGAACTTTCATATTTTAAACTTTTCATTTCAGAACTTAAATTTCAACTTTTAATTTAGTCACTGAATTTCGACCTTTGGTTTGACCACGTCCACACCTTTACATTCGAGGATTATAATGGATAATTGACTCATTTGTAAATCATATTCCATATAATTAAGTTTAAGTTGAAAGGGAAATCCTCCTCTTGATTTTGGGCATCAAATTTACTTCTCAAATTCTTTTTTGATTCTTCGATCCAAACCTTCACATTCGAAAATTCGTCAAGAATCAACTCAATCGTCACGGTTTGATCGATCACTCTAAATCGAATCAACCCATCAACTTTCACCTCCTTCTCAAAGATCTCGCCGCCCATATTCTCTCAATCGAATTCATCGTACATTAACTAAAGAGTATTTGAAGCTTAAGCATAATCTAGATCTAAAATTTATCCTCTACGTATCCAATAAAGCGCCACTACGAAGTTGCGTAATTTGCTATGAGATATCTACGATGAATGACAAACTTTATTCTCAAAAAAGTGTGAAAGAAGAGGCTGCCATTCAACGGAATATACGAATGATGTGTTTGTTTTTCCTTTTGTTGTTGTAAACCACAAAAATAATACTATTTGGATTTATATATTACGTGGCCTTCTCTCTTCCATGTCTCCATCTCTTCTTTCACTCCAACTAATAATTTCCATTTTTGGAATTAAATAAATTACATTAATGTTTCCACAATGTTTGGGTTGGCTTGGAAAGAATACAATGATATAGGCATCTACCATAAATCAGATCTTTTACCAATACAAATATCTTACTGTTTGGTAAAATAAGGAACAAAAAGACCCTATCTTTATCGGTTATTTTTATTGAATATCTCAAGTTTAACTTATTTAGGCCTGTTTGGTTTCAACTCTGAAAACGAATTTAGTGCATATGTATATCCTTATTCATAAAATTTGATAGAATAATTCATTGTGGTTTCATGCAAAATGCATTTGCATCCCCACAATTTGTTTCCCTATAGGGTATAAAAAGTAATCAAATTCAACTCCAATTACTACAAAAACAGAAGCAATGATTCCAAAAACTTTCATGAATAAGTAAATACATATGAACTAGATTCGTTTTCATTCCGTTTTCGATTCCGTTTTCGATTCCGAAGTTAAAACTAAACGGGCACTTAAATTTACTAAATATTGCATTTTTAGATATATTATGAAAAGTGAAGGAGTCATTAGTTTTGTTTTGACTAAAATGGGTCCTTAGATATTACAAAAGATATCAACAAAAATGGTCTCAATTGTTTTGGAATATTTGGTAGGTTGTTAGTGTATCTAAAAAAATCTAAAACTATTGGACACAATTGATCCTTAACAAACATAAGCCCAAGTGGTGCAACTGTTGAGAGGATTAAGATGGACCCACTTACCATACTTGTCTATCCACTTCACAAGAAGCTAGCTAGGAGTACGCCCTTCTTCTATATGTAATCATTGAAATGGCTGCTCACCCAATATTTAAGGGTATATTTGGTATATCGAGATTCAACCTGAAACTGAAAAATGTGAATGAAATCGAAGGAGGTAAAACGAATTGTTTTATTTGTATTTTTTGTGTAAAATAGAAAATAAATGAATAAGACAACAAATTCGTTGTTACTTCAGTCCGCTTCAGCAATGTCAACCAAAAAATAGATACCCCCAACGAAAAACCCTAAACTCACCCCACCCACCTCCGAAATCAAACTCAACCCCATGACTACCGCTTACACCGCTTTAACCAGGTCTCTACTCAGTTCTTCCACTAACAGAAATGTCGCCTCAAGATTTTCCGTTTTCGCGTCCAAGCCTAAAGCTGCTCAATCTCATTTCACATGCCCACGTATAACCTCATTTCCAACCCTCACATTATGAGGTGAAACTGATAACGATATTGTATTTTTACAAATTTTACAATTTTTTTGTGTGGAATGTTGTTTCAATTTCAGTAGTATGATTGTTTTACTTCTTTTTTAATGTCTTAAATATAGATCTCCGATTGAATTGAGTTGTTGGTTACAAATGTAGTGAAGAGAGTTCAAGAAGGGTGCAAATGCAATGAAGAGAGTTGAATGATTCAAGAATGGTACAAATGCAGTGAAGGGTACAAATGTCATCCCAATTTCATTCATTCGATTCAATCTCCATGGAGTAGCTGAATGATTTAGTCGATTAAGATTTTAATTCAGTCGATTCATTTGAATGAATTTCTGCTCCGAGTTGTTACCGAACGGGCTGAAACCTCATTCAGTCAATTAAGTCGACTGAATGAGGGCTACCGAACGCACCCTAAATAAAAAAAATCAATTCTTTTAAAAATATGATCTTGTAAAAATATGGGTACATCAACTTCACTAAACTTCGTTAGAAAAAAATAAAACAAAGCTTATTCAACCAACTATATATTTCAGATAATCAATAATCTTTAGTTTTAACTACCCATAAACTTAGCTTTGTACGTGTCTCATAAAAATTCTTAATTGATTGATATTAATTTTGTATTATAAAATATAGTAATCAAATTTGATTAATATTCTTACGATATGGATTTGAAAGGAGAATCACGATAATTTAAAAAAAATAATAATTTTATATTTATGAATATATAAAATTTCTAATATATAACTTTTTCCTATAAAAAATGGAATTATTTCATTTTTAATTTCAAAGTATCATACCAAATAAAGCATTCAAAAATTTTAGTCAAATTTATTAATATTTAAAAATAACAATTTCGAGATAAATTTATTAACCAAATTAAAAACAAGTTGGTACAATTTTATGTAATATATTAGGGAAACTTAAAAAGGTGGGATAATTTCAAAAAAGTGGAAAGTAATTGAATAAAGACATGGACGTAGAAGGTTGACATGTGAGTGGTTAAATGGTTATTCTCGACTACACATTAAAATAACATAAAAGATAAATATAATATATTATGGAGTTGGCATGGGAATGAATGGGTCGGCGATGCTACTTAATTTTGTATTTATTGGTAATATCTCTTCTTTCTTTTCTTTTTTAATTAGAGAAAACAACTAAAAACTAAACTACAAAATTACTAATCGTATGTTACCTTATAGGTATCAAAAGTAATCAAACTGTATCCCAATTACTTCAAACAATAAGGAATGATTCCAAAAACTTTCATGAATAAGGGTATACGTATGAACTAAATTCGTTTCCATTCCGTTTCCGATTTCGAAGTTAAAATCAAACGGGTCCTATATAAGGTTAGAAAAAGTATGTATATTAGCTAAAACAAAAAATCAGCTGCAAATGAGGGATTTGCTAAGAAAATAAAATGAAAAAAATGTTAAAAAACATTAAAATGATGAAATTATAGTGGGTAAGCCAAATTGAAGGATGGGGAAATGATTTGAAAAACACGTTTGGTGTTGGAGCGTAAGGCATTGTAAAGGCATTGTAGGCACATGTGATGTGAATATGTGATTGCTTACTTTGGATGTTAATGTCCTGAATGGACCTAAGTTATATTTTCTCAATCTTCGTGGCCCTCCCAGCCTACGTACATCGGATATATAGCTACCCAATTTCAATAAATAAATAAATATATTTATATCGAGAGAAAGATTTTGTAATTTTTACTACCGAGTGATACGCAAGTAAAGAACTTGACCTCGATTGAAGAGATCGAACATGTATAAGGCTGGTGAAGTTTCATTCTCAATACGTAATGCATGATGTTATTATATAAGTTTGGTATTATTTTTAGTATTGAAGTTAAAACATTTATTTTATTTTTTTTAAGAAAAAAATCAGTGTTCAATTTGGTATTTTTTAGTTTTAAACGGGTGAATGTCTATGTGAAATTCGAAGTAAAGTGTTGGAATTTATTGGAACATGCACCGGAAGGATATTTTGGGCACTTTTTCGGTGAGTTCCGGATAAAGCCAACGCCGATAAACTGGAACATTACTTTCGTGGTTTCAAGTACTACAATTTGTAATACTCATATATGTAAAATTGATGTTCAAATGAATGAATAATTTAATGTCCACATGCGAGCGTATTAAATGCACATTGAGAGACTTAATTGTAGAGGAACTTGATACGAGTCGATCAGTCAGGCTCCCATAAGTTGTTGTTCAACTTCATGGTAGGGTTAAACAAATTTAGACCATTGATTCAAACTAGTGGTCAAGATTTGTTGATACGAGTTTAATTTTATAAAAATATTTTTTTCATTATCAACTACCTAGTCATGAATAATATCGATTTTGCGAAAAGTCTAATTTCAAAATTTATATTATCTATGAATTCACATGTCATGAGATTAGATGATTTAAATTGGGTCTATTAGTAAATAATTTTACAAATTTGATGTGAACAAAATAATATTAAATCACGTTTTAGTGTTGAAATACCATTAGAGATAAAAAAAAGTTAATTACTGAATAATTTAAAAATATTTTCAAATCACATTCATATATTAGAACTAAAGAAGTAACGTTGATGTAAAAATTTTACAACTCCCGCATAAATTTTTGTTCACTTCAAACTTATCATATAAATGATTATTATATTTTATTATTTATATAATTTTGTTATATCTTTTAAATAAATAATTTAAAAAGAGTTAAGTAATTTAAAGTAATTTAAAGATCGATTGTAGTCATTTGTATTAATAATTACACTTTTAAAATAAATGGGTTAAAAATAAACTATTTTTAAAAAATCAATAGTTGGTTTAAAAGTAAATATATTTTAAACTTAAAAGTAAATATAAAATTTTAAATTAATCTCTTTATGTAAATTGGTCTTGTAAATATTTTCTTTTCTTTTTCATTGATCTAAGAAATAAATGTTAACCATTAATTATAATCAATGGTCCAAATTTACTAAATTTCACCATAAAGTTGATAACTTTAATGGAGCCCAACCGAAAACCAAAATCAATTTCAAAATTTAATTTTAGAAGAGACAATTTCTACTTTACACAACCACACCCTATATGCGGAATTGAGGTTTTATTTTGATCCTCGTACGCATTATCGTCGACTTTGTTGAATCGTTGATGGATGAACGACCTCCGTTCCGGTGTTCATGTGCGTAATTGACCCGTTGACGATTTATATTATGGATCCTAATCCGAATAATTAAGGCCACAACCTCCAAATGATTAGCTTCTGCGGCCAATGCTAACATCCTCACTCTTCCCCAACTTCCCCCCACCTTTTTCCCACTAGTAAATTCCATTCATTTCAACGCATTTTTTAAAAGCTAAAATTCCTTTTTTTTCTTTTTTTCTTTTTTTTTATTTTACCAAAAAATCTGAGACCACCGGTTCAAACACCCCGCCAGGTATAAATACTCATTCCATTGAACTACCACCACAGCAAGCACAAAAAACGCAGTATCACACACTAAGCAAAAATTAAAAATAATGGCCAACTCCAGCTGGATTCGCGGAGATCAGATCGGAAAAGGCTGTTTCGGAACTGTCAGCGTTGCATTCCACCGGAGTACCGGCCGCGTCTTCGCCGTTAAATCTGTTCCGGTGAATTCATCAACGCTTGTTCAGGTCGAATCAATCGAGAACGAAATTAAGATTCTCCGATCACTCTCCTCACCGTTCATTGTCAAATACTACGGCGATGATTCAACTCCGATGTCGGGGATTGTCCACCGGAATCTTCATTTGGAGTATTTACAAGGCGGAACCGCGTCGGAGTTGGCGAATGTCGGCTCCGATGAGGAGCTTCTCCGGCGATATACGCGGTGTATTGTTTCAGGTCTGAAATATATACACTCGAAAGGAATTGTTCACTGTGATGTCAAGGGAAGGAACGTTCTTCTGGATGGTAATCATGGAACTGCGAAGCTCGCTGATTTCGGATCAGCGAAATTGGTTGAAGATAATCAGAGGAATCGGGTTTTGCCACGTGGAAGTCCGCTCTGGATGGCGCCTGAGGTCGTGCGTGGTGAATCGCAAGGGTTTGAGTCGGATGTATGGGCCCTTGGGTGCACGGTGATTGAAATGGTAACCGGTTATCCAGCTTGGAAGGACGAAGGAGCTAAAACGCTGTGTCGAATCGGACACTCCAACGAGTTGCCCCACTTTCCGACTCGATTATCCGATATCGGAAAGGATTTTCTGGAGAAGTGTTTGAGGAGAGATCCGAATCAGAGATGGAGCTGTGATCAGCTGCTTCAGCATCCATTCTTGTGTATCGAATCGACGAAACAGATCGGCGATTCCTGTTCTCCTAGATCGGTGATTGAACACCTGAGATTTGAGATATCCGACGACGACGACGAAGATGAGCTCGCGATGAGTGTGGATTTATCATTAATGGCGGGGGATAGGATCAGTAAATTGGCGGGATTCAGAGGGGCAAATTGGGAAAGTGACGGTTGGGAGGAAGTGAGATGTGCATCAGTGGGCTTTAGCGGGGACGAAGAGGCAGGGGCAACTTCGGTATCCTCAGAATGTTTGGGGTTGAAAGAGGATTTTGCGTCTGCTGGTGATTTGGGCGGTGGATCCGGTGACGAGGGTCTGGCGGCGTTGGTGGTGGAAAGTACCAAGTTTACTTTTACTGCAGTGAAAACGCCAGAATGTGATGATAGTGAAGAGTTACTTTACTTGTGTTACTGGGAGAATGTAAGGAATATGCCATTTTTTAAATATTACATTGTGCGCCAACTGTCATTAATAAAATTAAAAGTCGTCTTCAAAGTGATTTTACTTTCTACAGTAATTTATAAATTCCTATTCATTTTTTCTTTGCCATATTTTTATTTTTTAATTCCTAACACACATATCAAACTTAAGGATCATACTAACATCCAAATTTAAGAAGAAGAAAAAAGACAATCTAAAATACATTGATCTTACAACACAACTATCATTTACGGGTAGACCTGCTCAAATCCGGGCAGCCCGTCCGGCCAGGAAAAACGGACGGGTATGAATATGGGAACAAACCCGGTCGGACCGAAAAGCCCGGCACAACAAGTCCGCGGGGCCGGATCCGGACAAGGCCATAGGCCCGACCAGGGCAAAAGCCCGACCCGTCAGCCCGATAAATAAATAAAATAATAAATATTTATAGTATAATTATTAGAAATATTAAGTATTAAAATAAAATATGTTGTATAATTATAATAAATTTAATATATTTTATATAAAATATCTTAAATATAATTATTTAAAAAAAATAAATTAAAAACATTTTTTGAAAAGAAATTGGAAAACGGGTATCCGCCAGCCCGACCATGCCGGCTATGACACTCATCCAAGGCCTGGTAGTCGGGCCTAGCCCGACCCGGGTCAGGCTAAACGGGCTCAAATATTTTATAAAGTCCGGTCTCAACCAGGCCCGGACCCGGATATGAACAGGTCTATTTACGGGCTATAGAAGCAACATTCTAGTTAGGGTCCGTTTGAAAAAAGTTTTTCAAAAGCGAAATATTATCGAATCAATAAAAAACTATATTTGTTTAACGATTAGAATAAAATGTTATAGATTTTTAACACATAATTAAAAGTAACATAAGTAATTTTATTCCATTTTCCTCATTAATCGTTTTTAATCCGCCATTCTAATCAAACATCCCTCAATAAAATGTGACTATTTTTCGTGCCATTTTGTATTTATTGATGAATAGATCATCTTTTTCTGTTTTTCAGCATCCATATTTTTTTGCAACAAATCTAGATAATAATGCAAGAGGGGACCGAAATGCATATAGGTTGGGCTTGTAGTGGCCAAATTGCGATTAGGGTTCGATAGGATTGATATTTTTTTGTAGTGTAAGTAGGTGTAAGTCGGTTAATAATCCAATTGCAATTGCCTCATCAACTTGCATTGACAATAAATTCACAACTAATTTTGTTCCATATTTTAAGAATTTGGTAGATTTAGGGCCTGTTTAGTAAGGGTTTGAGTTTATTCAGGTTTATAAACTAATGGGTTTATATGGGTTTAAAAACCCAAATAAAAATAACCTCATCTTGAGAAGGTTATTTTTTACGGGTTTAAAAACCCAAATAAACTCGTTCAAATAAAAACTCATACACATATAAACGGTTACACAAAATCAGCTAAGGTTTATAAACTATCATTTAGTTTATAAACCCGCAAGGTAAACATGCCTTAGTTTATGAAAATTAATCCATGTGATATGTTATTTTTTTTCTTTTAATACCCACATGGAGTTATTTTAGTTCAATTTTTTATTATTATTTATTTTTGAGGTGGTATTTACCAAGACAAAGACATGTCTACAACTAGCCAAGTTGGTTGTCGTCTACCACAAAGAAGTGGCTAGCAAAAGTCATGTTACACATAATGTTGCATTTTAACCTTTATAATATTATTTCAACATAACAATAAAAAAAAGTATATAACACAAAAGTTTAATGGTTGATAAGTTAAAGTCATTTTTCCAAATTGGTTTCTGAAGATATTTGTTCAACTTGAAAAATAATTTAATAATATAGTTGTTAATTTATTTATTTTTTAAAAATATTTTAGTTTGAACATACATTAATTAATGTTGGGTCAGGATAGGATGGAATTTGAAAAAAAGTCCCATTGGAATATTCCAAATCACATCAACTATGCAATGATTATGAGCATGATCATGATCATGTGATTTTTAACCGCTTAAGTAAAACGTAAAAGACAAATCTACCCCTCAACTTTTAAAATATAGTTATGCAAGATAAAGGATGTATCCTGTTATAATATGTTATAAATTTTGACGACGGACCGGTAGAGCGGGGTCGTGTGCATACGAGCGCACATTCGCATTAGACTCAAACCCAACATATAAATCCGACGAGGTTTCATGTTAAAACCAATTGACAATAGAAATAGCCCACCAACCTTATATACTAGGCTTGGAGTGTCCCATCTTTCGATGTAGGACCTTATTATTTCCAACAGGTTTATCTTGTTATTATAGTCAATATTGACACTCACTCAACATACACCTCAAATAATACATTCTGATCGTATATCTAGCAATATCACACGTAAAAAATGTTGTAATCCTAAACCTCATAGTCTCAAACCGATATCTAAATACACCGAGATGGTATAATACCTGATATATTTACGTGGAATATAGTACCACACATTTCGTTCTCGTCTATAGACAAAGAAACCAACTTTCGTACTATTAATAGGAATCAAAGCTCTAACTTTATACGAAACATCACCGTGTCATAAATTTTATGCTATTTTTCAACCTTTAAACTACGTGATATAAACTACTTTGGGTTATTTTTAATATGTTAAAAAAGTAATTTTTGAAGTTTATATTATTTTAAATTTGGTGTTAACAATTAGTATAATTTATTTCATATTAATTTGGATGATTAATTTTGGAGATCTCCACCTACCACCAATATGCATTGCACTTTCCTATAAAGCTTTCAACTACACACCCATGTCTACTTAACAAACAAACACAAATTAAATAATTACATTTTCTACTAATATTAGTTTTAATATCACGTAGTCCATATTTGGATGGTGAATATTTAATTCATTATCCAATATCATACAGTTGTAGTATTAGATAACATTTTTATTTTATCTAGTGTACGTTGTATGGTCCCATTCCCCTAGCTATAGGTTATTAATTAATAAATACTTTAAATGTTCTAGTTAACTTAATCTTCATCACTTGATCCAATCTAACAAAAATTTAATTGGTTAATTACTTAATTAATTAGATTATCTAATCTAGTTATGCCTAGAGTTTCAAGCTAAAGCAACGACTAATTAACAACCTTTTTCATTTTAATAATAAGTCATGTTTATGGTCACGCTTAAGATAATTAATAATATTGACCAATCAAATTCACCACATTTTCATGCTTATAGAAAATTATGATTTATTTTTGGGCAAATTTGGTTAGTAGGCTATTTAGAGAAATAGTGATAGTAAATAGGCTTTTTTGTTTTTCAATTAAGTAAATATACCCCTTTTATTTTTTTTTACCTTCTCCATCCTCTTGTTTTCTTCTTTCTTCCAAATGCTTTTTAAAAACTGAATTTCTTTTTTTATTTTCTTTTATTAATTTTTTTTTGTCTTTTTTATTTTCTTTATTTTTTTATTTATTTTCTAAAATGAAGAATTTTTTCACACACCGGAATTATCACATACCGTAATTATCATATACCGGAATTTCCACATACCGGAATTTCACATACCGGAATTTTCACATACCGGACCGGAATTTTACATACCGGAATTATCACATACCGGAATTATCACATATCGGATTTTCACATACCGGAATTTTCACATACCATAATTTTCACATACCGGAATTTCACATACCGGATTTTCACATACCGGATTTTCACATACCGGAATTTCACATACCGGACATTTACGTACCGAAATTTACATACCGGAATGAATTTTTAATTGTCTAATATTTAATTTTGCAAATTTTAGGGGGCTCGTTGTAATTTTGCAATTTTTTTATTGTAATTTGCGTATATGACGACGGTTTGCAAAAATGGGTTCATCACCGTCTCTTTTGGTTTCCAAAAGACTTGTTCTTTTTCCCAGTTGACAATGACAAATTGACAAGACGTGGAAGAGTTGAGCATTATTTGAGATGAGAATTATATGTTAAAATTGTCTCAAAATAAAAGTACTATGTAAACAAAAATAAATAGCGGACGGAAAGCACAAGGATCAAGTGCTAATTGTGCCGCTTGTTTTAATTCAGAAACTTCTGGAATGAAATTTCTGGTATGAACTTTTCGTATGCAGTTTTTGGTATGAAAAATTCTGGTATGAAAAAATTCTAGTATGAAAAAAATTCTGGTATGAAAAAAATTCTGGTATGAAATTTCTGGTATGAACTTTTCGTATGATAATTTCTGGTATGAAATTTCTGGTATGAGAATTTTCGGTATGAGAAATTCAGTCCAGAAAATAAAAAAGAAAATAAAAAAAAATAAAAAAAAGGCAAGAAAAATAATAAAAGAAAACAAATTCAATAATTAAAATTTAAAAATTATACTTATATAACAAATAACAAATATCATTTATTCTTTCTTTCTAATAGAAGGGTTAATAATTTTTACCTACTATTAAATGAAAGTGGTAAAAAATTTGGGGTACATTTTCTTAAACAAAAACTAAAAAAAGCCTAGTATGTCAAATTCTCCCTTTATTTTTCTACCAATGTCCCTCATTTATTTTCTCTTTCTCAATTTTACTCTTATTTATGTCCGACAATGAAGAATTTTTTTTTTTAAAAAAAATATACTTATTGACAGGTTATTTTACCCCTGTCAACTCTTCATTTTATATTTATTGACAATACATTTTACCTTTGTTGAAAAATACTTATTTGCTGACGGATCATTTACGATTTTTTAAAATTTTTTAACTATGTAATTATCTTTTACTACAATAAACTCATTTTACTAAACAAACCCACGGTAACTTCAATAGAAATGAATAAAAATGGGAATCAATATCACATAAGCTAGATGCATACATGTTGACATTTGATGGTAGTTGATGCTTTATTAATCTTTTGGTGGCATTTATCATTGTCACCCGAACTTTGTGTAATTTATTGGAATCGGTCTTGGAGCAGAATAATGAATAAAAAATGAAATGACAGTTCAAGTCTATTGGAACCTTTATATATGCTATTTGTATAACGTGAAGTGGAGGTGATCTCAATATATAGGCTGGCAAATTTATGAAAGCTGGGTAGCTAGCTAGTAAACGTGCATGTTAAGACGAGTTTGCCAGCTTGTTGGAGATGAATGAGAAAAAACACTTCACATTTCCATGGCAGGAGGAGTTAGCCATAATTGAATGCAGATAAAACTAAGGCATTGTTTGGGTTTGAGGATCGAAACTAAAAGTATGTCAATGGAAGTGGCAGCTGTTTGTCAGCTGGCTCTGACCCTACAGCATGGCAACTGAGGTGGCTATGAATTTTGAAGAAAGGGTTAAAAGGCTGCCTAAAATGATAATGAAGCTCGTGATCACATGCTTACTTTATTTCTTAATATATTGCTATATACTGTAGTATTTTTCAGATTTGTTTTGTATGATTCTATGTTGGTTTTAAAGAGTTCAAGTCATTTCTTGATATTCATCCATCCCACACAAGAAAGTTGAATGCGAGAGGAGTAAGGTTCAAATATAGTAGTTTCCCTACTAAGCTTCGATATGACTATGGGCCTAGACACATGAAAGAAAGAATAAGACCTAGATCTTTGATTGTAAACGTAGAATGTATATTTCTTCCTCGATAAAACTACGCAAGAAGACATTGTTGATGTCCGATTGAAAGATGGGGCAATATTGAGCCCTTAGCTACTAGACGAGTTTTATTCCTTACCAGTGTCATCAGTCTTGAATTTGATCTTATACAACTTTTTGTCTAGGTGAGAGACTAACAAGATCCCAAGTGTGACTGACATGTAAAACTGAAAGTTCTTTGTTCATTGCTGCAACCCATAAAGGATCACGTTTGGCTTGAGCACATAGGTAGACTTATCATTAGTCACGCAATCTTATAATGCAGGGACTCAATTGAAACATTCAGAGATCTTGATGGAACAAAAAAAGTTTAGGGGCCTATTTTGAAGAGTTGAAATGGAGGTAATTTACCACAACAATAAATAGAGGAAATGAAATAACAAAAACTTAATCGACATTCTAGAGTACAAAAATAGGCAAATTCTTCAAATCAACCCAATCAAACAAACGTGTTACACAAAAGTCAAAAGGGAGTAGCATGTATAAAAAATGTCCTCTGACCTATATACGATGCAATTAACTTTAAAATGATCACATGAAACATTACAAGACCTAAAAGACAAGATTCGTGACTATTCGACAACGTTAAACAGGGAATAAATCGCCAATCGCCTCAATCTGGTCAAAGAATATCAAACCACGAGACTAAGATAAACAGACCTAACAAGCCGTATTCTCCAACCACCCTGCTAGAAATATTTGATTTCGTCGGGAAGACTAACAAAACTTTCCTAGCTTTCCGGATTATTACTTTCTAATCAACATTTAATCATTTTATCCATATCTCAATGTGTTGTTTTGCCTAAAACTCTAGTACGACCCCATTGGTGGCATACCAAACGGGGGCATTGGAGGCATGCCCATGCCGCCCATTGGTGGTGGTGGTGGAGCAAAACCACCACCCATGGGCCCACCCATGCCGGGCATAGGCGGTGCTGGTAAAGCAAGAGGAAGTAACTGGGCATACATGTTCTGCAGAAACAAATTAAACCATAATTTTCAATGTGTCATTATCAAAGGCATCAAAATAGAGAAAACGTTTTTTAAGGACAATCTCTTGAATAACCATATACCTGCTGTGCAACGAGATCCTTCTCCTCTGTCTCCTTTTCCTTGCCTTTAATTTGAGCTTCAATTTTGTCTTTGATAAGTTCATCTACCTTGCCGGTGTACTCACGGATGAACTAACGGGAACAGGTCACAAGTCAATTACAGTGCAAAAAAAAAAAGAAATAAAAGGTTTTCTCCTCACACTATTTGCTTTATTAGGTCCACAGTTTATAGATGTGCGGCCAAATACAGGGTCCTAACTTACAGACTAAAACCTAGACAAAATGATAAAGCATTTCACAGAAATTAATACCTGCAATAGATATGGGAAGGCAAAATCCATCATGTTGTTCATCCAAGCGAGCTCCAGAGCAACATCAGCACGTATTAGTTCGTAGCAGACAAATAGGCATGAAGCAAAACACTCTTTCTTCCCCTGGAAAATACCACAAGCAGATATAAGCACAATGTCAAATGATCCCGTGAGATATCAGATTAGTATAAACCAATGTATGCATGTCGAATGAAAGCATGCACATAAAAGCAACCTGCTCGATGAAGTAAACAAGCAGCTCTTCTGCAAGTTCACGTTCACCAGACTGTGAAGCTGTCTCCATAGCATCTTTGTAAAGATTGTCTTTCTTCGACAATGCAATGGATTGCTTCCATCTGCCAGCCTTCTTGTAGATATAAGCAGCAATACGCCTCATTTCAAGAAGTTCGTGTTTCTCAACCTGTTCATGAAATTTAAGGGCAAGAGAGGTCAAATGATATTTCCCACTCGATATACTAATAACTTAAGCAGGTTAAAAGAGCCTGCGCACCTTCTGTGCAAGGCCAATCTGATCAAAGTTATCATGCATATCAATAGACTCGTGAAGTCTGTCATAGTCTTCCTCTTCAAGATAAATCTCATTCAATGCTTCATTAACAGCAGCTACGTTATTGCTCTGGACTGCCACCATGTACGGCTTCACCAGATGCAGGTGACCAGCCTGGATTATGAAAATATTACAAAGCAAACAACAGAATTGTATGTTTAGTGATCAAAATGTCATCGATGCCAATTGATAGGAGAGGTATGGAAGACACAATACCTTTCTCATTATGTCAACCACACGAGTATGGTCAACGCGAAGGGCTAGGACATTAAGAACATCATTGATGAGATCAGGATGTTCTTGCAGGTAGAAGTGTACGGACTTGTAGTAAAGCTCAACATTTGCAACCTTGACGATTATGTCCTTGAACTGCATATGATCCCATGCCTCGGGAGAATGGTTCATTACGGTAGTGGCAGCATTGTCAAACTCATCATACTGGATGTACAAATAAGTAAGCTCTTTCCAGTGCTGCTGTTCATCACAAGCCCTAATCAGCTTAGGGATGTTGAGTCGGGTTGCAAACAATTTAATATGTTCCATAAGCTTCTCAGGACGGTATCTCGCATACAGAACTCCCAACTCTGTGAAAATACCCATATGTGCACGCTCCAGTCCTAGGCCACTTTCCATTAGCGATATAAGCTCATTAAAGCAACCTCTGTTCTGATAGTATTCACTAACCTCCTCTAAATCATCCACCTGTTAGTATATAAATATAGAAAAGGTCAGGGGCAGACGACAGAAAGTATATAATCTTGAAAAAGATACCCTATAACAAAAAGAATAATCATGTAAAATAAGGACCGATCTAACCACCTGAATGATGACATTGAGCCCACAAATCTGTGCCAAGCGGAACTCCTCAGCATCAACACAAGCAAAACAAACTTCTTTCCAGGTTTTTGAGCTGTTTGCTTTCCTAGCTGCATCAACGGCACCTTGGAATTGTTTCAGCCTCACAAGGGTGACGGCTAGCTTAGCCCAGTTGGAAATGAAAGCAAATATGATTTTTGCAGCCTCGTACAAGGCCTCATCAAACAATTTATCCCCGACATTTTGGAGATTAGCAACATTAGGCATGAGGATAAATTCTTCAATATCACTAAGTCTATCAATCTTTGCATATGCATAGATAAGTTCGCTATCAACCTTGGGTTCTTTCACTTTCTGTCTAACCATCAAAAGGTACCTCACCAAGTCTTGGTACACATCTGCATCCTCTGCAGCACGAATAACTTCCAAGAACTGAGTAGTGTCCTCTGCACGAATGAATGACTCAATTGCATCACTCACTAGCCCTTCTCTGAGTTGGGCCATTGCCACTTGGCTCCAAACAGCATCCTCTTCTACACGGAAAGCAAATTCCACAGCACGGTTAATGTCTCGGATGTTATCTAATAGCACGTTGACAGCCTGGACATTTAAGTTGAACTTCTTGAAAATGGCATACGCTTCTTCAAATAATTGTGCCTCCACAGCTACCTCACCAACAGCAGGTCCATCAAAGTTATCCAGTCGATTAATGTAATCCATGACTCTTGATGCATCAGCCTTAATTGCAGTGAGGATAAGCAGATTTTGCAGATTAAAATTCCCACTGAAGGCAGAATTTTGCAGCACAATTTTCTCCAGAAGCTCAATAAGCTCATGTGGAAGGTCAGCAGTCATAAATGCTTTAACAGCAGCAGAAACCTGCTCAGGGCTCTTGCTCTCAGGCAAAGCAGTAGAGACGACTTGATCTATTAACTGCCTTCTATACTCGTTTTCAGGTGTGAGTACCTTCTCCCAGAGATCATCATCCATTCTCTCTACAACATACCTGATACAAATTGTATAAACATAAGGAAACCAACTCCAGTGCAAATTTCAAATGAAAGAAAACATAACTTGGAACAGAATCTGTGAAATAAACAAAAGTCAGATACCCACCTGGCTTGCAGTTTGAACAATGAATTTTTACTTGTGACATTAATAAGCTCATCATCACACTGCCCCCTGCGGTAAGCTACAACTGCAAGAGTGGGATCCCTTTTCTCACAATATTTCCCCACTACACGGGAATCATAGTATGGGTTGGTGGTCAAAAAATGCTCGGCATTGTTGCCACTGTCTATGATAATTTTACCCAGAGCATTGTGAACATGTACATCTGTGCTTCCCTCACTCACCAGATGCTCCAAGAATTGTGTTAGTAATCGAAGACGGTTCCTAGAAGAATTACAACGTTTAGGCAGCAGACATGTACAAAATGATAAATATAGTAACTGCCACATGAAGAAGTAGTAAACCTCTTTTCACATTCCTCCACAAGAGGCTCTACCGGGAGGAGGGAACGGACTGAGAGGATAAGACCTTTAATGAAATCTTCAGGGCATTCATCATCTAAAAGCTGACCAACAACTAGGGGAGCATTGCCAGGGTTGACCTAAAAAAATGCAGAGGTACCGTGACTAACGAAATACGTAAATTACAAATTAACATAAAAAGTACTGCTAGGCATGTCAAGATTACTGATAGCCACCTTTTGCACATAACCTTCTATATATCGCAGCATGTTGTTTTTGTACAGATAGTGGGTCAAATCTGGCACAAAGCCAAAACGATCACAAACATTAATTAGGGGCCGTGCATCTGGAAGTTTGGCCTCCATTAAGAAGTTCTTTGTCTTTTCAGGATCATAGAAGTTTGACTCCCTCGTTACACGTTCCACCTCCTTAATTTGTCCAGTCTTGGCAGCAGCCTCAATATACTTAAAGTGCAATTCAGGATCCTCACTGTTACAGAAAACAGGGCAATCAGCGGCCAAAGTGCCACAAAATCTGCCAAAAAAAACAGCAGCACTACTTCTAGGAAGTACATCCCTACTTTCTTGAAAAATGAAATATCACCTGGAACTCAAGTATGAACCCAAAAAGAAATACAACCCTTCATAAGACTTAAACTGCTCAAATAACTTAATGCAGCCATCTGTACCAAGCTGTTCACAGTACTCTTTGGCAACCTGCAGAATATATTAGTCAGATGTAGACTAAGATAAACTGACAGCAGCTTAAAAAGAAAGAATGATACCTGAACAATTATCTGAAGATTTCCTCTAAGATTAACCAGCAGAAGATCTTTCATGCACTCAAGGGCCCACTCTTTAGATAGGGTTCCAAAGAACTCCACAAGTGCCTACACAAAAGCAACAACTTCCTAAACAGAACATTCTGATAAAAGATGAAAATCAGAACAAAGTCAATAATGCAATAAACCTAACCTGCGGCTCAATTGCATGTGTGTTGACTATGACACGCTTAACATCAGGAAGCTCAGTGTAATGCTACACATCATACAAGAAATTCAGTAACCAATAAACAATTCCAACACGAAAAATTTGATTTTAAATATGAGATTTGATTACCCGGAGAGCCTGCAAGTACAGGCCAGCCTTTTCACACAGTTGGCCAATACGCGGTCGATCATAGTGGCTAAACATGCCATTAGCTAATATTGCATCTGCTACATTCGGAAATGTCACTAGATTGATTTCTAAGACCTGTTTAAAGAGGAATCAGAGTTGATTTTATCAGGGACATAAGCAAGAAAAAAAAAAAACAAAACAGAACCGTAAGCTCAATAACAACTTGCAAATAATTTCTGTTAATATTGACCTTTGTCTGAAGAAAACCATGTTCTGGCAGATTGGGCTTCAGCACATCCAGCAAGAAGGCCGTTGCCTCACGAATCAAATTTCTCTATACCACAAATAGTAGAAGTAGTTTATATCAGCAACTGTTTTATTTACCATCTTGCGATAAGAATCAACAATGTGATTTTCAGAAATATCACCAGAATCATCACTGTGATTTTCTGAAATATCACCAGAGTTCATAACCTACGGAATTATCAAAAAGAAAAGACATGACAGTGAAGGGGCAACGCGTTGCACCTGTAAGAAAAGATCTGTGATCGTGTTGTAGTCAACTGGACAGCCGCCTTCCATTTGTGACATCATTAAAGCAAAATTTACAGCTCCCTGTCACACAAACGAAGATGCAAATATTGTCAGATAAAATCTTTGTTGACGGCATGCTATAGAAGTTTCAGATATGCCATCACCTGTGGATCTGCCCGCAGAATAGTTTGCAGAAGGAATAGGTAATCAGGTGTGTATCCAACCTATAGCACAAAAGAAATTCAAATTGACACATCATATGTCAGCAAAAGCAACGCATATTGCTACATATCCACCACCCCTTAAAAAAGAAAAAGAGGGACCCCTTCCTTTACCCAAGAATGTTTGCTTACCTGCTTTGAGTATATTAGTATTTTATCAAATTCTCTCCTCTCAGCAAAAGCAGCAACAACCTTGGGAGTTGCTCTGGCTTTGATATATATTTTTAACGCAAGATCATTATCCACAGTCTGCAGAGTAAACAAAGTTGAATAGTAAATCAGAGAAGGGAAAAAGATGAATAATGAATCAGAAGTGGCAAAAAATATTCATGTATTACGGAGATAAAAATTCCAAAAGATTAACCTTGACAAGATCTCCAAGCTCTTCACTGCATTCTAGCTTGTCCTCTGCCAACCAATTTTCCAAGAGATTCTTTTTGTTCTGATTTACAACCAAACGAGACAATTCCAGGGACTCGAAAGCATTCAATTTTCCTCTAGTCAACAATGTCCCGAAGTACTGCAATAATGGTGGTGTTTGGCCGGCTTGTACGGGAACACTCTGCACCATTTAGCATATTATGTGAGATGTAGGAATTAGCCAAACAAGCACAGTTAATTCTACTTTTGCTTGTTGAGGAAGGAAACCTGCAGCCATAAGGATAGAGCAACACTAGAAAGTGCATATATGTAATAAAAAAATGATACAAAAGAGCCAGTACCTGAAACTTGGCAACAGTATCAGGGGTTCGAAGAATACCCTGAGGAGATTCAGCAGCAAGCTCTGCAGCCTCCTTATACTTTGTCTGAGCAAATAATTCTTGGAACCTTTGGACAACCTGATGAAAACACAACACAATAGATCAAACGAAAGAAAGAAAATCAAATGAATTCCATTGTTTGCATGTTTGTCAGCGCTTTACTGCAACTAAAAGACTTGCATACAATTGTAACTAATCTTATGACAAATATCATACTTATTTAAAAGAAAATCAACTTTCCAAATCACTGCGGTAATTCTTTCCCTATTTCAGCAGGCTATATGTTTAAATTTTGATGCACAAAGCTCATTCTTTACATCAGGAATCAAACGAGATGATGAGTTCCATTGTTCATGACTATAATCATGGCAGTTCTGTAGAATTTTGCACTCCCCTCATAAATAATCATATACAAACAACTAAGAACTCTATCCAGAATATACATGGTGGGCTTTGCTTCCAGAGGTAGGTCTCGGTCAAATACTAAAAACACCAGGAACTGCAAAAATGACTGAAAATTCTCTCACCAGATTTTCTGCACCAGGAAGGTTTCCTCGCTTTGCTAGATTGACAGCCAGTTCAAGATTGTTTAACTGCAAGCGATCACAAGAATTTAAAACCATACTAAATAATCCTCAAAAAAGATCTGGGAAGATAATGCAAAGAACATACCTGGCCACTGACAAACGGGACAATGGTAGCTTCATTTACCGTGGCAAGTAAAACCTGACCTCGTCTGTTAACAGCATAAAAACCACCTACTGATGAAGCTTCTGCTGTCAAAAATATAGGATCTGGACTAATTCGGTTTCTGTAAACTGCAGTTGCTGTCTCCAGATCGTAGACAAAGAGCAGGCCCAGCTTTGTGATCACGTATATCAAACCATACTTGTTTGATATCTGAATACAAATTTGGCATTAATCAAGATTCCTCGCCATGAATGTATAACGGTTTTTAGTAAAATTGATAAAATGGATAATCATGCTGAAATTAACCAATTACCTGCATTGACACAGGAAAGTCATCTGCAAAATCTGGAGGGAAGAAGAGATCTGCTTGTTTCTTAGTAAAGCCTGGTTTTCCTGATAAGAAAATTTACAAAGTAAATATAACTGCGGTGAAACAATACGGTGCCCGAAAAAAGATGGTCGGTCTACAAACCTGGCTGAGCACCAAGCTCTATCACATGCAACTTCGATGTAACTTGTCCAGCATTGGATGCCTTTGTTGCAAAGCATATAAGAGTTGAAGGGTTTTCATTTCCTGGAGCCTGTACGTGCAAAAGAACTAAGTACATTTCCCCACAATCACAGCACTCTCCATAAAAGAAGCAGATGAAAATGCAATAGATAGAGATGAGATTAAAGTCAAACTTTGAATTGTGCAAACGACGCTGCATGAGCTTCAAGAGATTGGCTCCTTTGTTGCTCCACAGAGAACAACTGCATACTTCCCTTCACCAATTGTGGCCTCTGCAGTTAGCAAGCTAAACACTTAGAAGATAATCTCCAAGTCCTCACATGGTGTTATATCTCCCTCTTTCCAGAATTCCCATGACATGCAGGTCTCAATAATTTTTTATGGTTCAGATAATAGCAGGAAAATATAAGGCAAGCCTCGCTAACAATCATGATGAATCAAGATGATAATGATTTGTCATTGAAGTCATCAACCAACTGAGGTTTCAATAGTCAACAAAACACCTCTATAATCAACAAGCCAAAACTAGAAGGCTGGAAAGCAAAAGACTACAGTGTCTGAATGTGGACATCCTCACTATCTAAACAATTTAACATGATAAATTAATGATTGTTCATCAACCTTGAACCTACAACTATTCAGATCATGTAAATCACTTCTCCTCATGAACATATACATGTATAACACGGGTTAATATATACTGTGCAATATGATATGAAATATCTTGAACTATTTTTCAGCGCACAATTGCTCATAAAATTGAGCAACAGACAACAGAAGTGAATTAAGTTTTCATACCTCTGCTGAACCAGGAGCAATTCCAATCAACACCAGCCACTTCTCTGAAGGATCACACCGATAATTAATGATCTGGTTGTTGGCAAGATTAGCTGTCCTTTCAAACATCTTCACAGGCTCTGATTCACCTAAAGTCAACAAGTGCAGGACATGATATTGAGCATGCCATAGTGTATTCATTTACCCAGAAAAAAAATTTATTAATAACATGAAATGGCATGAATCATTAAGTGGCTTACCTTCAATTGACCAATGATATACTGAAGTCTGTGTGACCAGGCCTAGCAACTTAGAAGTAATCCACTTCCAAAAAACGACCTAGACATGAAGAATAGAATGCGTTTAATATATTCTCTGCCCAATGCATATTTAAAGAAAATAAAGAAAAGTCTCCAAGTATTTTGACAATAAGCTAAAAAAACAGGAGACCTGCTCAGGCATTTGGTGCGACTTCAACTTTGTTTTACTTTCAATGTTGAATATTTGCAAGTGATCCTGTGTGGTTCCTGGTACTTGAGCTTCACAACAACATGGAAAACAGTTCAGTTTCAACTTCTCAGTTAAATATTATATGTCCTTAATACATACATAACACTATAACATTACTTTTTTTTAGTTTCAAAGATTAACATGCTGGCAAACTAACAAAATTTTACTCCCAAAATCAATTACCAGCCGAGGACAAACAAAATTAATTTATTCATTCATAAAGAGAAGGATGTTACAACAATAGTGTTTCTGCCATAGTAGGTTTATCTCAGTTACATAGCAATCATAGATAGCTGGCAGTTCATATTTTTTGTACTAGGATAGATGAAACTAGAAACAGCAAAAGTTCACCTCTAAGGTCAGGATGTTACAACAAGGTTTACATTTTTTCAAAAATTCAAGAAAGATAGCGTAAGAACTAGCAAGTTAACAGTAAAACTCTCTCCATAGATCTTCGATTTGGTCGCTTAGAGGACTAACCAAAAAAAAAAAAAAAGTTTCAGAGATTTATCTCAGTTGCATAGCAATCAAACATAGCTGGCAATTCATTTTTTTGGTACTAGGATAGATGAAACTAGAAACAGAAAAAACACACCTCTATGGGCAGGATATTACAACAAGGTTTACATTTTTTTCAAAAAATTCAAGACAGACAGTGTAGTAACTAGCAAGTTAACAGCAAAACTTTCTCCATAGATCTTCTATCACTTGCATATAGAATTTAACCAATAGTGTTTCTGCCATAGTAGGTTTTCTGTTCAACTTAATGTTAGAAGTCACCGGTGCTGATCACAATTTCTCACACTATTGCTATTACATTAAAGATTAAACAGACCACAGGAAGACCAAGACGAAGCAAAATTTTGAAAACTAGATCACGTAACCAGTTACCAGTCCAGGACAAACAAACAAACTTAATTTATTAATCAATAAAGAGATAGATGTATCTCAGTTATATAGCAATCATAAATAACTGGCAGAGTGGCGGTTCATATATTTGGTGCTAGGATAGATGAAAGTAGAAATAGCAAAAAAGTCACCTCTAAAGTCAGGATGTCAAAACAAGGATTACGTTTTTTTGATAAATTCAAGAAAGACAACTTAGCAATTTAAAGAAAAACTTCCTCCATACATCTTCTATAACCTACATATAGTATTTAACCATAGTGTTTCGGCAATAGTAGGTTTTCTGTTCAACTTAATTAGAAGTCACTGATGCTGATCACATTCTCTCACACTATTGCTATTACACTAAAGATTAAACAGATCACAGGAAGACCAAAACGAAGCAAAAAATTGAAAACTAAATCGCATAAGTGAACTGCATCAAAATCTATCTGACCCTTAAGAGCAAGAATTCTGGAATTAGGGTTCATCAAAGCTGAGTCAGCAGTAATTGGCCTCCTCAAGGGCTGCATGGGCATGTTCATGTCCACAATGACAACACTATTTTGTGGAGCCGTCTCCCTCACACATATATACTTGTCAGATTCCATAGTCACATGTGTGAATGTAATGAACTGCGAATTGATTCCAATGCTTGGAAGCTGCAATTATACGGATTTTGATTGAGTACAGAATGAAAATAGTATAAGCTATATCATAAGCAAAAATAAGTAGTAAACAATATAAGAAACTAAATAAAGATCAAGTCAACCCTAAACTAATAGAAGATCAAACACAAATCCAAAACAAAACAAAATAAACAGATGCAGATTGCTATAAATCCATGTTGAAGTCGCTCAATCTCGAAATTTAAGCACTAGCAACATAGAGATCTAACCGAACAGATCCGTCACCAGACTAAACTTAAGAGCTCATAAATAATTAGTTAGAAAACTCCAACCACTCTAAATCACCTTAATTCTTCATTGGATCAGTTAAGTAACACAAAAATGAAGTGAAACATTCAGTCATCGGCGAATTCGATCAACAAATGCTTCCAAATCCGCTAAGTGACCAAATCGAACTGCAAAAACTCTAATCAACGGCAATAAAGACAAGAAAGATAGAAAAAAACTGACCGTCAGGGCTTCCTTCATGAGGATTGGAGCGTTGGCCGCAGCCATGGTGTACTAGATCGAGGTCTTTCGACCACTAACGAAGACCAAAAATCAAAAGATTTGGAACCTGAACCCCCAGGATCGAGGGGCTCGATTGCAGATCTGTTTAGGAACGGAGAAAATGAGAGAGATCTGAAGGAGAGATTAGTAAAGAGGTAAAAACAAGAAATGAGACGAATGACGTTTTTTCGTTCTTTTTAATTTCTTCGTGTTCTTCTCCGTCTTCTGTATACTAATTAAGTAGCAGATAGATTGCTTCACGAATAATTAAAAAAAATGAAGTGGAGCCCACCACTCAACGGCAATTTACGAGTAGGGTTTACGGGTTACCCTCACAACAGACGTGGTTGATGTACAGCTCAAATTCGCTACATTAGTACATAATCCATTAATCCCTACTTAGAATCAAATTCGCTGCATAATCTCCTGCTAATTATAAGAGATTTGCGCTGTGGCTATATTTAAGTTTACTCTGCAGTGAAAATATAGTATGGCTTTGGTAACAAATGTATACCGTTATAATTTTTGGTGTATTTAACGGGGCATTTAAACGCAAATTATATAATTAAGTAAATTGGGACAATTGGTAAACTTTTAAAACTTTGGGTATTTTATGTAATTATAAAATCTGAGTCATTTCCTGCAATTATCCAGTTAAGGGCAAAGTTTTAAATTCCAAAAGTTTGGGTTAATAGTATGTTAGAAAGTTTTGATAGTTTATTGTAATTTACCCTAAATCGGATAATCCCGATTAGAGTTTGAAAAAAATTGGTGAAGTAAGCTCTTTTTTTGTTGGCTTTTGTTTTGTATATCCCTCTATTTTTTACACTTTAATTGACTTACCAGTATTAGTCTATTAGGAGTATATTTACTAAATGAGACTATATTATGAGCCTACTTAATCTAACAATATTGTTAGAAGACCTAGTTAACTTATTAAATGAGATTATGTTATGACCCTACTTAATAGAACAATATTGTTAAAAGACTTAGTTAATGATATTGGCCTTAGAGTTTTTTGTACGGCAGCACTGGGCTTCCCTGTCAGAGCATCGGATGCGCCATGCAGGAAGTGACACGGCGAGGACAACGTGACGGCGGCGACGAGGGAGCTCCGGGTGCGAGGCTTCTTGTGGTTGTGAATTTAACAAAGAACTTCATTCTTCTCTTGCATAACATGCATATGTTCACCTTCATCATAAAACTTAAAAAAATCTATATCCCTTGGTTCTCATAGTAGCCCTGTCAATTACAACCTTAGCACCCTTAACAAAATGATAACGAGCTCTAAATGTCTCTTGTAACACATAATCACTAACATCAGTAGCCAAATCTCCAACAAATATCGAGTCGTCAGCACACCTCTCCCCAACCCCCTAGAAGGCCTAGTTCAATTTGAAGAAGGTGTTAGCAAATGGCATAGTGTACCATTGTATCATTGCATAACTCTATCCGTAACAACACGGTTTGCAAATTTAGTAAAGCCATAACCTCGAACTGATGAGTCAACTTGTTCCTAATAATTTTGATTAAGGTAACCCACAAACAATAAACATTAAATTAGTTTCCAATGAGAAAATAATGGAAAGTGAAGTTTACAAGAAAAAGAATATCAGAAGACCACAAAAAACGTTGGGTAAAATGGGGGTAGGTAATTTTTGTAACCGTGAGCATATAAAGAGGCCCAAGTTAAAAATGTGTATAAACTAGGTTCATCCATATTATATAAAAAGATATATTAAAATAAAAATAAGATATTAAGGAAATTAGAATATTTATCTCTCTATGTAATAAGCAATTAATAATGATCAAACGGGTAAGTAAATATTTCAATAAGGAAATCATAATATTTCTCTCTCCATTTAATAAGCAATTAATAATTATCAAACAGGTAAATAAATGTCTCAATAAGCCGTAAGTTGATAACACGATTTATGACTTAGGTTTAGGTAATCATTTAGATAGATTTCTCACTCATTCATGCATGGTTTAGCACTAGTTCACGACGTTTGCACTCAATTCACGTATTTTGTCGAGATAGACGTCTACACGGACTTGTGCATTGCTTTGTAAGTATTTTGGGAGATTTAGGAGCTACATCGATACGTTTGAGGATCGTTCATCGAGATGACACACCCTCGGACTCATTAGGATGCAAATTAGAGGCTAAGGAGGACTCATGGAACCTTGCCAACACAAGCCATGCACCAAATCGAAGCTTAATGATCAAAGGCAAAGCTGAAGGTCCAAATCACGGTTCACTGACACTCCACGACCGTGATTCTACCCGTGGATTTTGCCAGGTTTTCGTGACAGCTGTGCCACGATCTCTTGGCCAGCTCTTGCAAAGTTGTAGTATAAAAGTGGTTCTGCATTGGCTGAGAGAATCATCTTGGAGCAACTCTCCACTATCCACTATCATCCAATCAAAATACTCTCTCAACAAGAAGATTCTTGGGAGGAGAAGGTAGAAGAAGGCTACCATTGGAGAAGAGCTTCATTGAGGAAGGAGAAGAGCACACCATTTGTAGGCTTTGATAGCTTTGTAGAGAAGAATTTCGGAATCGATTTCTAGAGTTGTATGAACCATTTGAACCTTCTTTAAGAAGGGTTGTGAGTCATTCTAATTCCATTTTTTAGCTTGGTTTTGTTTACTTCTCTTGTTCATCTCTTCCTCTTCATTATCTTGCAAATGGAAGCCATGATTTTATGTTTGATGATTTTGATTGCTATGATGAATGTTGTAGGCTAAATAGATGTGATTCTAGGGTAAGGAAGGAATGGTTATGGCTAGGACTATGATAGGATGGACTTAGATTAGCCCTTGGATGACTCTCTTGCTTGGACGTAGCTTCTGTTGGAGTCCACGGTTTGTTCTTGCCTTTCCACGGCCGTGGAAGGTGTAGAACAGCCCGTGATTCTCCCTTGTTTGATGGATCTAGCTTTAGATTGTTAGAATGTTGTAATCCTAAGTGTTTGTTGAGTTAAATCTACCCTAGGATGACCTAATATTAGCAACTAAGTGTTAGAAGAGACTTACCCGGTGATTCTACTCTTAGATTTCAAAGATGACAAACCTTAGGTAGTGGTGAGCCTCATAAGCCACCATTGGACTAAGTGTGCTAGGATAGTTGTTTAGGACTAACCCTTTCGAGACTTACCCGGTGAGGATAGGTTAGATTCCTAGGTGACAATCCGGTTTGTGTAGAATTCCATCCCTTAGGTTCTTAGAGACTTACCCGGTGATGAGGCCTTGGGGACGGATTAGTGGACCATGAGACCTACCCGGTGATTGATCCCAATCTAGAAACACTTACTTCCAACATATCATAGTGAATCCAAGGAATGATTAGATAGCTTGAGTCCTATGCCATAACCGGAACTTCCAACCTCTAGAATCCGCTTCTCTATCTTTGATCTATATCTCGTGTTTAGCTTGTTTGTTTGCGTTGATTTGTTAGCTTAGTTGATTATTATATTTCGCATGATTTGTGATCTTTGATTGATCACCGAAAAACCAACCAAAAATATTGAGATTTTCATTTCTTTATTTCTTTCTCTTTTCTTAACCTAGATCTTCGCTAGACTTAATCATAAATCGAATCAATTTCACCTTAGTCTTTGTGTTCGACCTCGGAATACTATCCATACTACAAACGTCCCGTACACTGCGGGTTCGCTAGGAGTTAGGATAAATATAACGAGAATATAAATTTAAAACCCATTGCGTATCACATCCTGAGCGTAACAAGTTTTTGGCGCCGTTGTCGGGGACTAGGTCTAGATTGAGTCTTTTTGTGATTGATTGTAGTGTAGATCTTTCTTGTTGCTTTTGATCTCTTTTTGGTTTGTGTCTTTGCTTTTTAGGACATCTCACTCTTTAGGTGTATGCGAAGATCTCGTGGCAAGGATTTAGCTCCATTCGATCCCGAACCGGAGAAAACCCTTAGATCTAGATCCAAGAGCATTAAAAAGGGGAAAGAGATGGCCGGAAGAGATCTCCAAGCTGAATTGGATGAGGCTTTAGAGTAAATTAGGATAAGGGATGAAGCTTTGGAGAATGAAAGGAGACTTGCCAATGAGAGGCAAGAGGCAACTAGGAGGGAGATTGAGGAGATTAGGCAAGCTCTTGTGCAAAGGGAGCTTAACCGTCAACAACCTCCTCCACCTCCACCACAACCGCAGCCGGCGGCGGTGAATATTAGGGTTGTACCCATTGCTATGGAAGAGCCACAAACGTTGGGGCAACGTATGGATCCGGCACAAAGAGCACACCGTCCGGGTGTGAACTTAGGAGATCCCGCAGCCCATAATTACGAACTCCGCCCTCAAGTTCTACAAATGATCCGGCATAATCAATTTGGAAGGATGGAAGGAGAGTCTCCTCATCAACACTTGATGGATTATGAGATTTTGATGGAGATTCTTAGACCGCCAAGATTGGAAAGCAACAACCATAAGCTTAGGGCTTTCTCTTTCTCTCTTAAGGATAAAGCCTTGGCTTGGTATCAATCTATTCCACAAGGGCGAGTTGGTACTTGGAAGGAGATGACAACCGAGTTTTTGACTAAGTTCTTCCCACCTTCCAAGACTACCGAATTAAGAGGGAAGATCAATGCCTTCATGATGAAGGATAGAGAGAGTTTGTTCAAGTCTTGGGAGAGATTCAAAGATCTTCTCCTAGATTGTCCACACCATGGTATACCGAAAATTGAGTTATTGGATATCTAATTCAAAGGACTTGATGAAGATAGCCAATTCAAGCTTCAACCCCTTTCCGGTGGGACTTTCATGGAGAAGCATGTAGATGATGCTTGGGAGTTTGTAGAGAAACAAGCTCTAGTGATTGAGAAATACTCCCATAGGAAGAGTGAAGGGAGAAAGGCGGGAGCATATGAGGTGAGTGAGGTCACCATGAGCAATTTCAAGCTTGACGCCATCAACAACGAGCTAAAGTCCTTGAGGGAGTTGTGTGCTACAACTTTGAAGAACCAAGTAACTCCTCAAGTACTTCCACAAGCTAACTTATCTTCCAAGGAGGAAGATGTGAATTACATGGGAAGGGGCAATTACAACAACTATCAAGGCCCAAGGAACTTCAACAACAACCGGCAATTCAACAATTACCGGCCCAACCACAACCATCCCGGGTTTTCCTACTCTAACCCGGATGGAGCCTTGAACCCTCCCGCTTCCACAAGCACAACTCCACCACCAAAAGCTTCACAAGAACCTCCACCCGGATTTACTCAACCTCCAAAGGATAGGACCGAAATGATGTTTGAGCAATTGCTTGGAAGGTTGAGTGGTCTTGAGAGCACCGTGACTTCAATTTCTAAAGCTCAAAAGGTATTGGAAGCACAAGTGTTCCAAAAGGCGGGTGAAGCCCATAGAGATCCGGGAAAGCTTCCCGGAAGGACCGAAGACAACCCAAGAGGCCAAGTGTTGGCTATCACTACAAGGAGTGAGTTGAGCATGAAAGATCCTTTGCCCAAGGAGAATGCTAAAGGGAAGCAAGTGGTGATAGAGGAAGAGACTTTGCAAAGAGATGGAGGCAAGAGCAAGGATGTATAGCAAACTTATGTGGCACCGCCTTCATACAAGCCACCACTACCATTCCCTCAATCACGAGCAAGAGCTCGCTTGGACAATCACTTTGGTAAGTTCCTTGAACTAATGTCTAAATTGCATATTAACATTCCGTTCATGGATGCTATTTTAGGAATGCCGGCATATGGCAAGTTCTTGAAGGAGATACTCTCCAACAAAAGGAAGTTGGAGGAGTATGGGGAGACAACTTGCATATTTGATACATACGAACACAATAGAAGTTTGTATTTCATCACATCCAAAATATCAAATGTACACAAACTACATATTCGATACATAACTATTGCAAAATTTGCTCTTTAATAGGCATTCAAATCGATTGATGGGTTACAGTGGAATTTCGAATATGTTTGTATAAGATAGAGTCTTCTTCTTCGAAAATCTGTGTGCAATCGACGAAAATATCATACCTGGAAATTGCGATTGAAGATAGGCGAAAATGACGGATTTTTGCTTTGAGTTTGGTTTCAGTTATACCTGTTGAAGATGACCGTTGAATACTCGATTCAAATCGGATGTTGATGCTGAAGTATTAGTTGAAGAAGAGACCTGGAGAAGAATGACAATGGAGAATCTGCTTTCGACTTTAGAGAACGATTTTTGCTTTGAGTTTGATTTTGGTTAAAATGGAAAAAATGGCGGATTTAAGTGATTCTGAAATCTCAATATTACGATTACCTTTTTTACGTTGGCCGGTTTCCTAATTTTTAGCTTATTTAATATATTTTAACAATTAATTATCTTCCATTAATAATGTAATTGCCTAATAAAGATGTTCTTAATATTTATTTTACCTTTCTTAAAAAAATTGTTAAATATTGTAGCTTAATCTTCTCAAAAACATTTAACAATCTATGGTTTTCAAAAAAAAGAAAACTTGGTTTCCTTCATGCCGCTGAACTCGAGAGGACGTTTGTACCAGGGATCTGGAAAATAAGACATGGTTGAAGAAGAATGAATAGCACTACTTCAACTAGCACAAGCGCTTGCACAAGCCCAACAACAATGACGGTCTTCGCCTCCGATGATGACGGTAATAACAGTGTCGACTTCCTCCAACTGCTTCGTCGGGATCTAGAAACCTTAAATCGCGGCAAAAATAAACGCATGAGACGAGTAAAATCTAACTGACGTCGGGGTGATTTTATAATTTTTTTTATTTTCGATTTACCCTAATATCCTTTTCATTAACTAATTTTAGAATTAAAAATTTACCAAATAAATAGAGGGGTCTAGTATCTATCAACGATACAAAAAAGGTTTTACACCAATCTTCTCTTTTTTGTTTTGGTGAAAGAGAGTGGGGACTCTCCGCGCAAGAGTGCTAACATATAAAGGGAAAAGAAATTACAACCGAGTCAAACGGGAAAGTAAACCCCCCTTCGCATCGTCAGCAATAAGAGAACTAGAACATAACGGGGTGTGTCAAGCACATACACCCCAATGTCAAGTGAGAAAGCAAATTTAGCAAGCGAATCCGCCACCATATAACATTCGCGGAAGACATGGCCAAGAGTGATAGTTCACTATTGGAGACCAAAGCCTTGACACCGTAACACCAGGCTTGAAAGTGGGTGAGAAGCAACCCCCCCTTTATTAATGAAGTCCAATAATAACCGATAATCCACCTTTGCCACAACGTGGCTATACCCTTCACTCCATGCAACTTGAAGTCCATGCAATAACCTCATAGTTCTACAACCAGAGCACTCACAATCCTTATGTTGGTTTGTCACTCCCTTGAGTCACTAACCGTTACTATCATGTAGCACCCCTCTAGACGTCGCCCGGCCTTCATCCCCTTTATAAGCACCGTCAGTGTTTAGCTTCATCCATCCCTCCATCGGCTTAATCCATTTCACAAGACGCTCCCCTTTACGGACAAGGCCACTGACCATTAATGATATTAATTCACTTTAACATACAAACAACTTAATATAAATTTTAATGATTTATATTTTTTGCCGTATATTTTTGTTTTTTTTAAACTATAAATAGTTCAACAATGACTCATTCAAAATTTAATATTTCAAATTATAGTTTTTTCTTCAGTTATATATTACAATTATTTGATTGTTAGAATTGGGTTTGCAAGGAAGGAAACAGGCGGCGAATTTGTTGAGTAAAGCTTAGATCATGTACAACGGAAATTTTTACTTTTCACAATGAACTAGCTATCACTCAGTTGTTTAACTGATTTGTGAAATTTTTAGATGTTGATTCGACTATGAGAAGTTCTGGTTTATCTTTTTTAAAGTTCCATGATTGGTACTTTTTTAGACCATACTAAAACATCAATTTTAATGAAGCGTGTGTTTCTTTTAGAACCTATGAATGATGGATGCATTCTGGAATATGATTGTAATTCAGCAACTTTCAGCACTGAACTTTCTCTAGATTACCTTCTCTCTTTCCAGGTATGCATGTGGTTTTACCATCTCATTGGATCTTGTTTGACAGTTATTTTTTCTAGCTTATGGACACAAATTTGGCCATTGTGGTCAACTTTTTCTATTCTGAATCTCCTGAACTATTTTGATCTAATGTGGTTGTAGGTCAAGTGTATACAAATCGAAACCATCCAACAACTTAACAAAGTCTCTGAACATGAAGCTAGAAACATCAGAAAACATATGGACCCTTTCTGTAGAACTGTTTGGAAATGAATAAACTTTGGATTGCATCATTCCGAATGGTGCTCCACCATGAATGTGAGATCCCGATGGGATTGCGTGGACAACAAAGAGGACTTGTCCGCCTGATAAATCATAAGTTGATCTAAAATAGGATCACAAGTTTAATATGAAAATCTGCATATGTTTGTTTAAAATGTGCACTCTCCAAACTCTCTCTTATGTAGTTAATGTATAAGATGAATTATTGTAACGGTCAAAAATCAAAAATGGCCAAATCGAGAATTTTAAGAAATTAAACGGGTTTTAAACGGGTTTAAACCCTAGAGAAAAATAAAATAAATGAAAAATGGATAAATTTCCGAAATTCAAGTGATGGAAAATCGCTAATTTATGTTATGAAGGATTCCCGAAAGTTCCGTAAAAATATATCGACTTTGGTATGTCGTTGTAATTTATTATAAGAAACTTTGGGTAAAAAGCGTAAAGATGGAAATAAGAGGGTTAAGAGTGAAAATTTGACAAACTTATCTCTTGAAATCTGCAAGCTACGTGTGTGAGAGAGAAATTAAAACTCAGGCTGATACATCCCATTTCATCATTTTCCCATGGTTATTAAGCAAAGATATTTATTTAAGCAAAGCTTTGGATGGAGATAGATGAGAGAGATCGAGGAGGAAGAGAAGGGCTCAAAGGTTGAGTAAAGTACCAACCACCACACCATACTTCTCTATCACCACTTTCACCCTCATTTCACCACCAGTAGTTGGCCGGAGAAGTCGCCGGAGAGGTCGTCGGAATCTGCAGAAAAAAGGGGAAACTTATATAAGGTATGCATATGGAGGTTGATTTGAGAAATACATTTAAGGTATCAAAACTCCATGAAAAGTCACCAAATTTTAACCCTATATACTTTGAGCTGCTAGGAAGAAGAATATATGATCAAGATGTTGGTTTGGTTGCCTGAGTTGTAAGTTGTAGCATGAAGAAGGTAGATCGAAAAAGCTGTTTGCGGAGTTTTCGATATGAGCTGTTAACTTGCTGCAATTATTTAAATGCCTTCCCATGGTCCGATCTTGCTGAATTTTTGATATGTTTTAGTACTAACAGCCTCCTATATCATATTAAAATTTGGGATCGATCTAACGGTGGCATCAAAAGTTACATGGGTTACATTAAAACGAAATGAGGTTACTTGTCCAGATTTTTGTTGAAAGATTGTGCAAAATAGTAGGAACTTTAAGGCATTTAACAGCAAGTGAAGTGAGGAATGTGGATGCATAAAGAAAGTGTCAGAGGAGGAAGGCATCATGTCATATACGTTGAAGATGGAGTTGTTGTCTACGGTGGATGCCACCATGCCTTACATTTCTTTCAACATGTTAACGTTAACGCTTACAACACGTAACCAAATTCAACAATATCGTTAGTAATACCCACTCCTTAATTATACATAGAGTTAATTCTAACTCTACTCAACAACTTCTCCAACGCAACCTTGTAGATTAGCATACATAACTAAGGTAAACAATCTATCTAAGTCTTATGAGGGTTGTTTGGTACATATATAGGTACGAAAAAGGAGGATAGTCCGAGTGGGAATCGGACTCAATAATTAGTCGCGAGGTTTATCTTATTTGCAAGGTAAGTGTATATGAATTACACTTGCTTAATATATGTTATGTATTTAATATGCTATGATTTTATGCATGCTTGAGTGTATATATATGTTTGTTATGATTGTATGCATGCTTATATGTATATGAGTGAGATTGTATGCATGCTTGTGTGTATATATCTGTTTGTTATGGTTGTATGCATGCTTATATGTATATGAGTGAGACGATGATGATGACTTGATATTCCTTATGAAAGCATGCATGAGGTACATGAGATGATAGTGGAAAGAATGTGATGAAAGAATATGATGAAATCATGAAATTGAGTTATGATATGAAAGTGATAATATAGGATGGTAATTGATTAATTAGCCCAACTGGGTCCCACACATGTTTCCGGGGGACGAGGTCGCTACCTGATCTACAGGGGGCCTCAAAGGTCGCTACCTGATCTACAGGGGACCTCAAGAAAAGAAAAACAGCCAAAGGTCGCTACCTGATCTACAGGGGGCCTCAAGATAAGAAAAATAGTCCAAGATCGCAACCTGATCTACAGGGGGTCTTAGGACAAGATGGCCGAGGTCGCTACCTGATCTACAGGGGGCCTAGGACGCTATCGGGTTGGCCAACCGAAAAGAAAAAAAAGAAAGAAAGAAAAGAAATACGAAAGCAATGAGAAAATATATCGTACGATCAGTTGGGGCTAGTTAGTTAATTATCACCTATGCATCGATGCGATCGAGTCTAGCATGTTATATGTTATGTTATGATTATTTATATGTGATGAGATGATATGAGATGTTTATATGAGATGATATGTTTATGTGTGATGTGTGATAACATGCTTGAATGTTTATGTGAAATGTGATGTGAATGGTTGTGGAATTATATGTGAAGGTGGATATGTATGCATTGATCGACTTTGGAATGTGAGGAAGGGTATAGAGTGTCCTTTGGGGACGGGATATTAGATACTTATATATATTGGGAGAGTGCGATTTGTATACCCTTACTGAGCGTGTGGCTCATTGTTGTTATATCCACATATTTTTCAGCTACTCATACTCGGCCTGATCAAGGCAAGGACATTGGACCCAACACCTGGATTTGAGATCATATCAGGTGGGCTGTTATGGGATGCTACCGCCTAGGATGTTTTGCATGGTTTTAATACAGTTGTGTTTTGGTTAAACGGAGTTTATGACGTATGTTAGTATGTGTATATGTTGTGAATATGGTTGTAAGATAAAGTTTTAAAAATTTACGTTTTCCGCTTTTCCGCTTATTGTTTTAAACAGGGTTAATTAATTGGTAATCAACTAGAAATGAAATAGGTGTGTCACAATTATATTGGTTTATCTTCATAAAAAGTTTAGGTATTCATTACCTACACTCGTCTCTCATATTTTATTCGCGAAATTATCATGTGACCAAATTTAACCAACATGTTTTGCCAGTTGGACTATGTACGTTTGTGCAGACATGCATCTTGGGATTATACCAAAGAAAAAAAATTCCCGACTGTTGGTTCGTAGTTAAAACATGAAGAACAATACAAAATTGTTTTTATGGTAGGGACTACGGCCCTCTACCACCCAACACAAAACGGGTTCTTTAAATGTAGATCGCCTTTTGGAATTGTAGAGGTATGCGAAAAAAGAACTTTTGGACGGACATAAACTTAACGTGCAAAAATGAACACATCCAAATGATAATGTTAGCAGAGACCAAAACAAGTACTGAACCAGATGAAAATCAACGGAAAAACTCAGGTTTTGACAAAATACACTTCATTCTAAAAACGGGATTCTTTGGAGGCAAGTCTCTTCTTTGGAAGGAATATCAACTAAAGGATAAAAAAAATTGAAATAATCGAAGCAAATAATTGATGTCTAACTATGAAATATACAGTTATCGTAACTAAGTTTGAAATAGTTATCTACTTCATCTATGCACCACCAAACGAACAAAATAAAATGAATTTTGGCTCCAACTAATAACGGAAGTGTCTGCCTCGTGTAGACCAACCTTAGTGATTGGAGATTATAATGAACTTTTTGATCACACGGATAAAAAAAGGTGGTGCCCTGCTTCCAAACAACAAATTAGATAGGCTACAACTGCTTATTCAACATTGCAACCTTCAAGGATCTCCCCACCAAAGGAAATGAGTTCACGCGGAAAAAGAAAAAGGACAGTGAGGATAACACCTATGAAAAAATTGATAGAATCGTGAGTTCTTTTGAGATCATCCAAAACTATCCACAAATCCATACTAGGAATCATGCATTCACATATTCAGATCATTGTATGATCTCAATTGTGATAGAAAATAAGCCTAATAAATTTAAGAACAAACCATTCAGATTTGAATCTATGTGGATGCGACGCAAAGATTGTGAAAATTTTATAAAACAAACATGGAGAACTCAGTATCCGGGAACTCATATGTTCAATTTGACGAAAAAGACAAGTCTCTTTAAACAAAAGTTAAAACAATGGAGTCGAGATAAGTTTGGTAATATAAATAAACAACTAAAAATAGTTGATGAAGAGATTTAATCACTACAGAAACTGACTTTTCATAACTTTAACCAATTACAAAATGATAAGACTAATAGGCTCATTAAAAAACGAGAATGCCTACTAGACTATCAACATAAATACTGGATGCAACGAGCTAAAACCAATAATCTAAGACTTGGTGATAAAAATAAAAAGTTCCACCATAGAAAAGCTATTGGTCGGAGAAATAAAAAAGATTATAGCCACAATTACTAAAAACTAATGGCGTAATTCTTTCAAAGAAGACGACATTAATACTGAATTTTTGAATGACTTTCAATATCGTTTTAAAACTTCGGTGATAAATGATCACAAACTCCAAAAACAACTATTAATAATCAAACCAGAAATAACTGAAAACGAAAACCATGAATTAACTAAACCCTACTCTACGAGGGAAATAAAAAACGCCATCTTTGATATTGGGTGTGACAAGTCACCAAGTCCGGATGGCATGACGGCTGATTTCTACCAAAAATATTGGCACATTATTGGACCAGCAGTAAATAGGACGGTCAAGAGTTTCTATAGAATTGGAAAAATCCTTAAACAAATTAACCATACATTTATAGCTCTTCTACCAAAACGGATAATCCAACCATCACTGCTCACTATAGACTTATTAGTCTATGTTCAACAATGTATAAAATCATTGCTAAAATACTAGCAAAAAGGCTAAGCACAATCCTCCCAAAACTAATTCATCCACTACAAGGTACATTCACCCAAAACAGATCAATACATGATAATGTTCTAATCGCCCATGAAATTTTTCAAGGATTTAGAACTAGAAAAGAAAAAGAAGGATTCATGGCAATCAAACTAGACATGGAAAAGGCATATGATAAAGTAGAATGACACTTTCTTAAGGCTATTCTTGAAAATTTTGGTTTTGGAGAAAGATTTAGAAAATGGGTCGAAGAATGCATCTCCACGGTTTCATATTCAATTCTAGTCAATGACTTCACGACAACAATATTCTCTCCGGAAAGAGGTTTACGTTAAGGAGATCCATAATCACCGTTATTGTTTAATTTGGGAGCGGAAGTGCTGGCGAGAGACATACAAAAAACTAGTAATGAAAATCCAAAATCCATTGGTTTCCCAATGACGAGAAGTTGTACAATCATCCCATTTCTAGCATTTGCAGATCATATCACCATATTTACAAAGACCTCGATAGAGGAAAGCAACAAAATACTTGCAGTCTTAAGAGAATATTGTGTAGTCTCTGGACAGGTAATCAACTACCACAAATCACCTTTCCAAACTACTGCAAATGTCGACCCTACTAACAAAAGAAGAATTCAATCACAAGTAGGTATCATGACATCAACAAACCTAGAACAATACCTCGGATGCCCAATAATCAACGGAAAAGCAAATAAGGAAATTTTTAACTCTGTTATTCAAAAATCAAAACAACAGCTTACAAAATGGAAAGCTGTAATAACCGAAAATTTTAAACTCCGTTTAATACTGAATTTAACCGGATTCCGATCCGCTAACCTCTAACCTTTAAATAAAGTTAAAATGAATTTTAAATTTTATTATTTTATGCGACCTTAGTTCACATAAAATAATAAAAGATGTAAACGGAGATATTCCGTACCTTTAAAATAAAATAATAAATTACTTAATACGGAAAATAATTCCGTAAAAATTTCCGCAAATGCCCTACCGATCCGTACGAGTAACGACCCTTCGTTCAGCCAATTATTCTACGTAAGAGCAGGCCCAACCCTTTGGCCCAATTGCCTTCAGCCGGGCCAATGCTAACCCTCACTAATTAAACATTAACCTAACCTAATTTACACTTTAACCTAATCTAATCCTATTCTACCGTCGACTGTTGTGTGCCGCTTCTCCCTCTCCCTCTCTGTACGCAAGACAGCAGCAACGAACGCCACCCCAAGGCCACCGCGCCGCCTCTGTCGACACCAAGACACCACCAGGTGAGCCGCTAATTCCCCTCCCGTCCATCTCGCCTTCCTTCCTCCCTTCCTCGCCGTAATTTAAACAACCGCTGTGTTGTTTTCGCACAGCAGCGGGTCGACATCGGAGGAGGGCTGCAGCAGCGCCGATCGAAGCCGGCACTACCAGACAGCCGCAACCCGCGTCACGACAACCCTCCACCGCCTTGCGTTGGACCTGCGTCGTCCGTTCTCGACGGTGAGTAACGTCCCCTTCCCTCCTCTCTGAGCACTTTAATCGACCGCCTGAAACTGCCGCTGTTACACAGGAGTGAAGCCACTAGTGCGTTCCTGCCGCTAGGACCAGTCGCCGCCGGAACCGGGTCTGCAGTAGGTGAGCCGACCATACTTCCCTCTTCTCTCCCCTCCTTCTCCCTCGGTCCCTTCTGTTTCGAATGAGAATAAACAGCAGCCGGCTTCTCTAGATCCTGCAGGAGTAAATCGAGTTGGAGTATATATGCGGGATTGAAGAAGGTCAGCATACGAACCGATCCAGGATGCCGGCTACACTAGTAACTGACGAAGAACGAACCTATTGCATGCTGTTGAGGTGAGTTCCATGGAAGTACTTGCTGCGTAATGTATGATTGAATGCTAGATAGGGAAGTGTAGAAGATGTGTATATATATGTAGGTACTACAGAACTTTGCTGCAAATGTGGACGGATAGGGATATGTATAGATGAGTAATTTGGATGTTGGATATGTATATAGATATACATATAAGAATATATATATTTATATACGAAAGTGTACATATACCCGTGCGAAATGAGAAATGAAATTATGTAACTATATATATATATATAATTACCGAGTGGTCATGTAATTATACGCGTGGAAGGTAAAAGGTTAGAGTATATACATACGTACATATACATGGGGAAGAGTAGATTGTTAATCGGGAAAGAAGAGGAGTATTGTCTTAGAGGAGTAACTTCGAGTTTTAACTTATAACTTATAAAAATAAACTAACCGAGAGACACAAAGTATGGAAATAAGTTCTAAAAGAAATTAGTAGAATCCAAGAATAAACTTTGAGAACTTTTGGCACCAAGGGTAAAATGGTCTTTTACCGTAAGAGAGCTTTTTCCGTAATTCATTCGCATGAGGTTGGACATCTGGATGAGATATTGATCCACATGCCTTATTTGACAGGCGTTTGAGTTACCACGAGTACGGATCGTTTTGAGACTTGTTAGAGTGTGATTTTACTCAGGTAAGTCCTTGCGACTTACTTAGCCAGTTTCTGGATATTAGTTGAGTGATAGTGGTTGTGTGTGCTATGTGCGTGTTTTTAATAATAATAACTTGTTAGGACGACCGCTATTATTATGTTTAAGGCCCAAGTGTATGTATAACGGGCCGTGACATCACTGCCCAGCTCTGACAGAAGATTGGGAGGTTCTCTATACCCGGACCAGGCAGGTACAAGGTGAGATGCATCGGATCCATTCCTGATGGTTACACGGGGGCGGAGGCGAGGTTTGGGAATCCCTCGTGTCACAAAATAAGTATCATTAGTGTGAACGAGTAACTTAACTTAAGATAATAAATGGACTTGTTTGAAAGCATGATGGGTGTTTATATTTTTATGTGTGTGTGTGCTATTATTATTCTTCTAATATTTAGATAACTAGCTAATGGTTCCTCTTGTTGTGTTTTTAGATTTACCGCAGGTTAGACCAGCAGCTGAGTGATCCGGAAGTAGTGGTCAGCCGGGTCTCCGTACTCCTTAGAGTGGGGGTTGGGGTTGTGTTTATCATTCTTTCTTTTGTTAAGACAGTTGTTCGTTTTTCCCTTGTTTATGTACTTTAGGCTGCTAGACCGTGTTGCATTCATTACCTTAAAAATACTATTTTATGAATTTCGGTTTTCCTTATTTGTGTCTTGTTGCAAGATCCTAGTAAAATTGTTGTCAAACTGAGGTAGGAACCCATTGTGAGGTCCTAACCAGTAATGTCTCGAGTTTTGAGAATTCAGGGTGTTACAAAAGCTTCATCTCTATCTCAAGGGGGAAGAACAACCTTAATAAAAGCAAACATCAATGCAAAACCAAGTTATCTAATGCAAGCATTATACTATCAACAAGTATCCATAAAGAACTAGATTAGATTAACAGAAAAAAAAAATTTGAATAAAGGACCGAACTTCCACCCACTAATTAGATGGGATAAGATATGCAAATCTAGATCACTAGTGGGAACCGGAATTAGAAGAGCAGAAGATATGAATAAGGCTCTCCAAATGAAATTATTATGGAAATTAATGACGGAACCTGAAAATATATGGGTTAAAGTCATTAAAGAAAAGTACTTAAAAGGCTCTTGCCTTTGGAACTATACATGTGGTAAAACTACATCGTGGCAATGGAAGAAATTATTGAGACTAAAAGAAGAATTTGATAGTGGTATTAGATGGCATGTGGGTGATGAAAAAACAATTAGATTTTGGAAAGACCGATGGATTACAAATCAGCCACTACACGACATAACAATCAATAAAACCTTGATAGACGATTCAACATTGGTGGACAAATACATCACACATAAAAAATGGAACAATATACTCTTGAACGGACTACATGCAACCTTACCTGACAACATTATTGAAAAAATTAAGAACTATAACCTGCCAAATAACGCAATACAAAACATAATATATTGGGCTGCCGATGAGAAAAGATGGTTCTCTACCGAATCTGCATTGGAAATGATCCAATTCCGGAAAATTGGAGTAACCTATGACAAAACATGGATTTTAGAAATTAACATAATGTCCACAGTAAAAAACTTCTTATGCAAATTAGCACAAGAAGGGATCCCGACAAAAGAAAAGTTAGACAAACGAAAAATACCGGTACTAATGCATTGTGAACTTTGCAACCACCATTCAGAAAGTGCGAAACATCTTTGCTTTAAATGTTCATATACTCTTCAATCGATTGATAACGACAAAATTCTAACGTGGATCAAGAACAATGATATTTCAAATTGAAAAATAATCGGCATCATCATGGAGATAAAAGAAAATACATCGCCATGAGAATTAAGGCAACTAGTGGTAACCTGGTGACAAATTTGGCTGCTCAGGAACCAAATAGTTTTCAATAAACAAAAGGGACCTCAAGACCTAAAACATCCAATACAAAATCAAATAAATGAATGGGATAAGGCCATTGCAAAATTACCAAGCAATACTAAAAAACCATTGACTCAGCGAAGGACAACAAAAAACATCAAATGGCAAAGACCAATTGGAACTTCTGTCAAAATCAATTTTGACGCTTCAAAAAATTCATCTGATCAATTTGATTTTGGATTCATCATCATAAATAACCTAGCAAGAACTATTGCTTTAGGTAAAGGAAGATGTCAGGTCAACTCTGTTCTAGAAGAAGAAGCGTTTGCACTTCGGGAGGGCCTCCAAAATGCCGTTAGTCTTGGGATTCCAACCATTGAGATTAAGAGAGACAACCTGATGCTCATTAACTTGCTCAACCACATTTGGAAACCACCATGGGAAGCAAACGTGATCATCTCAAATATCTCATTAATGATTTTTGGCTTCACTCAAAGTACGGTTCGACATATCTTTAGGGAAATCAACATTGTTACGGACCGGCTGGCGCTGCTTGGACACAACCCGGGTATTTGCGTCAACCCTCTGCCTCAAGAAGTTGAAGACCTCATCCGAAATGATGCCTTAGGGTGATCAGTCTCGAGAGGTTGACCCTCCCTTTTCTCTTACCCTTATATCAAAAAAAAAAAAGGAAATTTTCACCCAACATTTCTTAGTTATCTCTTTCCGCCGCATCAGTTTATAAAATTACTGTACTTTTTTCTTACATTCATTGTTTCTAAACTCTCTTGTTTAACATTTATTTTTAATACATAATAACTTCATTGTATTATTTACACAACATATTTATGTGTTAAATTAATAATTTATATAATAATAATCTATATATGAAAAAATATTTTAAAAATACTGGCCTTTATGAATAGAAACAAATAAGAGTTAAAATGGTAAGTGGGCCAATTATGTATTACTGTGTATTAACTAGGCTATTTTGCAATAATGTAGATAAACTAGGCCCCAATCAATTTTCTAATAAAGATTAATTCATAACTAAATGGTTACCCCTGATGGAAAGTTAAAAATATGATGTGGCAGTTTTAATTAAATAAATAAGCTAATTTATTGTGGTCCCCTACAAATCAGGAAGTTGTTAGGAAATGAAATATTCATTCCTTGTAAACGTGATACAAGAATCACGAATTTCCCCCATTTGCTGCATCCATAACCACCAATTATACAGAGCTTTCGTCTACTGTCATATACATTTTCACTCTTTTTTTTTCCGATTACTGCCGATTTATTTAGATTTGATGTTCTGTTTGTTCAATTGTTACGGCTATGAGATCGTCAACAATCGGATTGTCAATCTGTAGATTCAATCGTTTGTTTTGTGCGATTTTTGAGACAGACAACTCGATCTGTAGATCCAAACGTTCTGAGACATTTTTTCCAGATCTGTGAGGTATGTACGTTCAATCGTTTAATTGGTGGATAATTCTCACATTTCGTCTGCGTAATTTATGTATATGGTTCATACTTTGTATTTCGTATATATACATGGCGGTGATATTTTATGTGCTGAGGTTTGATATTGATGAAGGAGACGAACATAATTTTATGTCTGTATGTGTACATAAGTACGTTGGAAAGAAATATATACTCAATTTATGTGTCTGCTTAGATTTATGTAGTTGTAAAATGTATGTGTATTT
>BSUD01000006.1:13534734-13545094 GCA_033239045.1 Fagopyrum esculentum | reverse complement strand
GGCCCAATTCTTCCACTGTCTTGTAAACACAGCATTTGCAATCTGCTCCCTAACAGCTTGAACGACTTCATCATCTATGTCGCTGAAATCCTTCCTACCAGATGCAAGATATTGAATGTATTTCAAAGTGTATATTCCACAACTACCCCTACAATGCAAAGCGATAAGATGAAATCAGTTTATGTTTCATAATAATTAACATAAAAAATGTAACACAAAATTAATTAACAAAATACTGTACATACCCATCAGCATTTGTGTTTAAATCGTTCTTCCTGATCACTTTCAATGGGATCTTGAGCTTGTCTTCCAATCTAGAATGCTTACCATGGACCCTCAGAACCTGTGGGAACATAACAGCAAGGGGCTCGATAAGGTGCTGTAATTTGTCCTCCTTTATGTACGTGACTTGTGCGTCATACACATAAATACACCAGTCAAGTAGGTTTATTTCCAAGGCGACCCAGTGAGTGTCCATAAGGTTGAATGGAGAGTAGATGATGTCAACATCATAAAGTGATTTTGGGAACATTTGTGGAACATCGCCAGTGATGACTTGAAACATACTTTCTTTGAAGTTTGGTTTGTCATTCTTAATGTCCAAGAAATTTGTAAATGTTGTACGGTTGTAAGCTCGGGTCCATCCGGTTGGTAGTACAGCAATGCGTCCATATTTTTCTGGATTTTCACAGATGCTCATACGGATATGCATAATCAGCTCATCAATGACCTAATTTACATTATAAACACATGACAGTATTATGTAAATGACATAAATATATATCTACATAAATTCAGTTTAGTATACAAACCTCATCTTTAATCCAACCGCCAGGCTTAATAATGGATGCAATTGTGTCCCTGGATATGGTCTTTATGAAACCTCTTACAGACCCATTCCCGTCTTTGTTTTTGACCCAATTGTATAGGGTTTGTCGCTCCTTTAATGTCAACATACCCATGCGTGGTTCTTTAGGTAGCTTGACATTTTTGCGGAAGGGTGTGCGTTTATATTTACTTTCTTTGGGCATTCTTAAACCCACCTTCCTTTCTGGCACAACTTTTGCAGAATTCTGTACATAAATATACATGGTCTGTTAATACATAAACAGTTATACATATAATTTGCACATACATAATTTGCTACTCTAACAACTGCATACAGTTCATATGCATGGACAGTATATACTACATAATATAACAGATTCATAGTCCTAAGTTTATGTATCAATCACTGGTAGTGTACATAAAGTTTATAGTTTGTCATAAATATATCATACCTCACTGGATTCAGCACCAATTTCCTCTACCATTACATCATCCTTGGCATCTTTTGTAGGAATTTGATCGAAATCAGTTGTTTGATGATCGCTTTCTGTTGCGTGAGTTTGATGAACTTTAGATGACGCATATTGTTTCATAGCATCATTTACACAACTCTTTATGTTCTTTTCAATTTTCTTGCTAGACACGAACACAGTTGTGTCTAACTGCTCGTAGAGAGAACCTAAGTCTGTTGCATAAGTCGTCAAGTCATCAATCAGAATCCCTTGTTCCTCCACTTTTTCACACAGAATGCTCTGCACCTTCTGCATTGCATCAACTTTTTCAGCAAGAATGTCCTGTCCCTTCTGTAGTGCATCCATCTTTGACATCAACACTTCAACCCATAATGGTTGTGCTTGTTCAGGTTGAGTGCTGTTTATTATGGACATACATAAGGTACACCATATTTCTGAATATACATAATGTAATATTATTGTACATAAAATGCATTTATTTTGCTTACTTAGTTGTGTCATGTGGCACAGGGGTGGACTTCTTTCCCGCAGAAATATTGACATTATGTTGGTCCTCTGTATGGGGTTCTGAAGGAGTCTGCTCGGTATTGAGTGGTGGTGGTGAATCCTTGGCCTTGTTAATGCGCTTTGATGATCTACATATTTGTCAAATAATACATAATATATTCTGTACGTATGAATACATATAATTCATTGTACATAACCATGTTACATAGACATAAGTACATATACATAAGTTTAACCTTGTTGGTTCTGGAGATGGCTTGGGTGTTTGCTTTTTCCTCTTTCCTGTACTTTTGGTCGCAGAACTATATGTGTATATATGAAGTGTTATATTTCTTATACTACATAAATCTTTGGATGTACTATATGTAAATATAAATAAATTTAACCTTTTGGCTTCTGGATTGGGTATGGCTTCTTCCAGTTTCCTCTTACCTACACCTTTGGATGCACTGCTAGATGGTTTATCAGACTGAACCTCTCCTGTTTAATATAATGAACAACACATGAGTATAATGTTTGATGTAGTACATAATTGGATACTACATACAAGTCAATCTACATAAAATGAAAACCAATGGTTACTACATACCAATGTCTTCTGGTGGGTTCACAAAGTCATCTTTATCATCATTGTCATCATTTGCATGATAAATTATAGGCCTAGTCACTATGGGGACAACATTATGAAACCCAATACCAAATAGTGCATCAATCCTGTCATCATCACCCTCCATATACCAGCTTTCATAATCATCCTCTTCCTTCTCAACATCAACTGTCTTAATGTCTTCTGTTTGAAGAGTTTCAGCAATACCCTGCAGCTCAGTATATCCAGGGTATAGCTTGCCACCCTTCCCAGATTTGGATACATACCTAAGGCATGATGGGGTTGCCTCTGCATTGATTATAGTTGCGAAATGCTTTGCAAACTTTGGTATGGAATTGAAGACAAGTATCTACAAATATTACAAAAATGAAAACTATAATTAATCAACACAAATGCTTATTTACACATATGTATACATAACAGTGAATACATAGATGTTGCAACTCAATCTAATAAATACATAATTCATTTACTATAATGATGTAAGACATTTACCATAACGGAATGAGTACATAAGCATGTTACACAGATATTACATAACAGTGAATACATATGTATACATATACATAACAATGTACATATACATAACAATATCAAGTAAACCTGTACATAATTCATTTACATAACAGTGAATACATATGTATACATAACAGTGAATACAATATCAAGTAAACCTGTACATATACATAACAATGTTATACATAAGCATGTTACACATATATTACATAACAATCAGTAAATATTCCTTAACCATTGACAAATTTAGAACCTATACATTACCTGTAATGCCAACGGGAATCCACCAATCTGGTATCCACCGCTGTTTCTCTCCTTTCCAGCATGACAAGATTGAAATGATCTCCTAGTTATGGTGTAAGCAAAACGACCCCATGGAAAGTTGTTGAACAACTCCATGTCACTTAGGAGATTTATAGTGTGCTGCGATATCAAAGTCTTTCCATTCTTTGATGCTAAAACACCTTCAATGAACAAAATGAGTGCCATTTTGTACTTGTTGGGAGACTCCTTCGGCTCATCCTTGAAGATTTGCTCCAATTCATCATTTGTGCATCTGTCAATGCCAACTACATCTCTCATGTTGACATCCTCCATTTCTTCTATACCTGAGCCAGATTCCGGAGAATTTGGGAGCCCGGTAATCTCACAAAACTCAATGACACTAAACCTCAAAAGAACATTGTTAATTGCAAACCACATGGAGAAATGTCTCCTCGTCTTTAACTCCCTCATTAACATAAAGTGAATGAGCTGGTTGGACATTTTTATTTTAGTGCTCATCTCCAACAGAGGCCCAAAAATTGACCCCTTAAGTTTGTTCTTGTCAGCTGTAGATAGCTCATCCAAAATCATAGGAATCAGAGGAAGCTTCATATAGCTGTTGATTCTGCCGTTTATTGATTTCTTAGTTTCTGTCCATCTGTACGTAAACTGCATAAACATAAAATGGAAAATGCATTTATCTTTATGATCAACAAATGTAAACTATGTGGTGCAAATTTCAATTTACTTACCTTAATCTGTGGGTTATCAGAATTTATTAGTCTATTGACATCTTGCGTACAAGAACCACCCATCTCTCTCCGCTGAAATGTACATAAGGTAAAATACTTCATTATCAAACTAGCCTTAACTAGTACTATATACAATATTGTACATAAATAAGAAAATAACTGATATGACTATGCAAATGTAATCAGAAACTATTAAAAGTATAAATAATATAACATAATAGTAATCAAAGATTAATTTATGTTTTTATGTGCTTGACTATACTGTTACATAATTCCTGTGAATAATATAGCAATTTGATTTCAAATATTCACCTTTTTTATGCGACGAGCCTGTGCTTCATCTCTTTGTTCCTTTGTTTGGTTTTTGACAGCCATTTGTTTCGTGGTTACCATTTTGTTCTTCAAACAAATAGTAAATAGAAAAAATTTTCAGTCAATTTCTAGCTAACTACTACATTACATAATTTCTGTATATGCTAAATGTTCTACATAATATTATGCACATAATAGCTACATAAACATTGCAATAACAAAAACAAAGCATTGTAAATGACCTACAGTGCATACATAATACAAACTCAAACATAAATCTGTCAACCATAACTTGAGACAGTCAAAAACTTGGAACATCGACTAATACACTCAGTTCATAAGAAATTAAAGTACATATTGATCAAACATAAACTGAGTCATTCTATAACTATGTACATATTCCTCATACATAAACTTAGTACTTATGTGATAAAATAAGATACATAAATGTCTAAATCATACTATAATTGAATACATAAACTACGATACAGAATTTATATGATACAAAAAACAGGGGATACATAATGTAATATATAACATTTGTCATCATCTGTTATGTACATAAATCTGATCCATACTATAATTACATACATAAAATCGTATACATACATAATTCATCCAATATTTGAAGTTACAAACCATACATTTACATAATATAAGACCATCGACCACAAAAATAACACAGTGTTTTGGGAAAGTATCAGTACATAAAACACATGAAAACATAATTTATGTACATAATCTTTCATCACTGTTAATTGAAATACATAAATTCCACAGAAATGGCTAATTTCAAAATTAAGTTCCATAACAGCCAAAAACATATCTGTTCTTCTTTGTGTCGTCGGAATCAAAAACCTAATCGAATATAAATCACAAAATCATGCTTCATAACACATGCAAGGCCGAGAGAATGAAAGTCCATGTAGTTACAGTTCAACAATGGCGGTTTTGAGTATGGATTTTAGGGAAAACGTTCATCACCTGTTTTCGATTTGAACGAAAATCGAAGGTAAAAGAAATGGTATATTGTTGAGAGAATTTGGAAAACTTACAAGGATTGATTGTCGTTAAACAAAGAATAGATCAGCGAAAAATGTTGAAGAAGGTCGAAGTTGAAGATTTGAAGATGGAGGTTGCAGTTGCAGAATCGCTTCGGTCTATGGAGGTGTAGAATGGCGCTTCCTTTTTGGATGAAATGATTAGGAAAGAAGACGAACCGCCAGATATCGTATCAAACAATTGCCTTTTTTTAAATTTGATAATCTTTAATTTCTAGGCAGTTAATATGCTACTTTACTGATTTGCCCTTAACTAGCTACCTTATTAACAATGCTTTACCATTTCTTTTACCTTTATTTTCTGAAAGAAAAATAGAGGGGCCTATTTTGTATCATGGATACAAAAAGGGCCCTTCTACACCAATTTTCTCAACAAATAATTTATAAATATTAAATAATTTTTTTGTCAAATTATATGTATTTAATTGTAAATCGAAACACTTCAAAAATGAAAAATATAAATTATTTTATTATTGTTACATATCCAAATCAAAATGTTTAAAAATATCTCTCTCATTTTTTTCATGATAAAAACTTTGAGCAAAATTTTGGTTTAATTTTTTACTAGTGTATAGCCCGCACCATGTGCGGATATCTTTATAATATTAGTTGTACGAACTTAAGATATATTTATGAAATTTTATAATAATGATTCGAATTTGATTATTCTCAACAAAAAAATAGTCGCAAATAAAGAACTTCTTATTATTCTACACTTCATAAATTTAATCCTTATACAATGCGCAAATTTTTTTAGAAAAATTACAATGCACAACTCCGTTATAGACTTATAACTAAATTACTTTAATATATTGTAATTATCTAAATGGAACCCGAAATATAATTTTGTAAAAAAAAAATAATTTGAAACGAAATGTGTGATAAATAATAAAATAAATATTGAAAGTTTTTTTAAAAATAATACACAAAAAGTTGAAATAAAGTTTAAAAATACAAACAGAAGCAAAAACAAATTATTGGATTAACGAAATTTGAAAACTGAAACTTTATTCTTGTAACGACCGACGTAATATAAAAAGAATACTCGTATTTTATGATTAAAAAAACATAATAGGACAACAAAATACTTAGATATACAAGAATACCCGTAGAGTAATATTTTTATTTAAAAAACATACATTTTCAATAAATCATATATATATTAAAAAAATCAGAATCTGAAAATTTGTAAATTAAAAAACAATTTATAGATGACGATAAAAAATTCTATAATATAAAATTAAACAAAATCTCATACAATAACGGATAAATTAGTATTAATTTAGACAGTTATAAAAGTTTTTCAAGTTCTCAAAGTATCAGTCTTACTTGATAATCGATGTGGGATAGCAAACTCGCTGAAAACAGTAAGTAAACGACCCATAAAAAAGTAGGTCAAAGACCCATAAAACATATATTAATATCCGTTATGAATAAAAATTATAGCTCAACTTAGCTAAAAGACTAATAAATGTATCATTTGTTTAATCTTCAATATTCGTTATTAACCTCTATTTATACAAGTTTTCAAACCATCACTTTGTCAACGACCCATATAACGGATATTAATTTATGAATAAAAATTATATTTCAACTTAAACAAAAATCGCTGAATAGTGGGTCAACGACCCACAAAACAGTAGGCCAATGACCCACAAAACAGCAGGCTAACGACTCACAAAACAGATATTAATCCGTTATGAATAAAAATTATATTTAACTTAGCCAAAATGCCAAGAAATGTGTGATTTATTTAATCTTCAAACCCTCTATTTATACAAGTTATCAAACTATCAGACTTACTTATAATCGACGTGGGATAGGGAATTTCGTAAAAAATTTTATCGTAAACAGATTGAGCTTATAATCCTTTAAAAATAAATTTTAAAAAAATAAAAATCTTTTCAATAAATAAATTACTTAAATTTCGATGGCTTAAAAATAAAAAAAATACGTAAACCAAATAATTTTAAAAATATTTAGGAGATCTTGTTAATTAAATTTATAAAATTTTGTTTTATTTTTGGATTAATAATTTTTTTAATGGTTTAATAAGTTAATTAAAAAAAAGATTTAACTCTACAAAATTTGTGAGAATGACACGTCATCTTTAGTGTCTTTTGTTTTAGTATAGTATATAGAAGTATAGTATATAGATATAGATATAGATTTGTAAATTACAAAACAATTTATAGATGACGATAAACAATTCTATGATATACAATTAAACAAAATCTCATACAATAACGGATGAATTGATATTAATTTAGACAATTATAAACTCTTTTCAAGTTCTCAAAGCATCAGCCTTACTTGATAATCGACTTGGGATAACAAATTCGCTGAAAACAGTAAGCAAGCGACCCATAAAAAAATAGTTCAAAGAACCATAAAACATATATTAATTCGTTATGAATAAAAATTATAGCTCAACTTAGCTAAAAAGCCAAGAAATATATCATTTATTTAATCTTCAATATCCGTTATTAACCTCTATTTATACAAGTTTTCAAACCATCACTTTGTCAACGACCCATATAACGGATATTAGTTTATGAATAAAAATTATACTTCAACTTAGCCAAAAATCACTGAAAATACTTAGCGGCCCACAAAACAGTAGGTCAACGACATACAAAACAGTGGTTTAATGACCCACAAAACAATGGGCCAACGACCCACAAAACAGTGGGTCAACGACCCACAAAACAGTGGGCCAACGACCCACAAAACACTGGGCCAACGACCCACAAAACAGTAGATCAACGACCCACAAAACAGTAGGTCAAAGACCCACATTACAGTAGGTCAGTGACCCACAAAACAGCAGGCCAACGACTCACAAAACAAATATTAATCCGTTATAAATAAAAATTATACTTAACATAGCCAAAAGACCAAGAAATGTGTGATTTGTTTAATCTTCAAACCCTTTATTATACAAGTTATCAAACTATCATACTTACTTATAATCAATGTGGGATAGGAAATTTCGTGAAATTTTTTAATGTAAATAGATTGAGCTTATAATCCTTCAAAAATAAATAAAAAAAAAAACTTTCCAATAAATAAAATACTTAAATTTTGACGGCTTAAAAATAAAAGAAATACTTAAACCAAATTTTTTTAAAAATATTTAGGAGATCTTGTTAATTAATTTTACAAAATTTTGTTGTTTTTTTAGATTAATAAAAAAGATCTTAACCTAATATGCCATTACTAGGCTCCTGTATCCCAATTTTCCCGTTAAGTTTGGTTAATTTTATTACAAAAGTTGTGTCAGTGTTGTGTATCTTTCTTCTTTTTTCATAGGGGGTGTTGTGCATCTATTATAAACTTCAATTTTGGATAATTTTTGTCACAAAGTAATATATAATGTATTGTAATTAAACTATAAGAAATGTTAAAAGTGACTACATGCAAAAATATGAAAAATAGATACACGAGCCCAAATGTTGTTATTGAGCCATAAACACGATTGCTATAACACAAGTCGTTATACTTGCCATCAACTATACAATTTGATATCAATATTTATTTGCCATCGATTATAGAATTTGATATCAGTATTAAGTGTTGGACAGACAAATGATATGGGGCCTATGGGCATAGACTTTAATAAGCACTCAATTGATATCCAAATCACACAATTTCCCTTACCCAAATTTATATCCAAATCCCAATTTGAAAATCTGCTTGTTCATACTCTGTTCGTTTAGAAAGTGAATAAGTTCGAGCCGAACCCGAGTAATCTAACTAAAATAATGCTCCAATAGTGTTATTTTAGCTGAACGAGCCGAACCTTGTGATAACCGAAAATTTTAAACTCCGGATTCCGATCCGTCAATCTTAAATGAATAAATACATAAAATAATATAAAATAAAACGAGTTTTATTTCTATCATTTTATGTGACCTTAATTCACATAAAATGATAAATGATGTAACCGGAAATAATTTACGTACCTTTTAAATAAAATATAAACTTATATAATACGGAAAATAATTCCGTGCTTTAAAAAAAAAAAATAAATAAATAAAAACCGAGGAGCGGTTCCGTACGAATAATACTTTAGCTATCATTCCATAGTAAATAAATGAACTGAACCGGCCCAATTTACGGGGGCATGACTTCAGCCGGCCCAAGACCTCCTAATCTAACCCTAAACCCTAATCACTCACTAAACACATTTAAACCTAACCTTTTTTTTTTACGTTTCTTCGACTGTGCCGCTTCCTGCTTCCTGCTCTCCCTCTCTGTACGAACGGCAGCAGCAAAACGCGACACCAGCGCCGCCACCAGGCCACTGCGCCGCTCCTGTCGACCGCCCAGCCGCCGCCGGAGCCCTGGTAAGCCTCGCCTTCCTCCTCCTCGTTAACCTTCTTCCCGACTCCAACGCTTCGCTAACCCAACCGCCGCCGCTTCCTCTTCGGCCCAGCAGGGACACAACACCGCCGCCGCCTCCTCTTCGGCCCAGCAGGGACACAACGCCGCCGTCGCCTCCTCTTCGGCCCAGCAGGGACACAACACCGCCCCAGCCTCCCGCACTTCCAGACGGGAACACCGCAGATATCCAAACTTATCGACGGGACTGAGCCGCTTGGGCCGAAGGGCGCGATCTCGCAACCGCCACCACATAGTCCTGAACGCGAGCTTACCGTAGAGGGCAGGCGAGTCGGTGAACGAGCCGACTTGGAACTCCACTGCTGCGCCCAACCAGTGAACCGACAGCGTTGGTAAGTTCATCTTCGGACCTTCTGTCGATGTGGTATGAGTATAAATGAGTAGCTTGTTTTAGTCCAGTGGTCCGAGTATTGTTTAGGTGAGTTCGGCGACAGTACATGCTGCGTAATATATGGTTCTATACTAGATAGAGAAGTGTAGTGGACCCCTTCAATTTGTATAAATTCTTTATACGTAAGTAGAGAGGGCCGCAAGTGCAGTGAATGTATAAATTTGTATAAGTTTGGCAATTGCAAGTGCAGTGTAATATATAGGAGTATATATATATATATATATATATATATATATATATATATA
>BSUD01000006.1:13437673-13534724 GCA_033239045.1 Fagopyrum esculentum | reverse complement strand
TATAAGTATAAGTATAGGTGAATAGATAAGTACGTATTTGTGAATCGGTTCGATGAGTGTTGAACATAAGTAGTAATGCCGTGTATATATATATGTACACATGTAGGTATGAGATGAGAGATACAAGTGTATAAATATGAATAAATAGAGTGTGTACACATAAGTATATACACCAATGAGTAAAGGTAACGTATATATATACTTATATACTTAGGTATAAGAATAGAATAATAACCGGGAAGAATGATGTCATTTTCTTGACGAGTGTTTGAGATTTAATCCCATAACCTTTAGTAAGCTAATCTTGAGAACCAGATTAGAGGAAACGAGCTCTAAAAGAAAAGAGTAGAACTAAATAATAGACTTTTTCGGAATTTCGAGATCAAGGGTAAAATGGTCATTACACTTAAAAGAAACCTTTTTAGTAAGTTATCTTCATGAGATTGTACGTCTTAGAAGTATAAGACTTCTAAGAATATGGGATGTAATTTTTATCCACGTGCCTTGTATGACAGGCGTTTGAGTTTCTACGGTTGCAGACCGAGTTGAGATTGTGAGAGTTGTGGTTTGATTCAGGTTAGTCCTTGCGACTTACTTAGCTGGTTTCTGAATATTAGTTGGGTGATGATAGTTGTGTGTGCAATGTGTGTTATAATAAAAATAACAACTTGTTAGGACGACCGTGATTATTATGTTTTAAGGTCCAAGTGTATGTATAACGGGCCGTGACATCACTGCCCAGCTCTGCCCGGAGACTGGGAGGTTCTCTATACCCAGACCATACAGGTACACGGTGAGATGCATCGGATCCACTCCTGATGGGTACACGGGGGCGGAGGCGAGGTCTGGGAATCCCTCGTGTCACAAAATAAGTATCATTAGAGTGAATGACTTAAATGAAGATAATAAATGAATTGTTTGAAAGCATGATGAGTGCTTATTATTTTATGTGTGTGTGTGCTATTATTATTCTCCTAATGTTTAGATAACTAGCTAATGGTTGTTTTGTTGTGTTTTTAGATTTACTGCAGGTTAGAACAACAACTGAGTGATCCGAAAGTAGTGGTCAGCCGGGTCTCCGTACTCTTTAGAGTGGGGTTTGGGTTGTTGCTTTGTTGTCTTCCCCTTTTGTTAAGACAGTTAGTCTTTTCCGTTGTTTAAGTACGTTAGGTTGTTAGTTTTGTTGCATTCATCCTTTTACAAATACATTTTTATAAATTTTGGTTTTTCTTATTTGTGTCTTGTTGTAAGATCCTAGTAATATTGTTCTCAAACTAAGGTCGGGACCCATTGTGAGGTCCTAACCAGTAATGTCCCGAGTTCTGAGAATTCGGGGTGTTACAACATGGTATCAGAGCCAGGTTGGTAATAATGACACTTGAAATCTTCTGAAAGACCGAATAAGTACTTGAGCAGAACCCGAAAAGGGATATGAGTTTAAAAAGGACTTTTGGTTTTTAAATGCATGCATAGTCTGGTTGGGCATAGAAAAGTACGGCTGACCACCACTACTACCGCGGATCTCAGTATGCTTAGTTTAGACTTATAGTTTTGTACAATTATGTATGTTATATAAATATCTTTATATATGTAGCATGTTGTTACCCTAGAGGATATGGAATATCCTTTAGTTGAATTATCATGATGCGATCATCGCCTCATGATAAAATGTTTGGAAATCTTAAGGGTATCTGTAAGAAGGTAGTGGACTCATATCCCAGTTTGGAACCTTACATTATGGCGGACGCCCTGGTGAGTTCTACATTTGTCCGAAGAACGAGTGGTTAAGGAGTTGAGGATTACTAGAGGATGTTAACAACAAGGACAATCGGGCGAGAGAAGAATGTCAAGCAATTCAGATAGAAGTAATAGAAAATCGTACAAGGATTTTAGCCGTATGATGACGAGAGGTGAAACTCAAGATGCATGTAAGGGCCAATAATAGCGCGGATTGAAGAGGACAACATCAAAACACCATTCAAACAAAGTATAGTACAACTACACTTGGCGGGTTGAAGGACACTACAAGGTGGATGCTACCATAGACAAGTATGAGCATGAGAGTACAGAGAAAACAGAGTGTCGACCCAGATGTAAAGAATTAAAGGAGTACCAAGACAGAGATTTATGATCGAGTTTAAAAGATAAAAAAAAATTAATAAATTTCATAACCATGGAGATAGGTTGACTCCTTTAGAGACACGAGAATGTTGAAGGAATGCACGACACAAGTATCAAAGATAGTAGAAATCTGAAATTGAGACAATGGATTTCCATGAAGGTAATGTTACAAAACAATATCCACCGAGGAAGAAGCATGTGCGGGAATGATCATGATGGACTTGAGGGATCATAATAACTACTCAATCACCAAGAGACTTAAGTTAACCATACTAGTGGTTCACTACAAAGAGCTGCAGGTAGACGATAACTTAGGAAAAAGGAACCGCGAAGATGGGTTTGCAAGCTATCACGGAAGGTTTGATAAACCCATAGATGGCAGGTGAATAAAGCAAGCTATCACGAAAGAAAAGTGTAAATTGTGGAAAAAGCTAAATGTGTATAAACGGATAACCTATAAGGGATAAGTTTTCACCTTGTATATCCGCATCGAAAGAGATAGAAGAAAAGTAAGTCTACGATCTGGTAGAAGACCAACTACAGACTAACTAGTAATAACGGAGAATTCACACGTCGGAGTTGACCAGTGATGACCGGTTGGTAGATAAGAAGAATAACATCAAATTTACTAAAGAATGTTACCGACACATGGAGAATCCCTACAGAACATCAACGACGACAATTGTAAAGTTAAACCGATACAAGTACCAGTACCCTTAATAGTAACATGGAATGAGTTCGAGCCAATATCTCTAATTAAGAATTTAAGGAGAAGATTTTGACGGTCGGGAATGACCCCATAGGTCTTTAACGAGATTAAGGAAACGGTTGTGAGCAGTTTCTTACCTTCGGGCTAAGAAAAAGGTACAGTTCACAGTAGTACTAATGGATTGCATAAGGAGAACTAGGGGAGTAAGAAGAAGCAGATGATTTTAATCATGTCCAACGTCAATCAAGACAGAAGGTGCTTAACATGCCACACATATGAGACTGATGGTGCTCTCCCGAGGTTTACAGAGGAAGCCTTTTTACCTAAAGATGTCACACAGAATAACTACAGTTATAGAGACGCAGCAAACATAGAGATTATGACCTTAGTGTCTTGATAATATGTCTCATCGAGTTGTAAGGTGATTGAAGATGGAATCTGCGTGTTGGCTAGAATAGACATGAGAAGGAATAAAGTTGAATGACTAAAGGTTGCTAAATAGATCCGGTATTACCCCAATAAGATAATTACCGAAATGTGTCTATATAAGAGTAATGAGAAATGGTGGTACTCCGATAAAAATTCAAGCTCACTGATGACATAAGAGTTGATAAAGTAATAAGACCAACCAACGTGGTTCGTAAAGCGAGTACGAGAAAACTCAAAGGGGTAATTATCCTACTGGGGGGTAAAGATTTATAGAAGGTACAACGACACAAGCATAAGGACAACGCGAGTCAAGAACTTTGATTTTTGAGGAAATCGTATACCATTGAGGTTTCTTATACAAATGGTACTGATAGGTGTTTGATAAAAGTCATACACATCGGACCGATAACGCTAGGATGGATAAGGTGTAAACCAAAAGAATACCTTCACCAGTAAGAAGAAGAGTCATGTATCAAACGACGGGTCTTGCTAAATTGGAATAAAGTGTTGAGATGAGGATGTCTTTGTAGAATCTATGCAAAGTACAACGTAACTGAGGTTCCAACATGAAATGGGCAATAATGATCAACTGAAAGTTAAGACCGATTCAGGGGAGGAAATTGTTATAAAACGAGTCACCCGGTGGAAGAGTTCACAAGACAAGCTTGAGAGACCAAAAAAAGATAAAATGTCGACCCGGATATGAGGGTCTAAGGGGCATGGAAGGGATACCTACAATGGTGTGTAGAAGCATAATGTAGACTTTACAAGTGTGGAGAGGTTTTGACCTCCTCAAAGATATAGGAATTTGAAAGAAATCACAATGCCGGTATCAAAGAGTTGAAGCCTTGTAGAGCAAACAACGGAGTTTCATGAAAGCATATTGCCGGTAACGCCAGCGAAGGAATGTATATATGAGAACGACCTTGGTGGAGTCGAAAGTTCAAGGTAACCCCAATTATTACAGGACCTAAGTCATCAACACCGACGGTCCATTTAAGAGGAACTGCAAGGGGATGATAACTAAACTCATCAGAACTACCGAGATACTCGCCAGATATCGTTGAAGACTTGGGAGGACTATTTATGTCAAGATGAATGACCCAATTGGACTCGAGAAGTAGAGTTAGTCTGAGGAAACAGAAGTGCGGAAGATAAAACGAATTAGCGAAGCATGAAAGGATTAAGCGAGCAGATGATGCTCACAAAGAATTTAACGCCATTATAGGTATGAGAAGAGTAAGTCCGGGATATTGAGATAAGTCAATTATAGACTGACCGACATCAACTGAGGACGTGTAAGTGATGGCTGCAACTGACGAGTAGGTATCGCTAAGAAGAGACATTAGTGACTGCGGATTTAAGAGGTAACTTAACCGATGCCTTAGAGGATTCCCCAAGTAGGCAACGACAACCTTCTGGGGTGATCTAAGAATATGAAGAGAAAGCGAGTTAGAGGTTGCTTACTGGTTGGTTAAGAACAGATTACGGTTGAGTAAGAGAGTAGGGTCAGTTTGAAGAGGATCTTGCTAGTATTAGAAGGAAAGTATATACGGGAGTGAGTAAATCATGTCGACCCTCAGAAAGACGCCATTGTGACTAATGGGTGTCGCACCAAAAGCGTGGTAGACCATAACCCACAGATGAAGAAAATCAATGTTAGGTGAACTACGATTTCAAGTTAAGGAATTAGAGTCTGTATGAAAAGGTCCACTTGGGTGTGTGGTTTGTTTTGAGTTATATAAATTTGGAAGCTTGACAAGAAATAGGTGATGAGGTATTATTTGTGAATTGGTCCAACTGAGTCGTATTAGGGAGAAAAGACCAAGTGAGTGGTCTTACAAAGAGCATTAATCACCTACTAAAGTGTCGGGAAATGTCTCAGATTTTTGATTCAGAAATTATAGGCAGGATCTTCCGAAAAGTCGGAAGCAAATGGATTCAATAGAAGGAAGGAAGTTTTATTGTTATTTTAGTAATCACCAAAAGATTTAGAGGTGAGTTTAGAAAGGGAACCGTTGATTTATATAAACTAATTGAGCTCGATTGACACTATTACCCATACTAGAGGTTGTACGCCCACCGTTCCCCATGTCTCAGTGAGAGAGTACTCATCGGATAAGAGTCACGTCATCAACTCTAAGAATCGGACAGTTGAGCCCGATCATACATTTGTAGAGTACCCAGTAGCTGTCCTGGAGCGCAGTATCAGACGTCTGCGGTCCAAGGAGATACCTATGTTGAGGATCCAGTGGTCTAGACGAGGAGCTGATGAGGCCACTTGGGAGACCGAGGAGAGTATTAGGCGTAACTATCCCGGGTTCTTTGCAGGGTTAGATGTTACTCCTATATCGACGAGTTAGTACTCGGATGTTGTGTTGTTTGACCATTCATGTTTTTATTTGATTGAGTGATTATGTTTTATGTGATACATGTCTGAGTATGATAATTCAGTAGTTGCATGGTAGAGAAACAGGTGATTAGGGATATTATCCTAAGTCTCGGGACGAAACTTCTTTTAAGGAGGCACTGATGTGATAACCGAAAATTTTAAACTCCGGATTCCGATCCGTCAATCTTAAATGAATAAATACATAAAATAATATAAAATAAAACGAGTTTTATTTCTATCATTTTATGTGACCTTAATTCACATAAAATGATAAATGATGTAACCGGAAATAATTTACGTACCTTTTAAATAAAATATAAACTTATATAATACGGAAAATAATTCCGTGCTTTAAAAAAAATAATAAATAAATAAAAACCGAGGAGCGGTTCCGTACGAATAATACTTTAGCTATCATTCCATAGTAAATAAATGAACTGAACCGGCCCAATTTACGGGCCCATGACTTCAGCCGGCCCAAGACCTCCTAATCTAACCCTAAACCCTAATCACTCACTAAACACATTTAAACCTAACCTTTTTTTTACGTTTCTTCGACTGTGCCGCTTCCTGCTTCCTGCTCTCCCTCTCTGTACGAACGGCAGCAGCAAAACGCGACACCAGCGCCGCCACCAGGCCACTGCGCCGCTCCTGTCGACCGCCCAGCCGCCGCCGGAGCCCTGGTAAGCCTCGCCTTCCTCCTCCTCGTTAACCTTCTTCCCGACTCCAACGCTTCGCTAACCCAACCGCCGCCGCTTCCTCTTCGGCCCAGCAGGGACACAACACTGCCGCCGCCTCCTCTTCGGCCCAGCAGGGACACAACGCCGCCGTCGCCTCCTCTTCGGCCCAGCAGGGACACAACACCGCCCCAGCCTCCCGCACTTCCAGACGGGAACACCGCAGATATCCAAACTTATCGACGGGATTGAGCCGCTTGGGCCGAAGGGCGCGATCTCGCAACCGCCACCACATAGTCCTGAACGCGAGCTTACCGTAGAGGGCAGGCGAGTCGGTGAACGAGCCGACTTGGAACTCCACTGCTGCGCCCAACCAGTGAACCGACAGCGTTGGTAAGTTCATCTTCGGACCTTCTGTCGATGTGGTATGAGTATAAATGAGTAGCTTGTTTTAGTCCAGTGGTCCGAGTATTGTTGAGGTGAGTTCGGCGACAATACATGTTGCGTAATATATGGTTGTATACTAGATAGAGAAGTGTAGTGGACCCCTTCAATTTGTATAAATTCTTTATACGTAAGTAGAGAGGGCTGCAAGTGCAGTGAATGTATAAATTTGTATAAGTTTGGCAATTGCAAGTACAGTGTAATATATAGAAGTATATATATATATATATATATATATATATATATATATAAAAGTATATGTATAAGTATAAGTATAGGTGAATAGATAAGTACGTATTTGTGAATCGGTTCGATGAGTGTTGAACATAAGTAGTAATGCCGTGTATATATATATGTACACATGTAGGTATGAGATGAGAGATACAAGTGTATAAATATGAATAAATAGAGTGTGTACACATAAGTATATACACCAATGAGTAAAGGTAACGTATATATATACTTATATACTTAGGTATAAGAATAGAATAATAACCGGGAAGAATGATGTCATTTTCTTGACGAGTGTTTGAGATTTAATCCCATAACCTTTAGTAAGCTAATCTTGAGAACCAGATTAGAGGAAACGAGCTCTAAAAGAAAAGAGTAGAACTAAATAATAGACTTTTTCGGAATTTCGAGATCAAGGGTAAAATGGTCATTACACTTAAAAGAAACCTTTTTAGTAAGTTATCTTCATGAGATTGTACGTCTTAGAAGTATAAGACTTCTAAGAATATGGGATGTAATTTTTATCCACGTGCCTTGTATGACAGGCGTTTGAGTTTCTACGGTTGCAGACCGAGTTGAGATTGTGAGAGTTGTGGTTTGATTCAGGTTAGTCCTTGCGACTTACTTAGCTGGTTTCTGAATATTAGTTGGGTGATGATAGTTGTGTGTGCAATGTGTGTTATAATAAAAATAACAACTTGTTAGGACGACCGTGATTATTATGTTTTAAGGTCCAAGTGTATGTATAACGGGCCGTGACATCACTGCCCAGCTCTGCCCGGAGACTGGGAGGTTCTCTATACCCAGACCATACAGGTACACGGTGAGATGCATCGGATCCACTCCTGATGGGTACACGGGGGCGGAGGCGAGGTCTGGGAATCCCTCGTGTCACAAAATAAGTATCATTAGAGTGAATGACTTAAATGAAGATAATAAATGAATTGTTTGAAAGCATGATGAGTGTTTATTATTTTATGTGTGTGTGTGTTATTATTATTCTCCTAATGTTTAGATAACTAGCTAATGGTTGTTTTGTTGTGTTTTTAGATTTACTGCAGGTTAGAACAGCAACTGAGTGATCCGGAAGTAGTGGTCAGCCGGGTCTCTGTACTCTTTAGAGTGGGGTTTGGGTTGTTGCTTTGTTGTCTTCCCCTTTTGTTAAGACAGTTAGTCTTTTCCGTTGTTTAAGTACGTTAGGCTGTTAGTTTTGTTGCATTCATCCTTTTACAAATACATTTTTATAAATTTCGGTTTTTCTTATTTGTGTCTTGTTGTAAGATCCTAGTAATATTGTTCTCAAACTAAGGTCGGGACCCATTGTGAGGTCATAACCAGTAATGTCCCGAGTTCTGAGAATTCGGGGTGTTACAAACCTACCCCGAACGAGCCGAACATTGACATGTTCAAGTTCGGCTCGTTTACAACTGAGCCGAACCTACATGTATACAAACTTTACAACATGTTCATGTTCGGCTCGTTTAAAAAATGAATGAGCTCGAGCCTAGTTTTAACGAGTCAAGCCCGAGTAGTTAGTCTCATATTATAGCATTGTGGATAATTAACGTAGTCTCAAAATAGTCAATATTCGGTATATTTAGTTTTGAAATTACAAAAACTAAAATAAAGGATTAAAATTTTTTTATTGTTGTTTATGTGATGTAAATTTTATGATCCATGTGAAAAACAATCTTAAAATACATTTTAAATTACAAAAACTAAAATAAAGTATTTTTTTATTGTTGTTTATGTGATATAAATTTGGGCTAATTAGATTAATAGGCTTTTTTGAGTTTTATTTTTAGTAACTAGGCCATTTAGTTTTTTAATTAGGTAAATATACCCCAACCTTTTGTATTTTCTCTCAAAGTCTAAACAATCTTCTTTCAAGGAGTACCTTTAGTAAAACTAAAACTCAAAAAAGTCTAGTAAACCAAATTGTTTCTATAAATTTTTATGATCCATCTGAAAAACAATATTAAAAATACATTTTAATTTTTATTGTCCACGAATCAGCCCGATCCACCCTATGATTTATCTATCATTCAACCGTCTCTCACTGATTGTCCTCCTTCAATACGAGTACTTTCTATTGTATTTATTATTAGAAGGAATCTTATTATCAAGTCATTTCTGTATTAAGAAGTGTAAAATCCGGAATTTTTATTCCGTCTTTTTACGTTATAAAATAGATCTCGATCTATTTATTCATATCCGTCTACTTAGTTAGACATATTAGGATAAAAATTATCATTTTATGTAGACCTCCCTCACATAAAATGATAGAACTTTTTATAAGTTTATCATTTTATGTGACTTACCTTCACATAAAATGATAGAGTTCGTAACTAAACCTAAACTGTAAAATATTCCGTATCCGGTTATTCCGTACATTAATTTCGGATTCTCGATTCCGAACTACAATTAGTACCGGGCTACGTTTCCCTTCGTCCAACAGTCCAGTCCGGGAGCTGCTTGTCCAGCCGCTGCTTGTCCGCTCCAGCCCAGCAGCCCAGTTGTCCAGCCGCTGCTTGTCCGCCCAGTCCCCTGCGCAGCCCAACCTTCAGCAGCCTTGTCCGCTCCAACCCAGCAGCCCAGAAGAACGGCTGCCTTGCGCATCTCAGCCCAGCGGATCCGGCTTGCTCAGCCCAGCAAAGCAGCAGCTGCAATCGTCCAGCCCATTCCGTGGAGAGCAGCCAGCGAGTTATGAAGGGGACGTTGGACGCCTTCTCTCCCTCCTATCTTCTGTAACAGGCAAGTGAGAGATTCTCTCCCCTCTTAACTGCACCAAATCACGATCTGACTTCCCTCTCCACGAACTGCTGCACGTGTGTAAAGATCCGCCTACCACTCCGGGATTACGTACGGCTACAATCGATCTCCAGAAGCACATTCCAGTGACGACCTGCGGTGATCTCTTTCTCTCTCTGTACGAGACCTCCGTTTGACTCTTCGAGCACGCTAGCCCTCGCCTAACTAACCAGACGCACAGAGAGAGGACAACCGACGCTACCGGCAAACTAACTAGAGCATCGAGGTGAGCCGCTGCTTAGTTCGTTGTTCGCTCTCTTCCTTTGGCCGAACACTTGCTAAACGTACAGGGGGTTCTGTCCCGAACTACAGTCATCAATTGAAACAAAAGGCTGGATATCGTAAATCACAGCACCATAGCCAGCCCCGACGTTGCCTAAGCCGGAGCAGACCTTGCTGTGACCTCCTGCATACATCTCCGGTAGGCCTTCTTCATTCTTCTTGCTTCACCTTACCAATCCAAAGTATTGATCTCCTACCTGTTTAACCTCAGTGACGCCGGCCAGCCCTCCCAGTTACGAGTCAAGAGCCGAAGACCTATCACGAGCCATCCACAAGGAACGCAAAGCCACTCTACTGCAGCGAGTAAGCATTGCTGTATGTTGTTTTGTTGCTTCCTTTACAACTAGGTTGTAATGTCTCTAGCTATATTGATTCATATTATTTAAGCTGCTGTTGTTCGGCCTTAAGCATAGATAAAATAGTGCTAAGTAGCTGCTGGGATTTTCACATAAAATGATAGACAAAAGGCTGCTGTAATTCATTTTATTTCCTTCAGCTTCTAGGTTACCAACAGCCCATCTTGTCGATCAATTATAAAACGTTTGGATAAAGATCCACCGTTGAATTTTGGATATGTTGTAGACGGTTATATGTAGTTTAGCATATTAAAATTTGGGGAGAAACGAACGGTCGGATTGAAAGTTATGAGCTCCCGAAGTTAGGTAGTTGAGCAGTTTTGGTAAACTTAAATTTTGGCCAAGTATAGGAAAGTAGAGTGAAGAACCGACTTTGGGAATTATTATAAAATTATTGGCTGAACAGTTTAGAGAAATTCTTTCTTCTAAGGTTAGTTAGAACCTCATAGATGATCTAGATTTTTAATTCGGAAATTTTATAAGCTGTTAAGAATTTTATATTTAGAGCCGAAGTTAAACCTTTTTCGATTCTTCCGGAAAATAGAAACATAGGAAAAATGTCAGTTTAGAACCAAATAAAATTCTAGGAGTTAGAATATAATTTTAGAACTTCAAATAGGAGTTTGGACATGAATTTTAGGGTTTTCGAGAAAATCAGAACCAAGGGTAAAATGGTCATTTTACCCTAAAACTAATACTGTAACTAGTACGTCTTAATACCTTATTTGATCTTAGAAGTTTTAGACTTCTATCTACGTAAAAGTGTGCTAATACACTTATCGCCTTTGACAGGCAACTGAGTGGTTACAGTTTACAGAGCGAGTGGTTTATAAAGAGTCGAGCGTTATAACAGGTAAGTCCTTTGGGCTTACTTAGCTGACTGCTAAATATGAGTATAAATGATGATGGTGGTGTGTGATTGACATGTTAGAGAGATAGGTTGTGATATATAAATACCGACCTGTATTTTTGGCCTAAGAGTAACGGGCGGTGGCATTCCGCTCAGTAGCTCGCGGGGCGCTGGGGGTTTCTTTCGGGACTAGTCCACACATGGTTTGTAGTGATGCTACCAAAGGAAGTCAGCTAGACCTACACCAGTTGGATAAGGAACGGAGGCGAGAACTAATAATAGTTCTCGTGCCACAACTTAAATTGAATAATGTGAATCACTTAAATAATAGATAATAATTGGTTGAGTGCCAGCATGATGTTTGTTTATTTTTATTTCTGCTTGTGTTTGTGCTGTTATCATTTTTGCTTATATTTGGTTAGTTAGCTAACTGTTGATATGTTGTTTAGATTTGACACAGGTTAGAATAGATGCCGAGTGATCCAGATGGTAGTGGTCAGCCGGGGTGTCGTACTTTAGGACGTTTTGCAGTTTTTGCATTTGTGGGTTTTACCGTCGAACATTGTTTCCTTTCGTACTTTGTTTTATTACTTTTCCGGCTGTAGTTGATCTGGTCACATTCATGCATTGATAAAAACTATTTTATGATTTCTGGTTTTTCCTTATCTGTGCCTTGTTGTAAGATCATGTTAAGTTGTTGTCAAACTAAGGTCGGGACCCACTGTGCGGTCCTAACCAGTAACTCCCTAAGTTGTAAAATTTGGGGTGTTACAAGAAGAATTTAGCAAGTCTAAGAAAAATTAACCAAGATGCTTATAGAAAAACCTCAATTCTAATGTTGGTTTGATTTTTACCCCTTTCTTGAATAAATTTATTATAAAATATACTCTTTATGTAATGTACAAGAAGTTAAATTTTGTGAAAGATACATTGTTGAAATAGTAAGCTCTTAGAAAGACATGGTACTAAATTTTATAATAAACGTATCATTCTCAGATAATTATCCGATCTAGCTAAAACTTTCAGACATCTAGTCTATTTTGTCAGTAAAAATCAAATATTCACCATATACAAAAACGCAGAACGGGCCAAACCGATTCCTTTGGTTGTACCTTGAGAGTTCCTACTAGAAACTTAAAGAAATAGTAAGTTCCTACTAGAAACTTATGATTTCTGGTTTTTCCTTATCTGTGCCTTGTTGTAAGATCATGTTAAGTTGTTGTCAAACTAAGGTCGGGACCCACTGTGCGGTCCTAACCAGTAACTCCCTAAGTTGTAAAATTTGGGGTGTTACAACATGGTATCAGAGCTCTAGGTTGGCAACAATGGCACTTGAATCTTCTAAAAAGGTCATATAAGTAAATAAACAGAACCCGAAAAGGGTCTGAGTTTTCCAAAGAAGAATTTTGGTTTTAAATGCATACAGAGTCGGGTTGGGATAGAAAGTACGGATGACCACCACTACCTCTACGGATCTCGGTAATCTTAGAATAATTATAGACTTGTACTGTTATGATAGATTAGCTAGTTTATAACTGTAGTTATTACTATTAGTGTAGATGGCACGTACTAGGGCTGCACAAGTGACTGGTCGAGGTAGGGGTCGTCCCCCCTTCCCCCAGTCAGACAGGATCGAGCTGATAGCACCCCTACTGTTAGAGGGCGTGGTCGTGGGGGTAAACCTCCACTAGGGAGAGGTTGAGGACAAGTTCCTCGAGATGACCCACCTGCAGCGAGCATACCAGAGGTTGCTGTAGAAGAAGTAGCTGAGAGTGTAGGCCCCGAGGTCAGGCCTGTGACCGCCGCTAGGTCTGGAGCACAAGGAGCTCGTTCTACTGAGTCGGGACGTGTCTCTATTGGAGCATCGGAGTATAGGGAGTTCAGAGCCTATGTTGAGCGCAGGGAGGAAGCTGCCAGAGTGGAGAGGCTTACTCAGGTACCACCAGTGGTGCCGGTTAGGTCAGCTCAGGTGACACAAGGAGTGTCTCAGGTGCCGGCTGTATCTGAGAGGAGGGCTGATGTTGATAGAGCACCTACTGGGGTCAGAGCACCGAGACCGGATGAGTGGTTGAAGGCTTTCAACTCTCAGAAGGTCCCCTCATTCAGCGGAGAGATAGGGCTAGAGGTGGAGCACTGGATAGGGAAGATTGAGACTGCTTTGGAGGCAATACGTTGCCCCGTGGACCGACAGGTAGATTTGATACAGACCTGCTTCACAGATGATGCTCATTCATGGTGGCGTACTATTCGTGGCCGAGTCACCAGCTGGGAGCAGATGAAGAACATTGTTAGAGACAAGTACTGCCCAGTTTCGCTGAGGAGGGAGAGATTCCAGGATTTCATTGAGGCGGGATTTGAGGATATCCCGATTGCTGCAGCCATAAAGAAGTTCCAGAAAGAGTTGACTTTGCTTGGACCATCTGCTCCGCCAGAAGAGCAGCATGTTTATCTTTTCTCCAGGAGGTTGAGAGAGAGTACCCGATCCTACCTGGCTGGATTCCGCTGTGAGACCTTGTCTGATTATCAGGATAGGGCCTCTGCTTATGAGAGAGATAGGCCAGCTTCTAGGAAAGCAGCACAGTCTAGTGGACCGGATAAGCGGCAGAGGACAGGACATGCTGGCAGCAGTGCAGCAGTAGCAGGTTATGGTAGAGGACAGACTCAGGGGAGGTCCAGCTACCACTCTACAGTTCGGACTCCCAGTGGAGATCGACAGTGCTTTAACTGTGGTGGCCGTGATCACATTAAGCCGGACTGCCCGAAACCACCGGTCACTTGCTTCACTTGTGGGAAGCCGGGACACAGGGCTACTTTCTGCCGTCAGGGCAAGGCTTCTTCTCAGCAGGGATCTTCTCCTGCAGGTGCTGAGAAGAGTGTACAAAGACCCCCTCAGTACCGAGCTCCGAGTCAGCAGCAGCAGTACCGGGCTCCAGGACATCCTGCTTCATACAGTACTGCACAGGGATCAGGTCGTGGCAGAGGACGTGGTAGTACCACTGACACCAGAGGAGGACCATCGAGAGTGTTTGAGCTGCGGAACACTGAGCAGCCTGCATCAGTGCAGCGAGGGCAGCGAGATTGATAGCACAGGGTTGCGAGGCCTTCTGGTGTTATGCCATGAAGGAGCGCAAGAGCCTGACAGTAGAGGAGATACCAATCGCATGCGAGTTTGCAGAGGTCTTCAGGGACGACTTACCAAGGCTACCTCCACAGAGGAGTGTGGACTTTAGCATCGAGTTAGAGCCGGGCACGAGACCGATCTCGAAGGCCCCGTACCGCATGGCCCCGATAGAGCTGCTTGAGCTGAAGAAGCAGTTAGAGGAGTTAGCAGAGAAGGGCTTCATACGCCCTAGTGTTTCTCCCTGGGGCGCACCAGTGTTATTTGTGAGGAAGAAAGATGGTTCGATGAGGCTGTGTATCGACTACAGGGAGCTGAACAAGGTCACCATCAAGAATAAGTACCCATTGCCTCGCATAGATGATCTGCTGGACCAGCTGCATGGAGCGTCAGTGTTCTCGAGGATAGATTTGAGATCGGGTTATCACCAGCTGAGGGTGAGAGATCAGGACATACCTAAGACGGCATTCCGGACTAGGTATGGTCACTATGAGTTTGTAGTGATGCCATTCGGGCTCACTAATGCGCCAGCAGTATTTATGGAGTTGATGAATGGGATTTTCATCGACTTCTTAGACCAGTTTGTAGTGGTCTTCATTGACGACATTCTAGTTTATTCTAGAAGTCGAGAGGAGCATGCCGAACACTTGAGGACAGTGTTGCAGATTCTACAGGATAGCCAGCTATATGCTAAACTATCCAAGTGTGAGTTTTGGATGTCAGAGGTGGCTTTCCTAGGCCATGTAGTGACTGCTGAGGGGATTAAGGTCGACCCAGCGAAGATTGAGTCAGTGTCATCTTGGCAACCTCCGAAGAATGTTAAGGAGGTTCGTAGCTTCCTAGGATTGGCAGGTTATTACCGTCGGTTTGTGGAAGGGTTTTCTCTGATCGCCCGACCACTTACTTCCCTCCTAAGGAAGACTACTCGGTTCGTATGGTCTGAGCCGTGTCAGCAGAGTTTTGATGAGCTGAAGAGGAGATTGACGTCTGCTCCGATCTTAGCACAGCCTGAGGGTACAGAGGACTTCGTAGTGTACAGTGACGCATCCAAGCTGGGCTTGGGGTGTGTCTTGATGCAGAGGGGTAAGGTTATAGCATATGCGTCTCGACAGCTGAAGACGTATGAAGAGAACTACCCCACTCATGACCTGGAGTTAGCAGCAGTAGTGCACGCTCTTAAGATCTGGCGTCATTATCTCTATGGAGCGACCTGTCACATCTTCACAGACCATAAGAGTCTGAAGTACATATTCACTCAGCGGGAGTTGAATAACCGCCAGAGACGGTGGCTAGAGTTGATCAAGGATTTCGACCTTGAGATACTTTACCACCCCGGAATGGCGAATGTAGTTGCTGACGCTTTGAGTCGGAAGACGCCTCAGGAGAAGGCGATAGCTCGGTTGACAGTACAGCCACAGTTACAGAGAGACTTAGCTTGGTTGGAGGTAGAGATCCAGTTCCCCGATACAGCTCATCAGTTAGCCACCTTAGAGTTACTTCCTGACCTGTTGGGTGAGATCCGACAGAAGCAGGAGACCTGTCCGATGTTGACCCGGATCCGAGACCGGATGTCACGAGATGAGGCACCTCAGTTCACTATGGGTGCCGATGGAGTAATGAGACGACAGGACCGTGTCTGTGTGCCATCAGACAGTGAGCTGAGACAGAGGATACTAGGTGAGGCTCATGCTACCCCTTACTCCGTACATCCAGGAGCGAGTAAGATGTATAAGGACGTGAGACGTTCCTTCTGGTGGGGTGGTTTGAAGCCTGATGTGGCCCGATATGTAGCCCAGTGTGCGACCTGTCAGCAGGTCAAGATTGAGCATCGTAGATCCGGAGGAGAGCTACACCCACTTCCAGTACCACATTGGAAGTGGGAAGACATTTCTATGGATTTCGTCACCGGATTGAGGCTCAGCAGAGGTTTTGATGCCATTTGGGTAGTAGTAGACCGTCTGACGAAGACCGCACGTTTCATTCCGATTAAGGAAACGTGGCCGGTAAGTCGTCTAGCAGAGGAGTTCACCAGGCATATTGTGAGACTCCATGGAGTACCAAGGACTATCGTCTCCGACAGGGATGGACGTTTTACCTCGAGGTTCTGGCAGCAGGTACATACTGCTCTGGGTACGAGTCTTCATTTTACCACTGCCTACCACCCACAGACAGACGGTCAGTCAGAGAGGACCATCCAGACCCTAGAGGACATGTTGCGGGCATGTGTGCTAGATTGGGGACAGGTATGGCCAGATCACCTCCCACTAGTAGAGTTTTCATATAATAACAGCTGGCACGCGTCTATTGGGATGGCACCTTATGAGGCTTTGTACGGACGGAGATGTCGTACACCGCTATGTTGGGATGAGCCTAGCAAGGCTGATGGAGTAGTACCAGATCAGATACAGGACGACATCGCCCGGATTGCCTTAGTCCGGGAAAGGATGTTAGCAGCTCAGAGTCGTCAGAAGTCCTACGCCGACAAAAGGCGTCGACCTTTAGAGTTTAGAGTAGGTGCACAGGTGTGGTTGAGAGTGTCACCTACGAGAGGAGTTAGACGTTTCGGCATTAAGGGGAAGCTGAGTCCCCGGTATGTCGGCCCATTTGAGATCGTAGAGAGAGTCGGAGAGGTTGCCTACCGACTAGCACTGCCACCGAGACTAGAGGGAGTACACCCAGTTTTTCATGTATCTCAGCTGCGAGAGTACATACCGGACCCTAGACACATCATCAGTCATGAGGACTTGATAGTTGAGCCAGACCACACTTTTGTGGAGTATCCAGTAGCCGTCCTAGAGCGTAGCGTTAGGCACCTGCGTTCTAAGGAGATACCGATGCTGAGGATTCAGTGGTCTAGACGAGGAGTTGATGAGGCTACCTGGGAGACAGAGGAGAGCATTAGGCGTAATTACCTTGAGTTCTTTGCGGAGTTAGCCGCTACCTCAGTACCGACGGGTTAGTACTAAGACGAGACCTTATATGACTTCTGTGATTATATGTTTACATAATTGTTTATGTTTTTTTTTGTGCTTGATGAAGTGAGTAGTTGCTTGCTAGAATATATCCCTCGAAGGGAAAGGTATGGGGTAGGTATCTTATCCCAAGTTTCGGGACGAAACTTATTTTAAGGGGGTACTGATGTAAAATCCGGAATTTTTATTCCGTCTTTTTACGTTATAAAATAGATCTCGATCTATTTATTCATATCCGTCTACTTAGTTAGACATATTAGGATAAAAATTATCATTTTATGTAGACCTCCCTCACATAAAATGATAGAACTTTTTATAAGTTTATCATTTTATGTGACTTACCTTCACATAAAATGATAGAGTTCGTAACTAAACCTAAACTGTAAAATATTCCGTATCCGGTTATTCCGTACATTAATTTCGGATTCTCGATTCCGAACTACAATTAGTACCGGGCTACGTTTCCCTTCGTCCAACAGTCCAGTCCGGGAGCTGCTTGTCCAGCCGCTGCTTGTCCGCTCCAGCCCAGCAGCCCAGTTGTCCAGCCGCTGCTTGTCCGCCCAGTCCCCTGCGCAGCCCAACCTTCAGCAGCCTTGTCCGCTCCAGCCCAGCAGCCCAGAAGAACGGCTGCCTTGCGCATCTCAGTCCAGCGGATCCGGCTTGCTCAGCCCAGCAAAGCAGCAGCTGCAATCGTCCAGCCCATTCCGTGGAGAGCAGCCAGCGAGTTATGAAGGGGACGTTGGACGCCTTCTCTCCCTCCTATCTTCTGTAACAGGCAAGTGAGAGATTCTCTCCCCTCTTAACTGCACCAAATCACGATCTGACTTCCCTCTCCACGAACTGCTGCACGTGTGTAAAGATCCGCCTACCACTCCGGGATTACGTACGGCTACAATCGATCTCCAGAAGCACATTCCAGTGACGACCTGCGGTGATCTCTTTCTCTCTCTGTACGAGACCTCCGTTTGACTCTTCGAGCACGCTAGCCCTCGCCTAACTAACCAGACGCACAGAGAGAGGACAACCGACGCTACCGGCAAACTAACTAGAGCATCGAGGTGAGCCGCTGCTTAGTTCGTTGTTCGCTCTCTTCCTTTGGCCGAACACTTGCTAAACGTACAGGGGGTTCTGTCCCGAACTACAGTCATCAATTGAAACAAAAGGCTGGATATCGTAAATCACAGCACCATAGCCAGCCCCGACGTTGCCTAAGCCGGAGCAGACCTTGCTGTGACCTCCTGCATACATCTCCGGTAGGCCTTCTTCATTCTTCTTGCTTCACCTTACCAATCCAAAGTATTGATCTCCTACCTGTTTAACCTCAGTGACGCCGGCCAGCCCTCCCAGTTACGAGTCAAGAGCCGAAGACCTATCACGAGCCATCCACAAGGAACGCAAAGCCACTCTACTGCAGCGAGTAAGCATTGCTGTATGTTGTTTTGTTGCTTCCTTTACAACTAGGTTGTAATGTCTCTAGCTATATTGATTCATATTATTTAAGCTGCTGTTGTTCGGCCTTAAGCATAGATAAAATAGTGCTAAGTAGCTGCTGGGATTTTCACATAAAATGATAGACAAAAGGCTGCTGTAATTCATTTTATTTCCTTCAGCTTCTAGGTTACCAACAGCCCATCTTGTCGATCAATTATAAAACGTTTGGATAAAGATCCACCGTTGAATTTTGGATATGTTGTAGACGGTTATATGTAGTTTAGCATATTAAAATTTGGGGAGAAACGAACGGTCGGATTGAAAGTTATGAGCTCCCGAAGTTAGGTAGTTGAGCAGTTTTGGTAAACTTAAATTTTGGCCAAGTATAGGAAAGTAGAGTGAAGAACCGACTTTGGGAATTATTATAAAATTATTGGCTGAACAGTTTAGAGAAATTCTTTCTTCTAAGGTTAGTTAGAACCTCATAGATGATCTAGATTTTTAATTCGGAAATTTTATAAGCTGTTAAGAATTTTATATTTAGAGCCGAAGTTAAACCTTTTTCGATTCTTCCGGAAAATAGAAACATAGGAAAAATGTCAGTTTAGAACCAAATAAAATTCTAGGAGTTAGAATATAATTTTAGAACTTCAAATAGGAGTTTGGACATGAATTTTAGGGTTTTCGAGAAAATCAGAACCAAGGGTAAAATGGTCATTTTACCCTAAAACTAATACTGTAACTAGTACGTCTTAATACCTTATTTGATCTTAGAAGTTTTAGACTTCTATCTACGTGAAAGTGTGCTAATACACTTATCGCCTTTGACAGGCAACTGAGTGGTTACAGTTTACAGAGCGAGTGGTTTATAAAGAGTCGAGCGTTATAACAGGTAAGTCCTTTGGGCTTACTTAGCTGACTGCTAAATATGAGTATAAATGATGATGGTGGTGTGTGATTGACATGTTAGAGAGATAGGTTGTGATATATAAATACCGACCTGTATTTTTGGCCTAAGAGTAACGGGCGGTGGCATTCCGCTCAGTAGCTCGCGGGGCGCTGGGGGTTTCTTTCGGGACTAGTCCACACATGGTTTGTAGTGATGCTACCAAAGGAAGTCAGCTAGACCTACACCAGTTGGATAAGGAACGGAGGCGAGAACTAATAATAGTTCTCGTGCCACAACTTAAATTGAATAATGTGAATCACTTAAATAATAGATAATAATTGGTTGAGTGCCAGCATGATGTTTGTTTATTTTTATTTCTGCTTGTGTTTGTGCTGTTATCATTTTTGCTTATATTTGGTTAGTTAGCTAACTGTTGATATGTTGTTTAGATTTAACACAGGTTAGAATAGATGCCGAGTGATCCAGATGGTAGTGGTCAGCCGGGGTGTCGTACTTTAGGACGTTTTGCAGTTTTTGCATTTGTGGGTTTTACCGTCGAACATTGTTTCCTTTCGTACTTTGTTTTATTACTTTTCCGGCTGTAGTTGATCTGGTCACATTCATGCATTGATAAAAACTATTTTATGATTTCTGGTTTTTCCTTATCTGTGCCTTGTTGTAAGATCATGTTAAGTTGTTGTCAAACTAAGGTCGGGACCCACTGTGCGGTCCTAACCAGTAACTCCCTAAGTTGTAAAATTTGGGGTGTTACAAGAAGAATTTAGCAAGTCTAAGAAAAATTAACCAAGATGCTTATAGAAAAACCTCAATTCTAATGTTGGTTTGATTTTTACCCCTTTCTTGAATAAATTTATTATAAAATATACTCTTTATGTAATGTACAAGAAGTTAAATTTTGTGAAAGATACATTGTTGAAATAGTAAGCTCTTAGAAAGACATGGTACTAAATTTTATAATAAACGTATCATTCTCAGATAATTATCCGATCTAGCTAAAACTTTCAGACATCTAGTCTATTTTGTCAGTAAAAATCAAATATTCACCATATACAAAAACGCAGAACGGGCCAAACCGATTCCTTTAGTTGTACCTTGAGAGTTCCTACTAGAAACTTATAGGAATTGTGTGGTAAAAAAATTTCATAATTATTGTTTTATTTAATCAAAATTTTATCTTGTGCTTAGATTTCAGATAAATTGTAATGTTTTTTTTTCCTTTCATGTTTGTAAAACATAATTGGAGAGCAAATAAATTGTAATGTTTTTTTTTCCATATTATACGACCGTGATTGGGGAATTCTCCATCGATGTCCCTAATCTCATAGGATAGGACAAGGTTTTCAACTTTCAATTTAGCGTGTGTTAGTTTGCACATCATTATAAATTAGTATGTGTTTAAATTAGATTTATTTGTAAAAAAAAAAGAAAAACACGATAAAATCTGAGTTATTTTAAAATATTATAAATTACGTTTTGTTATATAAAATTAATTTAATTATTAACACTCAAGTGTTTGGATTTTTAACGGGTATTTGGGTGTCTGATGAACGCTAATAATTAGTGTTTTTAACGAGAGTATATGTAAATACACTAGTGTTTTTTGCTTTTAAATACTTTGTTGCCATTATACTTTATCCGTAATTACCATATAACCAACTATATATTTCACCCTCTCTCACCTAAAAATTCAAGGCTGAATTAGCACTTAGGGCCTTTTACACTGTAGAGTTGAAATTTAGGACCCTACCAATTACAAATTGAGGAATAGGACTCCTACTTTACTAGACTAATTCATAAATAGCACAAAAAGTTGACAAAAGTGATGACTAATGAGTGATGCCTGATGTGAGTGTTGATTGTGACCTTTTGATTGACATTTGGAGGGAATTTGAAGCCAAAAAAACGCAGCCCTCTACTCAGAAAAAATCCGCTTACCCAAAAATTCGTTTACCCAATTAATGCAACAATCGTACCCAAAAATAAATTTTTCAAAGTACAAAAACATACTCGAAAACAATATACCCAATAAATCAAATATCAAAATAAAATAATATCCATAAATTGGATAATATTTTATATTTATACCCAATTTAAACACCACTTAATACAAAATTCATACCCAATTTAAATTTGTCATACCCAAAATTTTGAAAACTCGATATTGTACACAAACATCAATATCAAATGACATTTGATCATTACCCAAGAATTCGCTTGACATTTGATCATTATAACACATTTTGGTTAACCATAAAACATACCCACGACATCACTTTAAATATACTTAATAATAAGAAATATACTACAAAGCCAATACACGTATAAAAGCATACCCAATTTGAATTTGTCATAACCAAAATTTACACAAATCGATATTGTACACAAACATCAATACCAAATGACATTTGGTCCTTGTAACACAGTTTGTATAACTATAAAACATACCAAAAAATATCACTTTAAGCATACTCAACAATAAGAAACATACCACAAAAACAATAAACATATACCCAATAATGAGAAAAATACTATAATTCATATTTGGGTAACGAAAATAATGTCACCCAAAAAAATTAAACATTCATGGACTTGAAAATTTCATCAAACTAGCTACATTAACCAAAAATAAAAGATAAACATGTAAAAAAATACTTAAACAAAAAGTAAACATCTAATCACCATCATTTCAACTAAATAAATTATTACCCTATTTACTAGTTTCCATACCTATTTTTTCTTTCTTTTACATAGAGGCCTAGTTTACAAAAGACAATTTTAAGTGGTCATATTTCCCTAATTAATTCAAAATTCAATCTCCCATATCAACGAAAACTCTCAAAAAAAGGGCATGGATCCGTCGGGAAGAGAAGGAGTGACTCTAGAAAAGTACTCGGTTGCCCTTACTGTCTGTTTCCTTCAATATGTCAATTTGAAGGCAAGGTTATGGTTGTCACGAAGAATCGGGCATGGAGTCGAGTAGAGAAGGGGCATGGAGTCGAGTAGAGAAGGAGTGAAACTGAGAGATCTGCAAACCTAGACGTAGAGCGAATCGAATGTGTGACCGGAGGTAACAACGACCGGTCAGAAGGGAACGGCAGATCGGACAAACGAATTCCGAAGGCAATTGAGGTGACGGAGTAGGAGGACCGGAAGGAGAAGAGCGGTGGAACGAGAACTACAATTAGGAAAAAACACAACAAAAAACACTTGTGTATTTTCGTAACATGCCAAACAATCGTTAGTATTTATAAAACACTAAAAAGTAGTGTTTTCCGGAAACAAAACAAAAACACTAGTTAATTTTTTTGGCTTGGCCAGCCAAACACAGCCATAGCTTGTCGATTTGAGTGTTTCATTTAAACACTAAATTACTTTATTTTATTGTAATAAACACCGATTATGGACAAACAATCACACCCATTTAACTTAAGAATACAGGATTTTTTAAGTTTTGACGGGGCGAAGAACCCCCCCTCGGTAGTTATGAGGACCATTTTTGTACATATAAGTATTATCCAACTAGAGTACATATTCAATCTGCAGATATTAGTATTTATCAAAAAACAGCGCATCCCATCAAGCCAGCCCTTAATCTGATGCTTATCAAAGAATTTCCATGACCAGCCAAAAACTCGGAAGTCCGAACGTATCATGTATTCCCACGGCCCATCAGAAACTGCTAAATTTAGAGCTGAAATGGTCGAAATTCAGCACTTTGTACTATTTGACACTACTCTTTTAATGACAGTTACATGTACATCCTCAACTATAAGAAACCAGGAAGAACAGCTTTAAAGCTACATGGAACAACAGCCGTTCCTGTCTCACAGTAACCACACTGAACATACTTTCACAATCAGCAAGCCAGAACCGAGCTCAATTCTCTCATAAAAGAAAATGGGAGATATCAACTGAAGCGCGAAAAACAAAATCAAACCCTTAAGAACCTGACTGAAGCTGTGCACATAATCACTGTTGAGTACAAAAAACCTGACTACTTTCTCCGCTTTTTGGATGGATGGTCAAGCTGGGGTTCACACTGCATATCAAATTACATTCATTGACCAGATGAGTCTTTTGATTGCACTATAATATATATACATGCTTCCAATAAAACCATATGCTAGAAATAACCCTGTTTAGCGTATTTATCAAACCATATGCCTCCGTTTTTTATTGGATTTCTAGAAATTAAAAATAATAACTGATACAGTGAGAAGATGAACAACATGCAGGAAACTTTATGTAAGAACCAACATATGAGAATACTGTGAACTCCAGCACTGAAAGACCGTTAAGCCAATCAAGGCACAATGAATGAGAGGGAAAAAAAATGCATGAGTTTTTCCTATTTTTTAATCAAACATAAAGCACTCGAAGAAAAATGAAATTGTAATTGAAGCAGAAAAACTTCTTACTTTATTTGATAGCTGCTCCCCGATATAGGCCATTGATCGCAACATTGCTCCCAATGTATCTCGAGAAACTTGGAATTTAACCTCTGATTCCCCTGTGTCTGTTTCCAGTTCTTGGAGCTGAACAGTTCGCAGATAATTCATAATGAACCAAATTAGGCGGTTATAACTTTTCAAATACAGAGTTACATGCTAGACCAACACATTTCAATGGAAGATACAAACAAAACGTAATTCATATCAAGCACCTGCCGGATGCCATATAAAAGTGTTGAAGAAATCTCGAGTTAAATATGTAGATCAACTTGCCTTGAGATTGATAACGGCAACTCTATTGACAGGAGTTGACAATTGCTCGCTTATATGGGCCATAGATCTCATCATTGGTTCCAATGTAACCTTTGAGAGCTGAAACTTGATTTCTGATTCTCCAACTGGGGTTTTGCTATAATCTAGCAGCTGTAATGGTGATCACAGAAATTAAACAAAATATAATTTTCACTTAAATCCAATTAAAAAATGCAAAACAACTTATCTCCTTTTTCAAAATTGATAGGGAGAAAGGGAGGGCAAACAAATATATAATTTTGACCCAAACCTAGTGAGTGTGAGTAAACCAACTGGCAATAATAGGAGACTAGCCTGCTGAACTTATTTACTAGGCTATGGGTTCGTTTATTACCGATGGGAGTACCCACAAGTGCAACTAGAGTAACAAGTCTAGTCGATACTTGATAAACGGTTCAAACATCTCATGCACTTTATAGCTAGACCAAAGGATCGAAAGTTGGGCGTTTGGTCAATCACTCTGATACCATGTGAGAGAACGTAGAATTGGGATAACTCTCCCTTAGGACTGTCCCTGACGTATATTCACCACATATAACAGGATTACAATAGATGCCCTATTTACATAATATGTCCACTACTTATGTATTCTATCTAGAGTAAGATATTATGTATGTTCACTAACTTACAAGTTACAAATATGCGTAGGGTCAATTTCAGAAAACAAAGCAGGAAGAATACAACACTAAATAATGTACATTATGATAAGGATTCATGCATTACCTTCAAATTGATGACGGCTACTCTATTTTCTGGTGATGCATTCTTATTCTCCATGACCCATGTCATTGATTTAAGACAAGGAAGCAAAGCCTATGCACATTGAGGGGGAAATCATTAATAAGCTTTACTTATATAATGGTAATGCAATGAACCAAATATAAAGAACAGATACACAACAAGAAATAGAGATTGTCAAACACACCATATTATCAGATGCTCCATCATCACGATGGAGGGAAACCGGTGCCATGCGTGGGTAATGCAAATCAGCAACAGAATAAGGAGCAACTCCACGATTAGTAAGGTTCCTGTGCCGTGTCCGTTCATCTGGTTGGGGCCACAACAAAGGAGCCACATCTGCAGCATTCGGTGTGGCTTGAGAGGAAGCTGGCACAACCTTAGCAAATTTCCACTTCATCATACTAAGTTTCTCTTCCCCTTCTCTAAGGGAAGCCAATGCTGTATTATACATCTCAGGGGTAAGTGCGCCTTCCTCGGCATATCTTATGGCTTCTAGACACAAGTCTTTGTATCTAGAAGCCATTGAATCCTGTCCGCGTTCAGCAACATGTTCATTAAACTGCCCTCCATTTTTGGCAGTTCTAGTCCAGCGCTTCAAAATATAATGTGATGGTAGGGTAAGCACGTTTGTCACAGTAAAAACGGTCAATATGTGTCGGCAAAGAATCCCAGAGTACTCAAACATCTTGCAGCTACAACTTGCACTCAGGTTGGGAATATTCAAAGTTACCATGTATGCCTTATGATCATCCTCGAATTTAGCAACCCTGAAAGTGCTAGTAGCATCATCTCCATCAATCCTGTTTGCAGTATAGACAAATGTTTCAACAAGCTCGTCTTGAAACTTGGAGAATATTTTCCTTGTGTACAGATTTGCAACTTGCTTCTCCATAGGTGATGGAGTCTTCAGAAGCGGGATGGTACTATCGAAATCCGCTTCTCTTTCCTTTTCAAGCCAATTCTCCATGGCACTTTCATACTGCCTAAAGAACATTGGCAATGTTGTCTGTTGGTTAATGTAACCATCAAAAAAGGAATTATTACAACCCTGATTCATAGAAATAGCAGCGAAAAATGAATCACGAAAATACACTGGGACCCATTCTTGCCTAGAGTTATGCAGTGACTTGAGCCAATCATTTCTCTTGAGGTCATACTTATCGATGATGGTAGTCCATGATGATTCAAACTCTTCTATTGTCTCGGTCAAGTTAATACATTTGTATAATTCAACTTGAAAATTTGGATGAGCAAGGCAGACATGAGCCAGTCTTTCTTGGCCTTCTCTCAAGATATGCCACTTGTTAATACAGTGGCGTGCTTTTGGAAATACTTCAGAAACTGCAGCCCTTATGGATCTGTCTTGGTCAGTGATGATGGAACTAGGAGCTTGGTCACACATTGCCATAAGAAACGTCTTGAAAAGCCAGCTAAAAGAAGCCTCAGAATCATCCAGAAGCAACGCACATGCAAACAGAATAGTTTGACCATGATGGTTGACCCCGGTGAATGGAGCAAAAGGCACATTGTACTGATTCACTCTATAAGAAGTGTCAAGAATAACTACATCACCAAAATGACGGTAAGCTGTCACTGACCTAGCATCTGCCCAGAATGCGTTCATTATACGGCTGTCATCATCAAGTTGTACAGCATAAAAGAAACCAGGCTTCTCAGCCTGCATTTTTCTAAAATAATCCAGGACATTCTGTGCATCTTTTCCTAGTGTCCTTCTATGTACAGTTGGTCTAACAGCATGATTTAATGAGTTAGGGTTTCTCGGATAAGGATTTGGTTCAATCGGCAATACATTCAAAATCCTACGGTTTGCATCTCCAAGAGTGTGTTTTCCATCCATCGACGCATACATAAGCCTACTTGGAGTTGGAGCAATACCACCAACTTGGAAAGTTTCAGCCGCGTTCTTAACAGAACCTGCAAAGTGCCTACGTGGCGGAAGATACTGCACCTTACTGGAATTCATTAGGGCATGTGTATGCTCCTTAACGAATCTAGTTACAAGCCATTTATTCCCATTCAGTTCAATTCTTAGCATTGCCTCACAATTATCAATAGACCTTCTTTTTGAACCTTCTTTGGCACATACATACTCTTGAGCAGTAACTTGTGCATCAAGTTTGGACCGTCCAGATTGGGAGACTTTGGTGCTAAAACCCAAGCGACTGGCATACTCACTATAGAAATTACGAGCAGCCTGCTCAGATTCAAATCCCATCCCCACCTGTGGCTCGATGATACCTTCATCATCCTGAACTAAAACTAGAGAACTCTCGGCCACACCGGGGCTTCTACCATCATTAGACACACTTGCATTCACTGTAGCACAACGTCCCATGTTTGGATCTTCCACGTTAACAACATGGACATCCATTGTTTTCAATCATTCTTAAATCTACTTCAAACACATGGAAATACTCATCATTCTTTCCGAATTAGAAAAAACTTCTCCACCCTGCAGGAGTATCAAGTGAATAAATTAGAAACGTTATTAATACATGGAGGGAAGGTCTGTATACATATATCAACTAAGCATTTACATAAGCAGCACAATTTTATTTGACAAAGATTTGATGCATGAATCCTATCCATTAGAACTCCATCTCATTCCCAATTGCATGATTTTCTTTCCACGCCATAGTTCCCTTCTCCCTCTATAGGGCACTACATGCTAAAAGAAATAACATAAAGCCCACAAAAATTCCAAGCTACAAAGCAATAAAATTAGCCGTCCAAAACCAACTTTGTTACCTCAAATGCCTACAAACCATTAGCAAAAGACATCTTCGGTCATAAAGAACTGACAACTGGAAAACCAACAGATAACACATTTATATAAAGCACACAAATCTCACTGAATAGTTAAATTCAACCCTAATTCATAAGAAAGAAGGGAAATCCCACGATGATACATCGGAAGAAGAAAATAGACCTTCAATTGTAACTACCAAAATCTTGAATCCAAAATCTTGAATAATTGTTGGGCTTTGATTACTGCTCGCTCCCACCCCTTCAAAGCAATAAAACCCTTTCATGAGCTGTCATGGGCGATTAGGGTTTGTTCTCCGCCGGGCATATTGCAGAATCCGGAAGGCGGGTTACAAAGCAGGAGCACACAGAGAGGAGAGGATGTCGTCGCAGGAGATTAAAGCGAGTTGCGAAAGTTGAATACTAACCGTCAGATCTAGATTGGGATGACGAGCGTGAAACACGTCACCTGTAATTTCTCAAAAAAAATGCGGATTGGAAATCAGAGGTTGTACGGTCCCACCAGATGATGCAGAGGTTTATCTCATTCTTCCACCTTCTATAAACGGAATAGCTAACGTGACCTAAAAAGCAGTGCCGTCCCCGACATAACGGAGGCCCCGGTGCAAATAAAAATTAGAGGCCCTTAATGTATACAAAATTCTTTTAATTAATACTAAAAAAACACCTAAATTTTAAATTAGGCCCATGAATAAGTGGACAATGTTGGGTGGGATTTTTGTTTTTATTTAACTCATTTTTTTTACTAAAAATCAGCCCATTTTAAGAGGAAACATGGGTTGTGGGTTTATTTTTTAGTGTTTTTGGGCTATTTTGGGCCTGTTTTATTTCTACTTCATATAATATAAATACATATCTAAGCTTTAAATTGGGCCCCATGAAAAAATGGGCCCAGAGCGGAAGCCCTTGTTGTCCCCCCTTTTGGGCCGGGCCTGCTAAAAAGTTGTACAACTAAAGAACCACATGGTGTTCAATGTCACGAGTTTTATTTTCTTTCGTGTTATAATCGTTTGGTCGAGCCAAAAAACTTGTATACAATCTAATTTGTCAAATACATATAAAATTTTAAAATTTTAATAATGTTTTTAAAAAATAAGCAAATAATATATACCGAACGTACCATAAATTTGTATTATAGATTCATAAAGGAATCCTCTCATTTGCGGCCAACAACAACATTATATTTTCAAGAGAAAATAGAGGTCCCCTTGATCCGATCACCTCCTTCTTGACGAATATTCGGATGGACTCGGATCTCTTAGACCGGATCTTTTCCAAACAATTCTCACATCTCTTGCAAAACTCGTATATTTCTCGTATAAACCGTAGCCCCCACAATTTATATACTTTCTTCCTAAATGTTAAAGTAGTTGAAGTAGCCTAATGTTTGCGCTTCTCTTCGATCGGGTGTTATGCGATCAAAGTTTATCATGTTGATGCATTGTGTTTGTTTTTGTTTTTATTTTTCTTTATGAGGGTCTATCCGTCTCCCATCTTGATCGTCTTTTGATACAAGTAATTTGTCTCAACCCTCGGATATTGAACTCATTTTCATTATACAAAAAAGATTAAATTTGTGGTCAAATTTATATCACGTTCTCAAGTTAATATATTTTACTTGTTGTATAGTTGTTATGATTTGTTGAATAGTTACTTTTTAACTCATTTAATTAAAAATATACATTTTTTTAAATACATTCATATTTTAGATATGAAAGTTAAAATCTAATTTAATGAAATTAAATGAACGAAAGTACATTACAAAGTAATATATATATATATATATTGGCCAAAGGAATATCATAAAAAATGCACCATAATTTATGAAAATAGACATAGACAATATATAAAATAAAGAGGCAATTCATTTTCATATATATTAAAAAATAATCGATCAAATTATAAATATTGATTTGAGGTTTACATATAATGTGATTTAAACTTATGATGGCTATATTTTTCAAGAATATTTAATATCAAATACAAATTGTGTTCAATGATAACAATGTCACACAACGTACTCAAAAATTATTATAAGGGAAAAACATAATATTAAATGGGATAAACCAAAATTGGACTTTCATAAACTAAAATTTAACGGATCAAAATTAGACTTCGGAATTACTTCTATTAGGTATGTGATCCGGGACCACAATGGAAAACTCGTAAGCATTGATGCAAAAAAAAAAAAAAACTTTAACTCGGTTTTAAAAGCTGAAACTTATGTCCTAAAATCAGGCCTTCACAAGGCAATTAAACTGCAAGCCAAAAAGATTGAAATTAAAGGGGACAACTTAGGGTTGAGCATCGGTTCAAAACCACAAAACTGCAAAACCGAACCGAACCGCAATCCCAGAAAACGTGGACCACAAACCAAACCGCAAATTTGCGGTTTGGTTGCGGTTTTGCGGGTTTTTTTGCGGTTTGGTTGCGGTTTTGCGGGGGGTTTTTTGCGGTTTTGCGTTTTTTTGCGGTTTGCGTTTTTTTGCGGTTTGAACCGCAAACCGAACCGCAAAACAAAAACTTGCGAACCGCAAACCAAACCGATTAAGTGCGATTCGGTTACGGTTTGGACCGCAATCTGCTCAGCCCTAGGACAACTTATGTGTTATTAAGGCACTCCACGGTTGTTGGAGTTGCCCATGGGGGATCGAGATGGTTATCTCCTACTCCAAACTGGACCTACGGTTTTTTTACGAAGTCCAGATTAGGCATGTTTTCAGAAAAATAAAGTGTGTTGCAAAACGATTAACCCATATGGGAATTTCGACACCCAACACCAAATTTTTTATGATCTTGAACTTTGTGTTTTCATCCGTTAGGATGCTTTAGGATGGACTACCTCTATGAGATAGTTCATCCTAACCGCTTTTCATTATAAAAAAAAACAACAACAATGTACTCAATACTAATTTGTAGGAATCAAGACATTACACCACCTTCAAACACGTTCAAACATATATGACTCAATACTAACATCCCCAAATGCATATTCATCGCCTGGATTGCTTGTCACCGAAAGCTCCCTACCCTCACCAAGATTCGCCACTAGAATATTGTCTCTGACGACAATCGCAAGCTTTGTGGTTCCTTCCTTGAGACCGAATTCCACCTTTGGAATGAGTGCAGCTATACCTCCATTGTCCTTGACCTCGTTTCACGTTGGACCAAACTCCCACAACCTTACCCCTACTCAAATGACCTCTGGGTTTGGATTGATGAAATCAAACCCCGCAAAAACGACCTCATCTCTTGCACTCGTATTTCTTCAATCATGGCCTACATCTACTTCACATAGAAGGCAAGGAATAACCTCATTCATAACAACCACTTCACTACAGCCACTGCATGTGTCCACGAGACGATCCATGCTACAAAGAACTTCATCTCTCGTAAATGGAATGACCGCTCCCCCAATCCTCATGTGGGCCTCTTTGCTAGGCATCCATCTTATATAATCACCCCTCACAGTCTATGTAATCTCCCCCTTAGTTTAAGAGACTCATTGTATATCCCTTCATCAATATACAGAATCTTTAAAAAAAACAAACTAATTTGCACAATACATGTGTTTTTTAATCAGCGTGGATCTCATTATTCCTACTCATATATATATAGAATCTGACTCTCATGTAAACAACCCGTATAGTGTACAATGAGAACAAATCTAATCCGTAAGATTAGAGTAATAGATGATCAAGATTAACCATGATAAATAGGGGAAAAAATAAAAATATAACAAATTAGAATGAGAGTGGGGGAATTGGCTGCGCGTGAAAAATAAATTTCACCCAATTTGCTCCATTATTGTATATAAAAAGATTTGTTACCTTATATGGTCATAGAATCTCTCATTCAAATCTTCAATCATCGCTCAATAATCGATTATTTGTGAAACGACTCCAATGGCGAGCAAGGGCGATTCAACGATGATTAGGGTTGTTGTCTTCGTCCAATGAAGGCACAACCGTCGTCTCCAAACTAGATTTGGCCTTGCGCCGGTTTTCTTCGCAGATCCGGACTTGACCTCGCCATGGCTCTCCCTCGAATGCCTCACGTAACCTTCCAACATTTCTTCAGTCTCGTGCATCGCGACTCAACCGTCTATGAGACCAATTTCGTCTCGCTCACCATCAATTTCGCTCGAGACTATTCAAAAGCCTCGTTTTCCTTCATCCTCGTAGTCTCGTGTCGATATTACATCATTACCATCAACAATCTTGTTGTACGACTCCAAATTTGTCATCATTGCAGATCAACCGGAATCCATGATTGTCCCCATCCTCAACAGTACAAGAGAAGCATATGCTATTGGATTTGTATTCACTGTTTATTGAGTTTTTATATGTTGATGTATGTTAATGTATTTTGCAAAATGAGAAGGACATTGCTTTTGCTTAGATTAAGATTCAATATGTTTTTGTGGTGCTTGAAACCTTCTTTGATCTGATGAACAAAATTTGTTATTCTATTGTCATATACATGAATTATTGTACTTTAGTTTTTATTCGACACTAAATGCTGTAAATATTCGGTGGTTATATGTCTTTTATCCAGCGATTTGTGGTGGTTTGTCCATGTATGTGCGACAAGTTATTGGAAACAATTGAATAACTAAATTTTGCAACGAATATATTATATCATATGCACGAATATATTCAATAACACTAAGGAATATATAATAGTACACTAACGAATATTTTAAGTAACATGGACGAATATCTCCGTATACGTATATGTTCGCGAATTGTCCAAAGATTGAAACATTGGTCTCTTCAGATTATGAGCGAATATTTTTCACTATATAAATAAATAATTTATGTACCACTGACTATTAATTTCAGTTATCAATAATCGACTAAAATTTGTTGGACATGAACGAATGATATCGGTATCATGAATGAATGCTTTATAGTATATTGACGAATATTTTCATGAACACAGACGAGTACTTTTGTACAATATTAACTAGAAGAATGTAGATGATAATTAAATTGATTTAGACATGTTGTTGATATCAACAATGGTGAATGATGAATTGAGAAATGAAAAAAAAGGGCAATATGAATTCACGTTGAAAACCAGATTTGGATGTAAATGTGGAGATTAGGATAATAACAATTAGGGAGAGAATCTCCAACTGTCGACTATAATTACTATGGAGAGTGTAATGCACCCTCTTTAATTGGAGAGTGGAGTAAAATATTCCCTAAAATTTGGTTTAATTAAGACCATTAGATCAAATCAATCATATGGTTAATGTGTGTTCTCATTGAACACTGTAAGAGTTGTTAACATGTGAGCATGGACGGAGCCAAGGGTGGGCTTGACTAGGCCGTCGCCCACCCCAGCCCAAAAGTAATAGTTGGCCCAACAAGTTTTATGCTAAAAAAAAATAAAAATAATTTACTATGATACGTTTATTTTTATAAATTTACTTTTGGGGGCTAGTCGGCTAGTGGTCCCACCTTCGCACCTAAGTTGTTCACTTCTCTCTCAAAACTTACATGCTGCATTAATTTTAAAAGTTGTTGGAATTTTAAAGTATTTTTTTATAACTTTTTATTTTTTTTATCATTATTTTTTTTACTTTTACTAATAATTTTTGATTATCAAGTAAGTATTTAAGTAATTAATATATAAATTTAAACCTTAATTTATACTAAAATTAGATGGAGAACTAGCATATATAAGTATAAAATAGTTAGCTTTATTATTTATGCTTGGTCTAACTTTTAATTCCATAGAAACTAAAGATATTTCACTAGTAAAATATATAAAATTCGATTACTCACGATGTTGCAAAGGTAAAAGTCGTCACAATATCGTTGTGTTCTTTTTTCTTTTATTTAATGTACTAAAAATTAAATGTTTGTTATATTGTATATTATATTATGACTAAAAAAATAAATGAAATTTTTGTTTGTAAAATTTTAAATATCGTCCACCCTTTTAAAATTTTTGGCTCCGCCCCTGCATGTGAGACAAACTCTCTCTCTATATATATATAGAGAGAGTTTGACTCACATAGTGTTCAATGAAAACACACATTAACCATAAGATTGCTTTGATCTAATGGTCTTAATTAAACCAAATTTAAGGGAATATTTTACTCCACTCTCCAATTAAAGAGAGTGTATTACACTCTCCATAGTAATTATAGTCAAATATGGCAGTTAGAGATTCTCTCCCTAATTGTTATTATCCTAATCTCCGCATTTACATCCAAATATCGTTTTCAACGTGAATTCATATTGCCTTTTTTTCATTTCTCAATTCATCATTCACCATAGTTGATATCAACAATATTTCTAAATCAATTCAATTATCATCTCCATTATTCTAGTTAATATTGCACAAAAGTATTCGCCTGTGTTCATGAAAATATTCGTCAATATACTATTAAAAATTCATTTATGGTACCGATATTATTCGTTCATGTCTAACAAATTTTAGTCGATTATTGATAACTGAAATTAATAGTCAGTGGTACATAAATTATTCATTTACATAGTGAAAAATATTCGCTCACAATCTGAAGATACCAATGTTTCAATCATCGGACAATTCGCGAACATATACGTATACAAAGATATTCGTCCATGTTACTTAAAATATTCGTTAGTGTACTATTAAATATTCGTTAGTGTTACTAAATATATTCGTACATATGACATAATATATTCGTTGCAAAATTTAGTTATTCAATTGTTTCCAATAACTTGTCGCACATACACAGACAAACCACCACAAATCGCCGGATAAAAGACATATAACCACCGAATATTTACAACATTTAGTGTCGAATAAAAACTAAAGTACAATAATTCATGTATATGACAATGGAATAACAAATTTTATTCATCAGATCAAAGAAGGTTTCAAGCACCACAAAAGCATATTGAATCTTAATCTAAGCAAAATCAATGTCCTTCTCATTTTGCTAAATACATTAACAAACATCAACGAATAAAAACTCAATAAACAGTGAATACAAATCAAATAGCATATGCTTCTCTTGCACTGTTGAGGATGAGGACAACTATGGATTCCGGTTGGTCTGCAATGATGACAAATTTGGAGTCGTACAACAAAATTGTTGAAGGTAATGATGTAATATCGACACGAGACTACAAGGATGAAGAAAAACGAGGCTTTTGAATAGTCTCGAGCGAAATTGATGGTGAGCAAGACGAAATTGGTCTCATAGACGGTTGAGTCGCGATGCACGAGACTGAAGGAATGTTGGAAGGGCACCTGAGGCATTCGAGGGAGAGCCATGGCGAGTTCAAGTCCGGATCTGTGAAGAAAACCGGCCGACCAAATCTGGTATGGAGACGACGGTGGTGGCTTCATTGGACGCAAGACAACAACCCTAATCATCGTTGAATCGCCCTTGTTCACCATTGGAGTTGTTTCACAAATAATTGGTTATTGAGCGATGATGGAAAATTTGAATGAGAGATTTTAGGGTCATATAAGGTAACAAATCTTTTTATATACAATAATTGAGCAAATTGGGTGAAAATTGATTTTCACGTGCAACCAATTCCCCACTCTCATTCTAATTTGTTTTATTTTTATTTTTCCCCCCTATTTATTATGGTTAATCTTGACCATCTATTATTCTAATTTTACGGATTAGATTTGTTCTCATTGTACACTATAGGATTTGTTTACATGGGAGTATGATTATATATATATATAATTTATTTATCAACTCTTAAATACTATTCAAATCTTAAAAAAATAGTTAATGAAAATTTTCATCAAGAAATTCTATAGAATTATAAGCGATTGTTGATATTAACCCGTGTAAATGTTATAGTTTATTATCAACTAAAGTATATTGCAGTAAAATATTAGGAAAATTTCGGATGGTGCTCCTGTGGTTTGGGGTTTCCGTATTTTGCCCAAATGTTTTTTTAGTTCAGATGGTGCTCTTGTGTTTTAGTGTTTTCTGAAAAATGCTTGATTCACTTTAAATCGTAAGGGGATGTCAACTTAAAATATTTAAAAAAAAAAAACTATGTACAAAATGTTTAGCCTCTTTTTATCATTTTTTTTAAAAAAGAAGTTTTTTCCATTTAAAAAAATTTATTTTAGTTGACATCCCTTTACAATTTAAACGGAATTGGGCATTTTCGGAAAATACTAAAACACAAGGGCATCATCCGAACCAAATAAAACCTCTGGGCAAAATCCGGAAAACCCCAAACCCCATGTGTACCATCCGGAATTTCCAACTAGAGTGAAATACGACTCATGCGATTCCAACACTGAGGATTTTTAATATTGGATCTGGAAAATTCCAACAATGATATCCTTATGGGATTATTCATGTTCAGGGTTTTTTGAAGTGGTATTTCGATGGCGATAATTCATTCCTTGATTTTTTCTGACTTGGTCATTCCGACCAACGGTCATTCTAACTAAGATATACAATTTGAATAAGGAAATTTTGGGTGAATTATAATGGGGTTTTTAGCGTGTTGATGTATCAACAAAAGTAATTTGCTAGTACTTTATTTATAAATATATAATTAATATGATTTAATCACATCATAATACTTACCACGCCTCATAGTTTTTGCCTAACAATGTGCATGCATTTTTTTTTCAATCAAAACAAACAAATTGTGTAAAAATGATAAACACATACCCTAGGGCGCTAATCAACCGGCATCCAGCATCATAGGTCCCAAAACGCTAATCAATTTGCGTCTTAGGGCTCAACTCACCGACATCATATCGACGCCAACAAAAACAAAGACCGATGAAGGAAGGGAGGTACATCAAGTATTTCTTCAAGTTTCTATGTTCAAGCTTGGAGTTGTTGATTTATACCTCCAACTTGAAGGAGGTTAGAGTATGAGCCTAATATATGGACATAAATATTATTTGGACAATAAAATAAACAAACTTATAATTTACAAATCTCTTCGTTAATGAAACACATTGTGAACTGAATACTCAAATCATTATTCACTTTTGATGTGAAGCATTTTGCACAAATTTTGGAGCACATTTTATGGCCGCTGTTAGACATGGGTCCGGTTTGGGCTAAACCGTTTAGGTTTGCCAATTTGCCCAAACCGCCGGTTTAGGTTTGTCAATTTGCCCAAACCGCCGGTTTGAGCAAAAAAAGAGCCGTTGGGCCTAGCCAACGGCTCTTTGGCCACAACGGCGGCTCTATGCCGGTGGGCCCACACAACCAATGACTTTTTGAGCCGTTGGAGTGTAATTTTTCTAAAAAATAATTATTGTTATTTATTTTTAAAAAAATTACACCCTCAATTCCTATAAATACCCTACCATTCTTCCATTTATCTAACATCAATATTCTAATCTCTCTCTACTACTACTCTCAATCTCGATATCGTATTCGATTTCTCAATCAATTCTAATGGAAAACCCGAGCGACAACAATCCCGCTTTCTTTTCTCGCACCCAAGAAAGCGAGACTCAAATGCCCGATGTGCCACAAGGTCAAGGTGAAGGGGCTTTGCGACAAGTCCCTCCATCGAAAATGCTTACATCAAACATCTTCACAAAGCATTACAAGAAGGGTGAGGTGGTGAGCGATTATTGTCAAGTCTCGTGCAACTATTGTCCGAAAGTGTACAAGTGGAGGGCGAAGGGCGGCTACGGGACTTTGCAAACCCACATGCAAAAGATCCATCTCGAGAAGCTCGGAATATCACGGGACAATCACAATTGTTCCACGGGTTTGCATCCTTTTCCTCTCAAGTTTCTTTTATTTATGTATAATCATAGTGAAGAAAATTTAGGATTAGTCAACCTAATAGCTTCTCAAGCTTTTCCATTTTCTTATGCGGAATATGAAAATATACGAGAATATAACACTACTTATCTTCAACCTTCTTTTAACCCAACTTCTCGTAAAACCGTTTCCAAATTAATTTCTAAATCTTATGAACAAAAGAAACAAAAAATTCTTACGATTTTACAATCATTTTCGCATCAAGTTTTAATTTGTAGTGATATTTGGAGTACATTATCACAAAGACATTTTTACATGGGCATTACTTTACATTTTATTGATAATGATATGTTTTTGCATAAATTTGTTATTGCATTTAGCCATTTTAACGAAAGAAATAATGCCACCAACAATGCTAATTTAATAAAAACGGTTTTACAATAATTTAATTTATAAAATTGAGTTTTTTCATACTCTTTTGATAATGCATCCGCTAACACCACCGTCGTAAACGAGTTGGGGGATGCGGGACAATTTATAAAAACTCCTTTTACTCGCCAAAGATGTACATGTCATATTTTAAACTTATGTGTTCAAGATGGACATAAAATTTTACGTGCTATGTTAACGCCCATCACCAACATAATTGAACATATTTGACATTCATCCGATTTAAGAAAAAAATGGAGATCAACGTGCTTAGAAAATAATGTTCATCCTATTGCTTTTTCAAAAGATATTGGAACTCGTTGGAACTCAACCTACAAACTACTTAGTCAAGCTCTTCGTTACAAAGATCTTTTACAATCATTTTTCGGACAATACATTTCTTGGTCTATGCTATATGCTGAAACTATTTGACAAACATGTTATGATATTTGTAATATTTTAAAGTTTTTAGTGATTCAACTAATATGATGAGTTATGTTTACACTCCCACTTCTTGTAGTTTTTTAGAAATAGCCATAAATATTGCCGAGGCTTTACAAACCGGATTTACTTATCCATCAATTGTAAATGCTATAATCGATATGAAAATAAAATGGCTTAAATATTATAAAGATATTCTCGTAGTTTATCTTATTTCCACCGTTTTTTATCCTAGACTTAAAATTGATAGTGTTACCGAATTGTTAAATGTCTATTATGAATGTTTAGGTTTAGCTTCTTCCATGAACATTAACACCATTATTCTTGATATTTGTCTTGAAATTAGTAAATTGCTTTCTCTATTTGAAATAAGTGCTTCCGTCGAACTGACTCCTCCACCCTCTTCTTCTTCTTCTTCTTCTTCTTCTTCCAAAAACTAAATAAATTTTAGCTAAAAGAATAAAAACACCAAGACATTCATCCGTAATTGGGGAATTTCAAGATTTATCTAACAACTTGTTTTAGTTTTGATAGTGAAACTTTTGAAATTTTGGATTGGTGGAAGAAGTTAGCCCCAAGTATCCAATATTGACCAAGATTGTGCAACAACTAATGGCCGTGCCCACATCAACGGTGGATGTGGAGCAAACTTTTAGTCAAGGAGAAAACATGCTAAGTTACAAGAGAAGTCAAATGAAGCCCGAGAAATTGGAGGCACAAGTATGCGTTCAAGATTGGATAAGGGGGAGAAGCGGAAACAACGGAAAAAAGGTAAGCAAAAGTAAGAGAATTACGTAGACTTTGATTCCTCTTAAACCCTAAGAGGATACGTAGGCAACCGGAAAACCGGTTCAAGCCCCTTTTTTCATTCAATTAGTAATTTAATTCAAAAAAACCGAGAGCAAACTCGTTTTTTTTTTAAATAAATGAAATTACTAACTAAAAAAAACAGAGTTTGCTCTCATTTTTTTAGTTGGTAATTTTATCTATTTAAAAAAAAACCGAGTTTGCTCTCGGTTTTTTAATTAAATTACTAATGTAAAAAAAAATACTAATGCAAATTCGGTTTTATTTTTAATTAAATTATTAAAGCGATACAAACTCGTTAATTTTTTTTAAAAAAAATCAAGTTATTACCTTTTATTTTTATTTTTTTTAAAAACATGTGGCAAACCGTCAAACTATCTGTTTGCCGGTTTGATAAACCGCCGGTTCATCATAAATCCGGTTTAGGACCCATGTCCAGCTGGGAATTAATGATATAGATTTATCAAAGGTTGGACAATTTTCGCAACTATCCTAAAGGTTGGACTATTTTCTGAAAATTTCCCAAAATTGAATAGACCGGAAGGAAAACCTACCGTAAGGCACGTGCCACACAAGACGTGGCAACTGGCAATCACTTATCACGTGACTACGTGAGCTCAGACAGGCTCACCGAGTCACCGACTCACCGCTAAGTATCAAGTGTAAACTTGAAGAGAAACCTGAAACACAAAGCCACCAGTCGACCACCACCGCCGCGCACCACGTCGGCGATCAGGAAGAGAGAGATGAAGAGCATTTCACTGATTGTGCTAGGTTGCGGAGGAGTAGGGCGACAGCTTCTTCAACACATCATAACATGCAGACCTGCTCATGCCAAACAGGTTGATTCCCTAATCGACATTTACAAATTACAACTATTCATTTTTCATTTGCCCTGTACTGAACTCAGATCGCTAATTGGAACTTTCTGGATGCTATCGAATTCTGTTTCTGATTGGTTAGGGTGTGCGATTGCGAGTTGTGGGAGTATCGGATAGCAAATCGCTGCTCATTTCGCCGGATGTTTACACCAAGGAGTTGGATGATGAAGTCCTTAAAGATATATGTCGAGCTAAGGAGACCGGTTCTCCTCTCTCTGCTCTCGGAAGCGGTGGATTTCCTTCTATCCCGCTTTTTAATTTGTTTTTGATTTAGTTCAATTGGCAGTTTGTCGCACCTTGTTGTTTCACTAAATTACTTGATGGATTATTGTCGCTTTTGCATTTTCCATGTACATGGTCATAGAATGAAATCGATTTCCATACTTTTTTCTCACTAATGAATCTACAGTTTAAATTTTTTTTTTCTTCAATCAGCTATTTTGAAATTCAAGTATCAAACATGATTCAGGACTAAATACATTATGCAATGATAAATAGATCTACTAGATATTCTGTATCATCACTGAAGCTCACAAATACAACCGTTATATGATATGATATGTTGAGATTGGATGATGTTAACATATTGCTATTCCATGGATATGCAGGTGAGTGCCCTGTATTTTCAGATTCACAATCAACAAGCAAACTCATTGAAATCGCAGGACATTTGGGTCGATCAACAGGTTCTCTACATTCCACATATCTGTACTTCACCTTAATATGTTTTTTCCTACTCTTTTCTAGCACTAGGTAGGTGTGTGCATGCACATCTTTTTGTATGGAAAAATAAGTTGGTGTTGGCATGTATTTATGGATTGTATGGTTTAAATCCATAAGCTTACATTTGTACTCTGAGCCCTAATTGTAAAAGAGTACTTCTGAACCTGTCGGAAGGATACTTAACAATTTCAAATCATGTTGACAAATCCGGTGCAGCTGTAAATTAGAGAGATTTTGCCTTCCTATACTCTTCATCTATATATGTCAATAAAAGAAATATTGAAATTTTACCATCTGAAAATCAAGAAGCGATCTTCCATGTGTTTTCTTGTGTCCGCTGGCAGGGTTGGCAGTTGTGGATTGCTCTGCTAGTGCTGAAACAGTAGCAACCTTGAACAGAGTGGCTGGTATCGGTTGTAGCATAGTATTGGCAAACAAGAAGCCTCTTACATCTTCACTGGTAACTAGTGTTATCAGTTATGCACCTTGTAGAATGTTATACTGAGTATTTACTTCTTTTTTAAAAATATATTTTGGACATGTTTCATATTATCACTTTTGTTTTCTCTGACACTAAATATTTGTTTTGTCCATATAAAAGCTTTTATCATCTATTTCCACATAACTTCTTTCTATCGATCTCCCCCTCAGACAACTACCTTTGTTCTAGTAATTGTTGTTTCCGGCAAGAATCTCAGAATACAAATTTTGTTGTGCAGGAAGATTATGACAAACTTATGTGTCATCCACGTCGTGTTCGGCATGAATCAACCGTAAGCATGCATATTATTCTTTGGTGTGCTCCACTTCACTAAGAAAGATATATGATGTTTATATTTATTGAGAGGAGAGTGATATCTAGCGATAATCTGTTGGTCAAGTACAGTTTTTAAAGCACACACCTGAAAGTTTCCCTTTTGCATGTAAAGATTATCATATCTGTTGTTCTTCCATAGAAGTCACTTGGTCCATTGGATTTATTCACCAGTAGTTAAGTTCCTCCCTGCCACTACTATAGCATTTCAGAAACAGTGTCCAAGGCCTATTGACTTTTTTTTCTTCATGTTCCTAGTTTTTAATATATGTGTATGTTGAAGTGTCAATTTCATATTACCTCATAATTTATGCTGGAAAATGTGGCTTTCTGGTAATCTCGTCCTGTGTGGGCATCTTGTGGTTTGCTTGAATCTATTCTTAGGATTTTATTTTTTCCTTGTTAGGTTGGCGCAGGCCTTCCGATCATAGTCACTGTCAACCGTTTCCTTTCATCAGGAGACACTATTCATCACATTGTTGGGAGTCTGAGTGGTAGGGTATATTTGTGTTCTTTTGTGTTTTCTGCTTTGCACATCAAAATGAATGATTGTTCTACATACCGTGCTTCTTAATTTTGTAGGTACACTTGGTTATGTCATGAGTGAAGTGGAAGCTGGGAAACCTTTCAGCCAAGTGGTCAAAACAGCAAGAAACCTTGGCTATACAGAACCAGGTTTCACACCTTCAATCGAGACGATTTTGTTCTATGCAGAACTTCACATATGAATGCCTCTGATATTTGTATAGTTTTTTGTTATGCTTGGTATAGTACCGAGGTGTCTTTACTTCTGATCCAACCCCCTTCCGTAATGAGATAAAAGTGATAACAGGTTATGTGCTAAATCTGAAAGCATTTTCTCTCGGCGGTACTTCATGTCATTTGTATTGAGTTCCATGTATGAGCTGTTAATGTGTTAATGTTCTTTGATACCTCAGATGCATTATCCAAGTGATTGTCAATCATAGTGACGACTAATCCCATTTTCACTTGTTACAGATCCCCGTGATGACTTGAGTGGTATGGATGTTGCAAGAAAGGTGTGGGTGTCACTTATTCTTAGTTCAGTACTTATTTTGTTTGGTTTCCTACTTACAGTTTTAGACTAATAAATCTGCTGCAGTAGGCAGTAGCAAATGCTAGGGAAACGGAGTGCAGCAGTAGATTGAGTATTCTGAGTGCTATATTTATTCTGTTAGCTTTTTTTTTGATCACCGAGAAATAATGCAATATTTCGAGAATGGTGATGAGCGAAAGAGTTATATGCTAGCAGTCAGATTAAGATTTGTATTGACAGAATCTGATATTTTTGTAAGAGTAGTAAAACTCCCAGGCTATGTAGCTTATTTCATGGTGTAATAGTTTTTTGTGCATTTATTTCATATTTTGTTAAGCAGTAATTCTCATTATCCGGACTTCATTTATATTTTAATTCTGTTTTATGTACTGTAACAGGCTTTGATCCTTGCTCGACTTTTAGGGCAACGAATAAACATGGACAACATTAAGGTCTGGATTTGCGTTTTGAAATTTTAAGTAATCATACTTTCAAATGGAAAACATGTGCATGTTGATGAATATTTTTGTATTGAAGGTAGAAAGTTTATATCCTGACAGCATGGGGCCTAAAGCAATGTCAGTAGACGAATTTATGGCAAATGGCCTTCCACAGCTGGACAAGGATATTGAGGAGAGGGTCAAAAGAGCTTCTTCTGATGGGAAAGCACTTCGCTATGTGTGTGTAATTGAGGGCTCAAGGTGTCATATTGTTCTTTTCCTTTGCTGCAATGCTCGTTTTCCTTAATAGAGTTCTCAAACCAAGCTAAGCTTACAGGAATTCTTTTAGGGTGATCTACCCTTGGTTGATCCTTTAAATAAGGGTTTGCTCTCTGATAAATTAGTTTCCATTGGACGAATAGAAGACATTAATTTCAAATATAGTGCAAGTAGATCTTCTAATATGAAATATCTGGGTTTGTCTACTTAATTAATACAAAGCTAGTTATCCTTTGCATACTGGCTTAAAAGAATGTACTATTTGTCTTGTTATATGCATCTATCTTGTTATTCTACTAGTGAAAGCTAATGGCTTCAAATTTTATATGTAATTAGTCTCTCTGTCTTTATATTAGGTGTGAAGTTGGCATTCAAGAGCTTCCAAAGAATTCTGCTCTAGGGCGACTGAGAGGAAGTGATAATGTGGTAGGTGTTGCAATTAAAGTAATATTTTGAATTTGTGTACAGGAAAACAGTTGATTAGATCAATATTTTCAATGTCATTTACAAATTAAGCTAGTAAAACTGCCATGCATTTATACTCAAAATTTGATATTTTTGGGATTTTTGACTTATGTGTAACAGTTGGAAGTGTACAGCCGGTGTTATAGTGAACAACCTTTGGTAATTCAAGGTGCTGGAGCTGGGAATGATACTACAGCTGCTGGTGTGCTTGCTGATATCCTTGATATTCAGGATCTCTTCACTTAATTCGCTCGTAATCTTATCAGCTTGCTCATATCCTTTGAAATTCTTGTTTCGTGGGTTGTTATTGAGAAAAAAAGTAGATTGTTTACCGAGGGTTCGGACCACTTGGTCCTAGTTTAACTGAAGTATAGACAGTTTAGCTGTACTGAGATAACAACTCCTTGTTTTGTACTGCAAATACTTTTAGTTGTCTTATAGAGGATATGAAGTGACCTACCCATAAGCAAGGATATGGATTTATACGAAGTATATCTTCTGATATAAGATATCACTAATTTTCATATCGTGCTATGGATACCAAATGACCCATTAGCCATTTTTTCTTTGTCAATTTGCCTTGGCTGTCGTTTTTTTTATAGAGGACTTGATTCGATGCACTGAGAAGTATATTAGTAAAGACTCAGTCTTCTAGCTGTTAAGATCGTATCTAGAGTTGTTAGGGCCTGTTAGTATCATTGGGATTCTTATCTCTCATAAATCTCTTGTATACAATGTGTATAAGTACCATTACTCTCCTCTGAATATATACAACAGTTCAGCAGTTCATTACTTCTTATATGGTATCAGAAGCGTAGATCCCGCAAAACCACTTTTTTTCCCCTCTCTACGAAACACAGTTATGACTGAGTTTGCATCCTCTCTCGCAGTCCCTTACGAACCCACAAAACCCTTCACGATTGTCGTCCTGACAAACATCATCAAATTGGTTCCTACCAATTACTTCAATTGGAAACAGGTTGTTACTGCTACGCTTGAAGGGTTCGACCTTCAGGGGTATGTTCTGGGTACATTCTGGGTACAGTAGATGTCCCAGCAGCAACCTTAGAAAACTCATCAACACCAAACCCTGCATATCAAACCTATCATCGACAAGACAAGCTTGTCTATGGGGCTCTTCTAGGCACGCTATCATCTGAGGTGGCACGTTTCGTTGCGGCGGAAACAACTTCCCATGGCGTCTGGACAACCCTCATATTAACTTATGGTAACCCCTCCCGTGGCCATGTGAAGCAAGTAAAAGATCGTTTACGATCGGTGACGAAAGGCAAAGATTCTATTACGGTGTATCTTCAACAGATTCGCTCTTTAGCCAATCTCTTGGCTTCTCTGGGCTCGCTAGTTCCACAAGAAGACCACACAGATTATATACTTCGAGGACTGGACGGACCATATCTTCCCATTATTCATGCAATCAATGCACGAGATACTACGATTAGCTTTGAGGCACTGCACGAGAAGTTGATTAACCATGAGCTGACACTGAAGGCCAGGGAGAAGACCACAACAACGCCTATGACGGCATTCAACACACAGTCCAAGTCGTCACGTAACCAAGGTAAATACTCTAAACCTACATGGTCTCCCTCCACTCCATCTCAAACTAGCCCTCGCCAATCTCAGACCCAATCACAAACCTCACCGCCTACTAACACTAGCATACCAAAACCGTTCAAAGGTCGTTGTCAATGGTGCCGTCAAGTAGGACATGTGCTGAACCAGAGCCGAGTCTTTCGAGCTCAACACCCCACTATTGAACCACCACCATCAAACCGGTTTCCTTCAACACCGCAGGCCAATGTTACCACCTCTACCACAACTAACCAAAGTTGGCTTGTTGATAGTGGTGCCAGCCATCATGTAACCAATGATCTCGAAAACTTGGCGCTTCACTGTCCTTACACGGGTCCAGATGATATCCATGTTGGCAACGGTAAGGGGCTCTCAAATACACACTCCGGCGCTTTAGTTAAATCAACTCCTACAGTCGATATTAACTTATCAAATGTTTTGTGTGTTCCACAAATGACTAAAAACATCATTTCGGTTTCCAAACTCACCGAAAATACTTCTTATGCAGTCGTTTTTAAGTCCGATTATTTCTATGTGCAGGACCTCACGTCTAACACAACATTACTTAAGGGTCCTTGCATTGATGGTGTGTATTTTTGGCCAAATCATACACCTCAAGCGAACCTAGTTATCAAAGTCTCTCCTGCCATCTTGCATCACACACTCGGACATCCTTCGTCTCGAGTTTTTAGTATTCTAGCTAATAAGTTGTCTTTCGGTTTATCCCGTTTTGATCAAACACAGTGTAGCTCTTGCAACATTAATAAAATTCATAAGTTACCTTTTCACGAATCTACAATTACCTATACTCATTCACTGGAAGTTGCTTATTCAGATGTATGGAGCTCCCCAATCGTTTCTTACGATGGTTTTCGCTACTACGTTGTGTTTGTTGATCATTACACACGCTACACATGGGTATATCCCATACAATCAAAATCAAACACTAAAGACATCTTCATCAACTTTCGTTCGGTGGTGGAAAATTACTTCCAACACAAAATTAAAATTTTATACTCCGACAATGGCGGGGAGTATATTGCCCTCCAACATTATCTAAGTAATTCTGACATCACTCACCTTACAACACCTCCTCACACCCCAAAACATAATGGCGTTTCAAAACGAAAACATCGTCATATTGTTGAAACCGGTCTTTCCTTACTCACTCATTCCGGTATTCCACTAGATCATTGGCCTCATGCCGTGATTACCGCCACCTATCTTATCAACCGTCTACCAACCCCACTCTTCAAAATGACACTCCCTTCCATAAGCTCACAAACATGCATCCAAACTATTCGAAATTGAAAAGTTTTGGATGCTTGTGTTTTCCATGGTTACGACCATACAACAAACACAAGCTCTTACCAAAGTCAATTCCATGTGTTTTCATTGGATATTCTGCAACCCAAAGTGCCTATCTATGTTTGGACCCAAAATCAAAAAAAATCTACACGTCTAGACATGTGAGGTTTTTGGAGAATGAAATGCCCTATAGAAAGCTTGCTACTGTTGCTACATGTTCCACCACTACTGAATCAAATGAATGGTCTAAATTTGGGCTTGTTATTGTTGCCCCTTCCAGCCCAAATCCAATAGCCCCGTCCCCTTATGCCAACTGCTAATTCACCCCAATCTTCGGATTCCTTCCCCCATCCAATCCTTCCTACCCCTCCACTGTTATTAGCTCAGGCCACCTTGCCCAATCCTGAACCACGACTAGCTCCGCCCCCACCCCGCGCTGGTATGATAACCCGTTCTCAAAATAACCTTACCAAACCAATCCGTAAGCTCAACCTCACCGCAACCCTAACCGAGACCACTCCTCAGGAACCTAGTACCATCACCCAAGCCCTTCGGTCACCAGAATGGAGGTTGGCTATGCAGAAGGAGTATGATGCCCTTGTTGCGAATAATACTTGGACTCTTGTATCTCCAACTGAGACTGAAAATTTGGTTGGAAACAAATGGGTCTTTCGGATCAAATACTTGCCGGATGGCTCTTTGGACAAGTTCAAGGCGCGGTTAGTAGCGAAGGGCTTCCATCAAAGGCCCAACTGGGATTACAACGAAACATTTTCCCTAGTATTCAAACCAGTCACTGTTCGATTGGTTCTGTCAATTGCACTGAGTAAAGGCTGGTCCCTGAGGTAGCTGGATGTGAACAATGCCTTTTTGCAAGGTAATCTCCAAGAATCTGTCTACATGGTGCAACCTCCGGGTTTTATTGATGCTACCAAACCAACACATGTTTACAAACTTAACAAAGCCTTGTACGGATTGAAATAGGCTCCTAGAGCTTGGTACAATGCCTTAAAGATTTTTCTTCTACACCTGGGATTTTCTAACTCCATTGCAGACGCTTCTTTATTCATACTATACACACCGCCGACAATCATCTATTTATTGGTCTATGTGAATGACATTATTGTCACTGGCAACTCAGACCTCATGGTGTCAAGGCTGATAGCTTCTTTGTCTGCAAGGTTCTCACTCAAAGATTTGGGTCGATTAACCTACTTTCTGGGTGTTGAAGTATTACCAACGTCAACTGGAATTTTCCTATCTCAACGCAAATATGTTGATGATCTTCTTCAGAAGGTGGGCATGAACAATGCAAAAGCTGTATCCACACCAATGTCTCACTCAGATCAGCTTCACAGTGCAAATGAACCTGCAATTCCGTCACCACAAGAATACAGAACTGTGGTTGGCTCTCTTTAGTATTTAGGCCTCACTCGACCAGCCGTTGGGTATTCTGTCAATAAATTATCCCAGTTTATGCATCATCCTACTGTTGTCCACTGGAATGCCTTGAAACGCCTACTCAGGTATTTGTCTGGCACTAAACACTATGACATTAACTTGTCTGGATCTCCTTTGTCCTCTCTCCATGCTTATTCAGACGCTGACTGGGCCGGAGACAAAACAAACTATATCTCTACGACCGGTTATTTACTTTTTTTGGTTCAAATCCAATATCCCGGAGTTCACGGAAACAGAAAACAGTAGCTCGTTCATCTACATAAGCCGAATACAAAGCTCTCACAAACACTACATATGAGTTAATGTGGGTTACAAACCTCCTAAACGAGCTCAAACTTAAGGTCTCCGCTGTTCCTGTGGTATATTGTGATAACATTGGTGCCACTTCTTTAAGTGCAAATCCTATTTTTCACTCTAGAATGAAGCATATAACATTGACCTATCACTTTGTGCGTGAGCAAGTCCAACAAGGAAAGATGAGAGTCAGTTTTGTTTCTACCAAGGATCAACTAGCTGATGTTCTCACGAAGCATCTACTACGCCCAAGGTTACAGGAACTACTCAGCAAGTTACGTCTTATCAATGTATGCCTTACTTGAGAGGGGATATTAGTAAAGACTCAGTCTTCTAGCTATTAAGATCCTATCTAGAGTTGTTAGGGGCTGTTAGTATCATTGAGATTCTTATCTCTCATAAATCTCTTGTGTACAATGTGTATAAGTACCATTACTCTCCTCTGAATATATACAGCAGTTCATTACTTCTTATAAAGTATTGTGCAAACAATAAAGGACATAAAGAAGCATTCAATCAAAAAAAGGCAAGCAATGTAAAAGATTTTAGAATGGGAGAACTCGAAATCGTATGAACTACTAATGTCTCTTATCGAGGAGCATCTACAGAATGTGAAAGCTTAGCTAATGTCATCTACAGATTGCGAAAACTTAACTAAGATACACATCCTCCGAAATAGAATGTGAAAACTTAACTAAGATATGCATTTTATCCTCCGATTAAACTCTCTTAATAAACACTACATAGTCATGTAAAAACACACAATTTTACAAAAAAACATACAAAAACACACAATTTTACAAAAAAAACATACAAAAAGTCACGTCGAACATCCTCCGTTTCGGTTTGTTCAGTTAATAAACAAACCGAATATATATTTTAGTCGATTAAAATTTAGACTCAGTATGAACCGGCCCAATTGCACTACTAAACTATCGGGTCGGTGACTTATCTCAGACTATCAATGCATGAAACGTTTTTTCTTTTTACTCAACCTCTCCCCTGAAAATCCCCAAAACAAATTTCCCTCCACTTTCCCTCCCGCTGTGTGAAACTGTGCAGTGTAAACTTAATTTTCCTTTTTCTCTTCTTGATGAGTGAGGGCTATGCCGAATCGCTAGTTTAGATTTCTTCTAGAACAGAAATCGTAGAACGATGAATGAGGGCAGTGGAGAGAGTGTTTTGATGACAGTGGTCTTCGCTCAGTTGATGATGATGATGATGGTGGTGGCTATGTCGGATCCTGAAGAATTGCTGGATTTTGGACGATTTCATCTCCCGAACTCTCTAACACCAGAAGCAAGTGAACTAGGACTCTACTCCTCATTCTCATCATCAATGCCGGCCAAAGCGATTTTCATCTTGGGAGATTCTTCTGTTGATTGTGGCGAAAATACTCTCTTCTACCCTTTCCTTCATCACAATCTCTCTCCGTATCCCTGTAATGGCTCCAATTCTGATCTCATACCTTACTTTCTCGGTACATCTCTCTCTAGGTTTCTTTATCGCGTATTTCTGCTTGAATCTTGAAGCGTTCAATGTCGGTCATCCCTAGTTTCTTGATTTTTCTAACTCAGATCGTCTTTTGTTGGCTGCAAAATTTGAAGAATCAATCGGATGATTTGGTTTCCTTTCTCGCCTGATCTTGTTTATGTAACTGAATGTCTGTGATTTAGCAATTTTGCAATTGTAATGCCTTCTATGCGACCAATGCTTTAGAGTAATTTGTCCATATGAAGTGTTCAGTCCTTTCTTGAGTCATCTGCTTGGTCATTTTTCTTGTGAATTACATACCATGTGTTTATGACTTGTTACAGAACTAAATTGAGCTGCCAAGCCTGTTCTTGTGTTATAGTATTTGAGTACTTCCACACCTTTGTGATCTTCATTTCGTATAAGCAATATGAGATTTCGTTAATAAATTTTGTCTACACAGCTGAAAAAATGGGATTATCAACAGTCCCTACCTTCTACTCACAGAACGGCTCAATACAAGCCCTGGTCAATGGTGTGAATTTCGGGTCTGCTCAAGCAACAATCCTCTTTGATCCACCAAACCCGAGTTTCCAATCCCTAAACCAGCAACTCCGCCAAGTTTCCGAGACAATTCAGCTTCTGTCTCTTTACTTCACCCCTGCTATCGCCACTCACCACATTGAGTCCTCCATCTTCTACCTCTCATTTGGTAAGGAAGACTTCATCCGATTCTTCCTCAATGACTACAATTCGTCACTACCTGCAACTCTAAGGCTCCAACCTCGCGCCTTCTTGCGCATTTTGGTCGATCAGATGGTTCGGTCTGTGCGGTATCTCTATGATGGGGGGTCGAGGAAGATTGTGGTCATGGGAATACTTCCCTTAGGCTGTGCACCTAGGTCTGTGTTGGAGTGGTACTATATGACCGGGAGATTAAACGATACCAGAGGTTGTATAGACTGGCTCAATCAGATGGCTGTGGAGTATAACAAATTGATTGAAGAACACATCCTTGAACTCAAGTTTGAGTTGATTGATGCTCATGTTGTCTTCTGTGATGTTTATGAAGGGATAATGGAGATCATAGCTAACCCAGGGATATATGGTAAGTTATAACACCATAATACTGCTTAGATTTCCAAAGAAATTTGTTTTATTGTACTGATTTTGATGATTTTTTTGCAGGATTTCAGAATAAGAGGAGTGGATGCTGCGGTCAGGGTTGGCACCGTGCATCCAGTGGGTGCACTTCCATGGATATAGCTTGCGACGAGCCTTCGTCTCATGTCTGGTGGGACTTGTACAATCCAACACAAGCTGTCAACTCTCTGCTTGCTGATTCCGCGTGGACCGGCAAGCCGTTCACTCACTTGTGTCATCCGATGACGATCCAAGACCTCATGTATGCTCAAGTCTCTACATAAATCTCATTCTTTTTGGTTAAGTGTCGAATTTCATTTGCAAGTGTTATTTTTCTGGGCATTTGAAAGATAAAGATGATCCCAAAACTTGGGTTTTGAGTTTCTTATCCATTGCTAAAAAAATGCCAATGTTCAGCAACGGCTAGTGTTTGGTGAATATGTAAGAGTGCAACAATTTGATACATTTGTTAATCCAAAAGTATTTCTTCAATAAAGTGTCAGAACTTAAAAAAAATATGTTTATATTTCCTTTCACGTGCCCACTATGCAGCACTGTTAAATCAGTCCAAAAATCAACTAATAAAAATGTAAAGCACTTCACTGGCTAGTGAGCTAAACAAAGCATAACAATGGCATCCTCTTTGCAATCCCAACTTCTCCCCTCTTTCAATCTCTCCTCCAAATCCCCCAAATCCACAGTCAAGCTCCCCAGATTCCTAATCGTTGCAAAAAAGAACCCTCAAATTTCCGGCCGCAAGCTCCGGGCTGCCGTTATCGGAGGTGGACCAGCCGGGGCCTCCGCCGCCGACGCCCTCGCCACCGGCGGAATCGAAACCTTCCTCTTCGAGCGCAATCCAAGTGGAGCCAAACCATGTGGCGGAGCAATCCCTCTCTGTATGCTCGACGAATTCTCCCTCCCTCTCTCCCTGGTCGATCGGAAAGTAACTCGGATGCGTATCATCTCCCCATCCAATCTTACCATCGATTTCGGGAAAACTCTAAAGTCGCACGAGTTCATCGCCATGACTCGCCGCGAAATCCTCGACTCATTCCTCAGATCTCGAGCCGAATCGCACGGAGCTCAGGTCATCTCCGGGCTCGTCACTGATCTCGTGGTTCCCACCTCCGATACATCCCCTTACCTCATCAACTACAATGTTGATGGCCATCGCAAAACCCTAGCCGTCGACGTTATTGTTGGCGCCGATGGAGCTAACAGCAAAGTTGCAAAGTCGATTAAAGCGGGAAACTACGAATTCGCAATCGCCTTCCAAGAGAGAATAAAACTCCCAGACGATAAAATGGAGTACTACGAGAATCTGGCTGAGATGTACGTTGGCGATGACGTGTCACCAGACTTTTACGGTTGGGTCTTCCCGAAATGCGACCACGTGGCCGTCGGAACCGGCACAATCAGATCCAAACCCGACATCAAACGCTACCAAAGCGGGATCCGAACCCGGGTGGCCCCGAAGATCGAGGGAGGGAAGGTGATTAAAGTGGAAGCCCATCCAATCCCGGAGCATCCGAGACCAGTTCGGGTTTCGGGTCGGGTCGCGCTGGTCGGCGATGCAGCCGGATATGTAACAAAATGTTCCGGTGAAGGGATCTATTTCGCAGCAAAATCGGGTCGGATGTGTGGAGAAGCGATCGTGAGAGCTTCGGAGGGTGGAACACGAATGGTAGATGAAGATGATTTGAAGAGAGAGTATTTGAAGAAATGGGATGGCATGTATTTTACAACATTCAAGTTCTTGGATGTGTTGCAGAGAGCTTTTTACGGATGCAACGCTTCGAGGGAAGCTCTGGTGGAGCTATGTGGTGACGAGTATGTGCAGAGAATGACTTTTGAGAGTTACTTGTATAAGAAGATGGCGCCTGGGAACCCATTGAAGGATGCTAAGATGTTGGTGGATAGTATTGGGAGCTTGGTTAGGTGTAATATTATGGGAAGAGAAATGGATGTTCTTAGAGTATGATTGGGCTTCGAATCATGTCTTGTTTGGGTTTGTTATTTCATATTTGTGCTTCACTTGTTGATGTTGTAATTTAAAGTTTTCAGTTAAATTTGGTTTGTGTTCCTTTTATTTCCAGTTTTTGATCACAGTGTAGACACCCCACTTGAGCTCTTTTGTAGATAGGTTAGACTCAACTTTAAAGGGTATATGCTAGTTCGGTGTAGAGTTAGAATCATTGAGATCCAACGGTTAGATTACAAGATATAAGTTGTTAAACATGGTTAAATATCTAGTTTTATGCCCAAATTTGAAGTAATGGAAAATGTCAGTGGTGGAGACAACTTTTAAGGACTTCTATAGGATTTAAGGAAAGGGATTTATATGTTCCGTTTTAACTAGTTAAGAGATGGCATAAAATAGTATTACTGGTATTTCCCCATATTTTTACGATTTTTTTATGGTTAGTAAATACTTTAAAACTCCGGTTCAGTTTCCCTGGAGTTTTAAATTAACTATAGGTGTAGAATTCGTTAAAACTCTTATTAGTTCGTTTATCGACTATGTCATGTTAAGAGACTATACCTTGAGACCTAGAGCCCTTTGAACTATTTATTGTAATTTTGAGAAGCGTTAGGGGTAAATTTGTAATCCACCAAGTTTGGGCTAGTCTTGCAAATAAATTCCGACTAGTACATTCTAGCCCTAAAAGCCTTTTAGATGATGAAAATGGTATAATGATACGTGTTTCCAATTTGGCCAAACACTTGGGGTCACATAACGTGCAAGACCATAATGTAGTTGTCGTGTTTTCGACGGATTCAAGTAAATCTTATGGACTTAATTAACATTATGAACACTAGTCTAAGTGTTATAATAATGGTATATGCTCTTGATTGCTAATATTAGCTTGAATATGATGATGCTACGTTTACTTAAGACCCGAGTGTATGTTATATGGGTTGTGACAACTAAATCACTCCGATCATGAGAATGGCCTTTGGAACCAACCTGTCATAGGTTTACGGGAAAATGAATTGAAACTACTCATGCACATGTATACATGGACAAAGGCGGGGTCGGTTGACCTTCCGTGTCACAACATAAGTTGAATTTAGAGTGATCAATAAAGCAAATAAAATATATGAATTTTGTTGTGAAAACATGCTTACATGTTTACTTACCGCTTATGACGTGTGCATGTGTTAACTAGTTCTTAACTACGTGGCTTAGGTTGTTAGCTAACGATTTTGTTGTTATGTTGTTAGACACCTTGCAATAGTAGGCAATTGTAGAGTGATTATGAGTAGGGTATTCAGTCGGGTCCTAGTACATCGTAGAACGAGGTGTTTTTTTGGATTTTGCATCTCATGTAGCGAGACTTCTTTTCTGTAACTTTATTTTCGTTGCTAGTGTATGTTAAGTCCGGTTGTCGCATGCGTTCATTCATGTCAAGACTATTTCGTACATTTTTAGGTATTATTTAATTTCCTTTATATTTATGCCATGTGAAATATCCCATGAATTTCCTTTATATTTATACTTGAACTCATTCTGAGGTTCTATCCATAATATCTCGGGTTAAGAAATTTGGTTGTTACACTCTAAATTAGATAATTGTAAGCTTTTGTATATTTGAACTAAATAAAAATAATGATAATTATTTTTACCATTATATTAAGAAATTAATGAGCTAATAATGCTCTTTTTTTTTATTATAATGTAGACTAAGTATGCACTTTTGATTTAAATTATTAGAAAAAAAATAAATTATATTTTTATGAGTCTTAATTATAAGAAGTAAAAATATATTAATTATCTCACATTGAAAAAGGATATAGATAATTCTAGAAAGAAGAAAAAAAAAAAATCTAAAGTTGGGTAACAAAATTGGGTAATTGGAATTGTATCGCTGTATTTGGGTAACTAAAATAGGATAATTAACTAGAATCAGGTAACTAAAATTGGACAACTCAATTGGGTAACTAGAATCGGATAACTTAATTGGGTAATTGAATTGCATAACAGAAGTTGGGTAATTGAATTTGTATAACTGAAATTGAGTAATTGAAATTGGATGATTAAAATTGAATAAATGAATTTGGGTATACGAAATTGGGTATGTGAAATTGAGTAAGTAAAAATTGTTGGACATATAAATTGTAAGGTCCAATTTTGGCCTTCACCGCCCCTGCGGTTGTGCCTCAGATCGCCTCGATCTATTTTTATCCCATTTTTATTTACTTCCATAGATAGAAGATCCGATCTTCTATCTTATGGCCGATTTTCTTATCTTGTTCTTAACCTAGAACGTCCTTCCTTCTATATTTTCGCCCCTTTCCTATAAATTTTCTCTTTCTCTTCTTTTTCGCGTTTCTTGCATACGTTTTCCTTCAACCTCGAAGCTACAACCTTTCTTCCCCGTGAACTCTGGCTGGATGTGTAAGTCTTCTCCCTCTTTATTTCTCCCACAAGTTCATGAGTTGTTGCATGTCTTTCCCTTCTGCTTTGTTTTTCTCTTTCGTTTTTCCTTTTCTTCTTCTCCAAGAATCAAGTTTGAACCTTGATTCTTGTTGGCCTTTCCGATGGTGATTAGTTGATGTTCACAGACTCCCTTGGTTGAGTTGTGAGGTGTGTGTGTGTTGAGAGAAGCAAGCTTTGACCTTTGTTGAAGTTTCTTGCTGTCGAAGGAGAAGTCGGCATTCTGTCACAAAAACCGCCCTCGCGCCTCTGTTGTGCCGCCCCGCGGGAGTTGCCCAGTGCCGCCTCTGCGGTTCTTCCTGTAGTCTTCCCGTCTATGGTGAGCTGCTTCCTTCCTTGCTTTCCTCGTTCCTTCCCTTGGCTTATGTTGTTGTTGTTGACCCTTGGTGTTCAGTAAGACTAAGGTTGAGACCTTAGCTTGTGGAGATATCTTAGGGATCCTTAAGACTAGAAGTTATAGACTTCTAGCAACCGTATAGTTCCTCATTCGTTATGCCTTGTTGAGTAGACTTTCCGTCCTTCTTTTCTGCGGAAAACTGAGTTGTCGTTGATCTTTGAGTTACCTTTGAGTGAGGTAAGTCTCTTTGACTTACTTAGCTTCATTCCGTATATTGGTTTGAGTGTATTGTCTTGTTTGTGATGTTATTATTGTTATAACGGATAACTGGACTAGGATTGACCTTTATAACCGTAATTGTCCCAAGTGTATGATAGCCGGGCGGTGACCACTTGTCTAGTTCTACAGGAGACTAGGAGGTGCTCTTGCAACCCAAGTCTGCAGGTAGCAAATAGTACTGATCTAATTCTGTTGGTAGACGGAAGCGGAGGCGAGTTTCGGGAGATTCTCATGTGACAAAAGAAGTTGAATTAATAATGGATAATTTAATGAAAGATAATAGCCGTTGAGTGCAGGCATGCTATATGTTTGCATTACCTTATGTGTGTTTGTGCCCTTACGTTCTTTTTAATATATAGAATGTTAGCTAACGGTTTATACCGATGTTGTAGATGCCTTGTAGGATATAGGTACTGCTGAGTGATCCGGACGGTGTGGTCAGTCGGGGTTCCAGTACATTATAGGACGGGATCGGGTTTATATTTGTGTTGTCGTTTTCCCTTTGTTTGAACTCGGCTACGAGTCTTTTACGCTTCAATGGATAATCCGATGATCTGTGAATAATTAATAAATACGCACAAAACACTCAGTTTGATAACTAAACAAAATGATACTTCCATACATATATTAATGTGTAACATAGTTTAACACCGTGTGTAACATGGACCATTTCAACTAGTTATTTGTTAATGTGTGAAAAAATATATTCAAAAAACTATTAGTTTTGAACTTTTGACATTGGATTCTTGCACAATAAATAATAATAGCATTTATTGTTTTATAACTTAAACTGCAATTTCTACATTAATTGTGGTTTAAAAATTTTAAACCATAATTTTTATAACATCCCGTAAAATTATAATGCCGCATCATTTGAGAATTAAGGGTAGAAAGTAGGCTTTTTTGTTTTTCATTTAGGTAAATATACCCCAACTTAATTTTTACTGTGCAAATCTAATAACACCCAATTTCTCTCTTTTCTCAGATCTCGTTCTTCCTCAAACGCCCTGCCTTCCCACTCTGATTTAGAAACCAGATCTAGATCCCGTTTCCTCTCTCCTCTCTCCTCTCTTCTCTCATGTTTGTGCAAAAGCTAGTTAAGTATGCAAGGGCATCATCAATGAAAGCCGAGCAGCAACTGATATTGAGTTTAGTAAAATAAGATCCAGATCTAGAACCGGATCAAAATCGGATGACTTGATCCAAATTGGATTAACGATAATCATCCCCGACCTCCTAAAGGTTAGTGATTGGCGAACATGGCAACTGTAGCCTTCTCCATTACCCACTCTTCTCCCAAGCCTCCGTCCTCTCTCCTCATCCACGTGCTTCCATTTTTCTCACATTTTACTTTTATTATCATTACTTTGTTTGTTCTTAGTTAGAGTATTGCTGCAGAAAACAAGCTTCCAAGGGCTAGGGATCTAGGAGGCGAAATGATTACGGTTGAATTGCGTTGCATTCGAAGCAGTTGCAGGGAAGGTGAAGTTAGTAAGAGGGAGAGGAAGAGTTGCGGAGATCAACGCTAAAACTGTAGGCGCTGCTAAGTCCATTGAGGTTGAGGTTGATAAGCCCCTTGGACTTACCCTCGGCCAAAAGCCAAGCGGCGATGTTGTCATCACTGTAAGTATCGATTCTTGTTCAGATATTTAAGATTTTAGCCAAATCTACATTGGAGTTGGTGATTGATATAGGCAGTGGAAGGAGGTGGAAATGCAGCAAAAGCAGGTCAAAAATCAAGAGATCAAGTGCTCTACACAAGCAACTTCTTTAGAGATGAAGTTTGGCTTGTTGATAAGCTTGGTTTTACTAAAACTGCTAATAAGCTTATGCTTGTCTTCCCCTTGTTATGTTATCAATTGCAACATCCCAAACAAACCCTTTGGATGCTGCTCTTTTACTCCCAAGACTTGTCATTGCTTTGGCTGCCATATCTAGCCCTATCTCTTTCTAAAAAATTTACACTTTTAAGTGTGAATTGGGAAGTGATTATATTGTTTTTTGAGTGATTTGTCAGTACATACATATATGTTCATATGGATGGAACTATTGCCTTCTAAATTTATGGTATTTAGTTGTTGATGCAACAAAGCGATTGAATTTTATAATTAGTATTTTCTAGTATGACTATTTTGGTATGAATTTCGTACCAGAAATCTCATACCAGAATTTTCTAGTATGAATTTTTCATACCAGAAAATTCTGGTTTGAGTTTTCTAGTACGAAAATACATACCAGAAAATTTTGGTACGAATTTTCGTACCCGAAAACTCATACCAGAAGTTCATACCAGAAAACTCATACTAGAATTTTCTGGTATGAGAAAATTATGGTATGAGAAAATTCTGGTATTAGAAAATTCTAGTACGAGAAATTCTGGTATGAAAAAATTCTGGTATGAAAAAATTATATTATGTTCTAGAAAATAAAAAATTAAAAAAGAAAATAAAAAAGGCAAAAAAATAAAAAAAATAAAAAAATTCAGTAATAGTAATTACAACTTAACACTAACTAATGTCTATTCTTTTTTTCATTAAAATAAGGAGACTAATTATTTTTACCTATCATTAAATGAAAGTGGTAAAAAATTATGGGGTACATTTACTAAATCATATTCTCAAAAAGGCCTAGTATGTCAAATTCTCCCATTAGAATTTATGATTAACTTATAATAATGGGTTGCTACTAACGTCAACAATAATTTTCTTTTTCAATGGTCGGGCGAAAACAAAAAAACTCTAGATCGAGTCGTACTAGAGAAATGAAATTTTTGTTTATTACTGTCACCTAACATTGAAATTTGTCAAGGAATTGATAATAAATTCCCATTAAGAACTTTAAATGTATATGAATTCATAGTTTTATGTCTCAATGCATCCTCTCTTGCTTTTTTTTCTTTCCAAATTAGTTCATTTATCTTATTTCACAAATGGAAATTTTCAATATAATATTCTTAAAACCATTTATAATACTAATATATGGGTCACTTTTGACTTTCTATGTACCAACATTAATTTATGACTAATAAATATTGTATAGAAAATGCCAAATGGCCATTATGGTACATACTCTACAACGAAAACCGAATTAAAGATTTGACAGTAAGACTTGGTTAATTAGGTAATTAAATTAATACAAATTAGCGAGGATGTATAAATCAATCGGTGTTGGTTGTTGTATTATTTTATCAGGGGAAGTTTCACTTAGCAACACAAAAATCCCAATTATCATCTTCTTCTTTCAAGTTTTGTGTTTTTCACCATGAAAGAGGTTATAGATCTTAATGTTGCCCCGTTAGATATGTATCCAATCCTTAAAATCCTCACAAAATCCGACATGACAACATCACAATTAGTCTTGCCGAGGCATGGTGTTGAGGAGCACATCGTTTTCAATATGGATCAAGTTATGAGAGATAGGCTTGTAAAATCGGATCGCAGAGCCAATATTTGGGTTGTGGATGACGAGCAATGTCGAGAATACTTGTTGACTATTGTAGATCGCGACCACCGATATTCAATCATAAGTTGGAGTCATGTTCTTCAACACAGAATACTAAGAGAGGGCCAGAAATTAAGGTTTGGATGGATGTGCGGAAAGTTACATTTCATTGTTGTGCCGACTGGTAGGTGACTTGAAACTTGCTTATATATCTTGACAAAATCTTACCATTCTTGTTTCTTTGGCTAACGTTGTCATTCCTTTTCACCGAATTTAGTGAGAAATTCAGATGAGGGGACTAGTAAGGATCTGGGAAGTAACGAGATTCAAGGTGATAAAAAGCCAACTAAAAATGGTGCTAATGTTGTAGACTATCGTGTACCAAAGAAGCTGAAGCTGAAGCTGAAATTAGGTGAGTTTTGTTTCATATATTGTTTAATGTACACACCATTATACTGTATATTGTTGTAAAAAAAGATTTAGACAGTAATAATCAGTATGTGTGGTTTCTGTACAAATTAAGGCAAGTAGCTCCAACGATCGTCTATAATCATTTTAGTCTATACAAATCAACCTCATCGTTACACTTTTTGCTGAAGTTAATATATTTTTCACCCTTAAAAATACATTTGAATGCAGGGGACAAGTGCTCTGATGAGTGAATCCTTGGAAAATCTTCTATTGAGGCATTTGAAAACACAAGTAATATTTAATTTCTTTTACATATATTTCTTGTAGATCATGCTATTCATACATCATCATGCATATTTTGCATTGTTGCTAATAAGTTATAAGCTTGTTATTGATAATGATTTCTAAAATTGTAGGTTATGCTATGTTGAAAGAAGGATTTATGTGTTTTCCTCAAGAATGTCGTGGAGGTATTCGAGGTTGTTTAATTTCTTACTCATTTCGTATGTGTTACAAACATTTAAAGTTTGTATTGCCTAAGGTCTAGGTTGTTGAATGACTGTATATTTTCAACACAATTTTCGCTTTTGTTATTACCGGGTATGACAATGTGATTTATTTTGTTTCAAATATATGACTTTAAACGAATTGTTCATTGTCCTAATCTTTGCCGTCGTCGAATCTGAACTTTTTAACTTGATAATACATGAGAGGACCTTAACTTATTTGTTGGTCAATAATATTTGAACTGTCAGTTGATATATCACTTTTATATCATGTGACTTGAACCGTATTGTTCAATGTCTCGATATCTGTTGTTCTGTTGTCATGTATGAAGTTCTAAATTTTTTGATACATGAAATATTCTTAAATTATTCGTATGACAGTGATAGTTAAAGTGGATTATTTTCTAGTTCTATGCTCACTCTGTGTAATAAATAATTTATATTATTGGAGTTAATGTCGGTGAACCGAATTCATTAGTATGAAAAAGTTTATTTGGATGTAGTGTTCGGTTTTCCTTTCTTACATCATGTATTATTTATTTGAATGTAAATGAACTACCCTATAAATCTATGTAATATATGTTTAACTTTTGCGAGTGAAGTTATTGTAATACAATAACATTTAAGTTGAGATTAAGACCTATTGAAATAAAACCTTTTGAGGCAAGACGTCGTTTCTAAGAATATCAACATTTATATTGCAGTCGATATGCATCATTTGCTTGAAGATAGCTGATATATATTCTTAATTTTTTTTGAAACAATTTGGTTTACTAGGCTTTTTTTAGTTTTGTGTTTAGTAAATGTACCCCTTGAAAGAGAAGAGTGTGTAGAGCTTGAGAATAAATGCAAAAGGTTGGGGTATATTTACTTAATTGAAACATTAAAAAGCCTAGTTACTACTCTGGTGTTTCAAAAAGGCATAGTTACGAAAGTTGCCCGTTTTTGTTAGATATATTTAATTTTTATTGATAACGTTAGTTATGAAACAGAAGTATATACATTTGTATTTTGATTTTTTTATTATTTAATATTTGTTTGATTGTTTGACAATTTATCTTATATATATTTGTAAAGAGATTTTCTTACTTTTATGTAAGTTATTTACAAAATGATTGTATTTAAATTTTACCACACTAAATATTTAGTTTACATAAGTTGATCATATTTCTTTCTTACATTTAAGCACATAATTTAATTAAAGTTATTTGTAAGAAAATCACTTACAAAAGAGTTACAATAATCAAATTCATATTTAAAAATTTTAGGATTTTTCCTTTTGGTCCCATTGAGTTTTTGGTTTTTCCGGATGGTGCCCAAAGTTTTTCACGTTTCCGCTTAGGACTTTGAGGTTTCGATTTTTCCGTTCCGTACCCTTATTTCTTAATTTATGTCTAAACTAACGTTTCTTATATTAAAAAAAAATAGATAAACAATTATTGATTGTTTTTAAACCAGTCTCATTCCTATTGTCCCTCACAAATCTTCTCCATTTCAATCTATTCTCACAAATCTTATCCATTTCAATATCTTCTAAAGTCCAATTACAGTAGTATGTGAAAATGAAAACATGTAAGCAACATTTCCTCCATCCGAAAGTGATCATCGTCAACCTTGTTCTTTGAAAAATCAGTCAACGACACAGGATTGAAAGGATTTCAGCTAACCCACACTTGTATGATTGAGTGCTTACTAGTCATCTAAAATGAATTAGTGTTGTCATTCTTTGGTAGAGTCCTTGAACATGCTAGTGATCTTGCAAACAGACAAACTCCACTAAAATCACTCGCCCATGGATTTTGATTTATTTTATTTATTGCAGCAAACAATGGGAATGAGTAACTCAATTGATATTCTCAGTAGCTTTCCAGATCAGTTCAACTAGTATAAATGTAGTTGCCCGTCTGGACTTTCTTCAACTAGTATAAATGGAATTGTACCAAACGAGCTCAATTACTTAAAGTTCTAACTTGGCATATATACATTTAAGGAAGAGAAAAGCAGACAAAGAAGAATGAAAAAAACTAAAAAAAGATTAAAGGATAGATGCAGATACACAACAACAGTCACAATTCCCATAAAAAACATCATGTATGTCATATAACAAGAACTGGATTTTTTTCCTAAATAATAACAAAATGAAAACAAATTCCGACATTAGGCACGGAGTAAAAGTAATTCCGAGAATAGGAAGGAATTAGGGTCGGAGTAGACCCGCAGTTTCAAACTGCGGGTTTAAATGAATAACTCGCAGTTTTAAACTGCGGGTTTCATTTATATATAAAAAAAAAACTTATCATCACTGTTTGATAAAAGGAAGCACAAAATACACAGTTTTAGTGGGAGAGGGGTTTCGAACCTTAGACTATCAGGTCACGTGGAATCCATACTTCCACTAGACCATTTTGATTTAGTGATATATGTGCAAACGTATGTATATTGGACCCTAACAAAACTACAATTGGTGAGTACCAGTTTTCTACCTCATTTTATTTTCAAAACCGGTCCTATATTTCTACGTGTTTTTTTTAATAATAATTATAATTTCGTAATATTTTTTGAATTATATAAAATATTCAATAAAATTTTTAACTCTTACTTATATAAATGTTAAATGATAATTATAAGTTAATAAAGTAAAGATGTAAATTTTTTATAAAAATATAACTATTTATAAAAAAATAACATATATATATTTAAGTTCAAATTTTAATATAATATTTAAAAAAAATAATTAAATAATTATATTATAATTTAAACTTAAATATTTGTGTTATTTTTTAAAAAATAGTTGTATCTTTACTTTATTGATTTATAATTATTATTTAACATTTATATAAATAAAAGTTACAAATTTTATTGAATATTTATATAATTTTTTAAAAATAATACGAAAATATAATAACAATTAAAAAAAACATACAAAATATACTGCGGTTAAATTTGAAATATGATGAGGTTGTAAATTATTAAGCACCAATTGTAGTTTTATTCAATAAATTTACCTTTCCACATTTATCACTAAATCAAAATGGTGTAGTGGAAATATGGTTGCCACGTGACCCACTGGTCTGAGGTTCGAAACATCTCTCCCACAAAAACAGTGGATTTTGCTTCCTTTTATCAAACAGTGATGGTAATTTTTTTTTTTTTTAATAAATGAAACCCGCAGTTTAAAACTGCGGGTTATTCATTTAAACCCGCAGTTTGAAACTGCGGGTCTACTCCGACCCTAATTCCTTCCTATTCTCGGAATTACTTTTACTCCGTGCCTAATATCGGTATTTATTTTCTTTTTGTTATTATTTAGGAAAAAAATCCACAAGAACTCCAGCACCAGCAACTGCCCAGGAAGGAAAAACGACAACACTTTAATTCCATCCTCAATTGCTTTATCAATGGCAACGATAAGATTTGTGAGGGATAATAGGGATGGAGTAGCCTTAAGCATAAAACGAGTGGTGGTAGTTGTTTGGAAAATAAAACACTTTGTTGCCTTGTTGAGTTGTTGGTAACATTTGTGAAATTTACACTTTTATAGGTGATTTAATGACAAGTCGTATATTTAGAGGGCGATTTTTATATAATTTTACGTAGCTAAAAATCGCAACTCCCCAAAAGAAACCCGCAACCCAACTTTATCGTAATTACAAGATAAAGCAATTGAGGTGAATGCCTTGGGCTTGGTCTTGGGCTTGGGTAATTCGTGTGGGCCTATTAGACCTGAATTAAACTTGAATTGAAAATGGTGGTATCAACGTCCGTTCTCCATACTGCTGTTGATTTGGTGAATGAACCTAAGCTTGGCCAAGAGATCAAGTCATGGCTTGCTTTCGCAGCTCAAACTGTTGTTGAGGTGAATGCCTTGGCAATGGCATTGGCATATAACAAGGATGAGGTAAGATTGATACAGAATTCTGTCACAATGCAGTGAAAATAGTGATCCGTAGAAAAAGAAGTTATATATTATCTATTTTACGCCAAGAGACATGCCTCATTTGATTCAGTTGTTTGATTCATCAGGCATTCTTCTCTACTAACGCTGCAACTCACTCTTTACGGAAGTCGTCTAAAAGAGTGACAAATGAGGCGGTTCAGAAGACTGTAAGTAATTATACATTTACAAAAAGAACTTGCCTATGCCCTTGTGATGGCACGTAAGATCTTGCTCTTTACTTCAGGCTAGTGCTTCAAAGGGTTTTAAACACCGCCGTGCCACACATGTGACCGCTAGGCTGGATGCGCAACGGAAGAAGTTGAACCTTCCGATCCTCCCGACCACCACATGTGGTTCCTACCCTCAAACCACGGATCTCAGAAAAGTACGTCGTGATTACAGGGCTAACAAGTAGGCCTCTTTCCTTTTCATTGCTTATATATTTTTAACCTTTTGTTGAAGGATATAAACTATGCGTGGTTCTATGATTAGGATCTCTGAAGAGGAATATGTGAAGTACATTCAAGAGGAAATCAGCAAGGTTGTTCATCTGCAGGAAGAACTCGACTTAGATGTTCTAGTTCACGGAGAGGCTGAGGTGAACCTATTTTTATTGTTCTTTAAATATCATGTTATGATTGGGGGAACACCAAATTCTTATGTCATTTCAATTGTTTTTTTATGCTTAGAGGAATGATATGGTTGAGTACTTTGGTGAGCAATTATCCGGTTTTGCTTTCACTGTGAATGGGTGGGTCCAATCGTACGGGTCTCGCTGTGTGAAGCCGCCAATCATTTATGGTGACGTGAGTCGCCCCAAGCCGATGACAGTCTTCTGGTCCACTATGGCTCAGGATATGACTCATCGTCCCATGAAAGGGATGCTCACAGGCCCGGTTACAATGCTGAACTGGTCCTTTGTTAGAGATGATCAACCAAGGTAATTGACATGAACCTCTACTCCAGCCTCGCTAACATTTTTTTTATCGTTCAACTCACATCTATTTTCCATTCTAGACACAAAACTTATTACCAGATTGCTTTGGCTATCAAGGAAGAGGTTGAGGATCTTGAGAAAGCTGGTATTGGTATTATACAGATAGATGAAGCTGCTTTAAGAGAAGGATTGCCTCTGAGGAAATCAGAGCAGGCCTTTTATTTGCAATGGGCTGTGCATTCTTTCCGAATAACCAACTATAATGTTCAAGACACCACTCAGGTTGCCCTCAAACGTCTCCTGTTTATAAATAAAGTTTGAAATCAAGCATTTGACATTCCTGAAAACATATAATTTCCATTTTAAACTTTACCAAACTTGACTATTGGAATGGTCAAATACTAAACAAGCTGATTCTTTGTTTCTATGCAGATTCACACACATATGTGCTACTCCAACGTTAATGACATCATTGACTCGATCATCAACATGGATGCAGATGTGATAACTCTATAGAACTCGAGATCAGATGAGAAGCTACTCTCAGTATTCCGGGAAGGGGTGAAGTATGCTGCTGGTATTGGCCCCGGGGTTTATGACATACACTCTCCTAGGATCCCTTCTGTTAACTCCACCTTGATAAATAAGACATTACTTATGGTTGATGAAAGCCAAAACCTTGGTTTCCAGGTTTTTGTAAGATCTTACAAGTGTTGGTAAAGTCTTTACAGTGTCTGGTAAGGCCTTATCATATTATAGAAAACCTTGGTTTCCAGGTTTCAGTAAGGCCTTACATAAACTGATAAGACCTTACCAAAACTGGACAAAAACTACAATTGAGTTACGTACGTCCAAGTGGCTTTTCCTTCTTGTTGAGTTAATTAAGGGATTTGTTTTTAACAAATCTTTGATTTGTTTTAAATAAATCTTCTTGAGATAAATTTGGAAGATTTCCTCAAACTCAACAAAACCGTGCTTGACTTTGACTTATTGACTTCAACAAACAAAATCTCAACAACCCAAGATCAAATCTCAACAAACCAAGATCTCCGAGGATCACGAAGGCAAGATCTTTCTCAACGTTAAAGAATGCTGATACGCTTGCCTATTTAAAGAGACAAAGAACAAGAGACAATATACACGTTCATTGCCTACTTCGAAAACACGAGTGATAAATTCTACTTATCTCACAAAGTGCCGTTCTCACATTCGAAGCTTCATCATTCTACTTCCCTAAGAGTGTGAGATCCTTTTTCGAGCTGATAGTACAATTCAACTAGGATCATACAAACCGTTATCATTTCTAGACACGTTGGATACGAGTGTTGTATCTGGAGTACTTTAGTTTTTCTTTTCGAGTGAGTGAGTTGCTAGATAGGAAGTGTAAGACTTCTGAGTTTAGAAGAGGGAAGGTCTTCTGAAGATTGTATCTGGAACTCATCAAGAAGAAGGAAAATAAAGCTACTTGAATCCTAGGGTTGAATCAATCCTAGGCGGGGACTAGGTCGTGTTGGTGACCGAACCTCGTTAACATATCGTGTGTCCTTTACTGCTCTTTATATTCCTGGTTTGTCTAATCTTTACACGTAATATCAATCTTAGAGAAACGTGTAAGATCTTATTACTTCAAATAAGACTTTATCTTATTTGATAAGGTTTTATTTCTTTCGATAAGGTCTTACCTATCCTAAGATTGCGAAAAGATTCCATACTCTATTCATCCCCCCCTTCTAGAGTATTGGATAAACTATTTTATCTGCCTATTCCGCATTTCAATTGGTATCAGAGCCTAACTCACGTTTTCTTAGATATTATTATCTGTGAGGCTAACAAATGGCAGGTGAAGGTCAAGGCGGATTTGGTCAAGGAAGATCAATTTCTCGACCACCTCTTTTTGTAGGAAACAATTTTATGCACTGGAAATCCTTGATGCAAATGTTCATCATCGATCAAGACTTAGAGCTTTGGCATATTATCAAAAACGGACCTCTCACTCCTACCAAGGATGGTCCCGACAATACAACAGTAAACAAGACAGAAGCTGAATTCACTCAGAAGGATCTTGAGAGCGTGACAAAAAACTACAAGGCTATTAATCTATTATATTGTGGTTTAAGTACTGATGAATTTAATCGTATATCTTCATGCAGATCCGCTAAAGAAATATGGGATAAATTAGTGGTCACCTATGAAGGAACCAGCCAGGTCAAAGAAACCAAAATTAGTATCTTTCTGAGGCAATATGAATTGTTTAAAATGATCCCAGATGAATCAGTCAAAGTAATGTTCACCCGTTTTACGGAGATCATTAACAATCTTGACTCACTGGGAAAGACTTTCAACAATGAAGAAAAAGTCAGAAAGATACTTAGATGCTTGCCTAAAGCAAAATGGGGTCCCAAGGTAACCGCTATAGAAGAAGCACAAAATCTCAATACTCTTGCTCTTGATGATTTGCTAGGCAAATTAATCACCCATGAATTGATCCTCAATGAGGACGATGGGGATGTGCCAACAAACATTAAGAATTTGGCACTCAAGGCAAAGAAAGAGGAACCACTGGAAGATTCTGAAAGTGATGATGAAGATCCTTTTGCTCTTATCACAAGAGGACTAGCTAGAATATTAAAGATGAAAAAGCAATTTTCAAACAAAGAAAATGCTGGATCTTCAAAATACAGAGGTAAGTCTTCTAACCCCTTGAAGAAGAATCGTGTTCTAAATTGCTATGAATGTGGTGAAACAGATCATCTTGTTAAAGAATGTCCTCAAAAGAAGAAGAACAAATTCAAGAAAAAGGAATTTGGCAAGAAAGCCATGGTAGCAGCCTGGAGTGATTCAGACTCCTCGAGTGATTCAGATTCTGAAGATGATCATGCAAACTTATGTCTTATGGCAAAATCCGACAAAAATCAAGATCAACATTTGGATGGAATGGTAAGAGATCTTATATCTAGTCCTACCGATGTCTTATCAGAAGTACTGAAAAACATGATTTCTAATGAAGAAATTTACAGCAAAGAAATAAGCATTCTACAAGAAAAGCTTAATGATCAGGAAAATTGCATAAGACTGCTTTCGCTGAAAGTTCAAGATCTTGACAACATACAATCAGATCTTAACACTGAGGTTAAGGCCTTACGATTGGAAAATTCCGATCTAAAGGCAAATCTCTCATCTCTTAAGACATGTAATACTGACTTAGAGATTGAAAAGGTGAAACTTTCTGAAAAATGTCAAGAACAGCAAATAGCTCTTGTGCAATTTACTAAATCTAAAGCTACTCTTGATAAAATGCTTGGAGAACAACAATTATCCTTAAATCGAAGTGGAATAGGATATAACAGGAATTTTCCTGCTAAACCCACTACCACGTTCGTTAAGGCAAAAGGAAATTGGAGATCTCCTACATGTTTCTTTTGTTGTAGAAAAGGTCATGTAAAGGAAACTTGTCCGTATAGGAGAACGGATCCATACATTATTAGAAATACCTTTCCTGTACGTCTAAATGAACGGGTAAAACATATATGGGTTCCTAAAGGGACTAGGCCACCTAACATGGTCTACCCCCATAATGGATCTAACTCTGTTTATTGGTCAAGCCGGAAAGGATGATTTTCTGTTTTGCAGGATATCACCAAGACTCAAAAATGGATAATGGACAGTGGTTGTTCAAGACATATGAGTAGGAAAGAATCTCTTTTCGACACTCTAAAGAAGAAAATCACTGGCACTATAACTCTTGGTGACAAAGGAAAATGCGACATTCTTGGTATCGGTAATGTTGGTCTTAATTCAAATAATAATATTAAAGATGTTTATTTGGTGGATGGCTTAAAATATAACCTTCTCAATGTTTCTCAGCTTTGTGATAAAGGAAATTGTGTTAGCTTTGACAAGAGGAAGTGTGAAGTTCGAGATGAGATGACAGGAAATTTAGTGCTAACAGCTCACAAAGATAATAATATATATGCTGTTAATACTAACCAAATTGCAGGGACAAATTTAAAATGTCTCAAGGTCTTATCAGATGACTCAAGACTATGGCACAGACGACTTGGTCACATCAGTCTACATTCTCTTAACAAACTCAAATCAAAAGATCTTGTAAGAGGTCTTCCTGACCTAAAATTCAAGGTAGATGAGTTATGCAATGCTTGCTCAAGAGGTAAACATTCTCGTAGTTCTTTCAAAAAGAAGCAAGTGGTAAGTACTACTAGACCTCTTGAACTTCTCCACATGGATCTTTGTGGACCTATGCGCGTCAAATCTCCCAAAGGCAAGCAATACATTCTTGTTATTGTTGATGATTATTCTCGATTTACTTGGGTTTTCTTTCTGAAAATGAAATCTGAAGCACTTTTATACTTCTCAAAACTTTGTAAGGAGTTACAAACTTTGAAAAACCTACCAATCGTTTCTATTAGAAGTGATCATGGTAGAGAATTTGATCAAACAGACTTTGATGCATTTTGTGAGAAATATGGTATTTCCCATAATTTTTCAGCTCCTAGAACACCTCAATAAAATGGGGTTGTGGAACGAAAGAACCGCACCCTAGAGGAAATGTCTAGGACAATGCTATTAGAGAATGATCTGCCTAAGTCATACTGGGCAGAAGCTGTTAATACAACAAATTACATTCTTAATAGATGTTTGATTCGATCAATTTTAAAGAAAACTCCTTATGAGCTTTTTAAAGGAAGAAAACCAAGTATATCTTACTTTAAACCATTTGGATGTACGTGTTACGTGCATAATAATGGGAAGGATAATCTTGGAAAATTTGATGCTCGTAGCGACGAAGGTATATTTCTCGGATACTCGAATCAAAGCAAGGCTTATCGAGTATACAATAAACGTACCAAAGTAGTCGAAGAAAGTATCCATGTTTTGTTTGATGAAAACGATAATGGTATCTTGAGTGAGAGTTTTGCATATCTTGATCTAAATAAACATGAGGAAGAAGAAGAAGAAGTTGATAAGAACGTCAGAAACATGCAAGAGCCATTTCAAGACCTTACAGATGTATCTCAAGATCTTACAGACGTGTCTCAAGACCTTGAAGCACCTCCTCAAGGTCTTACAAATGAAACCAGCCCTGAAGATACATCACTACCTGAGCATCAAGAGCCCTCTTCTCCACTTCCTATTAATTCTGAACCCGATGCTTACAATCAGAGAAATGTCCGGAGGAAATTCAAACATGCATCATCCCATTCAACTCAGGATATTATTTCTGATCCCTCATCCGGAATACAAACTCGCTCTAAATTAAAAGACCTATGTGCTTTTCATGCTTTTGTATCTCTTGTAGAACCTAAGAAGTATACCGAAGCTCTTCAAGAACCTGAATGGATTATCGCTATGCAAGATGAGCTAAACGAGTTCGAGCGAAACAAAGTATGGACACTTACCGCAAGACCTAAAGGTAAATCAGTTATCGGGACAAGATGGGTCTTTCGAAACAAGCTGGATGAAAGTGGTAATGTCATTCGGAATAAAGCTCGTCTTGTAGCTCAAGGTTACAATCAGGAGGAAGGTATTGACTACGAGGAGACTTTTGCTCCCGTAGCCAGGCTTGAAGCCATTCGCATACTTCTTGCTTTTGCATCTTACATGAGTATCAAACTTTTTCAAATGGACGTAAAGTATGCCTTTTTGAATGGTTATCTAGATGAAGAAGTTTATGTCGCTCAACCTCCCGGTTTTGAAAGTAATGAATTTCCAGATCATGTTTTCAAGCTTGACAAAGCTCTCTACGGCTTAAAACAAGCCCCAAGAGCTTGGTACGAGCGACTTTCAAAATATCTTCTGGAAAATAACTTCAAAAGAGGGTTGATTGACAAAACTTTATTCATTAAAACTCATGGAAATCATATTCTTGTTGTTTAAATTTATGTGGATGATATTTTGTTTGGAGCAACGAATGAATCTCTTTGCAAGGAATTTTCTGACATCATGTGCAAGGAATTCGAGATGAGTATGATGGGAGAATTAAACTTCTTTCTTGGACTACAAGTTCATCAAAGTAAAAAGGGTATCTTCCTCAATCAAGGAAAGTACACAAGAGACCTTCTGAAGAAGTTTAAGATGAATGAATCGAAAATTGCCAAAACACCAATGAGCTCTACTCTCTCTCTCTTGATCAAGAGCTTACCGGCAAACCAGTAAATCAAAAAGAATTTCGAGGTATGATCGGATCTTTACTATATCTTACTGCTAGTAGACCTGACATTATGTTTAGCGTTTGCATGTGTGCTAGATTTCAAGCTAACCCAAAGGAATCACATCTGATTGCGGTAAAAAGAATATTAAGATATCTTAATGGTACAAAAGATATAGGTCTATGGTATCCCACACAAAGTAGTTTCGATCTTATCGGATATTCCGATGCTGATTTTGCAGGATATAAAGTGGATAGAAAAAGCACTTCAGGGTGTTGTCAATTTCTTGGTACATCTCTAATAAGTTGGCATTCCAAGGAGCAAAATTCAGTGGCTCTCTCAACAGCCGAAGCTGAATATATTGCTGCTGGAGCTTGTTGTTCGCAAATCTTATGGATTGCGCAACAACTCCAAGATCTTGGATTCAACTTTAAGGATATACCAATAAAATGTGACAATACCAGTGCTATTTCTATCTCGAAAAATCCTGTACAACATTCAAGAACGAAACATATAGATGTGAGACACCATTTTATACGTGATCATGTAGAAAAAGGTGATGTGTCTTTGACATTCATTTCTACCGATCTACAACTGACCGATATCTTTACAAAACCTTTACCCGAAGAGAGATTCAACTTCATAAGGTTAGAACTTGATATGCTTAACAGGGAGGCACAAATGTAGGGGGAGCAATTATTGTTTTACAATATTGATCTTATTCCCTACATTAAGACCTTAACATGCATTTCAAGGTCTTACTACAATCGTGTTACAAACACTGATCTTATTCTTTAGAATAAGACCTTACAATACATTCCAAGGCATTACTAAATAATAGTATGTTCTTGAATTTTATTTAAAAGATTAAAATTGGATCAAATCTTGTAGTTATTATCTCAATAGATAACTAACTAATAGATTATTTTATTTTTTGGAAATCTTTCGGTTTTAATTTTAATCTTTTTAAAATTACTTAAAATTTTACAAAGATTTTTAAAGATTTTCCTCTCTCTCCGTCCTATATCAAATCTTCAAAGATCTCGTTTTATGATTATCTTCTACGCTTCTTAAAATCTCCGACTTCTCGTCTCTCTCACCTCCAAACCCTAATCGGCGATGGCTCCCAAACGATCTTCGACTCAATCCTCTGCTCCAACATCCAAGAAGCAGCGATCATCAGCTAGAAAGGGCAAAGCTGTTCTAAAAGAGTACAATCCAGATTCCGATTCTTCGATGTCTACTCCCTCTCCTTCTCGGCAAGTGGCTCAAGCCATTTATCCCCCAGCCGCAAAGGATATACCTCAACATCGTCTTCGATCACCACCTTCTGGGTTTGAGGTTAGTAGTGAAGAACCTTTTTCTTGGTTCTTAAACTATACTAAAGCGGGGATGTGGAAAGATGGTTTTGCTAATCGTCCCCTGAGCTTTTATGAATCTGTTGATGAGAACTTTTTAGAGTCTATGAATCTGCCGTGTGTTAATTTGCTGAAATGTTCGAATGTCTGGAGTATGTCTAATCTGGGAAATTTTGCATTTCCACGACTTACCCGTCTCTTCTTTGTCAACCTCACTGCACACCGAGAAAAGGGGATTTTGACTCTTCATTCCCATATCAAAGGACGACAAATTACCCTAACTGCTTCTTCTTTAGCAATTATTTTAGGAGTCCTTGAGGAAATCGACACCAAAACTCATCCTTCGAAAAATATATGTCTTGCCCATGCCCAGAAAACATTTTTTGAGAAACCAATTTCTTCTGGTGCTACTTCCTCAAAGCCAAAGCAAAAACAAACCCATAATGTCTTAACTTTAGAGGCCAAAATTGTGTTTACTTTGCTTGCTAGATGTGTTTTACCACGAAAATATTCCAGAGAGATTGTAACTGATAATCTCTTAGAAACTCTGGATTTGGTTCTTACTGGGTATGCTATTGATGTCCCTAACCTGATTTTATCCTACATGTTGCACACTGTAAATACCCCTTTGACAGCCCCTCTTCCTTATGCCAACTTATTTCTAAAGGTCTTCGAGTTCTTTGAAATTGACACTACAGATGAGGATAAGGTTTATCATAAGGGACAAATTGATGAGGACTGTTGGGGAAGGCTTGGGGTTGAGAAAACTTTGTCTGGGGATTGGATTCTGAAGAAACATCAACCAACTGCTCAACTCTCATCTGAACAGAGAATTCAGGATTTAAAAGCTGAAGTGGATGCTCTGAGGAAAGATCTGAACACTGCTCGTGCTGATATTGTGGATAGACAGGATGATACACATGAGAAGTTGTTAATTGTTAATGAGAAGCTAAACCAGTTATTGTTTTTGACATCTCTAGCTCATAGGGCAACTACTACAATCATGCCTTTGGATGAGGATGCTGTGGAACACATTCAAGAAGTGTGTCAAAATGTTGTAATCAATTGTGAACGCAAGGTGCTAAAAAGAGGCATCCTTCGACCTATAGTACCTGAGCCGACTATCTTGACAGTAGAGGAATATGGCTTAGTCAAGAAGTACAGAAATGAGCAGGAAAAACACTTAGCAAAATTGATGGCTTGGACCACAACTGGCGAGGCACAAAATAGATGGAGGGCAAAGGTGCGTGCTCGTTTTCGTGGACGACGAGCTAGTTCTTCTTCAAATTATGGGCAATGGTTTGACGAAGTGGTTGAAGTCTCGGATGATGAAGACTAATCTTTTCAAGTTCTTAATTTTTCTTGCTGAAAGACAAAAAGGGGGAGAATATTTGTCTTTTGAAATGTTTTGAAAACTCTTGGTTTGGGTTGGTTGTTTTTGGTTTTGAAAAACTTGCATTGATTCGATCGTTTTCAAAATTTGATCCTACATATGCGCTTATGTTATATTATATTGTTTGTTGTTGTGTTGTTAAAATGCAGGAAATAGATCATAAGTTTTGTCTTTCATCAAGGGGGAGATTGTTAACTCCACCTTGATAAATAAGACATTACTTATGGTTGATGAAAGCCAAAACCTTGGTTTCCAGGTTTTTGTAAGATCTTACAAGTGTTGGTAAAGTCTTTACAGTGTCTGGTAAGGCCTTATCATATTACAGAAAACCTTGGTTTCCAGGTTTCAGTAAGGCCTTACATAAACTGATAAGACCTTACCAAAACTGGACAAAAACTACAATTGAGTTACGTACGTCCAAGTGGCTTTTCCTTCTTGTTGAGTTAATTAAGGGATTTGTTTTTAACAAATCTTTGATTTGTTTTAAATAAATATTCTTGAGATAAATTTGGAAGATTTCCTCAAACTCAACAAAACCGTGCTTGACTTTGACTTCTTGACTTCAACAAACAAAATCTCAACAACCCAAGATCAAATCTCAACAAACCAAGATCTCCGAGGATCACGAAGGCAAGATCTTTCTCAACGTTAAAGAATGCTGATACGCTTGCCTATTTAAAGAGACAAAGAACAGGAGACAATATACACGTTCATTGCCTACTTCGAAAACACGAGTGATAAATTCTACTTATCTCACAAAGTGCCGTTCTCACATTCGAAGCTTCATCATTCTACTTCCCTAAGAGTGTGAGATCCTTTTTCGAGCTGATAGTACAATTCAACTAGGATCATACAAACCGTTATCATTTCTAGACACGTTGGATACGAGTGTTGTATCTGGAGTACTTTAGTTTTTCTTTTCGAGTGAGTGAGTTGCTAGATAGGAAGTGTAAGACTTCTGAGTTTAGAAGAGGGAAGGTCTTCTGAAGATTGTATCTGGAACTCATCAAGAAGAAGGAAAATAAAGCTACTTGAATCCTAGGGTTGAATCAATCCTAGGCGGGGACTAGGTCGTGTTGGTGACCGAACCTCGTTAATATATCGTGTGTCCTTTACTGCTCTTTACATTCCTGGTTTGTCTAATCTTTACACGTAATATCAATCTTAGAGAAACATGTAAGATCTTATTACTTCAAATAAGACTTTATCTTATTTGATAAGGTTTTATTTCTTTCGATAAGGTCTTACCTATCCTAAGATTGCGAAAAGATTCCATACTCTATTCATCCCCCCTTCTAGAGTATTGGATAAACTATTTTATCTGCCTATTCCGCATTTCAATTGGTATCAGAGCCTAACTCACGTTTTCTTAGATATTATTATCTGTGAGGCTAACAAATGGCAGGTGAAGGTCAAGGCGGATTTGGTCAAGGAAGATCAATTTCTCGACCACCTCTTTTTGTAGGAAAATATTTTATGCACTGGAAATCCTTGATGCAAATGTTCATCATCGATCAAGACTTAGAGCTTTGGCATATTATCAAAAACGGACCTCTCACTCCTACCAAGGATGGTCCCGACAATACAACAGTAAACAAGACAGAAGCTGAATTCACTCAGAAGGATCTTGAGAGCGTGGCAAAAAACTACAAGGCTATTAATCTATTATATTGTGGTTTAAGTACTGATGAATTTAATCGTATATCTTCATGCAGATCCGCTAAAGAAATATGGGATAAACCCGGTTCGTGTCAAACCATAGATTAGTGGGTCTGAGTTTAAGTGTGAAGCCGGTTGGGTTTGATGAAAGGTTGGACAGGGTACTTGTGTTATATTGGTGATGGGCTGATTGTAGGGCCAGTTGGGCCTAGTTGATCGAGGTCCAACGATAAGTGCTCCAGTCCATCTCACCTGTTGATGAAGCGGTATGTACAAAGCGTTGAGTGGTAAAACGCTGCGTTGCTGTTGTTCACCTCGTGACACTGAGTACTTAAGCTTTCTTCCTTGTCTTCAACCCTAAGGCGGCCGAAACACTTCTACAGAGAACCCTAGATCTGAAAGTGAGGATCGAGAGAAACACAGTGAGAGAGAGATCCGAGTCGAGTGCTTCGTCCAAGAGTTGTCTTGAGACGTTCTCTGTTGTTTAGATCTTGCTTTGCCTCAAAGCACATATCATTACCTTGGTGGTTTACAGACCTCTCACATATCTTCGTTCTTGTTATCTTGTTCTCGATCTCGCAAGGTTTTTCGTAGCTTTGTTTGTTCGTCCTGTAACCGTTCTACACTGTAACTCTACCTAGTGGATTGGGCTGGCTCTCCCCTCCTGAGATCCCGCAGAGTAGAGCTTAACTCGAACTGCGTCAACAAATTTCTTTGTGTTCATCAGTGTTTTTGAAAGACTGGTTCGCTCTAGATCCAGTTGTTTTTGAATCGAAATAGCGATAGAGTTTTATCAAATTTGCATCATGCTGATATAATAAAATGTGTTTTGTTAGTTATTAAAGTTAAATGGTAGAGGTCTGATTGGTATTCATCTTCATTTAGGTCTCCTTAACTGATTAATCGAACGGACTTCAAAATGTTGAGTTAGATTTAATCAAGTCGGAAGTATCACGTGGTAGAATTCATGGGGTGATTATCCGAATAATGGCTCCAACGAGCTCACACCTTTTCGTCGCTGACGACTGTTTGTTGTTTGCTAAAGCAAATCTCACGGAAGCGGGAAAAAGTTTGTTTTGTTTCTCCGGGAATCGAACCCGCGTCTGTTGGTTCAGCTTTCACTCCTTTACAAACTTGGCAAAAGTACCATGTAAGCTTCGTTTGACTGTAATTTCGAAAACGAAATAGAAACGAAATTAGTCCATATGTGCACCTTGTTCATGAGTTTTTTTGGAATTATTCCTTATGATTTCCTACAAAATGAATTTGCATCCCCTATTTTTAAAAAATGATTTAAAAAAAAAATTATGAATAAGGGTATATGTATTAATTAGATTCGTCTTTATTCCGTTTCCGTTTTTGAAGTTAATACCAAACGGACCCTAATTTTATTGTCTGGTGGTCAAATTGTAATGGCAACTAATTTACGAGTCCGGAGTCCGGATCCTCTACGCACTTTTATATCAATCCAAATCATCTGTCTCAGATGTTGTCCCAACATACTGTCGTTGAATTCCTATTCGTCCACGTGGCCGAAGTTATTTATAAAAAATTGAAGCTTTAATTGTTAGTTTGGTTCAGATATTAAAAATAGGGTTTACTGGACGAATATGAATTCAGAGGGACATCATCAAGGACAGATTTGGATTGCTTTTATATTGCCTTCTCTGCAACCCTATTCTTATTGGTCCACGAATCATACTTATTAATTAAGTTAAAACTAATTCAAAATACTAAATTAATTAAACCCCTTTTCTTTTTCTTTGATACCCTTCCTTCTTATTGACTTGCAGAATGCTAACGCAAGATGCTTTTGCTACCGGAGAAGACGACCTTTCCCTTCAGACACTACACACTCATTGTTGTATTAATTGATTTCCCTCAACGATTAATAACTGGAACATTCCTCGCTGCAATGCCAAACTCTTGAGCCAACTGTAATTTGATCGAAATGTTTCGGGTCAATTTGCCTCTAGGCGGATTTGAAATCTGTCTAGAATCACTTCTCATGAAATAACAGTTTGCTTCCCATGAAACAACAGTTTGTTTTTCTAAATATGGGTCCCCTCACTTTTCTAGACTCAATTAATTAACTTAATTTTAACATTATAATGTTCCAGTTATTAATCTTTGAGAAGGATCGATTAATGGAAAACGATGAGGGTGTAGTAAAAAGGGTTGTCTTCTCTGGATGAGAGGTTTTGTGCATTGCAAGCTAGTAAGAAGAAGGAAGGTGTCCCCGGAGATCTGAACCGGTGGCAGCCGTTTCGCATCGCCCGCAACCGCAAGAACCGGATTGTCTAGCCAGACTGCTCCTCGCATTCTGATTTCCTGTTTGTACAAGAGTTTGATGTATTCTTTACGTTTCTTCCATAGCTTCGAACAAGCCGCAATGCCGAAGACTATATGTGAAATGTTCGTCGGTGGAGGCGTCTCTGGCATAGGAGAAACGAGGATCGAACTCGAATTAGAATAAAAGTCCGAATTGTTGTCGTCCAGTGTCGATTCGGAGGAATTTCTAGGGTCTTTGGAGGCGGTGGAGAGAATTCGCGGCCAAGGCGAAGTTGACGTCATTGGATTCGGAGTGGGTAGAGCACATAGGTAACCGAGATAAAGAGAATAAACCATAACACGAGCTTGGAAGCGCCTCTATAATGGGGGCTAACAGGGGCAACAGTGGGGTGCTACGCTAGCGGAAGGAGTAGTAGACAGTTAGAAGAGAATGATTGAAAATACTCCCATGATTTGTATTGATGATAGGGTCCTCTATATATACATAGTACCATTCAATCTTAAGGTGACAAGTGTCCCTATTCTAGAATATGAGAGAATAACAATACAGCTGTGTGATTCATATATTTGTACTAGTATGCCCCCGCATTCCAAGCTGCCTGAGGCAAAGGTTGGAACGAAGCCGAGAAAATCTGGATAAAGAGAGAGGTTTGGTGAGAAGATCTGCAAGATGGTCTTGTGAGGAGATGAAGGCGACTTGAAGAGCTTTGGCTTGAACTCTCTCACGAACAAAGTGATAGTCCAGAGAGAGGTGCTTGATCTTATGATGGAGGACAAGATTGACAGCAAGGTACGTGGCTCCAATGTTGTCACACCAGAGGACCGGTGGTGAGGAGAGTGGAATCTGGAGTTCTCGAAGAATGGATTGAATCCAGATCGTCTCACAAGTACCATGAACGAGAGACCGATACTCAGCTTCTGTGGTAGACCTTGCTATTGTTCGTTGTTTCTTGGATGCCCATGATATGAGATTAGAGCCAAGAAACACACAATATGCACTAACAGATCTTCGATCGTGCTTGTCACTGCCCCAGTCAGCATCAGAGAAGATGGATAGCTGTAGTCGATCGTGCTTGTTACGCTAAGATTGTGTGATGCGCAATTGAGTTTTAAATTTATACTCGTTATATTTCTCCTAACTCCTAGCGAACCCGCAGTGTACGGGACGTTTGTAGTAGGGATAGTATTCCGAGGTCGAACACAAAGACTAAGGTGAGATTGATTCAATTTATGATCAAGTCTAGTGAAGATATAAGTTAAGAAAAGGGGAAGAAATAAAGAAGTGAAAATCCCAAATGTTGTTGGTTGGTTTTTGGTGATCAATCAAAGATCACAATACATTCAAGGTAATCAATCAACTAAACTATGAATCAACACAATTAAACAAGCTAAACAAGATATAGATCAAAGAAAGAAAAGACGGATTCTAGGGGTTGGAAGTTCCGGTTATGGCATAGGACTCAAGCTATCTATTCATTTCTTGGATTGACTAAGTTGGGGTTAAGTGTTTCTATGATTGGGATCAATCACCGGGTAAGTCTCATGATCCACTAGTCCATTCCCTAGATCTCATTACCGGGTAAGTCTCTAAGAACCTAAGGGACGGAATTCTACTCAAACCGAATTATAACCTAAAGATCCAACCTATCCTTACCGGGTAAGTCTCGGAAGGGTTAGTCTTAAGCTACCATCCAGCACACTTAATCCAATGGCGGCTTATTAGGCTCACCACTACCTAAGGTTTGTTATCTTTGGAATCTAAGAGTAAGGATTACCGGGTAAGTCTCTCCTAACACTTAGATGCTAACACTAGGTCACCCTAGGATAGATTTAACTCAACAAACACATAGGATTTCAACATTCTAACAATCTAAAATTTGATCCATCGAACCAGGGAAATCACGGGTTGTTCTACCTAAACCACGGCCGTGGTTTGGCAAGATCTGGCCGTGATTTCTAACAGAGGATACGTTCAAACACACAAGTCATCCAAAGGCAAATCTAAACCCATCCTATCATAGCCCTAGCCATAACCATCCTTTCCTTACCCTAGAACCACATCTATTTAGCCTACAACATGCATAATAGAAATCGAAACAAGAAAACACAAAATCATAGCATTCATTTGCAAGATAATGAAGAAAAGAGATAAATAAGTGAACTAGAATCAAACTAAGCTGAAAATAGAATTTGGGTGACTTACAATCCTTCCAAAAGAAGGTTCAAAGGTTCATAAAACTCTAGAAATAGAATCCGGAATTCTTCACTACAAAAACTAGCAAGTGTGGCAATGGTGTGTGTGCTTCTTCTCCTCTTCAATGGAGTTCTTCTTCTTCCCTTTTGACATTTTCTTTCCTAGAAAATCTTCTTCTTTAGAGGATATTTTTGTTAGAGGAAATGGATAATGGATGAGCTGCTCCAAGATGCTCCCAGCTGCCTCTCACAACCCATGAAGGACCACTTTTATAACAAACTTGCATGAGCTGGCCATGAGAGTCGTGGCACAGCTGTCACGAGAATCTGGCAAAATCCACGGTCGATTCCACGGCCGTGGAGTGTCAGAGAACCATGATTCTGTGCAGAATCTTCGCCTTGGATCATTAAGCTGTGATTTGGTGCATGGCTAGTGTTGGCAAGGTTTCATGAGTCTTCTTAGCCCCTTAATTTGCATCCTAATGCGTCCGAGGATGTGTCATCTAGATGAACGATCTTCAAACGCATCGTTTTGGCTTCTAAATTTCCCGAAATACCTATAAAACACGCACAAGTCCGTGTAGACGTCTACCTCGACAAAATACGTGAATTGAGTGCAAAACGTCTTGAACTAGTGCTAACCATGCATGAATGAGTGAGAAATCTATCTAAATGATTAACTAAAACTAGCTCATAAATCGTGTTATCAAAATACCCCATACTTAAGGTTTGCTCGTCCCCGAGCAAATTCCCAACTATAGACTAAGAGATGACATGATTTATGTATGCAGAAAAATGGCAAAATCTCTTTGGGTTTGTGCTTCTACTATTGGATCACCTTCATAGTCAAGTTATATGGCAATGAACAAGCTATTATGCATCAAACAAATGAATGCATGGAAAGACAATTGTACTTAACTCAAAAGCATGCATGAAATGTAAAGATGAAGAAGTCAAGAAGATCAAGGGTACATCCAATCTAAACTACTAAGTCTTACAAACATGCAAATAGGTCATAAGGTCTTGTGAAATAAAAAGGCCAAGAAATGTAGTGATTGGGTGGGGATTTCTAGGTTATGTGATGCTAATCCGGGAATGGAACTAACTCCACATCCTTGTCCTCGATCAACTCCCCTCAAGTGTATATTTTTCCCTATCTTGCTTTCTTTTCTTTCTCTTTGACTTGTTTTTGAGACAATGACATTGGTGTACAATAGCCGAAACCTCGGTGATTGGCCATCCTCGGGCTTTTTCTATTTTTCGAGGTGCATCCACACCGGGCACACATACCAAAGCTCGTTAGGGCTATTGGTTCATTTGACTTTGGCAAGGTACCAACACCCGATTATGTGAAGTGTACCGAGTTACTTGTCATTTAAACCAACGCCCCCAAACCTATATTTTTGGCTATACTTCCACAATAATTTCAGCATTTCATTCATGACATTCCTTTCATCAACAACTTTACTCCACACTTGCTTTTCACACACTTCAATACACTAGCATGCTCCTATTCCCGGATGGGTTAAAAGAGGTCAATTTTATATCAATTGAGGTGCTCAAGCAATCATGATCAAGATGAGAAGTAGAGAAAAATGAAGTGCCTCATTCATTCCTAGATGGTATGCAAGAACTATCATGTAATTTCGACTTTCAATACTCAATCCATTCTAGGCAAACATCATGATCACAAATCATCCATAGAATTTAAGAGAAGTAGTTCAAATCCACATATGCATTTATCAATTCAACACATAAGGCTATCCATGGCCAATTCACAAGACAAGATTCATCATTAGGATCATATCCAAGCCTAGAAAGCACAAATTTTTTTTAAATTTTCTGGATTTTTATGGGATTTTCGAAATATGTATCTACAATGCAAGACATGTGAAAATATTAGACTATCCTAGATGCTCATCATGAAAAGGATCATGCAAACCCCACCCCATACTTAGAAACACATTGTCCCCAATGTGTAAGTGAAGTAAAGAGAGTGAAAAGAAGGTTCTCACAATGTAAAAGTGGTTGCTATGGTATTTGGGATTTCTCAAGTGGATTGATGTTGGATGATCCTATCAACCATGGTAGAGAGATCTAAGTATCCATTAAAGCTTCGGGACCCGCGCTAGGCACCGCTAGCCGTCCAAGTTCCGCGTCCGCTCCACCCATAATTGGTGAGGTGTTCATCATCATCATTCACATGCCAAGAAAGGCTTCCAATGCTACTAGTGCTCTAGCACACACACGAAGTAGACAAAACACACACAAAGATAGAAAAATTTAAAAACGAAAACAAAACTAAAAAGAAAAAATGTTACCAATGGGTTGCCTCCCACCAAGCGCTTCTTTAAGGTCATTAGCTTGACCAAACTCGGGAGCGTCTATTCAAGGTGAAGTGGGGCAATCATATCCACCGGAGCTCCCGGAATATACTTCTTTAAACGGTGCCCATTCACCTTGAAATCTCCACAATGTTCCCCTCCTATCTCTATAGCTCCATGGGGAAAGATCTTCTTCACCACATATGGCCCGGTCCATCTTGATTTGAGCTTTCCGGGAAAGAGCCTTAGCCTCGAGTTGAAGAGAAGGACAAAATCTCCTTCACTCAACTCCTTGGGGATGATCCTCTTGTCATGCCACCTTTTGGTTCTCTCCTTGTAGATCCGGGCATTCTCATAAGCTTCCAACCGGATCTCCTCAAGGGCGTTTATATCAAGCAACCTCTTCTCTCCCGCCTCCTTGAGGTCAAAATTTAGCCACTTAATGGCCCAATAAGCTCTATGCTCCATTTCCACCGGAAGATGGCAAGACTTGCCATATACTAACTTGTAAGGAGTGGTGCCAATTGGTGTCTTGAAGGCGGTCCTATATGCCCACAATGCGTCATTGAGCTTCATAGCCCAATCCTTTCTAGTCCTAGACACTGTCTTCTCAAGAATGGCCTTGATCTCTCGGTTGGAGATTTCCACTTGACCACTAGTTTGGGGATGGTAAGGTGTTGCCACCTTATGAGTCACCCCATACTTGGCCAAAAGTGCTCCAAAGTTCCTATTTGTGAAGTGCTTTCCTCCATCACTTATGATCACCCTTGGTGTTCCAAACCTAGGAAAGATTACTCGGTTGAAGAACCGCACCACCACCTTGGCATTGTTTGTGGGAGAAGCGATTGCCTCCACCCATCTTGACACATAGTCCACCGCCAATAGGATGTAGAGATTGCCACATGAAGAAGGGAATGGTCCCATGAAGTCCACACCCCACACATCAAATATTTCGACTTCTTGGATGTTGTTCAAGGGCATTTCATTCCTCCTTGAGATGTTGCCCGTCCTTTGGCAAGCATCACATGCCGCTACAAAACCTTGCACATCTCTAAACAAGTTAGGCCAATAAAAACCGGATTGCAATACCTTTGCACACGTCTTGTGTGAGCTAGCATGGCCTCCACATGGTAAGGAGTGACAATGCCGGATCACACTCTCCACTTCATCTTCCGGTATGCACCTTCTAAACATTCCATCCGGTCCTCTCTTGAATAAAAGTGGTTCACTCCAATAGTAGTGCCTCACATCGTTGAAAAACTTCTTTCTTTGTGCATATGTCAATCCGGGAAGTACTTCCTCACATACTAAGTAGTTCACGATGTCGGCATACCATGGTTCACTTCCTCTAGACACTTGGAACAAGCATTCTTCCACCATTTGCAATTGCTCATCCCGGAATGAGTCATCTATCGGGATGTTATCTTTTTCAAGCTCCAATGGTGGGAGTCTACTAAGGTGATCCGCCACGGAGTTCTCGGATCCCTTCTTGTTCCGTATTTCTAAATCAAACTCTTGAAGAAGAAGGATCCACCGAATCAACCTTGGTTTGGCATCCTTCTTTGTAAGTAGATAACGGATCGCAGCATGATCCGTATAAACTATGACCTTCGCTCCAACAAGGTATGAGCGGAATTTCTCAAATGCATACACCACCGCTAACAACTCCTTCTCGGTGGTAGCATAATTGAGTTGGGCGTCATCTAGCGTCTTGCTAGCATAATAAATAGCATGAGTGCACCCTTCTTTCCTTTGCCCCAAAACAGCCCCAACGGCTACATCGCTTGCATCACACATGATCTCAAATGGTAGACTCCAATCCGGAGGTTGCATGATAGGTGCGGAGATCAAGGCGTTCTTAAACCTACAAAAGGCTTCAAGACAATCTTTGGAAAAAACAAAATCAACATCCTTCATTAGTAGGTTAGTGAGGGGCTTAGAGATTTTAGAGAAATCTTGAATAAACCTCCGGTAGAAACCGGCATGCCCTAAGAAACTCCTTACCTCCTTCACCGAGGTAGGTGGTGGCAACTTCTCTATCGTCTCAATCTTGGCCCTATCAACCTCAATGCCACGGTTAGACACCAAGTGTCCTAACACAATGCCTTCACTTACCATGAAGTGGCATTTTTCCCAATTCAAGACAAGATTTGTCTCCTCACATCTTTGCAACACTAAGGACAAGTTAGCCAAGCAATTATCGAAAGAAGAACCATAAACAGAGAAATCATCCATGAACACTTCCATGATATTTTCTATGTATTCCGAAAAGATGACCATCATACACCTTTGGAAGGTGGCGGGTGCATTACACAACCCAAATGGCATTCTCCTATATGCAAAAGTACCCCATGAACATGTAAAGGTTGTTTTCTCTTGGTCATCGGGGTGGATAGGGATTTGGAAGAATCCACTATAGCCATCGAGATAGCAAAAATGAGAGTGTTGAGCTAACCTTTCTAGCATTTGGTCAATGAAGGGGAGAGGGAAATGATCTTTCCTAGAGGCCATGTTCAATTTCCTATAATCAATGCACATCCTCCACCCCGTAACCGTCCTAGTCGGGATTAGTTCATTGTTCTCATTAGTCACTACGGTCATCCCACCCTTCTTAGGTACTACATGAACGAGACTAACCCACTTACTATCCGAGATAGGGTAGATAATTCCCGCATCTAGCAACTTAATGATTTCCTTTTTGACTACCTCTTTCATTATAGGATTCAATCTCCTTTGATGTTCAATAGAGGGTTTATGATTATCTTCCATCATTATCTTATGCATGCACAAAGATGGCTTAATGCCAACCAAATCATCAATAGTATAACCAATGGCTTTCCTATGCAATCTTAGTTCATGCAACAACTTAGCAAGTTCATCATCACTCAAGCATGCATTAACAATCACAGGATATGTAGCGTTATCACCAAGAAATGCATACTTCAAATGAGAGGGGAGGGGTTTAAGTTCAAGTGAAGGAGGACCTTTATTGGTTGAAGACGATCCAAATAAGGTTGGATGAGATGAATCCAAAGAAAAGGAAGACTCTCCATGGATCCTAGAAGCTTGATCACCATCAAGGGTTGATTCAGGGAAAACCACGGCTGGAAACACGGTTTGCTCATCTTCCACGGCCGTGGTTCTTGCCAAGCTTGCTTCCCGGAGTTGTCCAGAAAGTTTGACGGCCGTGGAGTGTAAATCTCGACCGTGGAACTTGCAGCTGTTCAACACCTCTTCGTGGTCTTCAAATCCAACTCTTGGCTCCTCTTCTAATGCTTCCAAAGCTTTGATCTCTTCATTGCAAGCCTCCTCAACACCTTCCTCCATCATACTAAAGGTAAGAACCTTCTCCAAGGGATCCTTGATCAAGATCGAGCTCACAATTTCCCTAGATTCCTCTTGCTCGACTATGTTGAAGACATCCTCATCAAGAGATGGCCCTTTCATCATTGTGGACAACTTGAACTTGATGTTCTCTTCTCCGATGTTGAAAGAGAGAGTCCCGTTCTTGTAATCCACTAAGCATCCGGAGGTGGCTAGGAAAGGTCTTCCTAAGATGATGGGAACCGGATAATCCGCCGGAATGTCCAACACTACAAAATCAATAGGCACATAGAATCCTCCTAGCTGTACCGGGATGTCCTCTAAAATCCCAACCGGATGAGTGATAGAACGATCCGCCATATAGAGGGTCATCTTGACCGGTTTTGGCTCTCCTAGCCCTACCTTGTTGCAAAGTGCAAGCGGTATGATGCTCACACTTGCTCCAAGATCACAAAGGGCCTCGTACTTCACATCCCCCACTCCAATTGGGACACAAAAAGAGCCCGGATCTCTTAGCTTGGGAGACATCTCCTCCTTCATCGTTTGGATCAATTCCGAGGATCTCTTGGTCATTCTTATCTCCCCATACTCCTCCAACTTCCTTTTGTTGGAGAGTATTTCCTTCAAAAACTTGCCGTACGCCGGCATTCCTAAAATGGCATCCATGAACGGAATGTTAATATGTAATTTGGACATTAGTTCAAGGAACTTACCAAAGTGATTGTCCAAACGAGCTCTTGCTCTTGATTGTGGGAATGGTAGTGGTGGCTTGTATGGAGGCGGTGCCACATAGATTGGCTCTACATTTTTGCTCTTGCCTCCATCTTCTTGCAATCTTCCCTCTTCTACCACTACTTGCTTTCCCTTAGCATTGTCCTTGGGTAAAGGATCTTTCATGCTCAACCCACTCCTTTTTGTGATAGCCAACACTTGGCCTCTTGGGTTGTCTTCGGTTCTTCCGGGAAGCTTTCCCGGGTCTCTATGGGCTTCACCCGCCTTTTGGAACACTTGTGCTTCTAAAACCTTTTGAGCTTTAGAGATTGAAGTCACGGTGCTCTCAAGACCACTCAACCTTCCTAGCAATTGCTCAAACATTACTTCGGTTCTATCCTTTGGAGGTTGAGTAAATCCGGGTGGAGGTTCTTGTGAAGCTCTTTGTGGTGGAGTTGTGCTTGTGGAGGAGGAAGGGTTCAAGGCTCCATCCGGGTTAGAGTAAGAAAATCCGGGATGGTTGTGGTTGGGCCGGTAATTGTTGAATTGCCGGTTGTTGTTGAAGCTCCTTGGACCTTGGTAATTGTTGAAGTTGCCCCTTCCCATGTAATTCACATCCTCCTCCTTGGAAGACAAGTTGGCTTGTGGAAGCACTTGAGGAGTTGCTTGGTTCTTTAAAGTTGTAGCACACAACTCCCTCAAGGACTTCAACTCATTGTTGATGGCGTCAAGCTTGAAATTGTTCATGGTGACTTCACTCACCTCATATGCTCCCGCCTTTCTCCCTTCACTCTTCCTATGGGAGTACTTCTCAATTACTAGAGCTTGCTTCTCCACAAACTCCCAAGCATCATCTACATCTTTCTCCAAAAATGTCCCACCGGAAAGAGATTGAAGCTTGAATTGGCTATCTTCATCAAGTCCCTTGAAGTAGATCTCCAATAGCTCAATTTTCGGTATATCATGGTGCGGGCAATCTAGGAGAAGATCTTTGAACCTCTCCCAAGACTTGAACAAACTTTCTCTATCCCTCATCACGAAGGCATTGATCTTCCCTCTTAATTCGGTAGTCTTGGAAGGTGGGAAGAACTTGGTCAAGAACTCAGTTGTCATCTCCTCTCAAGTGCCAACTCGCCCTTGTGGAATGGATTGATACCAAGCCAAGGCCTTGTCCTTAAGAGAGAAGGAAAAAGCCCTAAGCTTATGGTTGTTGCTCTCCAACCTTGGCGGTCTAAGAGTCTCCATCAAGATCTCATAATTCATCAAGTGTTGATGAGGAGACTCTCCTTCCATCCCTCCAAATTGATTATGCCGGATCATTTGTAGAACTTGAGGGCGGAGCTCATAGTTGTGGGTTGCGGGATCTCCTAGATTCACACCCGGTCGGTGTGCTCTTTGTGCCGGATCCATACGTCTTCCTAGGGTTTGTGGCTCCTCAATAGCAATAGGTACGACCCTAACATTAGCCGCCGGCTGCGGTTGTGGTGGTGGAGGAGGTGGAGGTTGTTGACGATTAAGCTCTCCCCGTACAAGGGTTTGCCTAATCTCATCAATCTCCCTCCTAGTTGCTTCTTGCCTCTCATTGGTAAGTCTCCTTTCTTCCTCTAAGAGCTCATCTCTTAGCCTTATTTGCTCTAAGGCTTCATCCAATTCAGCTTGGAGGTCTCTTCCGGCCATCTCTTTTCCCCTCTTTATGCTCTTGGATCTAGATCTAAGGGTTTTCTCCGGTTCGGGATCGAATGGAGCTAAATCCTTGCCACGAGACCTTCGCATACACCTAAAGAGTAAAAGATGTCCTGAAAAGCAAAAACACACACCAAAGAGAGATCAAAAGCAACAAGAAAGATCTACACTAATAATCAATCACAAAATAGACTCAATCTAGACCTAGTCCCCGGCAACGGCGCCAAAAACTTGTTACGCTAAGATTGTGTGATGCGCAATTGGGTTTTAAATTTATACTCGTTATATTTCTCCTAACTCCTAGCGAACCCGCAGTGTACGGGACGTTTGTAGTAGGGATAGTATTCCGAGGTCGAACACAAAGACTAAGGTGAGATTGATTCAATTTATGATCAAGTCTAGTGAAGATATAAGTTAAGAAAAGGGGAAGAAATAAAGAAGTGAAAATCCCAAATGTTGTTGGTTGGTTTTTGGTGATCAATCAAAGATCACAATACATTCAAGGTAATCAATCAACTAAACTATGAATCAACACAATTAAACAAGCTAAACAAGATATAGATCAAAGAAAGAAAAGACGGATTCTAGGGGTTGGAAGTTCCGGTTATGGCATAGGACTCAAGCTATCTATTCATTTCTTGGATTGACTAAGTTGGGGTTAAGTGTTTCTATGATTGGGATCAATCACCGGGTAAGTCTCATGATCCACTAGTCCATTCCCTAGATCTCATTACCGGATAAGTCTCTAAGAACCTAAGGGACGGAATTCTACTCAAACCGAATTATAACCTAAAGATCCAACCTATCCTTACCGGGTAAGTCTCGGAAGGGTTAGTCTTAAGCTACCATCCAGCACACTTAATCCAATGGCGGCTTATTAGGCTCACCACTACCTAAGGTTTGTTATCTTTGGAATCTAAGAGTAAGGATTACCGGGTAAGTCTCTCCTAACACTTAGATGCTAACACTAGGTCACCCTAGGATAGATTTAACTCAACAAACACATAGGATTTCAACATTCTAACAATCTAAAATTTGATCCATCGAACCAGGGAAATCACGGGTTGTTCTACCTAAACCATGGCCGTGGTTTGGCAAGATCTGGCCGTGATTTCTAACAGAGGATATGTTCAAACACACAAGTCATCCAAAGGCAAATCTAAACCCATCCTATCATAGCCCTAGCCATAACCATCCTTTCCTTACCCTAGAACCACATCTATTTAGCCTACAACATGCATAATAGAAATCGAAACAAGCAAACACAAAATCATAGCATTCATTTGCAAGATAATGAAGAAAAGAGATAAATAAGTGAACTAGAATCAAACTAAGCTGAAAATAGAATTTGGGTGACTTACAATCCTTCCAAAAGAAGGTTCAAAGGTTCATAAAACTCTAGAAATAGAATCTGGAATTCTTCACTACAAAAACTAGCAAGTGTGGCAATGGTGTGTGTGCTTCTTCTCCTCTTCAATGGAGTTCTTCTTCTTCCCTTTTGACACTTTCCTTCCTAGAAAATCTTCTTCTTTAGAGGATATTTTTGTTAGAGGAAATGGATAATGGATGAGCTGCTCCAAGATGCTCCCAGCTGCCTCTCACAACCCATGAAGGACCACTTTTATAACAAACTTGCATGAGCTGGCCATGAGAGTCGTGGCACAGCTGTCACGAGAATCTGGCAAAATCCACGGTCGATTCCACGGCCGTGGAGTGTCAGAGAACCGTGATTCTGTGTAGAAACTTCGCCTTGGATCATTAAGCTGTGATTTGGTGCATGGCTAGTGTTGGCAAGGTTTCATTAGTCTTCTTAGCCCTTAATTTGCATCCTAATGCGTCCGAGGATGTGTCATCTAGATGAACGATCTTCAAACGCATCGTTTTGGCTTCTAAATTTCCTGAAATACCTATAAAACACGCACAAGTCCGCGTAGACGCTATCTCGACAAAATACATGAATTGAGTGCAAAACGTCTTGAACTAATGCTAAACCATGCATGAATGAGTGAGAAATCTATCTAAATGATTAACTAAAACTAGCTCATAAATCGTGTTATCAATAGTTGTAGTCGAGAAGCAGAAGATATGAAGAATTGTAGATCATGTGTGGCATTTAGATATCTGATAATTCTCTTGACTGCTTGCCAATGAACAACTTGAGGGCTATGCATAAATTGACATATCATGTTCACTGCAAAGGAAATATCGGGTCTGGTAAATGCCAGATACTGTAAGCTGCCTGCAATATTGCGATACTTCTGAGGATCTTCAAAGGGTATAGATGAGGAGGAGGTGTCACAATTGGTTGCCATGGGAGTGGCAATAGGTTTCGAGTGTGTCATTCCAGCTCTCAGGACAACATCTCTAATGTGTTTGGATTGGGCTATGTAGAAACCATCAGCAGTTCTTGAGATTTCAAGACCCAAGAAGTAATGAGCAGGTCCCAGATCCTTGACAGGGAAGTGTGTGGACAAGGTGGCCACAAACTTTGACGATAGGTCCTTGTTGGAAGCAAATACCAGAAGGTCATCAACATAAATGAGAACAAACACAGAGTGTGAGTTTTGCCGAAATATAAACAAGGATGAATCAGACACAGAAGGTTGAAAACCCATGGTCACCAGTACATCACTGAGTTTTGAAAACCAGGCACGAGGAGCCTGTTTGAGCCCATACAAAGACTTATGGAGCTTGCAGATATGGTGTGGAAAATCAGGATGTACAAAACCTGGAGGTTGGGAGACGTAGACATCCTCATCAAGAGTAACATGAAGGAACGCGTTTTGGATGTCAAGTTGATTGAATGACCAATGGTTGATAGCAGCAAGGGAGAAGAGGAGTTTGATTGTGGATGGCTTAACCACAGGGCTGAAAGTCTCGTTGAAATCGAGACCTGGTTGTTGGTGGTAGCCTTTGGCTACAAGACGAGCTTTCCTTCGTTCTAAAGAGCCATCTGAGTGTCGTTTGGTTTTGCAGACCCACTTAACACCGACTATGTTTCGAGTAGAGTCCGGGGGTACAAGGGACCATGTGCCAGTGGCAATAAGAGCTTTGAATTCAGCTTCCATAGCCAAACGCCACTCTAGAAACTGATTTGCTTGAGTAAAGCAGGTTGGTTCTTCCGGTATAATTTCAGTATGGGAGCAATGAGATGGCCAAGAGATGGTACCATCATGACGGATTAGTGGTTTTTGGTGATTTGTTTTGGAACGAGTTACCATAGGATGGGAAGGAGCGGTTGGCGATAGATGAGGATTCAAGGAGGATGATGGAGTTGTAGATGGGCCAGACTCAGGTGTAGATGGATCAGGGATCATTGGAGTGTTCGTGGGTTGGGATGCAGAGGAGCTCATTGGGCCTGGGGTTGAGGGAGATGAATCTGAGGATATGGGATGTGATAATGGGCTTGGAGAGGTAATTGGGCCGGAAACTGATGTGCCTGAGTTAATGATCACAGGAGTTGAGGGAGAGGTAATTGGGCTGTGTGGGTCAGAAATAAGGGGAAGAGAGGAGGAAGAGATGGGCTGGAAAGAAGAAGAATGTGGTTGGGGAGTGGACATAGGAAATGTATTTTCATGGAAAATGACGTCTCGAGAGACGTAGGTTCGATGTGTCTCAAGATCAAAGCAAATATAGCCCTTATGAGATGAGCTATAGCCAAGAAAAATAGTGGGAGTGGAACGGAATATAAGTTTGTGTGGGTTATAGGGTCGAAGGTTTGGGAAGCATAAGCATCCGAAAACCTTTAGAAAGTTATAATCCGGTTGTTTATGAAATAGAAGTTCATAGGGACTTTTATTTGTGGTGATAGGAGATGGTAGCCGGTTTTGTAAATAGACCGAAGTCTCAAAAGCATAATCCCAAAAGGAGAAGGGAAGAGATGCATGTTTTAAAAGTGTGAGACCCATGTCGACAATTCGTCGATGACGACTCTCGATGCTTCCATTTTGTGAATGAGAGTAGGGACAAGTGAGGCGGTGTGTAATTCCTAACTCTCGAAACAACGGAATAAGAGGTTTGAACTCGGTTCCGTTGTCGGTTTGAAATGAAATTATATTGCGAGAGAAGTAATTCGACACAAGGGAAATGAAAGAGCGAATAATAGTGGAAACATCGGATTTAAGTTTGCACGGAAAAATCCATAGGAATTTGCTATAATCATCCAAAATGGATATATAATACTGGTGTCCATTTCCTGAGATAGTATGGGCTGGGCCCCAAACATCACAAAACAGAAGCTGTAAAACGTGGGTTGAAACAGATGGACTAGGGTTGTGAGGAAGAGCATGGGCCTTAGCCTAGCTGCAAGATTGACATGGGCCTTCCAGAGAGTGGGCCTTAGGGTTACTGCCAGCTAGGGAAGGTAATAACGCTTGAACGATGCGTTTTGAAGGATAACCAAGTCTGGAGTGCCAGAGAGTTGTGTTTGACGAAGAGACGGTGGTAGAATGGAGTTCTGGTGGTGTTGTGGTGGCGGAGAGGACATAAAGGCCATTCTCAACGGTACCCTTGAGGAGAGGAGCCTGAGTCTGCGAGTTTTTAACAATGAAGTGATGAGCGTGAAATTCAAAATAAACATCATTGTCAATGCAGAATCGATTCACAAATAAAAGGTTTTTGGAGAGTGAAGGTGTATGAAGAAGATTATGAAGGTGAAAGAGATGTGAAGAAGAGTAAAGGGAGGCAAAACCATGGTTGTGAATCGGAATTGAAGAGCCATCACCCAGGGAAACTTGCTCAGTTCGAGAGTAGGGGAGGTTATCAAGACGTAGGTTGGAGAAATTTGGAGTATAATGATGTGAAGCTGTAGTGCCTGGATACCAATTCGAGGTGGTGTTGTTGGCCTGAAGTGAGGGAGGAGGTTGTGCCTGAAACGAATGATCAAACCTGTGCCAGCATTGAATGACAGTGTGGCCTGGTTTATTGCAGAGTTGACACACAGGGCGTGTGTCTGATCCTCCTGAGAAATTGGTTGGTGGACGATACCCACCATTGGTACCTCCTCGCCGATTGCTGTTGTTGGTGTTGTTGTCTGGTCGATTTGGCCAGGATTGTTCACCTCTGCCTCCAGCCCTAGTGTCAGATTCACTACGACCACCACCTCGTCCCCTGTAATTGTTGCGGCCTCGTCCTCTGGTGGAAGTGTAGTTAGCTTCTGGTGGGGTACCAAGAAGAGAGGATGACAAGGAGGAGTTGTTGCGAGTGACCCGTTCCTCATGGCTCAAGAGATGAGACAGAACCTGATGAGACAGAGGGAAGACGGGAAGTGTGGTAAGAGAAGTCACCACTGAGTCATATTCAGATCCAAGACCTGCTAGTAGATAAGTGACAAATTCTGTGTCGGGAAGAGCTTGTCCAACAGCCTTGATACTATTAACTAAGGCTTGAGCCTTGTTATAGTATGTGAGAATCGATTCACCTCCTTTTTTGAGAGAGGCAAGCTTCAGCCTAGATTGAACGATCCGGGCATTTGAAGTTGCTGCAAACAGGTCATGAAGACGAGACCAGATTTGAGCAGATGTGCTGCAGTCTAGCACTTGTGTAATCACGTTTTCAGTGAGGGATAAAAGCAAAAGAGCCACAACCAGCTGATCTTTTGAAAGCCAGGAATAAAAAGCCTGAGAATCTGTGGGATCTGGAGGAAGGATGGTATTGTCTACATATCCCATAAGTTGGGTAGTAGTGAGGTATGGCTTGATGATTCCTTTCCACATTGGAAAGTTTGTGGCTGTGAGTTTAACAGTGTTTAGGGTAGAAAAATTTGGAAAAGTCTGGTTTGGGAGGATGGATTGTGCTTCATTGTTGTGGCTGGTTTTGGTTTCCATCTTCTCCTTAGTTGGAGAATCCGTTTCTGTTGCTTCACTCATGGTGAAAGAAGAAAATTTGTGGTTTCAGGCGTTTGCCTTTCACTGCTCTGATACCATAGCGGAAGGAGTAGTAGACAGTTAGAAGAGAATGATTGAAAATACTCCCATGATTTGTATTGATGATAGGGTCCTCTATATATACATAGTACCAGTCAATCTTAAGGTGACAAGTGTCCCTATTCTAGAATATGAGAGAATAACAATACAACTGTGTGATTCATATATTTGTACTAGTATACGCACTTGATCCCAACCGGAAAACTTATCAGAATCCTTCAAAGAAGCTTTCATGGCTGTAGCGAAGAGATTACAACGAAAGAGATCCCCAATATCTGCACTATTCAAAAGAAAATAAAAGTATATATATGATTTAATTATTGCAGTAGTTTATTTTAACTTAATTAATAAGTATGATACATGGACCAATAAGAATAGTGTAGCAGAGAAGGCAATATAAAAGTGTAGTAGAGGATCTGGAATCCAACTTTATTAGCTAGTCAAGAATGCCAACCGGAAGGGAAGGTGCTGAGGGGGACTGTTTGGATCCTTTCGGAATTCTGGCAAAGGCTAAACTCTCCCAAAGGTGCAATTGTTTGCCTGGAGGGATTGTGTCGGAGCTTTAACAACGAAAATGAACTTGATGACTAAGAGCATGCTTGGATTGTGAGCATCCATACAAAAAAGGTTAATGTGACCATGGCTATGGTGGAGTGTGATATTATGGTACGTGCATGCTTGGATTAAATAGACATGCCGAAACCTGGCTACTGAAGGAACCTCTACAGCTCCTACTGAATCTTCTACTTGGGTTAGACCCGAGGAAGACGAAGTAAAGGTTAATGTGACCATGGCTATGGTGGAGTGTGATATTATGGAAATGTGGGTGGTTATTAGAGACTGTTACGGGTCTGTTGTTGGGGTTGCAATTTCGAGACAACTAGGGAGACGGCCAATATGGGGCGAGGCGTGCTGCTGCTCTTAGAGAGGAGATGGCTCGTACTCATGGTGACATCATTACCAATGAGTGTCAAACCTTATCGGGCTTTTTTTTTTATTTCCGTTAAAGTTGTTTGTGTACCTCAAACAACAAATAAGGTAGCAAATACTATGCATGTCTAGATGGTGCCCGGTTAATGGCTCTAATCAACAATTCAAAAGTTACCTTACATCCCTTCCCTCCTATCTCTTGACATCAACAATTATTATTTTCTTGTTCTCTTAAACCTTCAAAGACAAAATTTTCTATCCCTTTTTCTGTCTTCTCCCTTACTTAAATAATTACTAACATATATATTCAAATAGACGCGCGCGGTCCATGTGAGTTTATTATCCGGATATATTACATCTAATCCCATTATCCTTGTGGGTGGGGTTTTTTAGTTTAAAAATTATTTAACTTCCACGTCATCTTGGTATTACTATTTTCTCTCCTTGTAATCTATGGTGTGACAACAAAGCAACCCTTCATATTGCCTCTAATCCCATTTTTCGTGAACAAACGAAACATATAGAGGTTGATTGTCTTCTTATCCGTCAACAAATTCAAGAAGGCAAAGTTGTGGCACATCACAACAACTAACATATATCTTCACTAAGCCATTGGGCATCGCTAATTTACCGCTATACTTTCCAATTTACACGATCGAGATATTTACGATCCAATGTGAGGGGTATATTGGATATTATTGCTATTTACATTAGTATATAGAATATTCTCTTAAGATATACTCCCTCTGGTTCTCAATAACCGTCATTAAAAAAATATCACATATATTAAGAAAACTAAAAGCAGAAGGTATAGTATAATTGATGCAATATAATTTTAAAAAAATTGTACGAAAACAATGGTAGAATATAAAATTTTATATAAGAATTGAGAAAATAGTGTTTAGAAATACAAATAATAAATAAAAAGTAGATAGAAGTATATTTTTAAAAAGTTAAAGTATAATAACCTTACAAAAGCGAGTAGGTAATATGTTATGTGCAAATGTCCCACCTCTAATAATATAATAATATATAGATATATAGTCTTAGAGTTACTTACTCTTATTGTCGATTAATTTTATAATTAATCTCCTAAGGTTTGCCTTCTTATATTTTTTTGGATTCAATGTTCAGTCTGATCGTTATTTTTCCCACGAACTTTTGTAATTCTAATCTAGTAATCAGCTCCCCTCAAAAATAAAAAAATCTAGTAATCAGTGAAACATATATTTTATGTTTTCATATAAATGATTCGAAGTGATTTTGTTGTTCAGATTGTTCAATGATGACAATATGAGCTGTACACTCAATTATGTGTCTGACCGTATGGGACATTTTCTGACGTCTTGATTGAAACTCATAATGCACGCCGATAATAATGCAGTATAGTATTTCACGTGGATCGGACGATATCCATTCAACTGGCTTTTTTTTTTTTTTTTTTTTTT
>BSUD01000006.1:13370011-13437663 GCA_033239045.1 Fagopyrum esculentum | reverse complement strand
TTTTTTTTTTTTTTTTTTTTTAATAAACTGAATGACGTCGAAAAGCGCTCAAACCAGTGAGCTTAGCAATTTCTGTATATAAACTGGTCTTCTTCGTTAAAAGGGCAAGCTCATAAGGCGATGGGGAGAAGACAACATCATGTAGTGTGCATGGCGTTCCCTATACAAGGCCACATAAAGCCGATGTTGATCCTAGCCAAGCTTCTGCACTCCCGCTACAACTTCCACGTCTCCTTCGTTAACACAGAGCACAACCATCGTCGGTTTCTCAAAGCGAACGGTCCTGCAGCCCTCGCCGGAGTTCCGTCGTTCCGGTTTTACGCTATTCCCGATGGCCTTCAGCAGGCAGATAATCCCGACGCATCACAACCCGTCTCAAGCATTGCCACCGTTGTCAACAAGACATTGCCTGCTCCCTTCCGGAATTTGCTCTCGAGGATCAAGCGTGAAGAAGACGTGCCTCCCGTCAGCTGCATCGTCTCAGATGCAACTGAGTCGTTTGTGCTCCAGGTTGCAGCGGAGCTTAGGGTTCCCGTCGCTTTGTTTTGGACTTCCAGTGCTTGCTCTTTTTTAGGGTATGCTCAATACCAAAAGCTGGTCGATGAAGGCATTACTCCACTCCCAGGTACGTACTATACATATGGATGTTCTTTACCTCTGTAGACACTGTAGACTGCGATGGAATTCACAAACTCACTGTGCATTCGAAACTTGTAGTCGTCACGGTTACGAGTCCCGAAGCCGTAGTCGTCACGGTTACGAGTCCCGAAGCCGTGAAAAACAAATCTGACATACGGATTCGGTTATCCGTGTCAGATTTTTTTTTTTGTTAGAATTTACGAAGAAAATCATCACAGATATGCGGTTATGGGTTCCGGATCCGTCATTGTTTTCTTTTTTTAATTAGAATTCACAAAGAAAATCATCACGTGTTTGAAACCCGTAGCCGTGACATTTATAGATTTCTAATCCGTTGTGCGGTTGTGAATTCCATCGCCGTGCTATTACGACTACCGATAAATTATCATATTCTAAATTATATATCATCCACAGATGCATCTTGCTTAACAAATGGCTACTTAGACAAGGTGCTTGACTGGATACCATCCATGGAAGGAATTTCATTGAAGCATCTCCCAAGCTTCTTAAGAACCCAAGATATCGACGACCCCATGTTCAACCTCTTCATCCAACGAATCAATATACTTAGCAACGCCGATTGCCCCATCATTCTTAACACCTTCCAACTCCTCGACAAAGAATTCATCGACGAACTTGCCACGACTATAATCCCATCTCCCATCCTCGCTATCGGCCCCCTGTCTCTTCTCCTCGATAACCATGGCTATGCTGATGCGTCATACTCAATCCGATCTAACCTGTGGAAAGAGGATTCACATTGCCTCCCGTGGCTCGACAACAAGCCATCCAACTCGGTCATCTATGTCAATTTTGGAAGTGTTACAGTTTTGACGCGGGATCAACTCGCCCACTTTGCACATGGATTAGTTAATAGCACGAAGAGCTTCTTGTGGGTCGTTCGACCTGACCTTGTGGAAGGAGAATCCAGCTCCGGCGAATTAATACGTCAACTCGTGGATGACTCGTCTCACGGGAGGGGAATGTTGGCCAGCTGGTGTGACCAAGATAGGGTCTTGGCTCATCCGGCGGTAGGAGCTTTCATGACTCATTGCGGATGGAACTCGACCCTTGAGGCAATAGTGGCAGGTAAGCCGGTGCTTTGCTGGCCCTTCTTTGCGGACCAGATGACGAATGCTTGGTTCTGTTGTGAGAAGCTAAGGATCGGGGCGGAGATCGGTGTAATGAGTAATGGGGAAGTGAGGAGTGAGGAGGTTGAGAGGCTCGTCAGAATTGTACTGGAGGATGAAGAAATGAGGAGGGCGGTTAGAGAATGGAAGACCTTAGCTCATGAGGCTACTAAAAACCGCACCTCCTCTTCCTTCTTGAAGTTGGATGAGTTGGTGAATCATTTAACGAGTGACACTTCAGGAGTAGACTCGGAGCCAGACTTTTCAACCCGGTCAGATCGGATCTGATCCGATGATGTTGTGCTATCCGTCAACTTTTAAATAGAGAAGGTCATCCCTCGTTTGTAACACTACCACGTAGAGAGTAATAAAGGCTTATGAAGAAACCTTGTACGTGCGATTGTTGTATGAGTGCGCAAAAACGCACACATTTATGCATAGTAGGCTTTTTTATATATATTAACGTGATAGCTGACATTTGTAACTCTACCACGTAGACATTTGGTCATAGCTTTTTTAAATTTTAACGTGATAGATGACATTATTTTAGGCATTCCACTTCATCCCACACAATTCTCTCTCCTTACTTTCATTCACCCAAAACTCTCTCTCTCAAAACTCTCTCTCCCATAACCCTTCATTCTTCTACAGTGTGCAGTCGCCGGCTCTAGTACTCCGGCCACCGGGGATCACATTTGGCCACCAGTCAGACACCGAAGGGCGAGCGAGAGATCTAGGATTTCGCCATCAAGGTCATCCTTCATTCTAGGGTTTAATCAGGCCGTAATCGAGGCAAAGGATCGTAATATTGCCGGCTAGGCTATCATGGCGGAGGGTACTAGATCTGTTTTTTTTGGGTACGATTTTGATTTGTTGGGTAGGCTATTTGTACTAGATCTGTATTTTTGGGTTCGTCATTGATGCTCCCGTCACTGTTGGAAACCAGATCTGTATTTTTTGGGTAGGCTATTTTTACTAAATTTCTGGGTAGACTATTTCCACTAGATTTTGGGTAAGATTTTGATTCGTTTTGTTAAGTAGTATTGTGTATGGATTTTGATGAATTGTGTATACTGTTAGAGCATTATTGATACGTTTGAGCATGTGTATTTAATCTTACAAGATTATTTAAGTGTGGTAAAAATGTTTTCCATTTTATGGGTATAATTATTTTATTGGGTATATGTTATTATTTTTGTGGTATCTTTCTTATTATTATTATCTATGTTTAAAGTGAAATGTTGGATAGGTTTTATGGGTACCCAAACTATGACCAAATGTCATTTGATATTGATGTTTGTGTACAATATCGATTTGTGTAAAATTTGGGTACGACAAATTTAAATTGGGTATTATTTTAGTATCAAATGTGAATTAAATTGAAGAGGAAAAAATGGATTGAGTATGCATACTTTGGGTATGAAAAGGTCATCGTTTTGGATATGACAATGACGAATATTACTCAGTTAAATCCGGACAAACAATAACATTACCCAAATTCAAAATGGGTATTCTTTTAGTATCAAATGTGAATTAAATTGAAGAGAAAAAATGAATTGAGTATGTATACTTTGAGTATGAAAAGGTCATCGTTTTGGGTATGACAATCACGAATAAGTTATCATAGTCAACACATTATTTGTTATGTATGAAGGAATGAATGCCCTAATTTTCTGGAAATGATGATTTCAATATGGAAGATATTTAGCTGTTTTGGTGTATTGTTGCAGGAAATGCCTGTTTTGGAGGGAAGGAAAGAAAACAACTCTGCAAAGGTGTCACATCGACGGCTGCCTCATGATGGATTTCCTGCAGCAGTACTTTATAAATTTTCAAACTTCCCAGAAAGAAATGATGGATTAGGGGCTATTTTGCCAAAAGAAAAAGGTGGGGGTTAGTATGTATAGTGTAATATTAGATTAGGGACATTCCACCAAAACCGCCTTTATTTTAATTTTATTTTAAATATAACACGAATCCGGATTAATTGTTAATTTAATTTAATATAATACGCATCGGGATTAGTTAATGCATTATGAACGGTGACACAACGGATCTAGAACCCGTGACCTTGGTGCCTGTTCATCGTTCTCAATCAACGCCTACAATAGCGGATCCATGGATGAGGTTCTTCGATTTCTTCCTCGAATCTAACCTAATCTACTCAAATCTAACCTAAACAAACTCCATTGAAACAACACAATCATCGAGATTAACAATTCCGAATTAAAAACTAAAAACTCGTAAACGTTTACCTCACTCAGGGTATGTTTCTGCTTTTTAAATGTTCGTCCTCCGTCACCTCCTTGATCCATTTTGATTTTTGAGTATGTGGGTTGTTGATTTTGAAGTCGGAAAATTCACATTGCTACTTCGTCTTCCTTCACCTTCTGCGTTTTTGGGAAATGAAAGGGGTGACGGCTACGAGCTCCAATAAAGATTTCCGCATTTGTGAATTCCATCGCCTTGCGTTTTAGATGGATTAATGACGACAATATGATGCCACCAAAAAATAAAATTACGACAATATGAGTTGTACACTTAATCATATGTGTCTGATGGTATGGGACATTTTTAAAAACTCCATATTGAACACAGTAAGATAATAATGCAGTATAGTATTTGACGTGGACTGGACGACGTCCGTTGAATTTTTTTTTTTGAAATAAACTGAATGACGTCGAAAAGCGCTCAAACCGGTGAGCTTAGCAATTTCTGTATATAAACTGGTCTTCTTCGTTAATAGGGCAAGCTCACAAGCTGTGCTGGATGCACAACTAGGTTTAAGCCGATGGGGAGAAAACAACATCATGTAGTGTGCATGCCGCACCCTCTACAAGGCCATATGTTAACTCCACCTTGATAATAAGACATTACGATAATGGTTGATGAAGGCCAAAACCTTGGTTTCCAGGTTTTTGTAAGACCTTACAAGTTTTGGTATAGATATTACAGTGTCTGGTAAGGCCTTACCATATTACAGAAAACCTTGGTTTCCAGGTTTCAGTAAGGCCTTACACGAACTGATAAGACCTTACCAAAACTGGACAAAAACTACACTTGAGTTACGTACGTCCAAATGACTTTTCCTTCTTGTTGAGTTATTTAAGGGATTTGATTTTAACAAATCTTTGATTTGTTTTAATTAAATCTTCTTGAGATAAATTGGAAGATTCTCAACAACCTAGTTTGACTTCATATCCCAACAAACAAGTTTGACTTGACTTCGAGTCTCAACAAATCGGATTGGATCAAATCTCAACAACCAAGATCTCCAAAGATCACAAGATCTTCTCCAACGTTCCAACGTTGAGAATTGCTGATACACTTGCCTATTTAAAGGAACAAAGGAAGAAGACATGATATACGTTCACTACCTACGACTGGAACACAAGTGACAAATCTGCTTATCTCTTCTCACAAAGTGTTGTTCTCACATTCAAAGCTTCGTCGTTCTACTCCTCTGAGAGTGTGAGACCTTATTCGAGCTGATAGTACAATTCAACTAGGATCATACAAACCGTTATTACTTCTAGGCACGTTGGATACTCTTGTTGAATCTGGAGTACTTTAGTTTTCCTTTTTGAGTGTGTGAGTTGCTAGATAGGAAGTGTAAGACTTCTGAGTTTAGAAGAGGGAAGGTCTTCTGAAGATTGTATCTAGAACTCATCAAGAAGAAGGAAAATAAAGCTACTTGGAATCCTAGGGTTGAATCAATCCTAGGCGGGGACTAGGTCGTGTTGGTGACCGAACCTCGTTAACATATCGTGTGTCCTTTACTGCTGATCTCGTCTTGCTCTTAACATTCCTGGTTTGTCTAAACCTTTACATTTAAAATCAATCTCATAGAAACGAGTAAGATCTTATATTCGCTTATAAGATTTTATCTTCATTGATAAGGTCTTATCCTTTTCAATAAGGTCTTACCTATCCTGAGATTGCGAAAAGTTTTCATACTCTATTCATCCCCCCTTCTAGTGTATTGGCTAAACTATTTTATCTGCCTATTCCGCATTTCAATTGGTATCAGAGCCTAACTCACGTCTTCTTAGATATTATTATCTGTGAGGTTAACTAATGGCAAGTGAAGGTCAAGGCGGATTTGGTCAAGGAAGATCAATTTCTCGACCACCTCTTTTTGTAGGAAACAATTTTATGCACTGGAAATCCTTGATGCAGATGTTTATCATCGATCAAGATTTGGAGCTTTGGCATATTATCAAGAACGGACCTCTCACTCCTACCAAGGAAGGTCCCGACAATACAACAGTAAATAAGACAGAAGCTGAATTCAATCAGAAAGATCTAGAGAGCGTGGCGAAAAACTACAAGGCCATTAATCTATTATATTGTGGTTTAAGTACTGATGAATTTAATCGTATATCTTCATGCAGATCCGCTAAAGAAATATGGGATAAATTAGTGGTTACCTATGAAGGAACCAGCCAGGTCAAAGAAACCAAAATAAGTATCTTTCTTAGGCAATATGAATTGTTTAAGATGATCCCAGATGAATCAGTCAAAGTAATGTTCACCCGTTTTACGGAGATCATTAATAATCTTGACTCACAAGGAAAGACTTTCAATAACGAAGAAAAAGTCAGAAAGATACTTAGATGCTTGCCTAAAGCAAAATGGGGTCCCAAGGTAACTGCTATAGAAGAAGCACAAAACCTCAATACACTTGCTCTTGATGATTTACCAGGGCAAATTAATCACCCATGAATTGATCCTCAATGAGGACGATGGGGATGTGCCAACAAACATTAAGAATTTGGCTCTCAAGGCAAAGAAAGAGGAACCACTGGAAGATTCTGAAAGTGATGATGAAGATCCCTTCGCTCTTATCACAAGAGGACTAGCTAGAATATTAAAAATGAAAAAGCAATTTTCAAACAAAGAAAATGTTGGATCATCTAAATACAGAGGTAAGTCTTCTAACCCCTTGAAGAAGAATCGTGTTCTAAATTGCTATGAATGTGGTGAAACAGATCATCTTGTTAAAGAATATCCTCAAAAGAAGAAGAACAAATTCAAGAAAAAGGAATTTGGCAAGAAAGCCATGGTAGCAGCTTGGAGCGATTCAGACTCCTCGAGTGATTCAGATTCTGAAGATGATCATGCAAACTTGTGTCTTATGGCAAAAACCAACAAAAATCAAGATCAACATTTGGATGTGGTAAGAGATCTTATATCTAGTCCTACCGATGTTTTATCAGAAGTACTGAAAAACATGATTTCTAATGAAGAAATTTACAACAAAGAAATCAACATTTTACAAGAAAAGCTTAATGATCAGGAAACTTGCATAAGAATGCTTTCGCTGAGGGTTCAAGATCTTGACAGCATACAATCAGATCTTAACACTGAGGTTAAGGCCTTACGATTGGAAAATTCTGAACTAAAGGCAAACCTCTCATCTCTTAAGACATGTAATACTGACTTAGAGATTGAAAAAGTGAAATTTTCTGAAAAATGTCAAGAGCAGCAAATAGCTCTTGTGCAATTTACTAAATCTAAAGCTACTCTTGATAAAATGCTTGGAGAACTACAATTATCCTTAAATCGAAGTGGAATAGGATATAACAGGAATTTTCCTGCTAAACCCACTACCACGTTCGTTAAGGCAAAAGGAAATTGGAGATCTCCTACTTGTTTCTTTTGTTGTAGAAAGGGTCATGTAAAGGAACCTTGTCCTTATAGAAGAACGGATCCATATATTATTAGAAACACCTTTCCTGTACATCTTAATGAACGGGTAAAATATATATGGGTTCCTAAAGGGACTAGGCCACCTAACATGGTCTACCCCCATAATGGATCTAACTCTGTTTATTGGTCAAGCCGGAAAGGATGATTTTCTGTTTTGCAGGATATCACCAAGACTCAAAAATGGATAATGGACAGTGGTTGTTCAAGACATATGAGTGGGAAAGAATCTCTTTTCGACACTCTAAAGAAGAAAATCACTGGCACAATAACTCTTGGTGACAAAGGAAAATGTGACATTCTTGGCATCGGTAACGTTGGTTTTGATTCAAATAATAATATTAAAGATGTTTATTTGGTGGATTGCTTAAAATATAATCTTCTCAGTGTTTCTCAGCTTTGTGATAAAGGAAATTGTGTTAGCTTTGACAAGAGGAAGTGTGAAGTTCGAGATGAGATGACAAGAAATTTAGTGCTAACAGCTCACAGGGATAATAATATATATGCTGTTAATACTAACCAAATTGCAGGGACAAATTTAAAATGTCTCAAGGTCTTATCAGATGACTCAAGACTATGGCACAGACGACTTGGTCACATCAGTTTACATTCTCTTAACAAACTCAAATCAAAAGATCTTGTAAGAGGTCTTCCGGACCTAAAATTCAAGGTAGATGAATTATGCAATGCTTGCTCAAGAGGTAAACATACTCGTAGTTCTTTCAAAAAGAAGCAAGTGGTAAGTACTACTAGACCTCTTGAACTTCTCCACATGGATCTTTGTGGACCTATGCGCGTCAAATCTCCCAAAGGCAAGCAATACATTCTTGTTATTGTTGATGATTATTCTCGATTTACTTGGGTTTTCTTTCTTAAAATTAAATCGGAAGCACTTTTGTACTTTTCAAAACTTTGTAAGGAGTTACAAACCTTAAAAAACCTACCAATCGTTTCTATTAGAAGTGATCATGGTAGAGAATTTGATCAATCAAACTTTGATGCATTTTGTGAGAAATATGGTATTTCTCATAATTTTTCAGCTCCTAGAACACCTCAACAAAATGGGGTTGTGGAACGCAAGAACCGCACCCTAAAGGAAATGTCTAGGACAATGCTATTAGAGAATGATTTGCCTAAGTCATACTGGGCAGAAGCTGTTAATACAGCAAATTACATTCTTAATAGATGTTTGATTCGATCAATATTAAAGAAAACTCCTTATGAGCTTTTTAAAGGAAGAAAACCAAGCATATCTTACTTTAAACCATTTGGATGTACGTGTTACGTACATAATAATGGGAAGGATAATCTTGGAAAATTTGATGCTCGTAGCGACGAAGGTATATTTCTCGGATACTCGACTCAAAGCAAGGCTTATCGAGTATACAATAAACGTACCAAAGTAGTCGAGGAAAGTATCCATGTTTTGTATGATGAAAATGATAACGGTATCTTGAGTGAGAGCTTTGCAGATCTTGACCTAAATAAACATGAGGAAGAGGAAGAAGAAGTTAATAAGAACGTCTGAAACACGCAGGAGCCATTTCAAGACCTTATAGACGTATCTGAAGACCTTGAAATACCTCCTCAAGGTCTTACAAATGAAACCAGTCTTGAAGATACATCACCACCTGAGCAACAAGAGCCGTCTTCTCCACTTCCTATTAATTCTGAACCTGATACTTATAATCAGAGAAATGTCCGGAGGAAATTCAAACATGCATCATCCCATTCAACTCAGGATATCATTTCTGATCCCTCATCTGGAATACAAACTCGCTCTAAATTAAAAGACCTATGTGCCTTTCATGCTTTTGTATCTCTTGTAGAACCTAAGAAGTATACCGAAGCTCTTCAAGAACCTGACTGGATTATCGCTATGCAAGATGAGCTAAACGAGTTCGAGCGAAACAAAGTATGGACACTTACAACAAGACCCAAAGGTAAATCAGTTATCGGGACAAGATGGGTCTTTCGAAACAAGCTGGATGAAAGTGGTAATGTCATTCGGAATAAAGCTCGTCTTGTAGCTCAAGGTTACAATCAGGAGGAAGGTATTGACTACGAGGAGACTTTTGCTCCCGTAGCCAGGCTTGAAGCCATTCGCATACTTCTTGCTTTTGCATCTTACATGAGTATCAAACTTTTTCAAATGGACGTAAAGTGTGCCTTTTTGAATGGTTATCTAGATGAAGAAGTTTATGTCGCTCAACCTCCCGGTTTTGAAAGTAATGAATTTCCAGATCATGTTTTCAAGCTTGACAAAGCTCTTTACGGCTTAAAGCAAGCCCCAAGAGCTTGGTACGAGCGACTTTCAAAATATCTTCTAGAAAATAACTTGAAAAGAGGGTTGATTGACAAAACGTTATTCATTAAAACTCATGGAAAGAATATTCTTGTTGTTCAAATTTATGTGGATGATATTTTGTTTGGAGCAACTAATGAATCTCTTTGCAAGGAATTTTCTGACATCATGTGCAAGGAATTTGAGATGAGTATGATGGGAGAATTAAACTTTTTTTTTGGATTACAAGTACATCAAAGTAAAAAGGGTATTTTCCTTAATCAAGGAAAGTACACAAGAGACATTTTGAAGAAGTTTAAGATGAATGAATCCAAAATAGCCAAAACACCAATGAGCTCTACTCTCTCTCTGGATCAAGATCTTACCGGTAAACAAGTAAATCAAAATGAATATCGAGGTATGATTGGATCGTTACTATATCTTACTGCTAGTAGACCTGACATTATGTTTAGTGTTTGCATGTGTGCTAGATTTCAAGCTAACCCAAAGGAATCACATCTCATTGCGGTAAAGAGGATATTAAGATATCTTAATGGTACAAAAGATATAGGTCTATGGTATCCCACACAAAGTAGTTTCGGTCTTGTCGGATATTCCGATGTTGATTTTGCAGGATATAAAGTGGATAGAAAAAGTACTTCAGGGTGTTGTCAATTTCTTGGTACATCTTTAATAAGTTGGCATTCCAAGAAGCAAAATTCAGTGGCTCTCTCCACAGCCGAAGCTGAATATATTGCTGCTGGAGCTTGTTGTTCGCAAATCCTATGGATTGCGCAACAACTCCAAGATCTTGGATTCAACTTTAAGGATATACCAATAAAATGTGACAATACTAGTGCTATTTCTATTTCCAAAAATCCTGTACAGCATTCAAGAACGAAACATATAGATGTGAGACATCATTTTATATACGTGATCATGTAGAAAAAGGTGATGTGTCTTTGACATTCATTTCTACTGATCTACAACTGGCCGATATCTTCACAAAACCTTTACCCGAAGAGAGATTTAATTTCATAAGGTTAGAACTTGGTATGCTTAACAGGGAGGCACAAATATAGGGAGAGCAATTATTGTTTTACAATATTGATCTTATTCCCTACATTAAGACCTTAAAATACATTTCAAGGCCTTACTAAATAATAGTATGTACTTGATTTTATTTTTTTTGATAGATTAATTTGGATCAAATCTTTTAGTTATTATCTTTTTAGATAACTAACTAATAGATTTTATTTATGAAAATCTTCATGTTTTATTTTTTTTTATCTTTTTAAAAAAAAATTTTTTTTAAAAATTTTACGAAGATTTTTAAAGATTTTCCCTCTCTCTCTTATACCAAATCTTCGAAGATCCCTTCTCATGATTTCTTTTCTGCGCTTCATAAATCCTCCGAATACATCATCTCTCACCTTCAAACCCTAACTCGCAATGGCTCCCAAGCGATCTTCAACTCAGTCCACTGCTCCAGCATCCAAGAAGCAGCGATCATCCGCTAAAAAGGGCAAAGCTATTCTAGAAGAATACAATCCCGATTCTGATTCTTCAAGATCCACACCCTCTCCTTCTCAGCAGCTTTCTAAAGCAATTTATCCCCCAGTCGCTAAGGATGGACCGCAACATCGTCTTCGATCACCACCTTCAGGGTTTGAGGTTAGTAATGAAGCACCATTTTCTTGGTTCTTAAACTATACCAAAGCTGGGATGTGGAAAGATGAATTTACAAATTGTCCCTTGAGTTTCTGTGAAAATGTTGATGTGAGCTTTCTTGAGTCTATGGATCTGCCGTGTGTTAATCTGCTGAAATGTTCAAATGTTTGGAGTTTGTTTAATCTAGGTAATTCTGCATTCCCACGTCTTACTCGACTATTTTTTGTTAACCTTTCTGCTCACCGAGAAAAGGGGATTTTGACTCTACATTCCCAGATAAAAGGGCAGAAAATCACCCTCTCTGCTTCTTCCTTGGCGATCATCTTAGGGATTCCTGAGGAAATCGATACCAAATCCCATCCTCCTAAAAACGTGTGTCTTGCCCATGCCCAGAAAACATTTTTTGAGAAACAAATCCCTTCAGTGGCTACTTCTTCAAAGCCAAAGCAAAAACAAACCCATAATGTCTTAACTTTAGAGGCCAAGATTGTTTTCACTTTGCTTGCTAGGTGCATTCTTCCACAAAAGCATTCCAAAGAGTTGATCACTGATAATCTTTTAGAGATTTTGGATTTAATTCTTACTGGACATGTTATTGATGTTCCTAACCTCATCTAATCCTACATGCTGCTTACTGTAAACACTCCTTTGACAGCTCCTCTTCCTTATGCCAATCTATTTCCAAAGATCTTCGAGTTATTTGAAATTGATACTACAGCCGAGGATAGGATTTTTCATAAAGGACAAATTGATGAGGAATGTTGGGGAAGACTTGGGGTTAAGAAAACTTTGTCTGGGGAATGGATTCTGAAGAAATATCAACAAACTGCTCAACCTTCTTCCGAACAGAGAATTCAGGACTTGGAGGCAGAGGTGGATGCTTTGAGGAAGGATCTGAATACTGCTCGTGCTGACATTGTGGATAGACAGGAGGACACACATGAGAAGCTGTTAATGGTAAATGAGAAGCTAAATCAGTTACTATTTTTGACATCTCTATCTTACAAGGCAACTTCCTCAATCATGCCTTTGGATGAGGATGTTGTGGAACACATTCAAGAAGTGTGTCAGAATGTTATAGTTAACTGTGAACGCAAGGTGTTAAAACGTTGCATTCTTCGACCCATAGTTCCCGAGCCATCAATCCTGACAGTAGAAGAATATGGATTGGTCAAGAAATACCGAAATGAACAGGAAAAACATTTAGCAAAAATGATGGCATGTAACATAGTTAGTGATGCACAAGATAGATGGAGGGAAAAGGTGCATAATCGATTTCGCAAACAAAGAGATGGTTCTTCTTCGGCTTATGGGCAATGGTTTGATGAAGTTGTTGAAGTCTCTGATGATGAAAATTGATCTTTTCAATTTTTAAAATTTTCTTGCTGAAAGACAAAAAGGGGGAGAATATTTCTGTCTTTTGAATATTTTGAAAAACCTTGGTTGTTTATGTTCAACTTTTGGTTTGGTTGTTTCTGTTTTGAAAAACTTGATTTGATTTTTCTTTTTCAAAAATTTGATCCTACATGTGCTATTGTTATATTGTTTGTTCAACTATTTGTTCAAACTGCAGGAAAATGGATCATAAGTTTTGTCTTTCATCAAGGGAGAGATTGTTAACTCCACCTTGATAATAAGACATTACGATAATGGTTGATGAAAACCAAAACCTTGGTTTCCAGGTTTTTGTAAGACCTTACAAGTTTTGGTATAGATATTACAGTGTTTGGTAAGACCTTACCATATTACAGAAAACCTTGGTTTCCAGGTTTCAGTAAGACCTTACACGAACTGATAAGACCTTACCAAAACTGGACAAAAACTACACTTGAGTTACGTACGTCCAAATGGCTTTTCCTTCTTGTTGAGTTATTTAAGGGATTTGATTTTAACAAATCTTTGATTTGTTTTAATTAAATCTTCTTGAGATAAATTGGAAGATTCTCAACAACCTAGTTTGACTTCATATCCCAACAAACAAGTTTGACTTGACTTCGAGTCTCAACAAATCGGATTGGATCAAATCTCAACAACCAAGATCTCCAAAGATCACAAGATCTTCTCCAACGTTCCAACGTTCAGAATTGCTGATACGCTTGCCTATTTAAAGGAACAAAGGAAGAAGACATGATATACGTTCACTACCTACGACTGGAACACAAGTGACAAATCTGCTTATCTCTTCTCACAAAGTGTTGTTCTCACATTCAAAGCTTCGTCGTTCTACTCCTCTGAGAGTGTGAGACCTTATTCGAGCTGATAGTACAATTCAACTAGGATCATACAAACCGTTATTACTTCTAGGCACGTTGGATACTCTTGTTGTATCTGGAGTACTTTAGTTTTCCTTTTTGAGTGTGTGAGTTGCTAGATAGTGTAATAACCGAAAATTTTAAGTTCCGGTAAAGTGAAATTAAACAAAGTCCGATGAGACCATTGTAAATAAATAAATAAGTAAAATAAAACGAGTTTAGTTCTATCATTTTATGTGACCTAGATTCACATAAAATGATAAATTAAATGACCGAAAATAATTTTACGTTGTTAAAATAAAAATAATTATAATTTATAAATACGGAATTTAATTCCGTATTATATAAAGTAGATAATACGGAATTTAAATCCCGTATTATATTAATTTCCGTACATAAGTAACAAGTCCCGAATTTTCCGTTCTAAAGAAGGGCCGGATATAAGCCCACCTACCAGCCCATTAATTAATTCCTAAACTAACCCTAACCCTAATTTCATTAAACTAATCTAATCACTACTCTAATCAGCCGCTGCTTACCTCTCGCTGGATCGACAACTCCCCTCTTCCGCTTCAATAGAAGACCGCCGCAACACTCCCACCTTCAACCGGAGACGCCGCCGTCGAGCCGCCACTGAACCGTCCGCCGCCGCGACCACCAAGGCCGCCAAGTGAGCCGCCTTCCCCTTTCTCCTTCCTTCCGCCTCCCTCCTTTCTTCCGCTTCTGTTGCGAGTCCGAAGATGTAACTCCGTCTTCCTTCTGTCGGTATCCACAGCACCACCGCACTGCTGTTTCCGACCACCCGGACCTCGCCACCGCCCGCACGGGACTCCTGTTAACGCCGGTAAGATCGCTGCCCTCCTCTTCCGATTTCTCTGCGTCTCGTTGTTCTGGATCTCACCACCGACGCCACTGCAATAGAGAAAGAGGGACGCCGGAACGCCAATCACTGCACCGGACCGCCATTGTTCCGTCTGCCTCTCCTAGCCGCCGGCGACGTCCTAGGTGCGAGCCAGCCAGCCTCCGACTCCTTGCAACCGGTGAAGACGACTCGGCCGACGCAGATTCCGGTTCTGCATTAAGTAAGCTTACCGCCCTCTCTTCGGTTTCATAAGCGTTACTGTAATATACCTGTAAGAATAAGCTATGTATAGGTATATATATATATATACGTTAGTGTAGGTTACGGATACAGTGACGGTGTTGAGGTTTGAAGGAATTCGTATACGGACATATATATACATATATATATATATATATATATATATATATATATATATATATATTAGACTTCGAGTAAGGTACCATAGTGTATATATACTTATACATATAGGTACGTAAATTTATACATTAACCTATACTTATAGGGATAAAATTAGCGTATAAAAATATAAGAGAGGGTATGCAGAGTACATGAATATACGTATATAATTTATATGAAATAAAAGTATACTTATGAGTTTAGTTGGATAATTTATAAAATATGTGAATCTATATATATATATCTAACTACCTAAGAGCTTCGGATGTTATATAATTGGAAGGAAGGTTAAGATGCACGAAAGTATATGTATATATATAGATATGTAGATATATAAGAGTTGTTAATACCCGAAAACGAAGTAATGGGATTCCAGACGACGAGTGGACGAGACTAATTTTTATAACCTTAGTAAACTATTTGGGAAGAAATCTTAGATGTGAAAAGTGTTTCAAGGGAAATATTAGAGGTCCAGAAGTGACCCGGAGAATTATCTACCCTAAGGGTAAAACGGTCTTTTACCGTATGAGAATCTTTTCCGTAATTCCTTCGCATGAGGTTGGACATAGAGACGTGATTTTGATACACATGCCTTCATTGACAGGCACTTGAGTTACCACGAGTACGGACTATTTGAGGAGTGTAGAGTTTTTGATTCAGGTAAGTCCTTGCGACTTACTTAGCCAGTTTCTGAGTGTTAGTTGAGTGATAGTAGTGGTGTGTGCTATTGCTTGATTTAATAATAATAACTTGCTAGGACGACTGTTTTTACGTTTAAGGCCCAAGTGTATGTATAACGGGCCGTGACATCACTGCCCAGCTCTGACAGGAGACTGGGAGGTTCTCTATACCCAGACCATGCAGGTACAAGGTGAGGTGCATCGGATCCATTCCTGATGGTTACACGGGGGCGGAGGCGAGGTTTGGGAATCCCTCGTGTCACAAAATAAGTATCACTAGAGTGAATGAGTAAATTAAAGCAAGATAATAAAACGGACTTGTTTGATAGCATGCTGAGTGTTTATGTTTATCTGAGTGTGTTTGTGCTGCTATTATTCTGCTAATATTTAGATAACTAGCTAACGGTTCTTGTTGTTGTTGTTTTAGATTTACCGCAGGTTAGATCAGCAGCTGAGTGATCCGGAAGTAGTGGTCAGCCGGGTCTCCGTACTCCTTAGAGTGGGGTTGGGGTTGTTTGTCTTTCCTTTCTTTTGGTTAAGACAGTTGTTCTTTTCTTTTGTTTAAGTACCGTAGGCTGCTAGACAGTGTTGCATTCATTACTCTAAAAACATGGTTTTATGAATTCGGTTTCTTTATTTGTGTCTTGTTGCAAGATCCTAGTATTGTTGTTGTCTGTTCGCTCCAAACGGTGTGTGCAAGCTTTAAATTTATAACCCTAGACTTAAGCTTAAAACAAGGATGCGAACCCGCAGTGTACGGGTCAATCGTAGTAAAAGCAAGAAAATTCCAGGGGTCGATCACAGGGACTCGGTGAAATAGAGTCAATACGGTATGCTAATGTCAATGCTAACCACAAGAGCGATTAATACAATCAAAGATGAATAAGAAGTCAATAAAGCAAACATGCAATTCTAGGGATTAAAGCATTAAGTTGTGGTTCCAACTCAAGATCTATAGATAAGCGGACAAAGCTGAGATTTTTGCGTGGGGAAGGTGTTACTAGAGTGGAGTAGATTACCGGGTAAGTCTCACTACACACTAATCCTGAACCGTAACTCCTATTACCGGGTAAGTCTCAAGGAATCAAGATAAAGAACTATAACCTCAAACTAACACACCATCTAAGGGAAGAGAATCAACCTTTACCGGGTAAGTCTCAGGCTAACTCACAAAGATGGGATGGAAGCACACTCAAACCCCAATAAAGGATAAACCTTTATTACCTACTCTTATGATCGTTGGTACACAAACTAAGGAATTACCGGGTAAGTCTCATCCTAAGCTTGCATTGAACCAGAAAGGTGTAATAAGAATAGGATTTGGCAAACTCTAACACTTAACTCTCAGTTTCGGATAGGGTAAGTCATCTCGGACAGAAGAATTCCACCCCGGCCGAGATGTTCTTCAACCGAACGAGATGCTCAAGGTTAAGGTTAAAGACTCGAACTTTCAGGATCCTACTGGAATCTAAGATTATTCTATCATTGTTTTTCCCACAACCTTCAGCCAATCACCCTAGAATCACACAAGGAAATTAGCCACTCATCATCATAATGAAAGTATTAAATGTATGGGAAGAAGGTGAATATTTGAGCAAAGAAGAATTTAATGAAAAGACTTCAATAACTGAATCAAATATCACAACAAAAGCGTTCCTTGGATAACAATCCAAAAAGACAAGACAACGAATGAGGGAATTGAAGACAATCTTACAAAACCCTTCAATAAAGCTATAAAAGCTATGGACTTCGATCTTCCTTCAACCTTCAAAAAGGTTCTTCAAAACTCCCAACTTGGAGTATGCTGCTGCTGCGTAAATGACTTCCTTGCGCTGATAGCGGGTGTCGGAATTGTGGAAAATCCGACCCTTTTTATAGGAAAATAACCCTCCAAAGATAATAAATCTTGGAAAGATATTCTCCCATAAAAATAGGTAAAATATATATTCTGCATATCTCCTTCCATCCAAGAGCCCAGCCCAAAAATATAAGATCACTTTCCAAGTTTAAAAGATCTCTTCCAAGAATAAAATATTCTCGCCGCGTCCTAGGTGTTCGCCTCGGTCGAGTCGGCATCTCTGGATCGCCTCGGTCGAGATGAATCTCTGGTCAACCGAGGTGATTCACAACTGAATATAAAATCTCTCAAAACTGGTCCAAAGTAAATCTTTAATCCATGGCTATGCTCCCTGGATGTAGCTCCAAATGACTCATGACTCCTTTTGCTCCTTTTTGATGCAAAACGTACCATATTACCTGCAATTACAATGAAACTAGGTGTAGACCTCGATTCTCGCAAAGGTAGATGAAATGGCAGTAAAATCACATAATGTACATACAAACATGCAGATTATGAAAGATAAAACGTCCAAACAAACCCCAAAATATAGACTATAATTCATGCTATCAAAATACCCCATACTTAGCCCTTGCTTGTCCCCAAGCAAGTTCCGCATATAGAAGACAAGATAGAATGGGTTATAAGTCGTTAAAATCAATGAAAAGTTCTTCAAAACATTTTATGGTGTGCAACCATCATAGATCACTCTAAGAGAATACTTCCTGGAATTTAAAAACTCAATATGCTCAAAACATTTTATAAACATAGGAAAGTTGTTCATCTTTGCATAAAATCATAGAATGCATAATAAGTCATAATTATCGAAATTAATCATGTATAATCCAGTTTAAACCACTAAGTCAATCAACAAGCTCAAGGTCTCAAGGGCTTCCCAAAAGAAAAGGTCAAGAAACGTGTAGGGTAGGGATGTATGTAAAGTAATGTGGTGCTAGAATCCGGGAAAAGGATGAATTTCACTTTCACTTTCACTTGCAACACCTTCCACCAATAAGCTTTGCTTATTTCACACTTTTTTTTCTTTTTTTTACTTTACTTTTTGGGATGCATGGACAGAGGTGCACAATAACCGAAGCCTAGGAAATCTGCAATCATCAATTTCTCGAGATGCATCAAACCCTTGATGCACATACCATGACCCGTTAGGAATATCGCTCAATCCGACTTTGGCAAGACACAAACACCCGGCTATGTGAATGGTGCCGAGTTACTCATCTTCATGATTGACTTCCCCAAACCTATTATTGCTTTCTAACACTTTCACTTCCAGCCCACTTTTCAACTTTAACTTGCTTTCACCACTTTGCTTGCTTCCAAATTCCCGGATAGGTAAAGGGAGGCAAAATGTATATGAGGGGTTAAGCATGATCAAGAAGAAGAAGAGAGAAGAGAATGAATTGCCTTGGTCTTTCCAAGAAGAACGTGAGAGAACTTAACCTGCGGTGTCAACCTTCAAATTCAACATAATTTGGATAAAAACAAAGTATTAAACATGCCAATAATTTCAAACAAAGCATTTAGCAACTTAAACATATTATAAAACCTTTCAAACACATAAAGAATTTAAAACCAGTAGGTAAACAAGATCTTCACTGAGATCATATCCAGATAAGTAGCACAAAATCGTTTTCGAAAACTTTCAGTTAACCCACCTCGGTCGAGGTGTTCTTGGTTCAACCGAGGTGAAATGCCTCGTTTGGCCAAGATCTCCCCGGTCGAGGTCAAAAAAAAATTTTTTAAAACCATTTTTTTTTCTTTCAGTTTCGACGTTTTTCTCAATCAAATAACCTGTAAGTATGCATGCAATATCAGATAATCATATAAAGACAATGAAGCATAAATACGAAAATATCCGATAAATATAATACATCGAAGGTGTCAAATACATCAAGTAGTCATATAACAACAAATATCCCATACTTGAGACACACTGTCCCAGTGGGTATAATAAGAGTCTAAAACAAGAGAACTCACCGGATAAAAGCCGAACTGCATAAAAAATATAATAATAAAATCCTGCAGCTCCTCAGTAGTCTCGATCCGGTGGTGGTGGTGGTATGTAGGGATACTGAGTCGGATCATAAGGATGGCCCATGATACGCTCAAACTGCAGCTGAGCCATCATGTGCTGATGATGCTGCCGCTCCTGCATCTCGCGGATATCCAGCGAAAGTGCAGCATATGAGTCGATAACCTGATCCGTCAGGTCATCGATCCGTCGGTGAGCAGCTCTATCCCTCACTCCGCGCCTCCTGCGTCTAGCAGGTCGGACTGGAGAAGTCTCAGCTGGCGCCGGCTCAGTGTCCTCCTCGTCATCATCCAAATCAGTAATAGGTGGCGCGCTCGTCCCAGCTGTATCTGTCCCTGTGTCCATCGGGACGCCACCTCCTCTCTCATCGACTGTATCATCATCATCGTCGTCATCCTCATCCTCAGCCTCCTCCTCCTCCTCAGCTGCAGCAGGGGCAACTGCTCCATCTCTGTAATCCTCCATAAGTGGACCCCAAGCGGTCTGCCAAAAATGTGGATCAAAGACAGAGAACTGTGCAGACCATCTGATGCCCTGAGGTGCAGTCAGCTCCCATGGCATAGCGACGTAAGGTGTAGTCAGTCCACGGGGAACTAGAATCCTCCGTGTAATCATCTCCTGAAGTCCGAGCGGCTTGGCAGCCGCCACCATAGTACACCTACTCAGATCCATATCCTGATAAGTATCGATATGGGTCACTATCCCTCCGCAGCATATATCTCCCTTCCCTTTGGCCTTGATCCTGTGCAGATCCTCTGCCAGCATCAATCCAAAGTCAGGGTATCCTCCTGTGACCATGCAGTATAAAGCGAAGAGCTCCCCCTGTCGGACCTTCTGGGGCGTCTCAGTACGCGCCAGAAGCGTCTCGCTGAAGATCCTGTGTGCCAATCGAAAAGCAAGGTGGAAGATAAGCTTCTCCCTGGAATCACCAGGGCGCCACCTATCTGCATGCTTTGTAATGTGGGCGATCTGACCCCAGAACTCTCTAGCTACAGCCCGGGTCGGGAAGTCTACATCAGTGGGGGCAGGGAAGCCAAAAATGTCTCTCCAATGGTCTAGAGGTACTATGTAGTTCCGGTTCATCAACCGGTACTTCACAGCCCTCTCTGTGGGGAGGTAAGTGAAGGAGCTGACAAACTCGAGGGTCGGCTCTAAATAGGCTGGGGCTCGGATCTCAGTAAACTGATCCAGCCCGACGGTGGTGATCATCCTCCTAAGATCTCCATCTACGTGGAGACAGTCAAAGGCAGAAATGTCCAGGAATCTAGGTGCTATCACCGGACGGCTAGCAATGCGCTCGTAATCTACAAGGTGTCTCTCGTGGATCACCGGTATAGAAGGTCTGGATGAGGAAGAAGAAGGGGAAGGAGAAGATCTATCTCTAAGGGCTAACAATCTGTCAGAACTCATCTTCAAACAACACTGTCAGACTACCTCGGTCGACTGACAAACTCCAAGAATCACCTCGACCGAGGTGCAGGTCGACTGGACCGAGGCAAAGACAGTCGCGATTTCAACTCTCTGAATTTCAGTTCTTTTCCCCCAAAAATCACTACCGATGCTTCCTAAGGGGTACTTAAGTCTTTCCTCAACAGATTCAAGGGCAACCAAAGCCCAAATTGCAGTAAACGAACGAGTTTAGGGTTTTGATCGTTTTTACCTCGTTCCGGCCGAGTTGCTAAGATTTCTTGCAGATCTGTAGTTGCAATCGATTCCTCTATCCTTCAATCTCGGTTTGGAAGCAGAAAACGTCAAAAACGAGCGAGATTCGAGATGAGCGAGGTGCGTCTGTTCGCCGCGGTCGAGGAGGATAAAAAAGTGAAAAGTAAATTTTTTTTCCCTTTTATACTGTTACTGGATCTGCTGTCACCTCGGTCGAGATGGTCTCGACTGGACCGAGGTGGTACGGACCGAGGCGGTTTTGCAGAAACCCTAGTCGCCTCGGTTGCTCAAGAATCAACTCGGTCGAGGTGCTCTGACAATAACCGAGGTGCTTCTTTTTTCTTAGAATCTCGAACTTCTGTCCTTCCAGATATGCTCCTTCCTTTTATCCCTGTTGTCTGTCCAGAACGCCAAAAACAAAGCAAAGCAAAGCAAAAAACAATAACTATCTAAACTAGACTAGAAAACGGGAAAAGAAAGCAATACCTTGGGTTGCCTCCCAAGAAGCGCTTGATTTAAGGTCGCTAGCTGGACCATGATGCGTCTCAAAGGAGGTATATCGGTGCAACCTCCTCAACCGGCGTCTCCGGTTGGTACTTCTTAAGTCTATGACCGTTGACCTTGAAGCTTCCGCTAGTTTCGCCCCATATCTCAACTGCACCATGAGGGAAAACATGTTTCACAACGTAAGGCCCGGTCCATCTAGATTTCAACTTACCTGGAAAAAGACGGAGGCGGGAGTTGAAGAGTAGAACTAAATCTCCCTCGTTAAGCTCCTTTGGAACGATACGCTTGTCATGCCATCTCTTCGTCCTTTCCTTGTAGATTTTGGCATTCTCATAGGCGTTCAAACGCAGCTCTTCCAGCTCGTTAAGTTCCAATAGTCGCTTCTCACCAGCATCTTTAATGTCAAAGTTCAACCATTTGATAGCCCAATACGCCTTGTGCTCCAATTCAACGGGCAAATGGCAAGACTTCCCATATACCAAATTATAAGGGGTGGTACCTATGGGAGTCTTGAATGCGGTCCTGTACGCCCAAAGAGCATCGTCCAATTTCATGGACCAATCCTTCCTCGTTCTAGAGATGGTCTTCTCCAAAATTGCTTTGATTTCTCTATTCGAGATTTCGACCTGTCCACTAGTTTGAGGGTGATAAGCGGTTGATACCTTGTGGGTTACCCCATACTTCGATAGAAGTGCTTTAAACTTCCGGTTGATGAAATGCGTTCCTCCGTCGCTAATGATGATGCGTGGAGTTCCAAACCGTGGAAAGATAGTTCTATTCAAGAACTTCACGACCACTTTGGCGTCGTTAGTGGGAGAAGCAATGGCTTCAACCCATCTAGAGACGTAATCAACTGCTAGGAGAATGTAGAGGTTTCCTCCGGAGGATGGGAAAGGTCCCATGAAGTCAATCCCCCATACATCAAAGATTTCCACTTCTTGGATGTTATTAAGTGGCATTTCGTTCCTCCTTGATAAGTTCCCTGTTCTTTAGCATGCATCACAAGAGACAACAAAAGATTGCACGTCTTTAAATAATGTAGGCCAAAAGAAACCGGAACGTAATACCTTAGCGCATGTTTTATCAGTGCTGGTTAGCCCTCCACAAGGAAGTGAATGACAATGCCTTATGACGCTATTAACTTCATCTTCCGGAATGCACCTTCGAAGCATCCCATCCGGTCCGCGCTTGAATAGCAGCGGCTCATCCCAGTAGTAATGTCGTACTTCCTTGAAGAATCTCTTCTTTTGAGAGTACGTCATCCCGGGCGGTGTTTCCTGGCAAACAAGATAATTCACAATATCAGCATACCAAGGACCTTTATTATCAGAAAGTTGGTGGAGGGAATGATCCGCCAACTGTGGGTGGATGTCAGAGAAGGGAGTAAGAAAATTGTTATTCTCAGCAATCTCAGTTGACATCTTCTCGCTGTCGACCTCGGTCGAGGCGCAAAGGCGTTGATCGATGTGTTCTTCAGTCGCCTCGCTCTGTCCAGAAAGTGCCTCGGTCGAGGTACTGCTACTGGATCCGAGGCTGTAAATCTTCGTTTCCTGGATCAGCTTCTCAGTTATAGCTCCTGGATCCTCTTCCAGTGCCTTCAAGCTTCGTATATCTGCATCACAAGAAGCATCTATACCTTCCTCCATTAAACTGAAGCTAATAACTCTTTCGAGTGGGTCGTTAATAAGGATAGAGCTCACCAATTCTCTTGATTCTTCTTCATCGTAGATGTTGAAGATATCATCCGTTAGCTGCTCCCCCTTCATGGCTGCAAGTAGTGCGAACTCCACCTCATCGCCACCAACGTTGAATTTCAACTTGGCGTTCTTGCAATCCACGTTGCAACCCGAAGTTGCTAGAAATGGCCTCCCGAGAATAATAGGTACTGGATAATCTGCGGGAATGTCAAGTACGACAAAATCTATAGGCAGGTAGAAATTACCTAACTTGACCGGAACGTCTTCCAAAATACCCACGGGATGGGTAATGGAGCGATCCGCCATGTAAAGTCGAATCTTGACCGGCTTGGGCTCTCCAAGACCGATCTTAGTGCATAACTCCAGCGGGATGATGCTCACGCTGGCTCCTAGATCGCAAAGGGCTTCACAAGTGACATCCCCAACTTGAATGGGAATGCAAAATGAGCCGGGATCTCTCAACTTAGGTGGCATCTTTTCCTTCATAATCTTGATAAGCTCCGAAGATTTAGATGTCATCCTAACTTCACAAACATCCTCCAGCTTCCTCTTCCTTGATAAGATTTCTTTTAAGAACTTCCCATAGGCGGGCATACCTAGAATGGCATCAAGGAAAGGAATGTTAATATGTAGCTTATTCATCAAGTCAAGAAACTTACCAAAGTGCTTGTCTAGATGTGCTCTGGTTCTGGACTGAGGGAATGGAAGTGGTGGCTTGTATGCAGGAGGTGGAACATAAGTTTCTGTCGTTCCTCCTGCTTTCTGTTGCTCCGCCTCGGTTGGCATCTCGGTCGAGGTGTTCTTCGACTGGATCTGGACCGAGGTGGTCTGCATCGAGCGAGGTACTAGATCTGCAGTTTTGAGTCCACTCCTCGTCGTTATGGCCATGCACTGGCCCTTAGGGTTAGTTTCCGTCTTTGCTGGAAGCTTCCCTGGATCTCTTGGCGCTTCATTCGCCCTATTAGCAAGTTGTTGTTCGAAGGACTTTTGGGCCCTCGAAAATGAAGTCATAGAATTCTCCATAGCACCAAGCTTAATCAAGATTGCCTCCAGAACTGCGTCTTTCTTTTCCGGCTGAGACGAACTTGATCCTTGCCCTTGGCTTTTCAATGGAGTAGAAGAAGAAGAAGGGGAAGAGAGGAAAGGGTTAGAGGAATCATTAGAGTTGGAGTTTGAATGATTGTTACCGTGGTTTTGGTTATTCGCTCTCCAATTGCTGCTATTGGATCCTCTATTGTTGTAGTTGTTGTTTCGGGAACCGTTATTGTTGTTACGGTACCCGTTGTTGTTGTTGTTCCTTTGCCCTTGCTCTTCCTTCTTAGTTTGAGCCATCAAGAGCTCCTTTAATTCCTTCACGTCATTCTTCAACGACGTGAGTTGATTGTTGTTGGGTTGAGTCTCTTGAAAGTTGACTCTTTTAACTCCACCTTCAGCTCCTTGGTGGGTATATTTCTCCATGTGCAAGGCTTGCTTCTCAATGAAGTCCCAAGCCTCATCAATCGCCATGTCCATGAAGGTACCGGCGGAGAGTAGTTGGAGATTGAACTGGGTGTTTCCGTCCAGCCCTTTGAAGTAGATCTCCAACAACTCGATCTTTGGAATCCCATGATGTGGGCAATCCAAAAGGATATCCTTGAACCGCTCCCAAGACTTGGACAAGCTCTCCTTGTCCTTCATGATGAAAGCATTGATCTTCCCTCTCATTTCGGCGGTTTTTGAGGGGGGAAAGAATTTGGTCAGAAATTCTGTAGTCATCTCCTCCCATGTGCTGATTTTTCCTGGAGGAAGAGATTGATACCAAGTAAGAGCTCTATCTTTTAAAGAAAAGTAGAAAGGTCTTAGCTTGTAGTTGTTATTTTCAATTCTGGAGGGTCGCAAGGTCTCCATCAAGATCTCGTAGTTCTGAAGATGTTGATGCGGTGACTCCTTCTCTAGCCCTCCGAATTGGCATTGGCGAATCATGGATAGAACTTGCGGTCGAAGTTCGTAGTCATGATCCGCTGGATCTCCTAGGTTCACCCTTGGACGCCTCAGCTGTTGATTAGGGTCCATCCTTTGACCTAGGGTTTGTGGGATTCCTGTGAGAAGAACATCTCGGACTGGCATCCGAGGTGGAAGTACATCGGCCGGGGCGTCAGGTACTGGGATCTGCCTCGGTCGAGGATCAACCACTGGATCCTGCATCGGTCGAAGTAGAATCTGGTTCCGAATGACTGCTATTTCTGCTTCGATAGCTGCAGTCTTGGTGCGATTCTCTTCTTTCTCTTGCCTAAGTTCATCCTCGCTGAGACGTAGCAGCTCTAATGTCTCTTTTAGTTGGGCCACAAGATCGCGATCGTCTTGTTGGGCCATCTTCGCTTCTCTTAAGCGTCGTTTGTATGTCTTTTCTGGTTCGGGATCGTAAGGAACGATTTCCTTCCCAGTGCGGGTTCTTCGCATATACCTAAGAAAGAACCTGCAAAAGTCACTCAAGTAGAGTGGTTAGACAAAACGGGGCAAGTGCCCCAAGAGCAAACCGTACCGGCTCGGTCTAGACCAAGTCCCCGGCAACGGCGCCAAAAACTTGTTCGCTCCAAACGGTGTGTGCAAGCTTTAAATTTATAACCCTAGACTTAAGCTTAAAACAAGGATGCGAACCCGCAGTGTACGGGTCAATCGTAGTAAAAGCAAGAAAATTCCAGGGGTCGATCACAGGGACTCGGTGAAACAGAGTCAATACCGTATGCTAATGTCAATGCTAACCACAAGAGCGATTAATACAATCAAAGATGAATAAGAAGTCAATAAAGCAAACATGCAATTCTAGGGATTAAAGCATCAAGTTGTGGTTCCAACTCAAGATCTATAGATAAGCGGACAAAGCTGAGATTTTTGCGTGGGGAAGGTGTTACTAGAGTGGAGTAGATTACCGGGTAAGTCTCACTACACACTAATCCTGAACCGTAACTCCTATTACCGGGTAAGTCTCAAGGAATCAAGATAAAGAACTATAACCTCAAACTAACACACCATCTAAGGGAAGAGAATCAACCTTTACCGGGTAAGTCTCAGGCTAACTCACAAAGATGGGATGGAAGCACACTCAAACCCCAATAAAGGATAAACCTTTATTACCTACTCTTATGATCGTTGGTACACAAACTAAGGAATTACCGGGTAAGTCTCATCCTAAGCTTGCATTGAACCAGAAAGGTGTAATAAGAATAGGATTTGGCAAACTCTAACACTTAACTCTCAGTTTCGGATAGGGTAAGTCATCTCGGACAGAAGAATTCCACCCCGGCCGAGATGTTCTTCAACCGAACGAGATGCTTAAGGTTAAGGTTAAAGACTCGAACTTTCAGGATCCTACTGGAATCTAAGATTATTCTATCATTGTTTTTCCCACAACCTTCAGCCAATCACCCTAGAATCACACAAGGAAATTAGCCACTCATCATCATAATGAAAGTATTAAATGTATGGGAAGAAGGTGAATATTTGAGCAAAGAAGAATTTAATGAAAAGACTTCAATAACTGAATCAAATATCACAACAAAAGCGTTCCTTGGATAACAATCCAAAAAGACAAGACAACGAATGAGGGAATTGAAGACAATCTTACAAAACCCTTCAATAAAGCTATAAAAGCTATGGACTTCGATCTTCCTTCAACCTTCAAAAAGGTTCTTCAAAACTCCCAACTTGGAGTATGCTGCTGCTGCGTAAATGACTTCCTTGCGCTGATAGCGGGTGTCGGAATTGTGGAAAATCCGACCCTTTTTATAGGAAAATAACCCTCCAAAGATAATAAATCTTGGAAAGATATTCTCCCATAAAAATAGGTAAAATATATATTCTGCATATCTCCTTCCATCCAGGAGCCCAGCCCAAAAATATAAGATCACTTTCCAAGTTTAAAAGATCTCTTCCAAGAATAAAATATTCTCGCCGCGTCCTAGGTGTTCGCCTCGGTCGAGTCGGCATCTCTGGATCGCCTCGGTCGAGATGAATCTCTGGTCAACCGAGGTGATTCACAACTGAATGTAAAATCTCTCAAAACTGGTCCAAAGTAAATCTTTAATCCATGGCTATGCTCCCTGGATGTAGCTCCAAATGACTCATGACTCCTTTTGCTCCTTTTTGATGCAAAACGTACCATATTACCTGCAATTACAATGAAACTAGGTGTAGACCTCGATTCTCGCAAAGGTAGATGAAATGGCAGTAAAATCACATAATGTACATACAAACATGCAGATTATGAAAGATAAAACGTCCAAACAAACCCCAAAATATAGACTATAATTCATGCTATCATTGTCAAACTGAGGTCGGGACCCATTGTGAGGTCCTAACCAGTAATACTCCGAGTTCTGAGAATTCGGGGTGTTACAACATGGTATCAGAGCTCTAGGTTGGCAACAATGGCACTTGAAATCTTCTGAAAGACCGAATAAGTTTTAAGCAGAACCCGAAAAGGGATCTGAAATTTAAAAAAAAAATTTGGTTTTAAATGCATGCATAGTCTGGTTGGGAATAGAAAAGTACGGCTGACCACCACTACTACCGCGGATCTCAGTATGCTTAGTTGGACTTTAGGTTACTGGAGTTAGACTTTTGGACTTTCAGCTAGTAGTAATTATAGTTTTTATTCTTGCACAGATGGCACGTACTAGAGCTACGCTAGCTACTGGTCGAGGCAGAGGTCGTCCACCTCTCCCTCCAGCTGGACCAGGTAGGGGAGATAGGGCCCCTACAGTTAGAGGACGCGGCCGTGGAGGTAGACCCCCACTAGCCCGAGGTCGAGGTCGAGCTCCACGAGAGGATCCCCCAGCATTGATCATGCTAGAGGCTGGAGTGGAGGAAGTAGCTGAGAGTGTCGAATCTGAGGTCAGGAATGAGACCGTTGCTAGGTCTGCAGCACAGAGAGCACGTTCGACAGAGTCAGGGCGTGTTTCCATTGGAGCGACTGAGTACAGAGAGTACCGAGCCTACGTTGAGCGTAGGGAGGAGGCTGCTAGGACAGAGAGACTTACCCAGGTACCACCAGTACCGGCTAGATCTGTCCATGTGACACAAGAAGCGCCTCAGGTGCCAGCTGTACCTGAGAGGAGAGTTGTGGCTGATAGAGCGCCTACTGGGACTAGAGCACCAAGGCTAGATGAGTGGTTGAAGGCTTTCAACTCTCAGAAGGTCCCCTCATATAATGGAGAGATAGGATTGGAGGTAGAGCACTGGATTGGGCAGGTAGAGACTGCGTTAGAAGCAATACGCTGCCTAGAGGATCGGCAGGTAGACTTGGTGCAGACTTGCTTCACTGGAGATGCTCATTCCTGGTGGCGGACCATGCGTAGTCGAGTCACCAGTTGGGAGCAGATGAGGAGCATTGTTAGAGACAGATACTGCCCTGTTTCGTTGAGGAGAGAGAAATTTCAGGACTTCATTGAGGCTGGATTTGAGGACGTCCCGATCGCGTCTGCCATCAAGAAGTTCCAGAAGGAACTGACACTGCTTGGACCAGCTGCACCTCATGAGGAGCAGCATGTCTATCTCTTTTCTCGGAGATTGAGAGAGAGTACCCGTTCCTATCTGGCAGGATTTCGCTGTGAGACTCTGTCAGACTATCAGGATAGAGCATCTGCTTATGAGAGAGACAGACCAGTGTCTAGGAGAGCTGCTCAGTCAGACAGGCCGGATAAGCGGCAGAGGACAAGTTATGCTAGTGGTAGTTCAGGAGTAGCTGCTTTTGGACGGGGATAGACTCAGGGGCGACAGGGTCATACAGCTACTGGTCAGACTTCAGCTGGTGGGTTGCAGTGCCACAACTGCAATAGCTATGGGCATATCCGATCAAACTGTACGAAGCCAGCAGTGACTTGCTTCCAGTGCGGTAAGATTGGACATAGAGCTGCCTTCTGCCGTCAGGGCAAGGCTCCATCTCAGCAGGGTTCTTCTCCTGCAGGCTTATCAGGGAGTGTACAGAGATCACAGCAGTACAGAGCTCCTAGTCAGCAGCAGCAGTACAGAGCTCCTAGTCAGCAGCAGCAGTACAGAGCTCCTAGTCAACAGCAGTCTTACCGGGCTCCAGGACACACACCACCATAGAGTTCTATGCAGGGATCAGGTCGGGGCAGAGGACGTGGTAGTGTGACCGATACTAGAGGAGCTCAGGCATGAGTGTTTGAGTTGAGAGATGCTGATCAGCCAGATGCACCGACTGCCACAGGTACGATCCAGATTCATGACTTACTAGTACGAGTTTTATTTGATACGGGTGCTACACACTCCTTCATATCTGATGCATGCGTAGATAGGTTGTCCTTAGCTACTGTAGAAGGGATACCTTTTATGATAGGCTTACCTGATGGGAGTAAGGTAAGAGGGACTAGAGAGATCTTTGGATGTCCTGTTCGCATGGGAGATCGAGACTGGCTAGTTAATTTTCTAGTCATGCCCTTAGCTCATGAAGATGTCATTTTAGGGATAGACTGGATGAGGAAACACGGAGCAGTCTTAGACATTGGGAGGAGGACAGTGACCGTTGCCACGGAGGAGGGCCATAGGGTAATATTCCGAGGTTGGGACCTCGGAAAGTCAGGCACAGTTATCAGTGCAGTGAGAGCAGCGAGACTGATAGCCCAGGGTTGCGAAGCCTTCTGGTGTTATGCCATGAAGGAAAGCAAGAGCCTGACTATAGAGGATATACCTGTTGCATGTGAGTTTGTAGAGGTATTCAGTGACGACCTGCCAGGGCTACCCCCACAGAGGAGCGTCGATTTCAGCATTGAATTGGAGCCGTGCACGAGACCTATCTCGAAGGCCCCGTACCGTATGGCACCTATAGAGCTGCTTGAGCTGAAGAAGCAGTTAGAGGAGCTGGCAGAGAAGGGTTTTATACGCCCCAGTGTGTCTCCTTGGGGTGCGCCAGTGTTGTTTGTGAAGAAGAAAGACGGATCGATGAGGCTGTGCATAGACTACAAAGAGCTGAACAAAGTAACCATCAAGAACAAGTATCCACTGCCACGCATAGATGATCTGTTGGACCAGTTGCATGGAGCGTCCGTGTTCTCGAGGATAGACTTGAGGTCAGGTTACCACCAGTTGAGGGTGAGAGATCAGGACATACCTAAGACGGCATTCCGGACTAGGTATGGTCATTATGAGTTCGTAGTGATGTCATTCGGGCTCACTAATGCACCAGCGGTGTTCATGGAGTTGATTAATGGGATATTCATTGACTTTTTAGACCAGTTTGTAGTGGTCTTCATCGACGACATCCTAGTCTACTCTAGGAGTCGAGAGGAGCATGCCGGACACTTGAGGACAGTACTGCAGATTCTACAGGATAGCCAGCTATATGCTAAGCTATCCAAGTGTGAGTTTTGGATGTCAGAGGTGGCTTTCTTAGGTCACGTGGTGACTGCTGAGGGTATTAAGGTCGATCCGGCGAAGATCGAGTCAGTGTCTTCTTGGCAACCTCCTAAGAATGTTAAGGAGGTTCGCAGCTTTCTAGGTTTAGCAGGTTACTACCGCCGGTTTGTGGAAGGGTTCTCTTTGATTGCCCGACCACTTACTTGTCTTCTGAGGAAGACCACTCGGTTTGTCTGGTCTGAGCCGTGTCAGCAGAGTTTTGAGGAGCTGAAGAGGAGATTGACGTCCGCTCCGATTTTAGCACAGCCTGAGGGTATTGATGACTTTGTAGTATATAGTGATGCATCCAAGCTGGGCTTGGGGTGCGTTCTGATGCAGAGGGGTAAGGTCATAGCCTATGCGTCTCGACAGTTGAAGACGTATGAGGAGAACTACCCCACACATGATCTGGAGTTGGCTGCAGTAGTCCATGCTCTAAAGATCTGGCGTCACTATCTCTATGGGGCGACATGTCAGATCTTTACAGACCACAAGAGTCTGAAGTACATATTTACTCAGAGAGAGTTGAATAATCGCCAGAGGCGGTGGTTAGAGTTGATCAAGGACTTCGACCTTGAGATCCTTTACCACCCCGGAAAGGCGAATGTGGTAGCTGATGCTTTGAGCCGGAAGACGCCTAGAGAGAGGGCGATAGCCCGGTTGACAGTACAGCCACAGTTGCAGAGGGACTTGGCTTGGTTGGAGATAGACGTTCAGTTTCCCGATACCGATGGTCAGTTGTCTACTATGGAGTTACTTCCTGATCTGTTGGATGAGATCCGACAGAAGCAAGAGACTTGCCCCACTTTGATCAGGATCCGGGACAGGATGTCTCGAGATGAGGCCCCACAGTTTACTATTGGTGCAGATGGAGTGATGAGACGTCAGGATCGCATTTGTGTACCGTCAGACAGTGAGTTGAGACAGAGGGTACTAGGTGAGGCTCATGCTACCCCATACTCAGTACATCCTGGAGCGAGTAAGATGTACAAGGATGTGAGACGGTCCTTCTGGTGGGGTGGTTTGAAGCCCGATGTGACTCGATATGTAGCTTAGTGCGCGACCTGCCAGCAGGTCAAGATTGAGCACCGTAGGTCTAGAGGAGAGCTCCACCCACTTCCAGTACCACAGTGGAAGTGGGAGGATATATCTATGGATTTTGTCACTGGTTTGAGACTCAACAGAGGATTTGATGCTATTTGGGTAGTGGTAGACCGCCTGACGAAGACCGCACGTTTCATTCCGATTAAGGAAACGTGGCCGGTGAGTCGTCTGGCTGAGGAGTTCACCATGCACATTGTGAGACTCCATGGGGTACCGAGGACTATTGTCTCTGACAGAGATGGACGTTTTACCTCGAGATTTTGGCAACAGGTACATACTGCTTTGGGTACGAGTCTCCACTTCACTACAGCCTATCACCCACAGACAGACGGACAGTCTGAGCGGACCATTCAGACCTTAGAGGACATGCTTCGGGCGTGTGTACTAGATTGGGGACAGGTATGGCCAGATCATCTTCCTCTGGTAGAGTTTTCGTATAATAATAGTTGGCACGCATCTATTGGGATGGCTCCTTATGAAGCTTTGTACGGGCGGAGATGTCGTACACCATTATGTTGGGATGAGCCCAGCAGAGTTGATGGAGTAGCTCCAGATCAGATACAGGATGACATCGCTCGGATTGCCCTAGTCCGAGAGCGAATGTTAGCAGCTCAGAGTCGTCAGAAGTCCTACGCCGATAAAAGGCGTCGACCTTTGGAGTTTAGAGTGGGTGCTCAGGTGTGGTTGAGAGTATCACCTACGAGAGGAGTCAGGCGTTTCGGCATTAAAGGGAAGTTGAGTCCCCGATATGTCGGACCTTTTGAGATCTTAGAGAGAGTTGGAGAGGTGGCCTACCGACTAGCTTTACCGCCGAGACTAGAGAGTGTCCATCCAGTCTTTCATGTATCTCAGTTGAGAGAGTACATTCCGGATCCGAGACACGTCATCAGCCATGAGGATCTGACAGTTGAGCCTGACCATACATTTGTAGAGTACCCAGTAGCTGTCTTGGAACGCAGTACCAGACGTTGCGATCCAAGGAGATACCTATGCTGAGGATCCAGTGGTCTAGGAGAGGAGTTGAGGAAGCCACTTGGGAGACTGAGGAGAGTATTAGACGTAACTATCCCGAGTTCTTTGCGGGGTTAGAGGCTGCTTCTGTTTGACGAGTTAGTACTCGGATGTTGTGTTGTTTGACCTTTCAGGTTTTCATATTGTTTTGAGTGTTTCTGTTTCTCTTTTGTGATACTTGTTTGTTTGATGCCTGAGTAGCTGCTTGGTAGAAAACGAAGATGTCGAGAAAACTAAAATATACCGAAAGAAATGTGTGAGTAAAGGAAATAATTTAAGTTTCGGGACGAAACTTCTTTTAAGGGGGCACTGATGTAATAACCGAAAATTTTAAGTTCCGGTAAAGTGAAATTAAACAAAGTCCGATGAGACCATTGTAAATAAATAAATAAGTAAAATAAAACGAGTTTAGTTCTATCATTTTATGTGACCTAGATTCACATAAAATGATAAATTAAATGACCGAAAATAATTTTACGTTGTTAAAATAAAAATAATTATAATTTATAAATACGGAATTTAATTCCGTATTATATAAAGTAGATAATACGGAATTTAAATCCCGTATTATATTAATTTCCGTACATAAGTAACAAGTCCCGAATTTTCCGTTCTAAAGAAGGGCCGGATATAAGCCCACCTACCAGCCCATTAATTAATTCCTAAACTAACCCTAACCCTAATTTTATTAAACTAATCTAATCACTACTCTAATCAGCCGCTGCTTACCTCTCGCTGGATCGACAACTCCCCTCTTCCGCTTCAACAGAAGACCGCCGCAACACTCCCACCTTCAACCGGAGACGCCGCCGTCGAGCCGCCACTGAACCGTCCGCCGCCGCGATCACCAAGGCCGCCAGGTGAGCCGCCTTCCCCTTTCTCCTTCCTTCCGCCTCCCTCCTTTCTTCCGCTTCTGTTGCGAGTCCGAAGATGTAACTCCGTCTTCCTTCTGTCGGTATCCACAGCACCACCGCACTGTTGTTTCCGACCACCCGGACCTCGCCACCGCCCGCACGGGACTCCTGTTAACGCCGGTAAGATCGCTGCCCTCCTCTTCCGATTTCTCTGCGTCTCGTTGTTCTGGATCTCACCACCGACGCCACTGCAGTAGAGAAAGAGGGATGCCGGAACGCCAGTCACTGCACCGGACCGCCATTGTTCCGTCTGCCTCTCCTAGCAGCCGGCGACGTCCTAGGTGCGAGCCAGCCAGCCTCCGACTCCTTGCAACCGGTGAAGACGACTCGGCCGACGCAGATTCCGGTTCTGTAGTAAGTAAGCTTACCGCCCTCTCTTCGGTTTCATAAGCGTTACTGTAATATACCTGTAAGAATAAGCTATGTATAGGTATATATATATATACGTTAGTGTAGGTTACGGATACAGTGACGGTGTTGAGGTTTGAAGGAATTCGTATACGGACATATATATACATATACATATATATATATATATATATATATATATATATATATATATATATATATATATATATATATATATATATATATATATATATATATATATATATATATATATATATATATATATATTAGACTTCGAGTAAGGTACCATAGTGTATATATACTTATACATATAGGTACGTAAATTTATATATTAACCTATACTTATAGGGATAAAATTAGCGTATAAAAATATAAGAGAGGGTATGCAGAGTACATGAATATACGTATATAATTTATATGAAATAAAAGTATACTTATGAGTTTAGTTGGATAATTTATAAAATATGTGAATCTATATATATATATATATATCTAACTACCTAAGAGCTTCGGATGTTATATAATTGGAAGGAAGGTTAAGATGCACGAAAGTATATGTATATATATAGATATGTAGATATATAAGAGTTGTTAATACCCGAAAACGAAGTAATGGGATTCCAGACGACGAGTGGACGAGACTAATTTTTATAACCTTAGTAAACTATTTGGGAAGAAATCTTAGATGTGAAAAGTGTTTCAAGGGAAATATTAGAGGTCCAGAAGTGACCCGGAGAATTATCTACCCTAAGGGTAAAACGGTCTTTTACCGTATGAGAATCTTTTCCGTAATTCCTTCGCATGAGGTTGGACATAGAGACGTGATTTTGATACACATGCCTTCATTGACAGGCACTTGAGTTACCACGAGTACGGACTATTTGAGTGTAGAGTTTTTGATTCACGTAAGTCCTTGCGACTTACTTAGCCAGTTTCTGAGTGTTAGTTGAGTGATAGTAGTGGTGTGTGCTATTGCTTGATTTAATAATAATAACTTGCTAGGACGACTGTTTTTACGTTTAAGGCCCAAGTGTATGTATAACGGGCCGTGACATCACTGCCCAGCTCTGACAGGAGACTGGGAGGTTCTCTATACCCAGACCATGCAGGTACAAGGTGAGGTGCATCAGATCCATTCCTGATGGTTACACGGGGCGGAGGCGAGGTTTGGGAATCCCTCGTGTCACAAAATAAGTATCACTAGAGTGAATGAGTAAATTAAAGCAAGATAATAAAACGGACTTGTTTGATAGCATGCTGAGTGTTTATGTTTATCTGAGTGTGTTTGTGCTGCTATTATTTTGCTAATATTTAGATAACTAGCTAACGGTTCTTGTTGTTGTTGTTTTAGATTTACCGCAGGTTAGATCAGCAGCTGAGTGATCCGGAAGTAGTGGTCAGCCGGGTCTCCGTACTCCTTAGAGTGGGGTTGGGGTTGTTTGTCTTTCCTTTCTTTTGGTTAAGACAGTTGTTCTTTTCTTTTGTTTAAGTACCGTAGGCTGCTAGACAGTGTTGCATTCATTACTCTAAAAACATGGTTTTATGAATTCGGTTTCTTTATTTGTGTCTTGTTGCAAGATCCTAGTATTGTTGTTGTCAAACTGAGGTCGGGACCCATTGTGAGGTCCTAACCAGTAATACTCCGAGTTCTGAGAATTCGGGGTGTTACAGATAGGAAGTGTAAGACTTCTGAGTTTAGAAGAGGGAAGGTCTTCTGAAGATTGTATCTAGAACTCATCAAGAAGAAGGAAAATAAAGCTACTTGGAATCCTAGGGTTGAATCAATCCTAGGCGGGACTAGGTCGTGTTGGTGACCGAACCTCGTTAACATATCGTGTGTCCATTACTGCTGATCTCGTCTTACTCTTAACATTCTTGGTTTGTCTAAACCTTTACATTTAAAATCAATCTCATAGAAACGAGTAAGATCTTATATTCGCTTATAAGATTTTATCTTCATTGATAAGGTCTTATCCTTTTCAATAAGGTCTTACCTATCGTGAGATTGCGAAAAGTTTTCATACTCTATTCATCCCCCCCTTCTAGAGTATTGGCTAAACTATTTTATCTACCTATTCCGCATTTCACCATATAAAGCCGATGTTCATCCTAGCGAAGCTTCTGCACTCCCGCTACAACTTCCACGTCTTCTTCGTCAACACAGAGCACAACCATCTTCGGTTCCTCAAATCGAATGGTCATGCAACCCTCGCCGGAATTCCTTCGTTCCGGTTTTACGCTATTCCCGACGCATCAGAACCCATCCGAAGCATGTCCGCCGTTGTCAACAAGACATTACCTGCTCCCTTCCGAAATTTGCTCTCTAGGATCAAGCGTGAAGAAGACGTGCCCCCGTCAGCTGCATCGTCTCAGATGCAGCTGAGTCGTTTGTGCTCCAGGTTGCAGCGGAGCTTAGGGGTTTTTTTTTTTGAAAGTTTATGTATATATATCAAGAAAGCAAGGGGAAGTACAGAGCTACTAGCTTATTGTAGAAGGGCGAACAGTGCAAGGGTCAAACCAAGATACAAGAGAGCAAAGCAGGGAGCAATTGAAAGAATTATTGGGGCGGGAAGCTTTTGCCGAGAATCTTCGCCCAGCTGAGAGAGTTCCTTGAACGGTTCTTCCATTTGAAGGAAAAGTGAGCCTTGGTTGTGTTGATGATGTTGTGAGCACAAGAGGTAGGGTGTGTGCTTTTGTTGTTGTAGAGAAGATCATTTCGGGCCTTCCAGATGAAATAGATGTAGCTAATCATGGTGGAAGCACGGACATTGGAGATCAAATCATCTTTTTTTAGTGAAATGGTGCTTAGCCAGGACCAAACACAATCCCTGTAAGGCAGTGGATGGGGGATTCTGAGCCAGGAGGAGATGAGGTTTAGGACCAGGTGCGCATAGCTGCAGTGGTGAAGCAGTTCCGGGAGGAGCTTAGGGTTCCCGTCGCCTTGCTGTGGACTTCCAGTACTTGCTCTTTTTTAGGGTATGCTCAATATCAAAATCTGCTCGACAAAGGCATTATCCCACTCCCAGGTACGTTTTAATACTGTACGTATGGATGTACTTTAACTATATGAATTATCATCTTCAAAATTATATATCATCCACTGATTCTTCTTGCTTAACAAATGGCTACTTAGTTTCAACGAAAAAAAAACAAATGGCTACTAAGACCCAGATTCGGGGTATCCGTGTGAGTGTAAGATTTTTTTGGGTAAGAATTTACCGTGAAAATTATCACAGGTTCCGGAACCCGTAAACGTTATAGTGAGAAGTTTCGGATCCATGAAGATCTGGATTCGAAACTCGTTGACGGTTACAAGTTCCGGATCCGTTGCGCTTTTGTGAATTCTATGTCCGTGCGATTAAGACTTCCGATAATTATCATCTTCTAATTTATGTACCATCCACAGATTCATCTTGCTTAACAAATGGCTACTTAGACAAGGTGCTAGACTGGATACCATCCATGGAAGGAATCTCATTGAAGCATCTCCCAAGTTTTTTAAGAACCCAAGATATCGACGACCCTATGTTCAACCTCTTCCTCCAACGAATCCATATACTTAGCAACGCCGATTGCCCCATCATTCTCAACACCTTCCAACTCCTCGACAAAGAATTCATCGGCGCACTTTCCACGACTATAATCCCTTCTCCCATCCTCCCTATTGGGCCCCTCTCTCTTCTCCTCGATAACCACCATGGCCCTGCTGATGCGTCATACTCACTCCGATCTAACCTTTTGAAATAGGACTCACATTGCCTCCCGTGGCTCGACAACAAGCCGTCCAACTCAGTCATCTATGTCAATTTTGGAAGTGTTACAGTTTTGACGCAGGATCAACTCGCCCACTTTGCACATGGATTGTAACACCCCGAATCCGCGGGATATCGGGATGCTACGGGCGAGACCTCACAATGGGTCCCAACCCTTAGCTTGACAACAATTTCACCGGACCTTTCCAACATGGCACAAATAAAGGAAAAATCGCAAATCAATTTTAATGCAAATGATAAGAAACCCGAAAGAATGCAACAACAACTTCAGCCGAGGTACAACTTAAACCAAACGCCAAACAAGCGGCACACGAAACGTAATAACCAAAAGACCAAAACACAAGACAACCCCAACTCAAAACCCTTCCTAAAATGTACGGACCCCGGCTGCCCACCCTTCCGGATCTCTCGGAGCATGCCTAACCTGCAAGGAAAACTACAATATTCGGTATAAAACCGTTAGCTCACATTCGAAGCATTAGAATTAAAGGGAAAGACACAAACACAATTAATTCAACATAGTCACACAACATACTCAAAGCACACAAATCCGGTTTATTATCTTTATTTATTAAGTCATATCCCGTTCTAGTTCAACTTCTTTTGTGACACGAGAATCCTCCGAAACTCGCCTCGGTCCCTTCTTCCGGCAATTGAACGGTCGGATGCCTCCGACCGTCTAACCAGCACGGGCCAGTCGCCGAGATCCCCCTAGCTCTCACGGGGAGCCAGACAGTGATGTCACCGCCCGTTATCATACACTTGGGCCAAATAATAGAAAGGTCGGTAATCCTATTTCCGGTTTAGTTGTTATAAACAGTAAAATAATAAACACACACCACCCAACACACAATAATGCTAATACAAAGAATACGAGCTAAGTAAGTCCGAAGACTTACCTCGTCACCACACTCAACTCACAACACTCTCGCTTCCTTAGGGAGGAAGCCCATAACCTGCTCACAAGAAGATAACTATACCAACAACAACCCACTCACAATAGAAGTCTTAGACTTCTATACAAATGATCTACGCAAGACCATTTGACTCTCAATTCTAGGACCGCATCCTAGAATCCCTCATGCTCACATCATACTCAACAGAAGCTAGAAGTCCTAAGACTTCTAAGCCCTATGATCTCGCAAGATCATAACCCATAACCCAAACTAGGATAAACAAACTCCTAGTCCTCAAGATCTCACAAGGTCATAACCATCACTACACATGCTAGGATACTCTCGTCCTAGTCACCACAATCTCTACAGACATATAACCATAATCTCAAAGATAATGTAACCACAAACCTCAAGCCACAAGATTCACAAGATCAACCATAAAGCACAAATCCTTAACAATCCTCACAAGATAACAACCCAACTCAAGCCTTAGAACAATCATAAATCCTCAAAACTCACCTAAGGTCCAAACCACTACTTGGTATTCTCACTAGGTTATGCTAGATCCAACCTAGTATGATACTACTAAACATAACTAAATCGAGTAAGGTCATAATCTCGAGGGAGAGGGAACTCACATGACGTCAAAAGACGGGAGACGATCCATGAATGTCGATATGGATTCGTTGGCCTTAATCGAAGTGCTTCCGAACCTAGCACCAAACTAAACAAATTTAGCATAACGCTAAATTTGGGCATACCACATAATATATACCAACTATAAGAATTATCCCATAATTGAAATCCGAGTTTAAAATTGACAAATACATTTTTAGGACAAAGGGGAACAAATTAACAATTCCATAACTTGGGTCATATTTTAAGAATAAAACCTTGGGCCATAATCGGTAAATAATCCAGCAGTGGGCAATAGTGTTAATTTAAGAAACTTGGGTCTTTTCTCTAAATAAATTCTGCAGGAGGGTATAAATGCAAACTTCCAAAACCTTGGGTCAAAACTGAAATTATAAAGATGTGGGTACATTCTGCAATTATCACACAATCAAGGGGGCCCAAATTAATTAGGTTAAAATCATTTCTTCAACCTTACAAACACGCTCGGAAGAAAGAAGCGGGATGAGCTTCTGACGGCTCGCACAGGCGGAGGAGGGAAGGAAAGAAGCCGGCGGCGCTACTGGCTGCACTCGGCGGCGGGGCTCCTTGGCGACGGAAGCAGCAAGGAGGCGGCAACAAGGCGGTCCTCTTCGGCGGCGTGACCCTCCCCTGGCGACAGACATACAACGAAAAAGGGGAAAAGAAAGAAGGCGGTCTGCAGGTCGTCGAGGTGGCGGCATCCCTCGCTGGTGGCTCCGGTCGATCGAGGCGGCAGCAGGTGGCGGTTCTCCCTTGGATCTGTGGACTCTTGGTGATGCAGCATCCTTCTGAAGAGGATTTGAAGATGCCTCTGCTCTCCTGACATTGTTGGTCCCCAACAGATGCAAGAGAAGGGAGATGAGGAGGAAGGCTGGCGTGAAGCAAAGGACGGGCCATAATGTGTCATTGAGACAGAAGAAGAGGGGAATCGAGGGGTCGGGGGTGAGGCCGAGAGGTCGGGCAGCCAAGGGTCGGGGAGTGAAAGGTTGAAGCGTGAAGCCGCTGCTCATCCACTTGGAGAGAGACAAACAAGAGAAGAAAGGGAATAAATAAGAGAAAAATAAAAATAAAAATAAAGGACAGAATCTTTTCCAATCATCCGGAAACGGGATTTCCGAATCGGAACAACTTTCCGACCTATTTCGGAAGAAAACCAAAAATATAAATATATCCGGGAAGCTGTTTTACGTCTTAAAAAAAAACGTTTAAATACAAAAAAAAACATAAGCTATTAAACTATCAATAAAAGCCAAGGAAAACACGCCTAAAATTTTGGGGCGTTACATGGATTAGTTAATAGCACGAAGAGCTTCTTGTGGGTCGTTCGACCGGACCTTGTGGAAGGAGAATCCAGCGCCGGCGAATTGATACGTCAACTTGTGGATGACTCGTCTCACGGGAGGGGAATGTTGGCCAGCTGGTGTGACCAAGATAGGGTTGTGAATGTAAAATCTAACCAATCTATATTCCTTAGTCGTAGAATCGACCAAAGACACACAAACATAAAGCACACAAGCAATTTGATGACGCAGTTCGGTAGTATATAAAATACTCCTACTCTGCGAGACCTCAAGAGGGGAGATCCGATCCCAGGTTTCACTAGGTATCCAAGAACACAGATTACAAACACTGGACAAGAGATATACTAGCACCTTTCTATAGATCTAGCAAAGAAAACATCAAAGACAGAACTCAGGAGATACAAAGAAGCAATAGTGAAGAAAAGCCCCCTCAAAGGCACCTTGACGAAGATCTGAGATTGATCTTCGTCTATTCTGCAAACCAACGAAGCAGAGATGAGAGATAACAGATCTCTCTTTGTCTTCTATGGATCCTTCTCACTTCAGAGCGAGATTTGGAAGATCCATTCTCCTTCTTCTCTTTTCTCTCTCTCTTTTTCCTCTCTTTCTCTTTGGACGAAGAACACTCAAGATTCAGATCTAGGGTTTAGGAAAGTTGCGTCTGAAAGCTTAAGTACCAAAGCTTAACAAGGTCAAACGCATCGTTTAATGACACGCCCTTATTAAACCCTTCAGCACAGCTCATCAGAAGCTCGTAAGCAGCTCTTTCAATCTTGGATCAAGGAGATGGGCCAACTGCATTGGGCTGGCAAGCCCAAGTCTTCAACTTCAGCCGGACAAGTAAACCAATACACAACAATACACATACAATACACATTACAACATTTGTACCTCCTAATTTCATATAATAGCCTACATATATATAAGAACATTGTCACCATATCTATCACCAAGCTACATCACTTAATCTAAGTGGCAACATTGGATCAAGATAGGCATCAATATCAAATACATAGCAAGCTATCATATGAGTCTTATAACTCTTTACTTAGACTATAGTATAAGGTGCTAGTTTAATCTCTAAGTCCTAATGCTAAGAATGTTACAAGAATCAATTAACATAACAAATGCCCTCCTGATTCTTGTATCATGTCAATCTGGTTCTGTTCCCCAATAGTGTGCCATGGATCATCCTTCCTGTCCGTCATCAGTTTAGGACCTGCACAACCACTCAAGGAGCATCAAAAATCTGTAGAAAATTTCTACAGAAAACAAACTTATCAGCAGTAACAATCTTAGTTCCAAAGTTAGCAGGATTCAACTCACCCCTAATCTTTTTAACTAAGAAATGTTTCTTTTTAACCCTATCTCGAATGAAATGATTTCTAACATCAATATGTTTAGATCTTTCATGATAAGCAGGATCTTTACACAAATACAAGGCACTTTGACTATCTATATGAATTACAGGAATACAAGGTTTATGAGATATTTCACTAACTAAATTTAAGCCAAATAGCTTCCTTAGAAGCTTCAACAGCAGCAATATATTCAGCTTCAGTAGAGGATAAAGCAACCACATATTGTTGTTGAGATTTCCATGAGACACAATTACCAGTCCAAGTGTAAAAATATACAGTAGTAGATTTTCTATTATCCTTATTACTAGCATAATCAAAATCTACATAACCAAACACTTCACCAATATTATCATGCTCAGAAAACATTAAACACAGGTTTTTAGTTCCACTGATATATCTAAGAATATATTTCATAGCAGTCCAATGTAATTCACCAGGATTAGACATGTATCTACTCAATACACTTATACCAAAAGCAAGATCAGGTCTAGTGCATAGCATAGCATACATGATAGAACCAACAGCCACATCATAGGGAATTTTAGCCATTTTTTCAATTTCAGCTTGATTACTAGGACAATGTTGCTTAGTTAAGTCTAAGTGCCCTCCTAAGGGTATAGAAGTAGATTTAGCATTTTTCATATTGAATTTTTCTAAAACTTTTTCAATATAGTCAACTTGAGATAACCACATCTTTTTATGCTTTCTATCCCTTATAATTTTAACTCCTAGTATTTTCTGTGCATGGCCCATATCTTTCATGTCAAAGTTTGATTTTAAATCCCTCTTAGCACCAGCTATCAACACAGTAGACTTACTAATAAGAAGTATGTCATCAACATATAATAGCACAAACAAGGGATTCATGGAAGATATGCCTTTAAAATACAAACAGTAATCATAATTGCTTCTTAAAAATCCTAAGTTTTTCATGCATTCATCAAACTTAAGGTTCCATGGTCTAGGTGACTGTTTTAAGCCATAGATAGATTTTTTAAGCAAGCAAACATGATCAGGTTTAGATCTATCTACATCAACATATAATAGCACAAACAATTACTTTCTTCAAGATCTGTTAATTGACAAGGGCTCCAACTATCACTATCATCGAATGGTTTCCCCTCTCCCCTTCAACTGAATAACAAGTCTTATTCTTTTATCCTTTGTGTTGGAGAACGCTATGGTTTCTTCCTTCAATATTCGCTTCGAATTTCAGGGAAACCGTAGATTTAATTCGCTCTTGTGTTTCACATAGGGTTTCGTATTAGGGTTGCTGCCACCGAAGGCTAGGAAATCAGTTATTCCCAGATTGTGAGTCTTTTGTCTGTCATTCATCTCTCCGATCATCCGCCTAAAGTTCTCCTACCAGGTATTCTCTACTTGCTATCACTTCAATTCAGTATAGCATATATTGATATTGAAATTGCTGCATTTTTGCAATGCGATATATCTACTATTTGAAATTACTATAAACATATACAATCTGTGTGAAAAATGTTTTAAACCTGCCATAATCAACTATATAGATCTTGAAAAATGTTTTATACCTGCCATAATATGATAGATGATTGATATTGAAGTTGTTGAATATCTACAATGTTATTTATGTACTGTTTGAAAAAAATTTAAACCTTCCATAATTTAATCACTATATTTATATTGAAATTGCTTTAAACATGCTCTTATTCAGTCACTGTGAAAATGTTTCAGTGTTGTTGCAATTGCCTAATACCATGTTATCAACGGATGTTCTTTAGTATTGCAAGAATAGTATTAAGAAGTATAAGATCTCCCTTTAAAGTCACCTTTGCTTATATTTCTGTAACACTCAACAAAACTTGAGGTATGATTTTTATTATTTTAACAAGAAGCACTAAAGTCTCCTTGTCACAACAAGTTGAACCAACTCCCCTGCATCATGGTGTGGCTTGATAATTTGTTGATCTTTCACCATAGAGTTTCTTAGATTTATGGTACTTTGCTTCTATAATAGGAAGTCGCAAACTATAGGATACTTATAGACCATGAATAATTTTTAAGTTCATTAGAGTTGTCCAACTCCCCTGCACCAGTTTCAGATTTGTTTTGTGGAATACATTTGCCATACATTTTAACCTCAGTGCGTCTTAGGTTTTATTTGTATGGTGATCATTTTCATTGTTTGCAGGGAAAGGTTTTCCCACTCCCGTTCATGCATTTTGATTTTACCTATATTTTCTATTTTGTGTTCTATTTATGATTTAAGTTTTCTCAATATTTTGATTTGAGTGTTTTAAGTTCATTCGTTGGGTTTTCTTTGTATGATGATCATTTTGCAGTTTTGTAAAGAAGTGTTTCTCCTCTGCCTTCACCTCCTTTGTTGATGTATATAAAGAGAGTATGCTACTGAAAGGTATGCTGTAACGCCCTTGATGCTTGCTGTAACGCCCCAAATTTTAGACACGTTCTCGATATTTGTTTTGTTTGAAGTTTTATCGATATATTTTATTAACTAGTGTTTAAGTTATTACTTTTAATATCGTAAATAATTGACTAGGATGGTTTTTATATCGCAAAGTAAATTTTTGCGAGTAGATTTATATTTTTTATCCATATAATTTCCGTAGTTTATTTTTACGGAAAATCTTCCGTTCCGGAAATCTCGTTCCGAGTAAATTCTATCCGGTTAGTTTTAGTTCCTTCTCCTTTCCGCCTGGCCTAATGTCTGATGGCGTGTTCGCTGCACCTGTGTGCCACTGCAGCCTCCCCTTTGGCCTCTCGACCCTCTCAACACCACTCTACCTCTCTGTTCTTCTCCTTTCTCACTCAATTCTGGTCCCATCTGCCTCTACTGCAGCCTCTGCTCATCCCTTCTCCCTTCAGTTTCCTCTCACCTTCTACTCTCAGGCTCAACCATCGTCTCCCCTTCGAATCGCCATTCTCGATCGAAAGCAACAGCTGCAACCGCCAACCGGTGGAGAGACTCTCCTCCTTCTCCCGGCCAAGCAAGCCACACGCTTCCCCTGCCTCTTTTCCTCGCCTTACCTTGCAAGCGTCCCTTGCAGCTACTGCCAAGGAACATCTAGTGCTCAGCCCTCCGCCTCCCTGGTTTTTCCCCAAATCGAGCCCTCTGTGCGCCTCTGTCGAGCCACCCAGGGAGAGCCGGAGAGACCCTCGCTTTGCCCAGCCTTGCCCTGTCGTCGCCTTGTTGGAACCACCAGTCTCGCCGCCTCTCCCTTCCCTGTCTCATCTCTCCTTCTCGAGCCTCTGTCAAGCCAGCAGAGAAGAGCCGGGAAAGCCCCTGCAAGCCTCCCAAACCGCCAAGGTGAGATGGTGCCGACACCATTGGCGCCTCCACCGGAGAGGCCCTATTCGTGCCCTGTCTGCACGAGATTGCCGGAACCAAGCGTAGCCGCCAGCCCTGCCTCCTGCTCACCGCCGCCTTCTCCTTCCCAACTTCTCCTCTGCTGCGTTTTGTTTCGGGGTTGAAGGAGGCATTCTTTTTCAATATTACAAACCGGGCCCTATGTTTTGTGTTAATTACAAATTATACCCAGTGTTTTGTTATTACAGATTTGTCCCATATTTATAGATTGTTGCATTTATGCCCTTTGTTGAGTTATTTTCAGAAAATGCCCCAAGGTTTAATTATGAATGATGGCCCATATTTCTGAAATTGTATAATTTGCCCCGGAAAATGTGTTTGCGGTTTTTAACCTTGGATTTTAATTATGGGGATATTCTTATACTTATATATATTATATATTATGCCTTTGTTGGATTAAATTCGGTTTATGGCTCAAAGACTTAATTACGGATTATGACCTATGTTCATATAAGTGTGTTTTGGCCCGGAAAATGGTTGAGCGGTTTTGTTTTAACCTTGGTTTTGAAAACGAGTATTTGCCTTGGATTTATATTATATATTCCGTTCAAGTTTAGCGTACGAGCTAAATTTGTTTAGTTATTGGTGCTAGGTTCGGGAACGACCCTGTAAAGGCCGAACGAGTCCAAGTCAACATCCGTTGATCGATTTCCGTCTTTTGACGTCGTGTGAGTATCTCTTCCCTCGATCTAGTTATGTTAAGTTTTAGTATTATGCTAGGTTGAATCTAGCATAACCTAGTGAGAATACCAAGTAGTGGTTATGAACCTTAGGTGAGTTTTGAGGATTGAAATGATGGCTCTATGTTTGTTGAGATTATAGTTGTATGATCTTGTTGAGATTATGGTGACTAAGACGAGAGTATCCTAGCATGTGTGTTGTGATGGTTATGACCTTGTGAGATCGTGAGGATTAAGAGGTTGTTATCCTATCATGGTTTTGGTTTATGATCTTGCGAGATCATTGAGACTAGAAGTCTTAGGACTTTTAGCATGTGAGAGAGATGTTGATCGTGTGCCTTTTGACAGGCGTTGAGTGTCTTCCTACGGGAAGCTGAGAGCGGGATATAGCGGGATTATCTTTGGAACGAGGTAAGTCTCCGGACTTACTTAGCTCGTATTCTTTGTATTAGCATTATTGTGTGTTGGGTGGTGTGTGTTTATTATTTTACTGTTTATAACAACTAAACCGGAAATAGGATTACCGACCTTTATATTATTTGGCCCAAGTGTATGATAACGGGCGGTGACATCAATGTCTGGCTCCCCGTGAGAGCTAGGGGGATCTCGGCGACTGGCCCGTGCTGGTTAGACGGTCGGAGGCATCCGACCGTTCCATTGCCGGAAGAAGGGACCGAGGCGAGTTTCGGAGGATTCTCGTATCACAAAAGAAGTTGAACTAGAACGGGATATGACTTAATAAATAAAGATAATAATCCGGATTTGTGTGCTTTGAGTATGTTGTGTGACTATGTTGAATTAATTGTGTTTGTGCCTTTCCCTTTAATTCTAATGCTTCGAATGTGAGCTAACGGTTTTTATACCAAATGTTGTAGTTTACCTTGTAGGTTAGGAATGCGGCCGAGAGATCCGGAAGAGTGGGCAGCCGGGGTTCCGTACATTTTAGGAAGGGTTTTGAGTTGGGGTTGTCTTGTATTTTGGTCTTTCGGTTATTACGTTTCGTGTGCCGGTTGTTTGGCATTTGGTTTAAGTTGTACCTCGGCTGAAGTTGTTGTTGCATTCTTTCGGGTTTTTCTTTTCATTGCATAAAAATGTATTTCGGTTTTGGCCTTTTTTGTGCCTTGTTGCAAGATCCGGTGAAATTGTTGTCAGGCTAAGGGTCGGGACCCATTGTGAGGTCCCAACCCGTAGCGCCCCGAGTCCCACGGATTCGGGGTGTTACAAAAGTGGTATCAGAGCCCTAGGTTGACAACAATGGCACTCGCAATCTTCGAAAGGCCAAATAAGGAATAAACAGAACCCCACGGGTTCTGAGTTTTTGTTTTCAAAATCACATGCATGAGTCGGGGTAGAATGTACGGACCACCACTCCTTCCGCAGATCTCGACAGCTTAGCTTATTAGATTTTGATATGTATATGTATATATAGATATGATAGATATGGATATGAGGTTAGTAGTTATGCATGATAGAATTGATGTGTACCTTTGTGATTGTATGTTGCATGATGAACTGGATATATGTTTTGGGACCTTATATTGTGGATGAAATGTTGGATGTATTATATTGGTAGTGATATGGACTTAGGATTTATATAGTTATGTATACGTATTCTTATTATATATAGTAGTAGCATATGGAGTTACGGGACCTAATAGAAAAGATGATAAGTATAATAGCATCACCTCTAAGACGACGTTGTTGGCTTGAGATTGCGTTCATATGTGGATAAGTATGCTCAAGTATCGAGTTGAGCATTTCGTGCTAACAAACACCATGGTGGTTATCGGATTTCTTTAAAAGGCGTCAAAGAGGAGGATTAGAGCTGACGTAAACGAAGGACATCCAATTGAAAGAAAATTTGCTGCAACTTAAGATAAATCAAGATGGAGACCATACAAGAAAAAGGAGTAACACGAAGGTGTGGAAGTGGTTACAAAGAAGTCACGATTGCAAAGACAACGAAACCAATAGGGATAACGAACTTAAGTTCTTTAAGAAGATGCGTGGACAACTAAAGATGTAAATCGAGATGGAGATGAATCCCTTCTAACAAGGTTAAAGGTGACATCCAATTAAGATGTGAAGTTTCCTTTAGACACTCCTAAGCATTTGAGTCAAGACGAGAAGAGTAATCGAACCATTTGCTAAAGATTTAAGATACTGTAAGTTAAGCTTACGAGGTACCAACCAAAAGTGTCAACATTACGAGAGTTATGAGAAGAAGACGTGGTAGAATTTCCCTAGAAGAGTTGACCGGTTTTCCGTTAGGACAATAAGGCTAAGTGATGCCAAGAAGAATGAAGTGAGTATATGTTGATCCCGAGATGATGAGAGACGCAACAAGAAGCTTCTATTGATGGAGAGACTTGAGATACCAATCAAGAGAAACATGAACGGACGATATATGAGGCTAAAATTTTAGTGAGGGTGTACTTGAAGGACAACATGGAATAATGGTTAAGCCTATGAGAGGGAGTTATATGAAACAACAAGGCAAAGAAGATACAGTTACCTTATAAAGAAGAGGAAGCATGGAATGAAGAAAGAACTAACGAAGGTTAATATAAAGTACCCCGAGGAGGGTAGCCTTCATGAGAATGGTAAAATGAGAAGTGTAGTAGAATACAAATCGTTGATCTTAGAGAGGGTCATCAATGAGTTAATCGGCGACCACCAAAAATGCACAAGTGTGGGTTGTATATTGCTGAATGTAGGTGGGGAGAGTAATCCAAGTGTGGGATCATGAAGAAGGGTAACAAGAACGTGGAATATTCGTGGTGGTTGAATGTCGGCAACAAAGAGGTATATCAAGGGAAGTGAAAATATCTTAATCAGGTCATGGGTTTGTCATATGGAGGAACGACACAGATCAAGGTAAAGGGGGATTCGAAGGACGAAGAGGAACGCGAGTCTTCTATGATTATTGTGCGTAAAGGGAGAATATATAAGGGGAAGTATGATATGTTCTTCTAAGGCTATGAATGTCATGTTTTCGCGAGCAAAATATAAGTCAAGGATTTGGGACTCGCATGACGAAGCCATAGTACGTGGATGTGACGTGAAATGAGGAATCTGGATTACGGCAACGCTGCAAGCTTAGAGTAATGATGTGAGTGCTTGGTGGAGTTATGAGTGGATCTTCAGTGGTCGTGGTTAGGAAATTTTGCCTAAAGGCATTCTAGTATGGTTGTGAAGTGTTTCGTTGATACCAAGAGAAACATAAGGGGGCCCAATAAGAGTAAGAGAAGACTGAAGTTTTGGAAGTTTGTTGTCGATATGGGAAGAACAAGAAGTACATGGAAGATTGAGGTCAGAGCCTCTACGGTCGCCTGGCTCTACGCCTACTTGAAGAAAGGATGTCTTTGGTGAAAGTTGATCAAGGATACGGAGAGCTCCTCCCCTAGGTTGGGATGTCGGAGGAAGCGGAGAAGATTATATTAGTCTGTTATCAGGCATAATTAAGTCTTGTGGTTAGTACCCTTGTGACGGAACATGTTTGCGAGATCAAGAGATGTTATAAAGCCTTTCTTTTAAATGTGAAAAGAGGGATTAAGCTGAAACTATTGCTTAACCATGGCTTCAAGAATCGGAAGACTCGAGCAAGTTCCACGAGTTCGGGAAATGAATGATTTGTAAAAGAAAGACATTCGACATGGTAGCTACGGATGGAACATTACGCGTGTTGATGGAAGTCGCCCCAAGAAGATCGGGGTGGACCACTTGTCAAGCGTTAGGACCAGGTTGTGTCGATATGAGATGGGTAGAGAAAAAAAAATAAAATAAAATAAAAACCCGAGATAGAACGGATTCCAATGCATCGGAATGTGAATTTTACCACTAAGATTGATTTGAGCTCATCCCCCATTTTTAAGGCGCCGTACAAAAGACATTAATAAATGATACCCATAAGGATACTCGAATTGAGGATGCGATCAAAGGAGCAATTGCAAAGACTTGTTGATAAAGGTTCATTAGAACCGATGCACTACCATAGAGAACACTAGAAGTTATCTTTAACTCTTGATTTGAAGTTTATATTAATATATCTTAAACTCTTGATTTGAAATTGTTATGGAGAACACCAATTTGAAAAAGAGAGGCGGTTATCTCCGTTTGTACATCGGTTACTGTTAGCCGAACAAGTTAACAATGAAGGACAAGTATCCCTTACCACTAATAGATGATCTCCTCGACCGGTTGCAAGGGTCGGTAGTCTATTCTAAGAATGATTTAAGGTCTGATTGTCGTCAATTGAAAATTAAAGACTGAGATATTGCAAATACGGCATTCTGGACAAACCATGGTCGTTACGAGTTGTAGTGATTCTATGGGGGCATACTAATGCCCAGATAAGATATTTTGGTCTACTCTCGAAGAAGATCGGGAGGTCGACCCATGAAGGATGTGAAAGGAGTTACAAGCTTTCTTGGATGTGTTGGTCATTATTGGATTTGTGGAGAGATTCTCCAAAGTAATATACGACTAACCTACGCTGGAGGACAATGAAGTTTGAGTGGGACGGAAATTGACAACGGAGTTGTTGAGCGTTAAGAGGAGATTCTTTGGTACAACTGTTTTGCAATTGGCTCGAGGTATGATCGGTTTGAAGTGTACAAGTGATTCATCCACACAAGGTCTTGATTGAGTATCGAGGAACGAGGTGAGAGTAATAGCATACGTGTCTCGTTAATAGAAGTAGTGTAAAGTAAAGTACTTCCTTCATTGCTTGGAACTTGCAACAAGATTGAGAAGATGAAACATCAAAGTTTGGTTAGTGGGATCAATTGAGAAGTCCGACCTTCTGTGTTAGAGGCAATCAAAGTGAAACAAATGGAAATGCAACATTGAGAAAGACCCGAGTAGGAAGTTGAGTTCCTATATAGCGGAACTTTTTGAAATCTTAGCGCAAGTTGGAGAAGTGACTTACAAGTGGGCGCTACCACCAAGAGTAAAGGGTGTTCACCTGTTGTTTCATGTGTATCAGTCGAGGGAGTACATACATGAATCGAGACATAGTGTCAGTCATGACGATCTAGTAGTGGACGAGGGACCAATGAGGCTAACTTGAAGACGTAGGATAGTATATTTGGTGGAGTTTTACACGGACCGAGTAGCATCGATAGAATCGACATATTAGACCTAGTTCTTCCCTTGGTTGAGTTATGTGCGTGTGTTATATTATTTGTAGTTTGTGCCTGTGTGGGAATGTGCTTTATGACCCGATATATCTTGCGGTGGTAGTTCGAGTAGTTGTGTGTATAGATTAGAAGGTTTAAGCCTTCTTAGTTTGAGAGTTTATACCTCGGCCTTATGGACCGAGAAGTTCGACGAATAGCAAGTTTCGGGACGAAACTTGTTTTTAGGGGGATCTAATGTAAGGCCCCAAATTTTAGACACGTTCTCGATATTTATTTTGTTTGAAGTTTTATCGATATATTTTATTAACCGTGTTTAAGTTATTACTTTTAATATCGTAAATAATTGACTAGGATGGTTTTTGTATCGCAAAGTAAATTTTTGCGAGTAGATTTATATTTTTTATCCATATATTTTCCGTAGTTTATTTTTACGGAAAATCTTCCGTTCCGGAAATCTCGTTCCGAGTAAATTCTATCCGGTTAGTTTTAGTTCCTTCTCCTTTCCGCCTGGCCTAATGTCTGATGGCGTGTTCGCTGCACCTGTGTGCCACTGCAGCCTCCCCTTTGGCCTCTCGACCCTCTCAACACCACTCTACCTCTCTGTTCTTCTCCTTTCTCACTCAATTCTGGTCCCATCTGCCTCTACTGCAGCCTCTGCTCATCCCTTCTCCCTTCAGTTTCCTCTCACCTTCTACTCTCAAGCTCAACCATCGTCTCCCCTTCGAATCGCCATTCTCGATCGAAAGCAACAGCTGCAACCGCCAACCGGTGGAGAGACTCTCCTCCTTCTCCCGGCCAAGCAAGCCACACGCTTCCCCTGCCTCTTTTCCTCGCCTTATCTTGCAAGCGTCCCTTGCAGCTACTGCCAAGGAACAGCTAGTGCTCAGCCCTCCGCCTCCCTGGTTTTTCCCCAAATCGAGCCCTCTGTGCGCCTCTGTCGAGCCACCCAGGGAGAGCCGGAGAGACCCTCGCTTTTCCCAGCCTTGCCCTGTCGTCGCCTTGCTGGAACCACCAGTCTCGCCGCCTCTCCCTTCCCTGTCTCATCTTACCTTCTCGAGCCTCTGTCAAGCCAACAGAGAAGAGCCGGGAAAGCCCCTGCAAGCCTCCCAAACCGCCAAGGTGAGATGGTGCCGACACCATTGGCGCCTCCACCGGAGAGGCCCTATTCGTGCCCTGTCTGCACGAGATTGCCGGAACCAAGCGTAGCCGCCAGCCCTGCCTCCTGCTCACCGCCGCCTTCTCCTTCCCAACTTCTCCTCTGCTGCGTTTTGTTTCGGGGTTGAAGGAGGCATTCTTTTTCAATATTACAAACCGGGCCCTATGTTTTGTGTTAATTACAAATTATACCCAGTGTTTTGTTATTACAGATTTGTCCCATATTTATAGATTGTTGCATTTATGCCCTTTGTTGAGTTATTTTCAGAAAATGCCCCAAGGTTTAATTATGAATGATGGCCCATATTTCTGAAATTGTATAATTTGCCCCGGAAAATGTGTTTGCGGTTTTTAACCTTGGATTTTAATTATGGGGATATTCTTATACTTATATATATTATATATTATGCCTTTGTTGGATTAAATTCGGTTTATGGCTCAAAGACTTAATTACGGATTATGACCTATGTTCATATAAGTGTGTTTTGGCCCGGAAAATGGTTGAGCGGTTTTGTTTTAACCTTGGTTTTGAAAACGAGTATTTGCCTTGGATTTATATTATATATTCCGTTCAAGTTTAGCGTACGAGCTAAATTTGTTTAGTTATTGGTGCTAGGTTCGGGAACGACCCTGTAAAGGCCGAACGAGTCCAAGTCAACATCCGTTGATCGATTTCCGTCTTTTGACGTCGTGTGAGTATCTCTTCCCTCGATCTAGTTATGTTAAGTTTTAGTATTATGCTAGGTTGAATCTAGCATAACCTAGTGAGAATACCAAGTAGTGGTTATGAACCTTAGGTGAGTTTTGAGGATTGAAATGATGGCTCTATGTTTGTTGAGATTATAGTTGTATGATCTTGTTGAGATTATGGTGACTAAGACGAGAGTATCCTAGCATGTGTGTTGTGATGGTTATGACCTTGTGAGATCGTGAGGATTAAGAGGTTGTTATCCTATCATGGTTTTGGTTTATGATCTTGCGAGATCATTGAGACTAGAAGTCTTAGGACTTTTAGCATGTGAGAGAGATGTTGATCGTGTGCCTTTTGACAGGCGTTGAGTGTCTTCCTACGGGAAGCTGAGAGCGGGATATAGCGGGATTATCTTTGGAACGAGGTAAGTCTCCGGACTTACTTAGCTCGTATTCTTTGTATTAGCATTATTGTGTGTTGGGTGGTGTGTGTTTATTATTTTACTGTTTATAACAACTAAACCGGAAATAGGATTACCGACCTTTATATTATTTGGCCCAAGTGTATGATAACGGGCGGTGACATCACTGCCTGGCTCCCCATGAGAGCTAGGGGGATCTCGGCGACTGGCCCGTGCTGGTTAGACGGTCGGAGGCATCCGACCGTTCCATTGCCGGAAGAAGGGACCGAGGCGAGTTTCGGAGGATTCTCGTGTCACAAAAGAAGTTGAACTAGAACGGGATATGACTTAATAAATAAAGATAATAAACCGGATTTGTGTGCTTTGAGTATGTTATGTGACTATGTTGAATTAATTGTGTTTGTGCCTTTCCCTTTAATTCTAATGCTTCGAATATTAGCTAACGGTTTTATACCGATTGTTGTAGATTACCTTGCAGGTTAGGAAAGCGGCCGAGAGATCCGGAAGAGTGGGCAGCCGGGGTTCCGTACATTTTAGGAGTGGGTTTTGGTTGGAGTCGGGTTGTGTTTTATTCTTCGTTTATTATGTTGGTATGCCGTGTGTATGGCGTTTTGATCTTTGGTGTTGATTATCGGCTGAAGTCTTTTGTTGCATTCCTTTGGGTTTCCTATCATTTGCATAAAAATGTATTTCGGTTTTGGCCTTTATTTGTGCCTTGTTGTAAGATCCGGTGAAATTGTTGTCAGGCTAAGGGTCGGGACCCATTGTGAGGTCCCAACCCGTAGCATCCCGAGTCCCGCGGATTCGGGGTGTTACAAAAGTGGTATCAGAGCCCTAGGTTGACAACAATGGCACTCACAATCTTCTAAAGGCTAAATAAGGAATAAACAGAACCCCACGGGTTCTGAGTTTTTGTTTTCAAAATCACATGCATGAGTCGGGGTAGAATGTACGGACCACCACTCCTTCCGCAGATCTCGACAGCTTAGCTTATTAGATTTTGATATGTATATGTATATATAGATATGATAGATATGGATATGAGGTTAGTAGTTATGCATGATAGAATTGATGTGTACCTTTGTGATTGTATGTTGCATGATGAACTGGATATATGTTTTGGGACCTTATATTGTGGATGAAATGTTGGATGTATTATATTGGTAGTGATATGGACTTAGGATTTATATAGTTATGTATACGTATTCTTATTATATATAGTAGTAGCATATGGAGTTACGGGACCTAATAGAAAAGATGATAAGTATAATAGCATCACCTCTAAGACGACGTTGTTGGCTTGAGATTGCGTTCATATGTGGATAAGTATGCTCAAGTATCGAGTTGAGCATTTCGTGCTAACAAACACCATGGTGGTTATCGGATTTCTTTAAAAGGCGTCAAAGAGGAGGATTAGAGCTGACGTAAACGAAGGACATCCAATTGAAAGAAAATTTGCTGCAACTTAAGATAAATCAAGATGGAGACCATACAAGAAAAAGGAGTAACACGAAGGTGTGGAAGTGGTTACAAAGAAGTCACGATTGCAAAGACAACGAAACCAATAGGGATAACGAACTTAAGTTCTTTAAGAAGATGCGTGGACAACTAAAGATGTAAATCGAGATGGAGATGAATCCCTTCTAACAAGGTTAAAGGTGACATCCAATTAAGATGTGAAGTTTCCTTTAGACACTCCTAAGCATTTGAGTCAAGACGAGAAGAGTAATCGAACCATTTGCTAAAGATTTAAGATACTGTAAGTTAAGCTTACGAGGTACCAACCAAAAGTGTCAACATTACGAGAGTTATGAGAAGAAGACGTGGTAGAATTTCCCTAGAAGAGTTGACCGGTTTTCCGTTAGGACAATAAGGCTAAGTGATGCCAAGAAGAATGAAGTGAGTATATGTTGATCCCGAGATGATGAGAGACGCAACAAGAAGCTTCTATTGATGGAGAGACTTGAGATACCAATCAAGAGAAACATGAACGGACGATATATGAGGCTAAAATTTTAGTGAGGGTGTACTTGAAGGACAACATGGAATAATGGTTAAGCCTATGAGAGGGAGTTATATGAAACAACAAGGCAAAGAAGATACAGTTACCTTATAAAGAAGAGGAAGCATGGAATGAAGAAAGAACTAACGAAGGTTAATATAAAGTACCCCGAGGAGGGTAGCCTTCATGAGAATGGTAAAATGAGAAGTGTAGTAGAATACAAATCGTTGATCTTAGAGAGGGTCATCAATGAGTTAATCGGCGACCACCAAAAATGCACAAGTGTGGGTTGTATATTGCTGAATGTAGGTGGGGAGAGTAATCCAAGTGTGGGATCATGAAGAAGGGTAACAAGAACGTGGAATATTCGTGGTGGTTGAATGTCGGCAACAAAGAGGTATATCAAGGGAAGTGAAAATATCTTAATCAGGTCATGGGTTTGTCATATGGAGGAACGACACAGATCAAGGTAAAGGGGGATTCGAAGGACGAAGAGGAACGCGAGTCTTCTATGATTATTGTGCGTAAAGGGAGAATATATAAGGGGAAGTATGATATGTTCTTCTAAGGCTATGAATGTCATGTTTTCGCGAGCAAAATATAAGTCAAGGATTTGGGACTCGCATGACGAAGCCATAGTACGTGGATGTGACGTGAAATGAGGAATCTGGATTACGGCAACGCTGCAAGCTTAGAGTAATGATGTGAGTGCTTGGTGGAGTTATGAGTGGATCTTCAGTGGTCGTGGTTAGGAAATTTTGCCTAAAGGCATTCTAGTATGGTTGTGAAGTGTTTCGTTGATACCAAGAGAAACATAAGGGGGCCCAATAAGAGTAAGAGAAGACTGAAGTTTTGGAAGTTTGTTGTCGATATGGGAAGAACAAGAAGTACATGGAAGATTGAGGTCAGAGCCTCTACGGTCGCCTGGCTCTACGCCTACTTGAAGAAAGGATGTCTTTGGTGAAAGTTGATCAAGGATACGGAGAGCTCCTCCCCTAGGTTGGGATGTCGGAGGAAGCGGAGAAGATTATATTAGTCTGTTATCAGGCATAATTAAGTCTTGTGGTTAGTACCCTTGTGACGGAACATGTTTGCGAGATCAAGAGATGTTATAAAGCCTTTCTTTTAAATGTGAAAAGAGGGATTAAGCTGAAACTATTGCTTAACCATGGCTTCAAGAATCGGAAGACTCGAGCAAGTTCCACGAGTTCGGGAAATGAATGATTTGTAAAAGAAAGACATTCGACATGGTAGCTACGGATGGAACATTACGCGTGTTGATGGAAGTCGCCCCAAGAAGATCGGGGTGGACCACTTGTCAAGCGTTAGGACCAGGTTGTGTCGATATGAGATGGGTAGAGAAAAAAAAATAAAATAAAATAAAAACCCGAGATAGAACGGATTCCAATGCATCGGAATGTGAATTTTACCACTAAGATTGATTTGAGCTCATCCCCCATTTTTAAGGCGCCGTACAAAAGACATTAATAAATGATACCCATAAGGATACTCAAATTGAGGATGCAATCAAAGGAGCAATTGCAAAGACTTGTTGATAAAGGTTCATTAGAACCGATGCACTGCCATAGAGAACACTAGAAGTTATCTTTAACTCTTGATTTGAAGTTTATATTAATATATCTTAAACTCTTGATTTGAAATTGTTATGGAGAACACCAGTTTGCAAAAGAGAGGCGGTTATCTCCGTTTGTACATCGGTTACTGTTAGCCGAACAAGTTAACAATGAAGGACAAGTATCCCTTACCACTAATAGATGATCTCCTCGACCGGTTGCAAGGGTCGGTAGTCTATTCTAAGAATGATTTAAGGTCTGATTGTCGTCAATTGAAAATTAAAGACTGAGATATTGCAAATACGGCATTCTGGACAAACCATGGTCGTTACGAGTTGTAGTGATTCTATGGGGGCATACTAATGCCCAGATAAGATATTTTGGTCTACTCTCGAAGAAGATCGGGAGGTCGACCCATGAAGGATGTGAAAGGAGTTACAAGCTTTCTTGGATGTGTTGGTCATTATTGGATTTGTGGAGAGATTCTCCAAAGTAATATACGACTAACCTACGCTGGAGGACAATGAAGTTTGAGTGGGACGGAAATTGACAACGGAGTTGTTGAGAGTTAAGAGGAGATTCTTTGGTACAACTGTTTTGAAATTGGCTCGAGGTATGATCGGTTTGAAGTGTACAAGTGATTCATCCACACAAGGTCTTGATTGAGTATCGAGGAACGAGGTGAGAGTAATAGCATACGTGTCTCGTTAATAGAAGTAGTGTAAAGTAAAGTACTTCCTTCATTGCTTGGAACTTGCAACAAGATTGAGAAGATGAAACATCAAAGTTTGGTTAGTGGGATCAATTGAGAAGTCCGACCTTCTGTGTTAGAGGCAATCAAAGTGAAACAAATGGAAATGCAACATTGAGAAAGACCCGAGTAGGAAGTTGAGTTCCTATATAGCGGAACTTTTTGAAATCTTAGCGCAAGTTGGAGAAGTGACTTACAAGTGGGCGCTACCACCAAGAGTAAAGGGTGTTCACCTGTTGTTTCATGTGTATCAGTCGAGGGAGTACATACATGAATCGAGACATAGTGTCAGTCATGACGATCTAGTAGTGGACGAGGGACCAATGAGGCTAACTTGAAGACGTAGGATAGTATATTTGGTGGAGTTTTACACGGACCGAGTAGCATCGATAGAATCGACATATTAGACCTAGTTCTTCCCTTGGTTGAGTTATGTGCGTGTGTTATATTATTTGTAGTTTGTGCCCTGTGTGGGAATGTGCTTTATGACCCGATATATCTTGCGGTGGTTGTTCGAGTAGTTGATGTGTATAGATTAGAAGGTTTAAGCCTTCTTAGTTTGAGAGTTTATACCTCGGCCTTATGGACCGAGAAGTTCGACGAATAGCAAGTTTCGGGACGAAACTTGTTTTTAGGGGGATCTAATGTAACGCCCCAAATTTTAGACACGTTCTCGATATTTGTTTTGTTTGAAGTTTTATCGATATATTTTATTAACCGTGTTTAAGTTATTACTTTTAATATCGTAAATAATTGACTAGGATGGTTTTTATATCGCAAAGTAAATTTTTGCGAGTAGATTTATATTTTTTATCCATATATTTTCCGTAGTTTATTTTTACGGAAAATCTTCCGTTCCGGAAATCTCGTTCCGAGTAAATTCTATCCGGTTAGTTTTAGTTCCTTCTCCTTTCCGCCTGGCCTAATGTCTGATGGCGTGTTCGCTGCACCTGTGTGCCACTGCAGCCTCCCCTTTGGCCTCTCGACCCTCTCAACACCACTCTACCTCTCTGTTCTTCTCCTTTCTCACTCAATTCTGGTCCCATCTGCCTCTACTGCAGCCTCTGCTCATCCCTTCTCCCTTCAGTTTCCTCTCACCTTCTACTCTCAGGCTCAACCATCGTCTCCCCTTCGAATCGCCATTCTCGATCGAAAGCAACAGCTGCAACCGCCAACCGGTGGAGAGACTCTCCTCCTTCTCCCGGCCAAGCAAGCCACACGCTTCCCCTGCCTCTTTTCCTCGCCTTACCTTGCAAGCGTCCCTTGCAGCTACTGCCAAGGAACATCTAGTGCTCAGCCCTCCGCCTCCCTGGTTTTTCCCCAAATCGAGCCCTCTGTGCGCCTCTGTCGAGCCACCCAGGGAGAGCCGGAGAGACCCTCGCTTTGCCCAGCCTTGCCCTGTCGTCGCCTTGTTGGAACCACCAGTCTCGCCGCCTCTCCCTTCCCTGTCTCATCTCTCCTTCTCGAGCCTCTGTCAAGCCAGCAGAGAAGAGCCGGGAAAGCCCCTGCAAGCCTCCCAAACCGCCAAGGTGAGATGGTGCCGACACCATTGGCGCCTCCACCGGAGAGGCCCTATTCGTGCCCTGTCTGCACGAGATTGCCGGAACCAAGCGTAGCCGCCAGCCCTGCCTCCTGCTCACCGCCGCCTTCTCCTTCCCAACTTCTCCTCTGCTGCGTTTTGTTTCGGGGTTGAAGGAGGCATTCTTTTTCAATATTACAAACCGGGCCCTATGTTTTGTGTTAATTACAAATTATACCCAGTGTTTTGTTATTACAGATTTGTCCCATATTTATAGATTGTTGCATTTATGCCCTTTGTTGAGTTATTTTCAGAAAATGCCCCAAGGTTTAATTATGAATGATGGCCCATATTTCTGAAATTGTATAATTTGCCCCGGAAAATGTGTTTGCGGTTTTTAACCTTGGATTTTAATTATGGGGATATTCTTATACTTATATATATTATATATTATGCCTTTGTTGGATTAAATTCGGTTTATGGCTCAAAGACTTAATTACGGATTATGACCTATGTTCATATAAGTGTGTTTTGGCCCGGAAAATGGTTGAGCGGTTTTGTTTTAACCTTGGTTTTGAAAACGAGTATTTGCCTTGGATTTATATTATATATTCCGTTCAAGTTTAGCGTACGAGCTAAATTTGTTTAGTTATTGGTGCTAGGTTCGGGAACGACCCTGTAAAGGCCGAACGAGTCCAAGTCAACATCCGTTGATCGATTTCCGTCTTTTGACGTCGTGTGAGTATCTCTTCCCTCGATCTAGTTATGTTAAGTTTTAGTATTATGCTAGGTTGAATCTAGCATAACCTAGTGAGAATACCAAGTAGTGGTTATGAACCTTAGGTGAGTTTTGAGGATTGAAATGATGGCTCTATGTTTGTTGAGATTATAGTTGTATGATCTTGTTGAGATTATGGTGACTAAGACGAGAGTATCCTAGCATGTGTGTTGTGATGGTTATGACCTTGTGAGATCGTGAGGATTAAGAGGTTGTTATCCTATCATGGTTTTGGTTTATGATCTTGCGAGATCATTGAGACTAGAAGTCTTAGGACTTTTAGCATGTGAGAGAGATGTTGATCGTGTGCCTTTTGACAGGCGTTGAGTGTCTTCCTACGGGAAGCTGAGAGCGGGATATAGCGGGATTATCTTTGGAACGAGGTAAGTCTCCGGACTTACTTAGCTCGTATTCTTTGTATTAGCATTATTGTGTGTTGGGTGGTGTGTGTTTATTATTTTACTGTTTATAACAACTAAACCGGAAATAGGATTACCGACCTTTATATTATTTGGCCCAAGTGTATGATAACGGGCGGTGACATCAATGTCTGGCTCCCCGTGAGAGCTAGGGGGATCTCGGCGACTGGCCCGTGCTGGTTAGACGGTCGGAGGCATCCGACCGTTCCATTGCCGGAAGAAGGGACCGAGGCGAGTTTCGGAGGATTCTCGTATCACAAAAGAAGTTGAACTAGAACGGGATATGACTTAATAAATAAAGATAATAATCCGGATTTGTGTGCTTTGAGTATGTTGTGTGACTATGTTGAATTAATTGTGTTTGTGCCTTTCCCTTTAATTCTAATGCTTCGAATGTGAGCTAACGGTTTTTATACCAAATGTTGTAGTTTACCTTGTAGGTTAGGAATGCGTCCGAGAGATCCGGAAGAGTGGGCAGCCGGGGTTCCGTACATTTTAGGAAGGGTTTTGAGTTGGGGTTGTCTTGTATTTTGGTCTTTCGGTTATTACGTTTCGTGTGCCGGTTGTTTGGCATTTGGTTTAAGTTGTACCTCGGCTGAAGTTGTTGTTGCATTCTTTCGGGTTTCTTATCATTTGCATTAAAATTGATTTAAGATTTTTCCTTTATTTGTGCCATGTTGGAAAGGTCCGGTGAAATTGTTGTCAAGCTAAGGGTCGGGACCCATTGTGAGGTCTCGCCCGTAGCATTCCGATATCCCGCGGATTTGGGGTGTTACAAAAGTGGTATCAGAGCCCTAGGTTGACAACAATGGCACTCGCAATCTTCGAAAGGCCAAATAAGGAATAAACAGAACCCCACGGGTTCTGAGTTTTTGTTTTCAAAATCACATGCATGAGTCGGGGTAGAATGTACGGACCACCACTCCTTCCGCAGATCTCGACAGCTTAGCTTATTAGATTTTGATATGTATATGTATATATAGATATGATAGATATGGATATGAGGTTAGTAGTTATGCATGATAGAATTGATGTGTACCTTTGTGATTGTATGTTGCATGATGAACTGGATATATGTTTTGGGACCTTATATTGTGGATGAAATGTTGGATGTATTATATTGGTAGTGATATGGACTTAGGATTTATATAGTTATGTATACGTATTCTTATTATATATAGTAGTAGCATATGGAGTTACGGGACCTAATAGAAAAGATGATAAGTATAATAGCATCACCTCTAAGACGACGTTGTTGGCTTGAGATTGCGTTCATATGTGGATAAGTATGCTCAAGTATCGAGTTGAGCATTTCGTGCTAACAAACACCATGGTGGTTATCGGATTTCTTTAAAAGGCGTCAAAGAGGAGGATTAGAGCTGACGTAAACGAAGGACATCCAATTGAAAGAAAATTTGCTGCAACTTAAGATAAATCAAGATGGAGACCATACAAGAAAAAGGAGTAACACGAAGGTGTGGAAGTGGTTACAAAGAAGTCACGATTGCAAAGACAACGAAACCAATAGGGATAACGAACTTAAGTTCTTTAAGAAGATGCGTGGACAACTAAAGATGTAAATCGAGATGGAGATGAATCCCTTCTAACAAGGTTAAAGGTGACATCCAATTAAGATGTGAAGTTTCCTTTAGACACTCCTAAGCATTTGAGTCAAGACGAGAAGAGTAATCGAACCATTTGCTAAAGATTTAAGATACTGTAAGTTAAGCTTACGAGGTACCAACCAAAAGTGTCAACATTACGAGAGTTATGAGAAGAAGACGTGGTAGAATTTCCCTAGAAGAGTTGACCGGTTTTCCGTTAGGACAATAAGGCTAAGTGATGCCAAGAAGAATGAAGTGAGTATATGTTGATCCCGAGATGATGAGAGACGCAACAAGAAGCTTCTATTGATGGAGAGACTTGAGATACCAATCAAGAGAAACATGAACGGACGATATATGAGGCTAAAATTTTAGTGAGGGTGTACTTGAAGGACAACATGGAATAATGGTTAAGCCTATGAGAGGGAGTTATATGAAACAACAAGGCAAAGAAGATACAGTTACCTTATAAAGAAGAGGAAGCATGGAATGAAGAAAGAACTAACGAAGGTTAATATAAAGTACCCCGAGGAGGGTAGCCTTCATGAGAATGGTAAAATGAGAAGTGTAGTAGAATACAAATCGTTGATCTTAGAGAGGGTCATCAATGAGTTAATCGGCGACCACCAAAAATGCACAAGTGTGGGTTGTATATTGCTGAATGTAGGTGGGGAGAGTAATCCAAGTGTGGGATCATGAAGAAGGGTAACAAGAACGTGGAATATTCGTGGTGGTTGAATGTCGGCAACAAAGAGGTATATCAAGGGAAGTGAAAATATCTTAATCAGGTCATGGGTTTGTCATATGGAGGAACGACACAGATCAAGGTAAAGGGGGATTCGAAGGACGAAGAGGAACGCGAGTCTTCTATGATTATTGTGCGTAAAGGGAGAATATATAAGGGGAAGTATGATATGTTCTTCTAAGGCTATGAATGTCATGTTTTCGCGAGCAAAATATAAGTCAAGGATTTGGGACTCGCATGACGAAGCCATAGTACGTGGATGTGACGTGAAATGAGGAATCTGGATTACGGCAACGCTGCAAGCTTAGAGTAATGATGTGAGTGCTTGGTGGAGTTATGAGTGGATCTTCAGTGGTCGTGGTTAGGAAATTTTGCCTAAAGGCATTCTAGTATGGTTGTGAAGTGTTTCGTTGATACCAAGAGAAACATAAGGGGGCCCAATAAGAGTAAGAGAAGACTGAAGTTTTGGAAGTTTGTTGTCGATATGGGAAGAACAAGAAGTACATGGAAGATTGAGGTCAGAGCCTCTACGGTCGCCTGGCTCTACGCCTACTTGAAGAAAGGATGTCTTTGGTGAAAGTTGATCAAGGATACGGAGAGCTCCTCCCCTAGGTTGGGATGTCGGAGGAAGCGGAGAAGATTATATTAGTCTGTTATCAGGCATAATTAAGTCTTGTGGTTAGTACCCTTGTGACGGAACATGTTTGCGAGATCAAGAGATGTTATAAAGCCTTTCTTTTAAATGTGAAAAGAGGGATTAAGCTGAAACTATTGCTTAACCATGGCTTCAAGAATCGGAAGACTCGAGCAAGTTCCACGAGTTCGGGAAATGAATGATTTGTAAAAGAAAGACATTCGACATGGTAGCTACGGATGGAACATTACGCGTGTTGATGGAAGTCGCCCCAAGAAGATCGGGGTGGACCACTTGTCAAGCGTTAGGACCAGGTTGTGTCGATATGAGATGGGTAGAGAAAAAAAAATAAAATAAAATAAAAACCCGAGATAGAACGGATTCCAATGCATCGGAATGTGAATTTTACCACTAAGATTGATTTGAGCTCATCCCCCATTTTTAAGGCGCCGTACAAAAGACATTAATAAATGATACCCATAAGGATACTCGAATTGAGGATGCGATCAAAGGAGCAATTGCAAAGACTTGTTGATAAAGGTTCATTAGAACCGATGCACTACCATAGAGAACACTAGAAGTTATCTTTAACTCTTGATTTGAAGTTTATATTAATATATCTTAAACTCTTGATTTGAAATTGTTATGGAGAACACCAATTTGAAAAAGAGAGGCGGTTATCTCCGTTTGTACATCGGTTACTGTTAGCCGAACAAGTTAACAATGAAGGACAAGTATCCCTTACCACTAATAGATGATCTCCTCGACCGGTTGCAAGGGTCGGTAGTCTATTCTAAGAATGATTTAAGGTCTGATTGTCGTCAATTGAAAATTAAAGACTGAGATATTGCAAATACGGCATTCTGGACAAACCATGGTCGTTACGAGTTGTAGTGATTCTATGGGGGCATACTAATGCCCAGATAAGATATTTTGGTCTACTCTCGAAGAAGATCGGGAGGTCGACCCATGAAGGATGTGAAAGGAGTTACAAGCTTTCTTGGATGTGTTGGTCATTATTGGATTTGTGGAGAGATTCTCCAAAGTAATATACGACTAACCTACGCTGGAGGACAATGAAGTTTGAGTGGGACGGAAATTGACAACGGAGTTGTTGAGCGTTAAGAGGAGATTCTTTGGTACAACTGTTTTGCAATTGGCTCGAGGTATGATCGGTTTGAAGTGTACAAGTGATTCATCCACACAAGGTCTTGATTGAGTATCGAGGAACGAGGTGAGAGTAATAGCATACGTGTCTCGTTAATAGAAGTAGTGTAAAGTAAAGTACTTCCTTCATTGCTTGGAACTTGCAACAAGATTGAGAAGATGAAACATCAAAGTTTGGTTAGTGGGATCAATTGAGAAGTCCGACCTTCTGTGTTAGAGGCAATCAAAGTGAAACAAATGGAAATGCAACATTGAGAAAGACCCGAGTAGGAAGTTGAGTTCCTATATAGCGGAACTTTTTGAAATCTTAGCGCAAGTTGGAGAAGTGACTTACAAGTGGGCGCTACCACCAAGAGTAAAGGGTGTTCACCTGTTGTTTCATGTGTATCAGTCGAGGGAGTACATACATGAATCGAGACATAGTGTCAGTCATGACGATCTAGTAGTGGACGAGGGACCAATGAGGCTAACTTGAAGACGTAGGATAGTATATTTGGTGGAGTTTTACACGGACCGAGTAGCATCGATAGAATCGACATATTAGACCTAGTTCTTCCCTTGGTTGAGTTATGTGCGTGTGTTATATTATGTGTAGTTTGTGCCTGTGTGGGAATGTGCTTTATGACCTGATATATCTTGCGGTGGTAGTTTGAGTAGTTGTGTGTATAGATTAGAAGGTTTAAGCCTTCTTAGTTTGAGAGTTCATACCTCGGCCTTATGGACCGAGAAGTTCGACGAATAGCAAGTTTCGGGACGAAACTTGTTTTTAGGGGGATCTAATGTAACGCCCCAAATTTTAGGCACGTTCTCGATATTTATTTTGTTTGAAGTTTTATCGATATATTTTATTAACCGTGTTTAAGTTATTACTTTTAATATCGTAAATAATTGACTAGGATGGTTTTTGTATCGCAAAGTAAATTTTTGCGAGTAGATTTATATTTTTTATCCATATATTTTCCGTAGTTTATTTTTACGGAAAATCTTCCGTTCCGGAAATCTCGTTCCGAGTAAATTCTATCCGGTTAGTTTTAGTTCCTTCTCCTTTCCGCCTGGCCTAATGTCTGATGGCGTGTTCGCTGCACCTGTGTGCCACTGCAGCCTCCCCTTTGGCCTCTCGACCCTCTCATCACCACTCTACCTCTCTGTTCTTCTCCTTTCTCACTCAATTCTGGTCCCATCTGCCTCTACTGCAGCCTCTGCTCATCCCTTCTCCCTTCAGTTTCCTCTCACCTTCTACTCTCAGGCTCAACCATCGTCTCCCCTTCGAATCGCCATTCTCGATCGAAAGCAACAGCTGCAACCGCCAACCGGTGGAGAGACTCTCCTCCTTCTCCCGGCCAAGCAAGCCACACGCTTCCCCTGCCTCTTTTCCTCGCCTTATCTTGCAAGCGTCCCTTGCAGCTACTGCCAAGGAACAGCTAGTGCTCAGCCCTCCGCCTCCCTGGTTTTTCCCCAAATCGAGCCCTCTGTGCGCCTCTGTCGAGCCACCCAGGGAGAGCCGGAGAGACCCTCGCTTTGCCCAGCCTTGCCCTGTCGTCGCCTTGTTGGAACCACCAGTCTCGCCGCCTCTCCCTTCCCTGTCTCATCTCTCCTTCTCGAGCCTCTGTCAAGCCAGCAGAGAAGAGCCGGGAAAGCCCCTGCAAGCCTCCCAAACCGCCAAGGTGAGATGGTGCCGACACCACTGGCGCCTCCACCGGAGAGGCCCTATTCGTGCCCTGTCTGCACGAGCTTGCCGGAACCCAGCGTAGCCGTCAACTGCCTCCTGCTCACCGCCGCCTTCTCCTTCCCAACTTCTCCTCTGCTGCGTTTTGTTTCAGGGTTGAAGGAGGCATTCTTTTTCAATATTACAAACCGGGCCCCTATGTTTTGTGTTAATTACAAATTATACCCAATGTTTTTTTATTACAGATTTGTCCCATATTTATAGATTGTTGCATTTATGCCCTTTGTTGAGTTATTTTCAGAAAATGCCCCAAGGTTTAATTATGAATGATGGCCCATATTTCTTAAATTGTATAATTTGCCCCGGAAAATATGTTTGCGGTTTTTAACCTTGGATTTTAATTATGGGGATATTCTTATACTTATATATACTATATATTATGCCTTTATTGGATTAAATTCGGTTTATGGCTCAAAGACTTAATTACGGATTATGACCTATGTTCATATAAGTGTATTTTGGCCCGGAAAATGGTTGAGCGGTTTTGTTTTAACCTTGGTTTTGAAAACGAGTATTTGCCTTGGATTTATATTATATATTCCGTTCAAGTTTAGCGTACGAGCTAAATTTGTTTAGTTATTGGTGCTAGGTTCGGGAACGACCCTGTAAAGGCCGAACGAGTCCAAGTCAACATCCGTTGATCGATTTCCGTCTTTTGACGTCGTGTGAGTATCTCTTCCCTCGATCTAGTTATGTTAAGTTTTAGTATTATGCTAGGTTGAATCTAGCATAACCTAGTGAGAATACCAAGTAGTGGTTATGAACCTTAGGTGAGTTTTGAGGATTGAAATGATGGCTCTATGTTTGTTGAGATTATAGTTGTATGATCTTGTTGAGATTATGGTGACTAAGACGAGAGTATCCTAGCATGTGTGTTGTGATGGTTATGACCTTGTGAGATCGTGAGGATTAAGAGGTTGTTATCCTATCATGGTTTTGGTTTATGATCTTGCGAGATCATTGAGACTAGAAGTCTTAGGACTTTTAGCATGTGAGAGAGATGTTGATCGTGTGCCTTTTGACAGGCGTTGAGTGTCTTCCTACGGGAAGCTGAGAGCGGGATATAGCGGGATTATCTTTGGAACGAGGTAAGTCTCCGGACTTACTTAGCTCGTATTCTTTGTATT
>BSUD01000006.1:13345885-13370001 GCA_033239045.1 Fagopyrum esculentum | reverse complement strand
CTGGAGGACAATGAAGTTTGAGTGGGACGGAAATTGACAACGGAGTTGTTGAGCGTTAAGAGGAGATTCTTTGGTACAACTGTTTTGCAATTGGCTCGAGGTATGATCGGTTTGAAGTGTACAAGTGATTCATCCACACAAGGTCTTGATTGAGTATCGAGGAACGAGGTGAGAGTAATAGCATACGTGTCTCGTTAATAGAAGTAGTGTAAAGTAAAGTACTTCCTTCATTGCTTGGAACTTGCAACAAGATTGAGAAGATGAAACATCAAAGTTTGGTTAGTGGGATCAATTGAGAAGTCCGACCTTCTGTGTTAGAGGCAATCAAAGTGAAACAAATGGAAATGCAACATTGAGAAAGACCCGAGTAGGAAGTTGAGTTCCTATATAGCGGAACTTTTTGAAATCTTAGCGCAAGTTGGAGAAGTGACTTACAAGTGGGCGCTACCACCAAGAGTAAAGGGTGTTCACCTGTTGTTTCATGTGTATCAGTCGAGGGAGTACATACATGAATCGAGACATAGTGTCAGTCATGACGATCTAGTAGTGGACGAGGGACCAATGAGGCTAACTTGAAGACGTAGGATAGTATATTTGGTGGAGTTTTACACGGACCGAGTAGCATCGATAGAATCGACATATTAGACCTAGTTCTTCCCTTGGTTGAGTTATGTGCGTGTGTTATATTATTTGTAGTTTGTGCCTGTGTGGGAATGTGCTTTATGACCCGATATATCTTGCGGTGGTAGTTCGAGTAGTTGTGTGTATAGATTAGAAGGTTTAAGCCTTCTTAGTTTGAGAGTTTATACCTCGGCCTTATGGACCGAGAAGTTCGACGAATAGCAAGTTTCGGGACGAAACTTGTTTTTAGGGGGATCTAATGTAAGGCCCCAAATTTTAGACACGTTCTCGATATTTATTTTGTTTGAAGTTTTATCGATATATTTTATTAACCGTGTTTAAGTTATTACTTTTAATATCGTAAATAATTGACTAGGATGGTTTTTGTATCGCAAAGTAAATTTTTGCGAGTAGATTTATATTTTTTATCCATATATTTTCCGTAGTTTATTTTTACGGAAAATCTTCCGTTCCGGAAATCTCGTTCCGAGTAAATTCTATCCGGTTAGTTTTAGTTCCTTCTCCTTTCCGCCTGGCCTAATGTCTGATGGCGTGTTCGCTGCACCTGTGTGCCACTGCAGCCTCCCCTTTGGCCTCTCGACCCTCTCAACACCACTCTACCTCTCTGTTCTTCTCCTTTCTCACTCAATTCTGGTCCCATCTGCCTCTACTGCAGCCTCTGCTCATCCCTTCTCCCTTCAGTTTCCTCTCACCTTCTACTCTCAAGCTCAACCATCGTCTCCCCTTCGAATCGCCATTCTCGATCGAAAGCAACAGCTGCAACCGCCAACCGGTGGAGAGACTCTCCTCCTTCTCCCGGCCAAGCAAGCCACACGCTTCCCCTGCCTCTTTTCCTCGCCTTATCTTGCAAGCGTCCCTTGCAGCTACTGCCAAGGAACAGCTAGTGCTCAGCCCTCCGCCTCCCTGGTTTTTCCCCAAATCGAGCCCTCTGTGCGCCTCTGTCGAGCCACCCAGGGAGAGCCGGAGAGACCCTCGCTTTTCCCAGCCTTGCCCTGTCGTCGCCTTGCTGGAACCACCAGTCTCGCCGCCTCTCCCTTCCCTGTCTCATCTTACCTTCTCGAGCCTCTGTCAAGCCAACAGAGAAGAGCCGGGAAAGCCCCTGCAAGCCTCCCAAACCGCCAAGGTGAGATGGTGCCGACACCATTGGCGCCTCCACCGGAGAGGCCCTATTCGTGCCCTGTCTGCACGAGATTGCCGGAACCAAGCGTAGCCGCCAGCCCTGCCTCCTGCTCACCGCCGCCTTCTCCTTCCCAACTTCTCCTCTGCTGCGTTTTGTTTCGGGGTTGAAGGAGGCATTCTTTTTCAATATTACAAACCGGGCCCTATGTTTTGTGTTAATTACAAATTATACCCAGTGTTTTGTTATTACAGATTTGTCCCATATTTATAGATTGTTGCATTTATGCCCTTTGTTGAGTTATTTTCAGAAAATGCCCCAAGGTTTAATTATGAATGATGGCCCATATTTCTGAAATTGTATAATTTGCCCCGGAAAATGTGTTTGCGGTTTTTAACCTTGGATTTTAATTATGGGGATATTCTTATACTTATATATATTATATATTATGCCTTTGTTGGATTAAATTCGGTTTATGGCTCAAAGACTTAATTACGGATTATGACCTATGTTCATATAAGTGTGTTTTGGCCCGGAAAATGGTTGAGCGGTTTTGTTTTAACCTTGGTTTTGAAAACGAGTATTTGCCTTGGATTTATATTATATATTCCGTTCAAGTTTAGCGTACGAGCTAAATTTGTTTAGTTATTGGTGCTAGGTTCGGGAACGACCCTGTAAAGGCCGAACGAGTCCAAGTCAACATCCGTTGATCGATTTCCGTCTTTTGACGTCGTGTGAGTATCTCTTCCCTCGATCTAGTTATGTTAAGTTTTAGTATTATGCTAGGTTGAATCTAGCATAACCTAGTGAGAATACCAAGTAGTGGTTATGAACCTTAGGTGAGTTTTGAGGATTGAAATGATGGCTCTATGTTTGTTGAGATTATAGTTGTATGATCTTGTTGAGATTATGGTGACTAAGACGAGAGTATCCTAGCATGTGTGTTGTGATGGTTATGACCTTGTGAGATCGTGAGGATTAAGAGGTTGTTATCCTATCATGGTTTTGGTTTATGATCTTGCGAGATCATTGAGACTAGAAGTCTTAGGACTTTTAGCATGTGAGAGAGATGTTGATCGTGTGCCTTTTGACAGGCGTTGAGTGTCTTCCTACGGGAAGCTGAGAGCGGGATATAGCGGGATTATCTTTGGAACGAGGTAAGTCTCCGGACTTACTTAGCTCGTATTCTTTGTATTTGTAACGCCCCAATTTTAGGCGCGTTTGCGATATTTATTTTCCGGCTTCGATATCTTTTACCTTAAATATTTTTTAAAGAGTGGTTTTTCCAACGTAAAATATATTTTCCGAGTATATTATATTTTGATACGTTCATGTACATCTATATTATTTTTGGAAAAAGTCGGGAAAGTCTTCCGATTTGCAAATCCCGTTCTAAATGCTTTTGAATCAGATTCACTCTTACCCCTTTCTCTTTATTCTAATTTTTTTTTCTTTTTCCTTTTCTTTCATTTTTTGCCTTGCTGAGATTGCTAAAGTTGCCGCCCTACACTGCAGTCCTAGTGAACCCGACCCCTCGACCCCCCAACTACTCCTTTTCTCACCCTCGTCCTTGTCTAGATCTTCAGACCTCACCGATAGCTAAAAGGGAGCAACTTCTCGCCGGACTACCTCACCACCACACTCTCTATTACTTTCTAGCCTCCAACCCTCTGCTTGCCTCTTTCGAACCACCAGAGTCAATGAAGAGGTCCCTCGCCGGGGACTATTGTCGTTCTCGTTGGTACGACTCCCACCAGGACTGAATAGACCACCCTCCACTGGAATGTGCTACCCAGATCTCCTCCGCCAGGTTCCGCCTAACCAATGGCGTCCCCTCTCTTCTCTGTTCTCCTTGCCGCCTAGGAGCAACAATTGCCACCAAATTGGTATGCCTTGCCGCCGCCTTGCTCCTCCTGCACCTCACCTTGCTCCTCCCTTCTATATTTGGACTCAACAACAGCCCCTTCTTGCTGTCGCCAGGAGACATCAAACAGAGGGAGAAAAGCCATGGATGTTGCCCTGTTGAAGCCGGAGGAAGCAGTTGCCCCCTGCCACCGTTGAAGCCCGCCGGAGACCGAATCCGCTGTCGCCGTTGAATGCCGTCGGAAGTGCCCTGCCTCGCCTCCCCTTCCGGAGCCACCAGCAGGCGTTTCCCGGCCCCTTTTTCCTCCCCTACTCTCGGTACCTTCTGTCGTGAGAAGGGACGACCTGCCGCCGAATCTCACCGGGGCAACCTTCGCCCTCGCCTTGCCTCACCGCCCTCGCTCCACCGTCGCCTCCCCTGCCTTCACCTCGCCGCCCTGTTTTCCCCTTTTCTCCAAGCGGCTGTGTAGCCTGTGTATCAGCTAAAGAAACCCTTTTTAGGGCATTTCCAATCAGCACCCCCTCATTTATGGTATATTACATATTGGAACCCATCTTTTGTATTTATACATTTGACCCAACTTTTTGGAATTGAACTTTATGCCCCTGTTGGAATTATTTACATATTTTGGCCCTAGGTTTTATTTACGGAAGATGACCCAAATTCCTAGAGTTGTATATTGTGTCCGGGAAATATATTTACGGTTTTTAAACTTGGGATTTACTTCGAGTTAAATTCTTATTTATATATACTATATATTGGAACCTTGTTGGATTAATTTTGTTTTATGGGTCAAGATTCTAATCAATGTTTTATTACCAAGTTTCTTGTATTGTACTTTTACCCCGGAAGGGAATTACGGGATTTTAAAGTTGACGTTTGAAAAACGAGTTTTACCTTTGAGTTATATATTATATATATCTAAAATCAAATTTAGCATATAAGCTAAATTTCCTTAGCTTTGATCTTAGGTCCGGAAGCGCCCGGTATAGACCAACGAATTCATTCTCCACATCCGTAGATCGTCCTCCTCCATCGACGTTATGTGAGTACCTCTTCCTTGTTTTAGTTATGTTTAATATTAATATCATGCTAGGTTGGATCTAGCATAACTTAGTGGAAATGCCAAGTAGTGACTTTGGACCTTAAGTGAGTGTTTGAGGATTTTTGAAATGTCTTAAGACTCGAGGTGTTGATGTTATCTTGTGAGAATTGTAGGGCGTTGAATGTTTGGTTGATCTTGTGAGCTTATGAGGATTGAGATTATGGTTGTATGATCTTGTTGAGATTGTGGAGACTAGAACGAGAGTATCCTAGCCTGGGGTGTGATGGTTATGATCTGGTGAGATCGGGATGACTAGGAGTTTGTTATCCTAGCATAGTTGTGGTTTATGATCTTGCGAGATCATTGGGACTAGAAGTCTAAGGACTTCTAGCTTATGAGAGAGTTGTTGATTGTGTGACTTGTTTGACCAGGCGTTGAGTGCCTTCCTACGGGAAGTCGAGAGCGGTGGTTAGCGGGATTATCTTTGGGACGAGGTAAGTCTCCGGACTTACTTAGCTCGTATTCTATGTATTAGATTCGATGCGTGTTTGGTGGTGTGTGTTTTATCGCTTTCATTATAACCTATAAAACCGGAATTAGGATTACCGACCTTTATATATTATTTGGCCCAAGTGTATGATAACGGGCGGTGACAACTTGTCTAGCTCTTGCGTAGAGTTAGGAGGTTCTTGGCGACTAGCCCGTGTGGTTAGACGGTCGGAGGCATCCACCGTTCCATGCGGTAAGTGGGGACCGAGGCGAGTTTCGGGAGATTCTCGTGTCACAAAAGAAGTTGAATTAGAACGGGATACGACTTAATAATAAAAAGATAATAAACCGGACTTGTGTGATTTGGTGTACATTGTGTGTTATGTTGTTTTACTTGTGTTTGTGCCTTTCACCTTGATTCTAATGCTGCGAATATTAGCTAACGGTTTTATACCGATTGTTGTAGATTGCTTTGCAGATTAGGAATGCGGCCGAGAGATCCGGAAGAGTGGACAGCCGGGGTTCCGTACATTTTAGGATTGGGTTTTGGTTGGAGTCGTTTGAGTTTTGTATTCTTTATATATTGTATGCCACGTGTATGGCATTAGGTCTTTCGGTTGTATCTCGGCTGAAGTTTGTTGTTGCATTCTTTCGGGTTTCCTATCATTTGCATAAAAATGTATTTCGGTTTTGGCCTTTATTTGTGCCTTGTTGTAAGATCCGGTGAAATTGTTGTCAAGCTAAGGGTCGGGACCCATTGTGAGGTCCCAACCCGTAGCGCCCCGAGTCCCGTGGATTCGGGGTGTTACAGTATTAGCATTATTGTGTGTTGGGTGGTGTGTGTTTATTATTTTACTGTTTATAACAACTAAACCGGAAATAGGATTACCGACCTTTATATTATTTGGCCCAAGTGTATGATAACGGGCGGTGACATCACTGCCTGGCTCCCCGTGAGAGCTAGGGGGATCTCGGCGACTGGCCCGTGCTGGTTAGACGGTCGGAGGCATCCGACCGTTCCATTGCCGGAAGAAGGGACCGAGGCGAGTTTCGGAGGATTCTCGTGTCACAAAAGAAGTTGAACTAGAACGGGATATGACTTAATAAATAAAGATAATAATCCGGATTTGTGTGCTTTGAGTATGTTGTGTGACTATGTTGAATTAATTGTGTTTGTGCCTCTCCCTTTAATTCTAATGCTTCGAATGTGAGCTAACGGTTTTTATACCAAATGTTGTAGTTTGCCTTGTAGGTTAGGAATGCGGCCGAGAGATCCGGAAGAGTGGGCAGCCGGGGTTCCGTACATTTTAGGAAGGGTTTTGAGTTGGGGTTGTCTTGTGTTTTGGTCTTTCGGTTATTACGTTTCGTGTGCCGGTTGTTTGGCATTTGGTTTAAGTTGTACCTCGGCTGAAGTTGTTGTTGCATTCTTTCGGGTTTTTCTTTTCATTGCATAAAAATGTATTTCGGTTTTGGCCTTTATTTGTGCCTTGTTGCAAGATCCGGTGAAATTGTTGTCAGGCTAAGGGTCGGGACCCATTGTGAGGTCCCAACCCGTAGCGCCCCGAGTCCCGCGGATTCGGGGTGTTACACTTGCTTTGTATATGAGAATCATGTGGAGGTGGTTGCTAATGTTCTTCAGAATCTTTTTCCTACTAAATTTGAAACAGTTAGCCAAGTACAACTGGACCGCGCAAAGGCATCAACCAAGTCAGCAATTTTGATGAACTTAGAATCAAGAGTATGCTCCAACATCTGATGACACCATAGCCGTATCTTGAAGTTCACCTTGCTATGAACCCTATATGCTGACGCTCACTCTTCTATTTAGCCTATTTCTAAACTCTTATACTTATTTTGCAGATGGTGGCCTCCGAAGATATTGGCAGACAACTTTTGACTTATGGAGAGGTGAAAATGAACATTTTTTTGGAAACTTTGCTGGTTTTATAATATTTATTTGGACGACTCTTCCTCGTTTTATATATAATTTTGAAGAATGGACTGTCGGCGCATGGTGTTCCCCTCTTTAGTGTACACGTGAGGCTTAAACCATGTTCACAAGGAAAATTTTATCTTGTACATAATTAACCCTTTCAATAGGTTCACATTCAGGGTTCTAGTTTTGTTTACACCGTGTAATCTAGTATTCTAAAGGTTCTTGTTTCGTGTCTTTAGAGCTGCAGGTAGTTTTTGATGAGCCAAGTGCCATTAAGCTCTATTTTTGGCATGTCTAAAGCGTATCTTTGTTGGTAAAAAAAATAATGAGTGTGTGATGTTGCTCTTTGCAGGAAACCCGTGGAGCACTTCCTAAAACCGTTGATGAAGTTTCAGTCAAGGTTATCGCTTCCCTGGCTGGAAAATTGATCTCTTCTCCCCTTACAATGGCTTCATACGGAGATGGTATATTACATATTTTGAACTACTCATCAGTTTATTCTCTTTATGAAGAAATATGTCGCTCACAATTGGTTCCCTCAATGGATGTAGTTCTGTATGTACCGAGCTATGAGCAATTCTCCAGCAAATTTAAGTCTAAGTGAAATTACTTTGGGATAATATGAATGCCCAGGGTTTTAAACCAGCAAGGTGCTCGTACAACAGCGGACCCATCAAGGACTTTTTTTGCTTGGACTTGGTGATATTGTTATCCATGGTGAGATACTAGATAAAAGGTAGTAACATATTAGGATTGTCATTTATGAATGCATTTGTCACGTGATATTAGCTATTTGCATACCCCCTGTCTTATTCATATTGAAACTTTTTTGGTCCTTGTAATATAGGTTTTAAAATACTTGATCAGATTATGAGTTAACTAGATATGGTTGTTAATTGTGTTGATAATATGACGAGGCACCTAATAATAGAACCTGCAACTAAAAAGAGTTATCATCTGGTTGGAGTGTGTTTTGTTGTATAGACATTACTATCATATATGTATAAGTATACCATCTTTCTCCAGCAACTAAATAGAGTAATTATCTAACCATAATTTTTCTTCTTCTTTTGCAATTGAAGTGGGTATTTCTAGAGAAAGCCTTCCATCCTTTCCTCCTAAAGGCCAGTTGCGCATCAGATACATTGCACTCTTGGATGAGGTTGGAGATATACGCTAACATGAAATGATATTTATATATATTTTGACTACAAATGCTTGTATATTTTGCTTCTCGGTATTGGAGGTTGATCAGTTTAGCAACCATTCCTGTATAATATTGATTGTAGAAGACCATTGTTTTGGCATTTACTGCAGAGAAGATGCTCTTTGGAGTAGTGATGACAAAGCTTTTGTCCGATATTGCTATATCAAGAAGTGTTGTGGTTCAGTCTTTTCTTGAACTTGAAGATGCTGCGCGATCTTGTAAGTCTCTCTCAACATGATTGTCTCATGGTACTTGCTTTGGATACATATATTAAACAAACTCAATATTCTATCTATTTGTTGTCTTTTTCATGTTGTTTTTTCTTTGAATGTGACGGATTACTTGTAATCTTTATTGTGCCGCTCATACCATAGCTACCAAGCGCTCTTCGGTGCTATAAGCTTCTAAATGTCCAATGTTTTTTTTCATTAAAAGCTAGAGAAAATTTCCATAACCGTGGCAATAATTCATGTTTTTTTTATCCCGGTAATCTTCTGATATACTTACATTCATATTCCATATTTTTCTTTAATTCTTGTTTGCTTGTCTATTTGCTGATTTTTAAGTTTGTGTAACTCAGATTGGCAAGGGCTTAAATTAGTAACACATATTTGACATCACTGGTTTCCAGTGTAAGATTTTTCTTCTATTCACATTTGTTGAAAGTACTAGATGTCTTGAACGTATGCCATGTGATACTACTCTAAAAATAACTAATATTCTATGCTAATATATCCTGGTCTCATATGCTGAAACCTATAGAAATTGAACTAATGAAGCTAGTAAAATCATTGATCAGTTGACAACTTATAATTGATAGATAATCATTGTCTTTGTACTAGAGAGCAGGTATGCCAGAAACACTTCAAAAGGCCCCACTTTTTGTAAGTTTTTGTCCTTTTTCCATAAAATAGTCACAAAATCACTTTATAGAGGAAACACTGATGGCTAAGGTTAAAAACATAAAGGTATATCCATGCCATGTTCTTACCAGGTGTAATTTTTGTTTCAGCTTGACTTGTTGTATGTACATACGCTCTTATAAATAATTACTTATTTGTGTAAGTGTAGAAATCATTGGGTGTTGTTGATTTTACACCCTCACAAAGGGTTTGCATATTGGATTGACCCGTTGCATGGACAACAAAATGATGATGCAGAGCAATTAGTTGATTTGTAAGTTTTTCCTACTATTATCTACGGATAAGTAGTTTCGTATATAGTACTAAAACCATTTCTTTTTATCTTATTGTGTAGGGTTTATACTTTAAAATACACTAGTTTGGGACTAAAAAAACCTCGAAAAAATACTCTATGGCAGGCCATAAAGGTTAATCATCATATCTTCTCATTTTTTTTATCAGTTATAAGGCACAAACATTTACAGTTGACGTAATATGTATATCACTAGTTTAATATATGTTTTTTCATGAGTTGCGGTGTCCGCATAATTCAAACTTGAATGATTGTGGATATTATGTGTTGAGATTTATGCGCGAGATCATATTAAGAAGAAGTCACAGTGTCCCAAAGATTGTATGTTTCGACAAATTTTAAATTTATTTTTGCTTTTCATTAAAATATTATAATCATGAGCTTATCTAAGTTAATTTCTGATATCTTTACAGTGGTATGGGAAAAAAAGATACTTACTCGTATGATGAAATTGAAGAAGTTCGTAAGGAGTGGCTGAAATATTTGTTTCAACTAATCTTTTAGGTATGAAATTCGAAACTTTGATTGCATTTATATGTTTTGGATTGGGATTTGGATTGGGATTGTGTGTTCCGACCTCGAAAAGATTTTTTGGACATATCGAAATTAAGCCTAGAGTGTTGTTCTTTAGTTTTCATGAACCAATGTTTGACATGTCCATATGCTGCATTGAATGTCCTTTTCTTCTAGTATATATTTTGTATTTGAGACTTTTGCATAGGGCTCCATACGCCTTTCACTTTGTAACTTTCCCAAACTTGGTATTATTGTGCTCTCCAGGATGTTTCAAAGCAGTGAAGGTGACGACCCTGAAAACTTGATCTATTGTAAGGCTTCATGACCTCTCCGGCAAAAACAGTGCATATTTCATCACCCGTTATCTTCTAGTTGATGTACATTGCTAGCACGATGAATATATCTTTTGAAGATTGTGAACATTTGAATCTTTATATACTTGGTGACATTTAGTTTAAGAACATGTCCCATTTTCAATTCGGATGTGATATTGGTGATCACAAAACGATGATGTTTTGAGTTAAGTACATGACTTTGAATCATGTTTATGAAAGGAAAATGGTTGCTTCAATTTTCTTTTGCATTTGGGACAAGAACAATTTGTGAAAGCCATGAAATACGTATAGAATCCGGACATTAAATTCGGGTTAAACTCTTTACAATGGTCTCGTAATAAATTTTATACCTAATAACACGGATCTTCATTGTCCGGATTATTAGGTCGTCACATAGTCGAATAACCCGGATTCTACCCTCCGGGTTATTTGTTGGTTTCAAATAACCCGCTTCCCAATATCCGGTTATTTATTATTAAAATAAACGGCTTCAAATAACTCGATCCGTATCCGGTTATGTGACATTATAAAATACCCTGGGTACAAGTTTGCCGGGTTATTTGATAGAATATATCCCGGTTGACATCGTTTGTACCGAAATCAAAGGAGAAAAAATAAACCGGATTTGTTTTAACAAACGCCCGGGGTATAGAGTTGGTGGACCAAATATCGCCCTAACCTTTAACCCGGTCGGCGTCCGGAGTATATTCTTTCAAACGCCCGGGTTATAATCCACTTTTTGTAGTAGTGTTTCTAGATGTTATTACTTTATAGCCATGTGGTTGTATGAGTAACAATTTATACCCTTTAACACCTTCAGGATAGCCTAGCATTACACACTTTTGTGCTCTTGGGTGCAACTTCCCTTGTATTATATGGGAATATGCAGTACACCCAAAGGGCCTTAAGTGGGTAATATTAGGCTTCCTTCCAGTCCACAACTCTTGGGGTGTCCTAAAGTCTATTACAGAGGAGGGAGACCTATTAATGAGGTAAGCTGCTGTAGTAACAGCTTCACCCCATAGACTATGTTTCATACCAGCACTTATTAGCATACATCTAGCCTTTTCTAAGAGGGTTCTATTCATCCTTTCAGCTGTACCATTTTGTTGAGGAGTGTAAGGGACTGTTAGATGTCTTTTAATACCATTTGTTTTACAAAATTCATTAAAACTAGTATTACAAAATTCTAGACCATTATTAGTTTTAAGGCATTTAACTTTTAAATCTGTTTCATTTTCAACTGCAATTTTCCAGTTTTTAAAACTTTCAAAAGCTTCATCTTTAGTCCTCAACAAATATATCCAAACTTTTCTAGAATAATGGTCAATGAAAGAAATAAAATATTTCTTTCCACCTACAGTTTCTACATGAGCAGGACCCCATAAGTCTGAATGTATATATTCTAGAGGTTTACTAGCTTTGTATAAAGATTTATTGAAACTATTTTTATTTGCTTTACCAAACACACAGTTTTCACAAAAGCTAAGGTTTGACAGTTTATTGGTTAAAATACCTTGTTTATGTAGTTGATTTAATCCATTATTTCCTATATGACCTAATCTGCTATGCCATAAAGTAGTTTGTTCTAGGTTGTTTTTATTAATATCAGTAATGGAGAGATTTAATTCAGGTGATTGTTCTACAAAGTACAAACCACCCTTTTTAGAACTCCTAATAAGAGTAAGACCATTTTTGACAACTTCTCTTATACCTTTACTAGTATTTATATTAAACCCTAAATCATCAAACATAGACTCAGACAGCAGGTTTCTCCTAAGGCCAGGAACCCATCTAACATTCTGTATAACCCTAATCTTTCCATCATACATGCACATGGGTATATTACCTATTCCTTTTATTTTTAAGGCAGTGTTATCTCCTAACATGACATCACCACCATCAAAAATTTCTAAAGAACAAAACAAAGTTCTATCAGGACAAGCATGCATGGTACATCCAGAATCTAATATCCAATCATCAGATTTGCATTTGAAAGGAATAGTACACATTAACAGTTCACTAGAGTACTGAGCATGGAGATTTTCAAATAAAGAAACATTGTTGTCAGTATTTCCTTTATTAGATTCGTCCTTCTTTTTCTTTCTAAAGTCATTAATAAAGTGACCAAGTTTTTTACAGTAAAAACATTTTTTATTTTTCTTGTCATTTTCACTACTAGGGCTCTTATCATAGAATTCATCTTTCTTATCCTTTTTATTTAACTTATTATATTTCTTAAATTTTCCTTTAGTTACTAAGACTTCAGACTTAACTTCTGATTTCTTATCATTAGGTTTAGTCTTAAAAATTTTCATAGATTCATTTTTATCTACGATTGACTCAATGATCTTAGTCTTAGTTAAAGTTTCAGTACTGTACTGTATAACATCTCTAAAGGTGTCAAATTGTGAAGGCAATGATCCTAACAGGATAACAGCTAAGTGAGTATCTTTAATAGTGTCATCACATCTCTCTAAGTCCATTTCCATTTTTAGAAATCTATCTAGGTTATCATTCAAGGTCACATTAACATCCATCTTAAATATAAACAATCTATGTAGAGTAGATATCCTAGAGGGCAAAGATTTTTTATTGTATTGCTTATCTAAAGTATCCCACAAAGGTTTAGCAGAGGAGATACTTACAAACTGACGAGCCACGTCGTCAGTCAATCTTATCATTATTTCAGCATGAGCCTGCTCATCCATTTCCATTTTTCTGGCTGCAGAGGTTTCTGCCAAGTAGTCACCAGTTATGGCCCTCCAACACTTTTCCTTGGTCAAAATTGCTTTCATTTTGACCTGCCACATGATGAAGTCAAAGACTCCATCATATGGCTTGAGTCTGATGCTAGCTTCTGTCATTTTTTATCTCCTGTAAACAAGAAACGAAAAAAGTTAGAAAACAGTCGAGAAAAGTGAATACAGATAGGAGGTGAGATAAGAGAGTAAAGATAAACACGGTAATAAAAAACCAGTCAAGATGATCACTATTAGAACTAATCAGATTAAGTCCAACCACACAAGGCAGAACAATAAGCGGAAGCAAAAACAGAAAGCAAGATATACGAAAATATCAAGAACAACAGAAAACCCCCAAAAATTAGGGTTTTTATAGATTCGAAAGAAAAAAAACACAGAATGCTCTGATACCACTTTGTGAATGTAAAATCTAACCAATCTATATTCCTTAGTCGTAGAATCGACCAAAGACACACAAACATAAAGCACACAAGCAATTTGATGACGCAGTTCGGTAGTATATAAAATACTCCTACTCTACGAGACCTCAAGAGGGGAGATCCGATCCCAGGTTTCACTAGGTATCCAAGAACACAGATTACAAACACTGGACAAGAGATATACTAGCCCCTTTCTATAGATCTAGCAAAGAAAACATCAAAGACAGAACTCAGGAGATACAAAGAAGCAATAGTGAAGAAAAGCCCCCTCAAAGGCACCTTGACGAAGATCTGAGATCGATCTTCGTCTATTCTGCAAACCAACGAAGCAGAGATGAGAGATAACATATCTCTCTTTCTCTTCTACGGATCCTTCTCACTTCAGAGCGAGATTTGGAAGATCCATTCTCCTTCTTCTCTTTTCTCTCTCTCTTTTTCCTCTCTTTCTCTTTGGACGAAGAACACTCAAGATTCAGATCTAGGGTTTAGGAAAGCTGCGTCTGAAAGCTTAAGTACCAAAGCTTAACAAGGTCAAACGCATCGTTTAATGACACGCCCTTATTAAACCCTTCAGCCCAGCTCATCAGAAGCTCGTAAGCAGCTCTTTCAATCTTGGATCAAGGAGATGGGCCAACTGCATTGGGCTGGCAAGCCCAAGTCTTCAACTTCAGCCGGACAAGTAAACCAATACACAACAATACACATACAATACACATTACAACATTTGTACCTCCTAATTTCATATAATAGCCTACATATATATAAAACATTGTCACCATATCTATCACCAAGCTACATCACTTAATCTAAGTGGCAACATTGGATCAAGATAGGCATCAATATCAAATACATAGCAAGCTATCATATGAGTCTTATAACTCTCTACTTAGACTATAGTATAAGGTGCTAGTTTAATCTCTAAGTCCTAATGCTAAGAATGTTACAAGAATCAATTAACATAACAAGGGTGTTGGCTCATCCAGCGGTAGGAGCTTTCATGACTCATTGCGGATGGAACTCGACCCTTGAGGCAATAGTGGCAGGTAAGCCGGTGCTTTGCTGGCCCTTCTTTGCTGACCAGATGACGAATGCTTGGTTCTGTTGTGAGAAGCTAAGGATCGGGGCGGAGATCGGTGTAATGAGTAACGGGGAAGTGAGGAGTGAGGAGGTTGAGAGGCTCGTCAGAATTGTAATGGAGGATGAAGAAATGAGGACGGCGGTTAGAGAATGGAAGACCTTAGCTCACGAGGCTACTAAAAACCGCACCTCCTCTTCCTTCTTGAAGTTGGATGAGTTGGTGAAACATTTAACGAGTGACACTTCAGGAGTAGACTCGGAGCCAGACTTTTCAACCCGGTCAGATCGGATCTGATCCGATGATGTTGTGTTATCCGTCAACTTATAAATAGAGAAGGTCATCCCTCGTTTGTAACTCTACCACGTAGAGAGTAATAAAGGCTTATGAAGAAACCTTGTACGTGCGATTGTTATATGAGTACGCAAAAACGCACACATTTATGCATAGTAGGCTTTTTTATATATATTATTAGTAACTAAGTATTAACTAGAATCATGGCTTAAGTTTATGTAGTAAGTGTAAGTGTACCCTAACTTATTTTAAGTGCTTTTCAAACTTAACTCACGTCTCACGCTGCCTCATTCTTCGGTTTCTTCCTCCTTTTCTCTCCCTTCTCTAGCCTTGTTCTGGTTCTTCCCCGGAGATCCGCCTATTTCACTCTGGTCCGCCCTCTCCTCCCTGTAAAATTAAACCCTAGATTTGTAAAAAAAACGATGCCCTTTCCTCTCTTCAACCTTCTTCTTCCCAACAGGATCCAATCCCATCTCTTCAACCCTAGATTTGAGCAGCGTTTGGACAAAAGAAGAAAACAAGAAGTTCGAGAGAGCACTTGCTAATCCAAGCTTGAAGAAGATGTTAGTGTTAATGAAGCTGGTATGGTTCCAGTTCCTGGATATCTCACGCCTTCTTCTTTCACTTTGGAGTGGGTTGATAATCGATTAATCGAAGTTTCAATTCTCTCGAGAAGAAGTCTTCTTCCATGCTTCTCGACCTCCTGAGCAAGAAAGGAGATAAGGGGTCCCTTGGACTGAAGACGAGCACATGTAAATACCCTTCCCACATCATACCAGAAATTTCTAAATATTTTGATCAGTATGAGAAACAGCAGGTAGTTTAACAGACGAACCACTGGCGAGTCCTCCAATCTGTACATACCTGATTTTGAAATGGCAAATTGGGATTGAATTTGGTGCCTTTGCATGAAGGGATAGGGAATCTGCGCAGGTTACAGGAGCTAAGGTTGGCAAACAATTTGATGAGTGGTTTGATTTCTGCAGAGATTGGGCAATGTAAATTGCTGAAAGTTCTTGATGTTGAAGGAAATCGATTTTCTGGTCAAATTCCTTGTGTTCTAGGATAACTGAGAAGATTGAAGGCATTGTCCCTTGAAAGAAACAATTTCTCTGGCTCAACTGAATCAAGCTTGGGCAACCTCCATGATTTGGAGCTGTTGAGTTTGAGTGAAAATGATTTCACTGGAACTGTGCTTGGAGAGTTATTTGAGCTTGTCAATTTGAATACTCTGAATCTAAGTCACTACAAGTTTTCAGGCAATATTTTAGACATATTTGGGGATTTGAAGAGCTTGAAGATATTGAATCTTCGCAGCTGTGGGTTTTCAGGTTCAATTCCAACTAGCATTAGGAGTTTAATGAACTTACAAACTCTGGATTTGAGCAAGCAGAACTTGTCTGGGGAGATACCGACTGAGCTATAGGATTACCAACAGTTGGTGGAGTTTTGCTATTGATTTTGTTACTCTGAATCTAAGTCAAAAACAGTTGGTGAGGTTTGCTATTGATTTTGTGTTGTTGTGGTTGCATTTTCGGCCTCATTCAATCTAAGTCACAACAGTTGGTGTAGTCAATCTTTGACTAATATTGCAGTTATATTGGTAATCAATTTCATCATTATAAAAATTCTGGTATATAAATTTTCGGTATGAATTTTATACCAGAAATTAAAAATGACAAAAAAAAACAAAAAAATAAAAAACAAATTCAGTAGTTAATTTTACATAAGAAATCACGTGGTTTCTTCTTTTCTTTTTTTTTTAAATAAATATAAAGATCAGGGTATAGAAATCAAAAGGAAAATAGAAAAAATGATCTATTTATCCAAATTCTTTATTATGCATATTCGTTGAGGGTCCAAAATTTCCAAAAATCTTAAGAAGCGCCTCGTCTTCGTCACCTTCCAAGATCCCGCCGCCAATTTGGAAAGAGAAGTAATCTTTTAAAGTTATTGGATTTAATGCTCAATCTGATCATTATTTTCACAAGAATTTTTGTAATTTTAATCTAAGTATAGTGTAATGTATATTTTATGTTTTCATATAAATGTTTCGATGTGATTTTGTTTTGTTTTTTTGATGGATTGATGACAATATGAGTTGTACACTCAATTATATGTGCGGTCGTATTGGATATTTTCTGGATAAAGTTGGTTAAGTAGGTAATTTATACGTATCATTGTGTGTATAAAGTAGACTTTTTTTTGTGTTGACAAAGAGGCACCTTCAATTATGAAAAAAAAGATTAAATAGATAATGATAAATTCAAGGATACTTTATTGGTGTCAGATTCATTCATCTTCAACTTTTCCTGGGGTTTTAAATCGTGTCTTCCTTGGTGTTGGTTGCTGTCTTTGGATGCCTTCATTCAAAGATAAAGGAGGTCTTTTGATTTGAGATCAGATTTGTTTGAGGTGTATCCCTTTTGTTTCTCTTGCTGATACTTCTCGTATTGTGTATTTTCTGTTAGATGTTCATACTCTAGAACAGTGGCTTGAAAGTTAACCGGAAAGCAGTAGAGAGAAAGGGATAAATTAGAGTTTTTTCTTCCTCTGTCTCGTATTGTGTATTTGAAGATGGGTTTTTCTTCGATCGAGCATCCGGGAGGTAATTTCTTCTTCTTTATATCTTCACATTTGTTTTAATTTCTTTAAATTGGCCGAATTTTATGAAATTCTGAACTATTTCGTTTTGCATGTCGACTGGATCCTTCTATGTCTCCTTCTTCTTCATTTTCCTCCATGTCCTCATCTCTCAAAGTCTGTGATTGATCCCCTCTTCTTCTTCTTCTTCTTCTTCTTCTTCTTCTTCTTCTCTAGAAGTCGACAATTGATCCCTCCATGTCTTCTTCTACCGCACTTTCTAATTGAGGTTGTCTTCCTGCCCTTTGCTCGATGATCTCTTTTCCTCCTTTCTTTCACTTCTACTTTTTAATTATTTTTATGAATAGCTAATGTTGATGTTTATACCGACTCCTCAGGAGGTTGTGTCACATTCCTTGCTAATATCAATGACAAGAATGATGCCACGGTGCAGTTGAAGATACTTAAGACCAGCTCTGATGCTTCTAGAAGAAATTGCAAACATGGACGGAAGGTATGTGGAGTTGAGTAAGTTGAGGAATTCATTACTAGCTTTGATTTATCTCTTATTAAATTATCCTAATTGTGTTCTTAGTATCCTAATTGTTTTTCTATTATCCTAATTGTGTTGTTTCAGATTTATGCTCAATCAATTTTTGATACAAGATTAGTGTTGTCAAAATATTATTGTCAAAGTACTAACAGTTCCTGAAATAATGTTGAACAAAAGATGGCATGTTTTAAGATTCCAAAAAGGATTGTTGGGATGTAAATGCTTAATCGTTTCTGTACTTAATTACTAGCTCTGTTTGTTTATAAAGATTGGTATGCCCAACTTCTCTCCCGATCCATCTATTTTTGCAGAATAATTCCAAGTATAGGCACAATGACCACATGGAATAACCTCTGTTATTAATTTAGAATGTATAATGGTAAATTGAACATTAGCTCTGATGTTGTTATGATTATAGATATGAAAAGGCACATATTTTGAGTCGACTGATTGTCTTGTAGTTGGTGTGTATATGCAGGTTGTAGAGCTTGTATTTAATTATAAACATTTAGATAACAAAAAGTTGTTGTCTAAAAGTGCATGTGAAGAACAAGAATAGCTTATTGATCTTTTATTCTTGACTGTCTTGTCTCTTCTGTTTATGGTTGACACCCTTTTCATCATTTCAGGATCCGTTTTTAAGAACATCCAGAATTGTTCAGGCTGGACAAGCTTTGCCAATATGAAAAAACAAGTCATTAAAAACAACTTAAATCCAAGATGGAAACCCACTATTCTAAATATGCATCAGTTGTCCTTATTACAAGTGATATATGTATAACCAGTAAATTAGATCATTCACGTTATTCTATTGCTGCAGGATAATCCATTGATTATCGAGTGCTTTAATTTCAGGATACGTTTTTCGTTGCACCTGCAGAGTCTCCATGGTGTGATACCATAAGTATATAAATAAGAAAATAATAATATATGGTGACTTTTGTTGGTTTGAGGATAAGGTTGAAACCCGAATTTAGTGTAGTATATAGAGAAATCATGTTTGCCTACCTTGCCAGTTTTGATTTATGTAGAAAACCATATCCTGACAAACATAGATGAATAATATTTCGATTATAAACATAGGCAACCCTTCTCCATATATTACAAGTGATATATGAGTGAAATATGCAACATTAGTGTAATTTTATTGAGTTTATTTGACAAACATGATACCTCTATGACTTGAGGTGATGTATTTGATTCCTCTCTTTCAGCTTCCATGTCATTTTCAACTCAAATCACAAAGTGGTAAGGGTTTCCATTAGAATAATGCAGGGCATAGTTTCAGAACATAAACCAAAACTACTTGCTTCTGCTTGAGATTATTTGGTCTTATTCTGACTCATCATTTTAGTTTCTCTTTTGGAATATTTCCATGTGCATGTTTTTATAATTTTGTCTTTATTTATTTAATTACTTGTCTTCTTGTATACAAATATATTATAAACAATTTTTGAGCAGTTAAGTACGTCATAATTTGGAGTCAATGTCACTTGGTGGTCTTATAACAACTATCCAATTCTCTGCAAATTCTCCATTGATTAGAATGGATTAATCAGTTTTTAAATGACGCATGTGCAAATATATATTGATGTGGGTAATTAATCAACAAGTTTGAGTCAAGATAAGCATGAGTTATATGGTAGGTATGAGTTAATCTATCAAAGCTGAGCAGCCTGAGCTATATTATATATATATATATATATATATATATATATGCACGTCATTTATATTCTATGATTCTTGGACATACATATATGCATGCATTTGAGAGCTTCTTACATGGGAAATAAGAGTATGTGAGAAATTTTCCAACATCGGGATCTTTGCTCACATCGATTCCGGGAAGACAACGCTCACCGAGCGGGTTTTGTTTTATACTGGCCAGATTCGCTAGGTCAGAGGTAGAGATGGTGTTGGTGCTAAGTTGAATTTAATGGATTTGGAGAGTGAAGGGGATTGCTATACAGTATGCTGCTACTTAGCTTATTGCACTTGGAAGGACTATCAAGTGGACTTCTCGTGTTTCTTCTATTGTCAATTGCTACGAAATTCTTGGGCTAATAGTCTTACTAATGTGATCCTTTTCTATAATTACAGGTTTTGTTTAGATACTGTTGAGTTGAAGATTATAAGAGTGATTGAGGGGAAGATTGGCTGCTGAAAGAGTTGCTTCCAAAGCTGCTGAAGAAGATGAAAAACTCATGGATTATAAGGTAACTTATTGATCTTCGTTCAATTTAAAGTTTTTTTAGTGAAGAAAGCATAACAAGTCTCACAATACATGAGTACCTGCTTGAGTTTTGTAAAACCCTTGACATCACATGGAAAATTGAAAAGTTGGCCACCAAGTAGAATTTTCCAATCATTTATCTTGGTTTTTTGTTAGGCCACTTCATTTGTTAATTACTTTTATGTGTTAGTGCAATAACCATGGGTTGCGATTATTCCTGTAAATTTACGTAGCTGTTACTAACAAACAACTATTCTGTGTGTCTCAGGTTGCAGGGAGACTAATTAGTAATTACAAGTGAAGGAGAAAACCACTTCTTACATATTCGTACTTGCTTTAAAAAATTTGCACTTAAGTTACAATATGACGATCTTTCAAAGCCTCAAGCCACTTTGATACCAACTGAATGAATTCATAGTATCATCAATTGCAACAAAATATATGCACCATCTTCAATCCAACCTATATAAAGGAGATTGGATCATAATTTATTTTATTCACCGAGTAATAATCTAATACTAATATACGGAGTTATTATTTCCGAGTTCTAATATACCGAATTATTATTTCCGAGTTATATTACTTATTCACGAACGAATCGTTCCCCATTGTTAAAGCGCAACTACAAACTCGATACAAATTCACGGCGCGCGTGCATAGCACGCGCGACACAACTAGTATTTTTAAAAAGTTTAAGTATTAATAACCTTACAAAAGCGCAACTACAAACTCGGTCGGCCTCGCTGCATCTTCGACTTCGCACCAACAGGAAGGGACAATCGATCTCAATTCAGACCTATCGAATTGACAGCGGAAACCTTCCTCGGCGTTCGACGGAGCAAGCAGTCTGGTTACCTCCCTCTGGTGCGTACACACAGCCGGCGCCAGGTAAGATCCTTCTTGACCTCGTGGACCTCGGTTCCGTTGTAACCAACCTGAATCGGAATCGCACGCAGATTCGACACTTCCCTCGGACACAGGAAGCGAAGATGGTACCCCTCTGTTGCTGTTTTGTCACCAAGTCCGCCTTATTTTCCTCTCCTTGCCTTGATCTGATTCCGGTGCAACAATCGAACCGTATTCTTGCCCTTTATAGATAAGCTCTTCATTCTCTTTCGATTGTTCAATAGATCGATTTGGTTCTTCCCCTTTATAGATAAGTTTTTCATTCTCTTTCGATTGTTCAATCGATTGATTTGGTTCAGATTTTGTTTAAATTCAGATCAAGTTATTCTTCTTCGATCGCCAAGGCGAAGATCTCACTCAACAGGTATGTTGTTAGGCTTTCAAGCTTCAATATCCTCTTCTTCATGCTTTTGTTTTTGCCTCTCCTCCCTCTGGCGAAGTTTGCAAAAGTTGCCTTACTGTTGCTACTCTAAAATCAAATATATGTGCTCATTGTCATCTTTTTTGTAGAACGCAGATGGATCAAGAACTTGGTTTTCAGGTTACGAACATATTTTTTTGTCCAGAGACAAAAGCTATATTGTTGACTACAAATTAGTTCCATCTGTGTGTATTTGTCTTGATTTCCAGCATAACATATTTATGTGGTCTTCTGCGGTATCATAAACTAATGAATTTATGTAATTTTAACATGGTAAATTCAGTCTGAAAGTATTCGTGTCATGGGTGATATAGCAATTGCTAGAGAAACAATGAAAAATGCTGGTCTGCCAACTGTTCCTGGAAGTGAAGGTTTATTACAGGTATTTAGCTAACACTTTTTATATTATCATAAATGGGACACTTGCTAAGATTGCTTCTCAATTGTTAATTGTGGCTATCAGAGCACTGAAGAAGCTGTGAAGCTTTCTCATGAAATTGGCTTTCCTGTAATAATTAAGGTAATATTGAGATTTTTTTGTCCAGGACACCATGTAATGAAACACCAAGTATATGGGTGTTGTTCACAAGTGGATCAAGACGAATTTAAGCGAAAATTTTAGTATGAATAAACTTGGCATGGGCGTTAGTCTAAAGTAAAGCCTTTGAAATTCTAAGAAAACAGTTTCCGATTAAATTTACGCAACAACAAAGTGAAGCATGAAGTATACCGGATATTCAATTCAAATCCTTTAACGTTGTGGATCTTCATTTTCTTGCTCATATCAACCAGAATAGCAGTCGGTCCGAGGCTATCTCTTCACATGGAGCTAAACAAAATCACAGTATCAGAAAAAAAAGAAGCAATATGCTAATTATACCGGATATTCAATTCAAATCCTTTAACGTTGTGGATCTTATTTTTACTACTCGGGCCATTTTGCTGTCAAAAATATGCAGAAGTAGCAGCTATGATAGATGCATTCCCGGGGGAGGAGCATACATACACAAGCTTTGATTCAGTAATAGATGGAATCATGGAACACAAAATCTATATCCTATAGAATTTCTAAATACTCTTTGCCCTCCGGGTATAAGCCCCCATAATTTGTGCCTTCAAATAAACTCTCCGGTTATGTTATTAAGAAACATTGATCCATCAAATGGCTTGTGTAATGATACAAGACTAATTTGTAATGTGTAATGGTACAAGACTAATTTGTAAATATTTTCATAGGAATTTAATAGAATGCGAGATAACAAATGGATATTACAAAGGAACTGACGTTTTCATACAACGGATTACCCTTCGGCCATCAAATAATAAATATCCGTTTGCATTTCAAAGAAAACAATTTTACATTAAACTATGTTTTTCCATGACGATAAACAAAGCACAAGGACAAACATTAGATCGAATAGCAGTTTATTTAAGGGAACCGTGTTTTGCTCTTGGTCGTTATACGTAGCTCTATCAAGGGTAAAATACCGAAACAATTTACATATTTTCACAAGACAAAACAATAGTACAGAAAATGAAGATCATAACTCGATAAAAAAATATTGTTTCCTTTGAAATACTTGAAAAATCGGACATCCGAACAAGAGTAATATGAAAAGTTTTCTATTCTCCCTGTTTTGTAAGCAACATATCCTTGTATCGGTATTTACTACTTTATAGCACGAGTCTTTTTCAAACCTGACTTATTGTAATTTTTTTTACATGTAATCTTTTTTTTTTTTGGTAATGTTTACATGTAATCTTTTAGACAATACTACAGTAATTATATATCTTCATTCAAGATTAATGGTTTGATTACATTTGTCATATTAGTTAAGCATTAATTATTGTAATTACATAATTTCAAAGTCCTCTTTACATTCATTACCATAAATTTTGACCTTCAAAATTTTTTAACACAATTACTCAATAAATTTAAATAAATAATTTAAAAATTACAACAAAAATTACGGCTATTTCTACTCGCAACTAATTTTACTCGACGATCGAAAAAACAAGCCACGACGCGCGCAGCGCGCGCGTCCTCGACTCGTAATAATATATAAATATATAGTCTTAGAGTTACTTACTCTTACTGTCAATTAATTTTATAATTAATCTCCGAAGATTTGCCTTCTTAGATTTTTTTGGATTCAATGTTCAGTCTGATCGTTATTTTTCCCACGAACTTTTGTAATTCTAATCTAGTAATCAACTTTTGTAATTCTAATCTAGTAATCAGCTCCCCTCAAAAAAAAAATCTAGTAATCAGTGAAACATATATTTTATGTTTTCATATAAATGATTCGAAGTGATTTTGTTGTTCAGATTGATTCAATGATGACAATATGAGCTGTACACTCAATTATATGTCTGACCGTATGGGACATTTTCTGACGTCTTGATTGAAACTCATAATGCACGCCGATAATAATGCAGTATAGTATTTCACGTGGATCGGACGATGTCCATTCAACTGGCTTTTTTTTTTTTTTTTTTAA
>BSUD01000006.1:13322435-13337173 GCA_033239045.1 Fagopyrum esculentum | reverse complement strand
AAAGGTCTATCCTTTAAAACTAAATTTGAAAACTCGTAGGACTTTAACAAAATTCAAAAAAAATTTTTTCTGATCAATAAATTTTGATTTTACATATCGAAAATGATAAATTTTAAAATATTTTTTTGTTAACTAAAAAAGCTTTTGAAAATGTCAAACTTTATTTTTATATTTAAATAAAAAGATACGCTTGTTTTCTAAAAATCTTTTTATTAAACATTGTAGAAAAAATAAATATTTTAAATATATATATCTTTTTTGTTTTTAAAAAAATCCAAAAGTTATGCTTCCCTATTCTCAAATAATGTCAAAAAAAATATTTATAATTTATTTTCATCGAGATTTTCAATTTCAAAACGTATGAGTTTTCGGTCTCAATTCGTAACAATTTTTGTTTTCGGTGAAATGATTTGGTTTATTAAACTTTTAAATTTAAAAATACGTGATTACATAGGCTTTGTAGATTAATATGAAGCAAGTTAGCAAATTCTAATTACAATATTTTTTTAAAATCTCCGATTTTAAAAAATATATTTAAACTGTATTTCAGATTTTGTTACCTGGTTTGATTTTTTTTAATTCGGATATTAATTTATTGATTTGAATTACAAAATTAAAAATATTGTTAGCCCAAGAAAAAATTCTGGGAGGATAGGTGACAAAAAAACGCGTATTGAATTGGAGAGATTTTAGGGATAAAGTTGTTATGTAGTTATAAAATTAGTGCTAACTAATTATTAAGAAATAGATTTAATTTTTTTAAAACTCTAATCTATTATTTAAATGGTTTTTATTTATTTACTTTAATATTATTGGAGATAGTTTAGGGATAAAGATGTTACAGAGTTAGTTAGTTAATATTTATAAGTAAAATATCTTTTTTTAAAATATGTAAATTATGTTCTTAGTTTCAAATATGATTTTTAAAATTATGAAATAAAAATATTATAAATTTTATTTTAATTATAATTTTTTTGAAAATTTTAAAATTCCCGATAATTATCCTACATACCACCGTATCTATGTACTATTTCTTAATGGACATAGAAAATCTTATTTTAAGATTAGTGATTTAAAATTTTATAGTTAATTAAATATAAAATCAACAAAAGAATATTGTATACCTCTATTTTTATTAAAAGGTAATTTCAAACAATCTTCGATACAACATGAACATATATACAGATGCTAGTTAAAATGGCAAATCACACACCACAGGATGATATTTCTATGAAGACTATCGTACCATAATGATAGTCCAAATTCTCTTTCACTTGCCATTATCATAAACTTCAAAAAAGACACCGGAAAAGTCCTCTGAATTCCGGTCGGGTTACCGAAAGTAATCTTGTCGGCAGAAGGATCGTCGATATATTCCTCGTTGACGATGATCCAAAGAAGAAGCTCCTTATCCATAACACCGGGTAGACGCTTCATCGGACAATTTCCAACAAAAGCAACGACCTCGATATCATACAAAACTGGTTTTACGATCTTGATGAATCGGTAATGTGCGCATTTCTTCTGCTTGAGAAGAGACGTACAAAGCCAGCCGACTTCAATTAAGTTGTCAAGTGAAAGAAGGCATTTGGGAAGGGATATCTCTTCAAGTTGATCAAGAGATTTCTGCTTGCAAATGTATGTAGTCTATCAATATTACGCCCTATATATAAGAGAGAAGATGTTTATAAGAGAAGTTGGGTTGAACATAAAAATCGGAAAACAGTTTAGAAGATATACATATAAAATCAGAAATCGATTTAAATTGGATACATGCACCAGGGATTATCTTTAAATAAATATTAGGATAAAATTTAAAGTTGAATATTTTCTTTTTTTTTCTTTTTAAAATCAGAAAACGGTTTTAATGAAATTTTCGGTTATGAAGAAGATACGAATCATTTTGGATTTTTCAAAAATTATTAAAATTATTGAATTAAAAAAATATTTTGATTATAAAATTTGTATTTTAATTATTGAATTAAAACTAGTTTAATCCCCGCACCTTGTGCGGGTTTTATTTAAAATAAAAAGTATTTTATTGTTATTTTTATGTATTATGTACCGCATATTTATTTATAGTACATTTAGTTCAGGTTAAATTGACTTGAGAACATAAAATTTTATGTTTTAGTATCATCATGAACAATGTTTTTCTAATAATACAATATTTATTGAGAGTGATTTGGTTCCTATAATATTTTTAATTTAATAATAAAAGATTTTTTGGCTTAATTTTTATTATAAAAAAATTGTCACACAAAATAGAGTCGTTTGAACTAACGTGTATTTGTTCCTATAAAATTGTTAATTTAATAATAAAAGATTTTTTGGCTTAAAAATAAAGATTTATTGGTTTTAATTGTGGAGCTCCATTTAAAAAATAATGCATCCACAACGCGCCACGTCATCAAGCTCTGTTTTAGTATGTATAATAGATAATAGAAGATCCGAATAAAAGTGATTTGGTTCCTATAAATGTAATAACCGAAAATTTTAAGTTCCGGATAAGGGAAATCATACAAGCTCGAGGAGATCATGGTAAATAAATAAATCTGTTAAATTAAACTAGTTTAGTTTTATCATTTTATGTGACCTAGATTCACATAAAATGATAAATTAAATTCCCGGGAATAATTTACGCTTTTAATATAAAATCAATTATAATTTATAAATACGGAAACTAATTCCGTATTATATAAATGGCTGCACATAAACGGAAAATCCCGGGCGAGTAACGAGTTTCGGATCCGTGTTTTAATACGAAGGCAGGCCAGAAGGGGCCCACTACTAGGCCCACTAATATGACTCAGCCGGCCCAACACTTAATTTTAACCTAATTAATTTCTAATCTAATTAGCTGCTAACCTAAACCACATTAACCCTAAACTAAACGGTTGATTTCGCTTCATTCCGCCTCCCTCTTGCGTCGACCGGCAGCAGCAACTCCTCGCCAGCAACTCCGAACCAGCGACCACAGCAAGCCCCGCCGCAACACCGCCGCCACCGGGACCCTTCCGCCGGCTCTGTCGACCCCAGGTGAGTTGCCTCTCGGTCTACCTCTTTCCGTCCCTCTGTCCTCGGATATTACCGCCGGAAGCCTAACCTGGATTCCACAACAGCAGCAGTGCCAGCCTTGAGTCCGGAGCCGCCACCCTTCCTTCGACCGCTGGGCAGGCTGCACAACCCATCGTCGACCACCGCCACGCCGGTAAGGCCTCGCCCTCTCCAGTAGCCTCTACTTTTCTGCACCGCTGAACGCTAACCTCCGGTAGACTCCGAACAGGATTAAACGGCGTATCACCTTCGACCTTCTGCATAGACGAGGGATCGGACACACCAGGGGACTGTTGCAAGTCTTTCATTCCGCCGGATCCATTGCCGCCGGAAACGCCAACCCTTAACGCCGGACTATAGTTTCGTAAGCTTACTCCGTCCCTCTTCGTTTCCGTTGTCACCCATGTGTTGTGAACTGCTGTTGTTAAACCTAGCATGAATAACGTAATTTAGCTGCTGAGTTTATGCAGAAATGAGTGGAAATGGCTGCTGTAAATTAATTTTATTCCTTCAGCTTTTAGGTTTCGAACAGCCCACCTTGTCGAATAATTATAAAATGTTTGGATAAAGATCCACCGTTGAATTTTGGATATGTTATAGATGGATATATGTAGTTTATCATATTAAAATTTGGTGAGAAGTGAACGGTCGGATTGGAAGTTACGAGCTCCCGAAGTTAGGTAGTTGAGCAGTTTTATTGAACTTAGAAAAATGGCTAAGTATAAGAAGTAGAGTGAGGAACCGACTTTGGGAATTATTATAAAAAGATCGGCTGAACAGTTTAGTGAAATTCTTTCTTCTAAGGCTAGTTAGAACCTCATAGATTATCTAGATAATAAATTCGGGAATTTTATAAGCCATTAAGAATTTTATATTTAGAGCCGAAGTTAGACCTTTTTCGGTTCTTCCGGAAAAATTTAAACATAAGAAAAATGTCCGTTTCGCACCTAATAAAATTTTAAGAGTTAGGATACATTTTAGAACTTCAAATAGGAGTTTGGACACGAATTTTAGGGTCTTCGAGAAAATCGGAATGAAGGGTAAAATGGTCATTTTACCCTACAACTAACAATGTAGATAATACGTCTTCATAATTATTTAATCTCAGAAGTCTTAGACTTCTATCTACGTGAAAGTGTGCTAATACACTTATCGCCTTTAACAGGCAACTGAGTGAGTACAGTTACAGAGCAAGTGATTACTAAGGAGTCGAGCATTATAACAGGTAAGTCCTTTGGGCTTACTTAGCTGACTGCTAAATATGAGTACATTGATGATGGTGGTGTGTGATTGACATGTTAGAGAGATAGGTTGTGATATATAAATACCGACCTGCATTTTGGCCTAAGAGTAACGGGCGGTGGCATTCCGCTCAGTAGCTCGCCGGGCGCTGGGGGTTTCTTTCGGGACTAGTCCACACATGGTTTGTAGTGACGCTACCAAAGGAAGTCAGCTATACCTACACCAGTTGGATAAGGAACGGAGGCGAGAACTAAAAATAGTTCTCGTGCCACAACTTAAATTGAATAATGTGAACCACTTAAAGAACAGATAATAATTTGTTGAGTGCCAGCATGTTGTTTGTTTAATTTTTGTTTCTGTTTGTGTTTGTGCTGTTGTCTTTTGCTTATATTTGGTTAGTTAGCTAACGGTTGATATATTGTTTAGATTTGACACAGGTTAGAGCAGATGCCGAGTAATCCAGATGGTAGTGGTCAGCCGGGGTGTCGTACTTTAGGACTTTTTGCAGTCTTTGCTTTTGTGGGTTTTCAGTTGAACGTCGTTTCCTTCCGTACTATATTATATTGCTTTTCCGGCTGTAGTTGATCTGGTCACATTCATGCATTGATAAAAACTATTTTATGATTTTAGCTTTTCCTTATCGGTGCCTTGTTGTAAGATCAGGTTAAGTTGTTGTCAAACTAAGGTCGGGACCCACTGTGCGGTCCTAACCAGTAACTCCCTAAGTTGTAAAATTTGGGGTGTTACAACATGGTATCAGAGCTCTAGGTTGGCAACAATGGCACTTGCATCTTCTAAAAAGGTCGTATAAGTAAATAAACAGAACCCGAAAGGGGTCTGAGTTTTCCAACGAAAAATTTTGGTTTTAAATGCATACCGAGTCGGGTTGGGATAGAAAGTACGGACGACCACCACTACCTCTGCGGATCTCGGTAATCTTAGAAAATTTATGGACTTGTAATGCTATGATAGATTAGCTAGTTATAACTGTAGTGATTATTGTTCGTGCAGATGGCACGTACTAGGGCTGCACAAGTGACTGGCCGAGGTAGGGGTCGTCCCCCCCTTCCCCCAGTCAGGCAGGATAGAGCTGATAGCGCCCCTACTGGCAGAGGGCGTGGTCGTGTGGGTAGACCTCCACTAGGGAGAGGTCGAGGACGAGTCCCTCGAGATGACACACCTGCAGCAGACGTACCAGAGGTTGCTGTAGAGGAAGTAGCTGAGAGTGTAGGCCCCGAGGTCAGGCCTGTGCCCGCCGCTAGGTCTGGAGCACAGGGAGCTCGTTCTACTGAGTCGGGACGTGTCTCTATTGGAGCATCGGAGTATAGAGAGTTCAGAGCCTATGTTGAGCGCAGGGAAGAAGCTGCGAGAGTGGAGAGGCTTACTCAGGTACCATCAGTGGAGCCGGCTAGGTCAGCTCAGGTGACACAGGGAGTGTCTCAGGTGCCGGCTGTATCTGAGAGGAGGGCTGCTGTTGATAGAGCACCTACTGGGGCCAGAGCACCGAGACCGGATGAGTGGTTGAAGGCTTTCAACTCTCAGAAGGTCCCCTCATTCAGCGGAGAGATAGGGCTAGAGGTGGAGCACTGGATAGGGAAGATTGAGACTGCTTTGGAGGCCATACGTTGCCCCGTGGACCGACAGGTGGATTTGATACAGACCTGCTTCACAGATGATGCTCATTCATGGTGGCGTACCATTCGCAGCCGAGTCACCAGCTGGGAGCAGATGAAGACCATTGTCAGAGACAGGTACTGCCCAGTTTCGCTGAGGAGGGAGAGATTCCAGGATTTCATTGAGGCGGGATTCGAGGATATTCCGATTGCTGCAGCCATTAAGAAGTTTCAGAAGGAGTTGACTTTGCTTGGACCATCTGCACCTCCAGAAGAGCAGCATGTTTATCTTTTCTCCAGGAGGTTGAGAGAGAGTACCCGATCCTACCTGGCTGGATTCCGCTGTGAGACCTTGTCTGATTATCAGGATAGGGCTTCTGCTTATGAGAGAGATAGGCCAGCTTCTAGGAAAGCAGCACAGTCTGGTGGGCCGGATAAGCGGCAGAGGACAGGACATGCTGGTAGCAGTGGGGCAGTAGCAGGCCATAGTAGAGGACAGACTCAGGGGAGGTCCAGCTATCACTCTACAGTCCGGACACCCGGTGGAGATCGACAGTGCTTTAACTGTGGTGGCCGTGATCACATTAAGCCAGACTGCCCGAAACCACTGGTCACTTGCTTTACTTGTGGGAAGCCGGGACACAGGGCTACCTTCTGCCGTCAGGGCAAGGCTTCTTCTCAGCAGGGATCTTCGCCTGCAGGTGCTGAGAAGAGTGTGCAGAGACCCCCTCAGTACCGAGCTCCGAGCCAGCAGCAGCAGCAGTACCGGGCTCCAGGACATCCTGCTTCATACAGTGCTGCACCGGAGTCAGGTCGTGGCAGAGGACGTGGTAGTACCACTGATACTAGAGGAGGACCATCACGAGTGTTTGAGCTGAGGAGCACTGAGCAGCCTGCAGCACCTCCGACCACAGGTACCATTTGGATCCATGACTTACCTGTGCGTGTTTTATTTGATACGGGTGCCACACACTCCTTTATATCAGATGCATGTGTAGATAGGTTGTCCTTAGCTACAGTAGAGGGTGTACCTTTCGTGGTTGGGTTACCAGATGGGGGTAAGGTTAGGGGATCTCGAGAGATTTTTGATTGCCCTATTCACCTGGGAGGCCGGATTTGGTTAGTAGATTTTCTAGTCATGCCCCTAGCACATGAGGACGTAATACTAGGGATTGATTGGATGACTAGACATGGAGCCGTCCTGGATATTGGTAGGAGGACTGTGACTGTTGCCACGGAGGAGGGCCACAGAGTTATATTCCGAGGTTGGGATCTCGGAAAGTCCGGCACAGTCATCAGTGCAGTGAGGGCAGCCAGATTGATAGCACAGGGTTGCGAGGCCTTCTGGTGTTATGCCATGAAGGAGCGCAAGAGGCTGACAGTAGAGGAGATACCAGTCGCATGTGAGTTTGCAGAGGTCTTCAGGGACGACTTACCAGGGCTACCCCCACAGAGGAGTGTGGATTTTAGCATCGAGTTAGAGCCGGGCACGAGACCGATCTCGAAGGCCCCGTACCGCATGGCCCCGATAGAGCTGCTTGAGCTGAAGAAGCAGTTAGAGGAGTTAGCAGAGAAGGGCTTCATACGCCCTAGTGTTTCTCCCTGGGGCGCACCAGTGCTGTTTGTGAGGAAGAAGGATGGATCGATGAGACTGTGTATCGACTACAGAGAGTTGAACAAGGTCACCATCAAGAATAAGTATCCATTGCCTCGCATAGATGATCTGTTGGACCAGCTGCACGGAGCATCAGTGTTCTCGAGGATAGATTTGAGATCGGGGTATCACCAGCTGAGGGTGAGAGACCAGGACATACCTAAGACGGCATTCCGGACTAGGTATGGTCATTATGAGTTTGTAGTGATGCCATTCGGGCTCACTAATGCGCCAGCAGTATTTATGGAGTTGATGAATGGAATTTTCATCGACTTCTTAGACCAGTTTGTAGTGGTCTTCATCGACGACATTCTAGTTTACTCTAGAAGTCGAGAGGAGCATGCCGGACACTTGAGGACAGTGCTGCAGATTCTACAGGATAGTCAGCTATATGCTAAACTATCCAAGTGTGAGTTCTGGATGTCAGAGGTGGCATTCCTTGGCCATGTAGTGACTGCCGAGGGGATCAAGGTCGACCCGGCGAAGATTGAGTCAGTGTCTTCTTGGCAACCTCCGAAGAATGTGAAGGAGGTTCGCAGTTTCCTTGGATTGGCAGGGTATTACCGTCGGTTTGTGGAAGGGTTTTCCCTGATCGCCCGACCACTCACTTCCCTCCTAAGGAAGACTACTCGGTTCGTTTGGTCTGAGCCGTGTCAGCAGAGTTTCGATGAGCTGAAGAGGAGATTGACGTCTGCTCCGATCTTAGCACAGCCTGAGGGTACAGAGGACTTCGTAGTGTACAGCGATGCATCCAAGCTGGGCTTGGGGTGTGTCTTGATGCAGAGGGGTAAGGTTATAGCATATGCGTCTCGACAGCTGAAGACGTATGAAGAGAACTACCCCACCCATGACCTGGAGTTAGCAGCAGTAGTGCACGCTCTTAAGATCTGGCGTCACTATCTCTACGGAGCGACCTGTCAGATCTTCACAGACCATAAGAGTCTGAAGTACATATTCACTCAGCGGGAGTTGAATAACCGCCAGAGGCGGTGGCTAGAGTTGATCAAGGATTTTGACCTTGAGATTCTTTACCACCCTGGAAAGGCGAATGTAGTTGCCGACGCTCTGAGTCGGAAGACGCCTCAGGAGAAGGCGATAGCCCGGTTGACAGTACAGCCACAGCTGCAGAGAGACTTAGCTTGGTTAGAGATTGAGATCCAGTTCCCGGATACAGCTCACCAGTTAGCCACCATAGAGTTACTCCCTGACCTGTTGGGTGAGATCCGACAGAAACAGGAGGCCTGTCCGATGTTGACCCGGATCCGAGACCGGATGGCACGAGATGAGGCACCTCAGTTCACTATTGGTGCCGATGGAGTGATGAGACGACAGGACCGTGTTTGTGTGCCATCAGACCGTGAGTTGAGACAGAGGATACTAGGTGAGGCTCATACTACCCCTTACTCCGTACATCCAGGAGCGAGTAAGATGTATAGGGACTTAAGACGTTCCTTCTGGTGGGGTGGTTTGAAGCCTGATGTGGCCCGTTACGTAGCTCAGTGTGCGACCTGTCAGCAGGTCAAGATTGAGCACCGTAGATCCGGAGGAGAGCTACACCCACTGCCAGTACCACACTGGAAGTGGGAAGACATTTCGATGGATTTCGTCACTGGATTGAGACTCAGCAGAGGCTTTGATGCCATTTGGGTGGTAGTGGACCGTCTGACGAAGACCGCACGTTTCATTCCGATTAAGGAGACGTGGCCGGTAAGTCGTCTAGCAGAGGAGTTCACCAGACATATTGTGAGACTCCATGGAGTACCGAGGACTATCGTATCCGACAGGGATGGACGTTTTACCTCGAGGTTCTGGCAGCAGGTACATACCGCTTTGGGTACGAGTCTTCACTTTACCACTGCCTACCACCCACAGACAGACGGTCAGTCAGAGAGGACCATTCAGACCCTGGAGGACATGTTACGGGCATGTGTGCTAGATTGGGGACAGGTATGGCCAGATCACCTCCCACTAGTAGAGTTTTCATATAATAACAGCTGGCATGCGTCTATTGGGATGGCCCCTTATGAGGCTTTGTACGGCCGGAGATGTCGTACACCGCTATGTTGGGATGAGCCTAGCAAGGCTGATGGAGTAGTACCAGATCAGATACAGGACGACATCGCCCGGATTGCCTTAGTCCGGGAGAGGATGTTAGCAGCTCAGAGTCGTCAGAAGTCCTACGCCGATAAGAGGCGTCGACCTTTGGAGTTTAGAGTAGGTGCACAGGTGTGGTTGAGAGTGTCACCTACGAGGGGAGTTAGGCGTTTCGGCATTAAGGGGAAGCTGAGTCCCCGGTATGTCGGACCATTTGAGATCATAGAGAGAGTTGGAGAGGTTGCCTACCGACTAGCACTGCCACCGAGACTAGAGGGAGTACACCCAGTTTTTCATGTATCTCAGCTGCGAGAGTACATTCCGGATCCGAGACACGTCATCAGCCATGAGGATCTGATAGTGGAGCCTGACCATACGTTTGTAGAGTACCCCGTAGCTGTCTTGGAACGCAGTACCAGACGTCTGCGATCCAAGGAGATACCTATGATGAGGATCCAGTGGTCTAGGAGAGGAGCTGATGAGGCCACTTGGGAGACTGAGGAGAGTGTTAGACGTAACTACCCCGAGTTCTTTGCGGGGTTAGGGGTTACTCTTGTTTGACGAGTTAGTACTCGGATGTTGTGTTGTTTGACCCTTCAGGTTTTCATGATATTTTGAGTGTTTCTGTTTCTCTTCTGTGATACTTGTTTGTTGCTGTCTGAGTAACTGCGTGGTAGAAAACAAAGGTGTGGAGAAAACTAAAATATACCAAAAATTTAAGTTTCGGGACGAAACTTCTTTTAAGGGGGCACTGATGTAATAACCGAAAATTTTAAGTTCCGGATAAGGGAAATCATACAAGCTCGAGGAGATCATGGTAAATAAATAAATCTGTTAAATTAAACTAGTTTAGTTTTATCATTTTATGTGACCTAGATTCACATAAAATGATAAATTAAATTCCCGGGAATAATTTACGCTTTTAATATAAAATCAATTATAATTTATAAATACGGAAACTAATTCCGTATTATATAAATGGCTGCACATAAACGGAAAATCCCGGGCGAGTAACGAGTTTCGGATCCGTGTTTTAATACGAAGGCAGGCCAGAAGGGGCCCACTACTAGGCCCACTAATATGACTCAGCCGGCCCAACACTTAATTTTAACCTAATTAATTTCTAATCTAATTAGCTGCTAACCTAAACCACATTAACCCTAAACTAAACGGTTGATTTCGCTTCATTCCGCCTCCCTCTTGCGTCGACCGGCAGCAGCAACTCCTCGCCAGCAACTCCGAACCAGCGACCACAGCAAGCCCCGCCGCAACACCGCCGCCACCGGGACCCTTCCGCCGGCTCTGTCGACCCCAGGTGAGTTGCCTCTCGGTCTACCTCTTTCCGTCCCTCTGTCCTCGGATATTACCGCCGGAAGCCTAACCTGGATTCCACAACAGCAGCAGTGCCAGCCTTGAGTCCGGAGCCGCCACCCTTCCTTCGACCGCTGGGCAGGCTGCACAACCCATCGTCGACCACCGCCACGCCGGTAAGGCCTCGCCCTCTCCAGTAGCCTCTACTTTTCTGCACCGCTGAACGCTAACCTCCGGTAGACTCCGAACAGGATTAAACGGCGTATCACCTTCGACCTTCTGCATAGACGAGGGATCGGACACACCAGGGGACTGTTGCAAGTCTTTCATTCCGCCGGATCCATTGCCGCCGGAAACGCCAACCCTTAACGCCGGACTATAGTTTCGTAAGCTTACTCCGTCCCTCTTCGTTTCCGTTGTCACCCATGTGTTGTGAACTGCTGTTGTTAAACCTAGCATGAATAACGTAATTTAGCTGCTGAGTTTATGCAGAAATGAGTGGAAATGGCTGCTGTAAATTAATTTTATTCCTTCAGCTTTTAGGTTTCGAACAGCCCACCTTGTCGAATAATTATAAAATGTTTGGATAAAGATCCACCGTTGAATTTTGGATATGTTATAGATGGATATATGTAGTTTATCATATTAAAATTTGGTGAGAAGTGAACGGTCGGATTGGAAGTTACGAGCTCCCGAAGTTAGGTAGTTGAGCAGTTTTATTGAACTTAGAAAAATGGCTAAGTATAAGAAGTAGAGTGAGGAACCGACTTTGGGAATTATTATAAAAAGATCGGCTGAACAGTTTAGTGAAATTCTTTCTTCTAAGGCTAGTTAGAACCTCATAGATTATCTAGATAATAAATTCGGGAATTTTATAAGCCATTAAGAATTTTATATTTAGAGCCGAAGTTAGACCTTTTTCGGTTCTTCCGGAAAAATTTAAACATAAGAAAAATGTCCGTTTCGCACCTAATAAAATTTTAAGAGTTAGGATACATTTTAGAACTTCAAATAGGAGTTTGGACACGAATTTTAGGGTCTTCGAGAAAATCGGAATGAAGGGTAAAATGGTCATTTTACCCTACAACTAACAATGTAGATAATACGTCTTCATAATTATTTAATCTCAGAAGTCTTAGACTTCTATCTACGTGAAAGTGTGCTAATACACTTATCGCCTTTAACAGGCAACTGAGTGAGTACAGTTACAGAGCAAGTGATTACTAAGGAGTCGAGCATTATAACAGGTAAGTCCTTTGGGCTTACTTAGCTGACTGCTAAATATGAGTACATTGATGATGGTGGTGTGTGATTGACATGTTAGAGAGATAGGTTGTGATATATAAATACCGACCTGCATTTTGGCCTAAGAGTAACGGGCGGTGGCATTCCGCTCAGTAGCTCGCCGGGCGCTGGGGGTTTCTTTCGGGACTAGTCCACACATGGTTTGTAGTGACGCTACCAAAGGAAGTCAGCTATACCTACACCAGTTGGATAAGGAACGGAGGCGAGAACTAAAAATAGTTCTCGTGCCACAACTTAAATTGAATAATGTGAACCACTTAAAGAACAGATAATAATTTGTTGAGTGCCAGCATGTTGTTTGTTTAATTTTTGTTTCTGTTTGTGTTTGTGCTGTTGTCTTTTGCTTATATTTGGTTAGTTAGCTAACGGTTGATATATTGTTTAGATTTGACACAGGTTAGAGCAGATGCCGAGTAATCCAGATGGTAGTGGTCAGCCGGGGTGTCGTACTTTAGGACTTTTTGCAGTCTTTGCTTTTGTGGGTTTTCAGTTGAACGTCGTTTCCTTCCGTACTATATTATATTGCTTTTCCGGCTGTAGTTGATCTGGTCACATTCATGCATTGATAAAAACTATTTTATGATTTTAGCTTTTCCTTATCGGTGCCTTGTTGTAAGATCAGGTTAAGTTGTTGTCAAACTAAGGTCGGGACCCACTGTGCGGTCCTAACCAGTAACTCCCTAAGTTGTAAAATTTGGGGTGTTACAATAAAATTGTTAATTTAGTAAAAAAAAATTTTGGCTTAATTTTTATTATAAAAAAATTGTCACACAAAATAGAGTCGTTCGAACTAACGTGAGTTGATTCCTATAAAATTGTTAATTTAATAATAAAATATTTTTTGGCTTAAAAATAAAGATTTATTGGTTTTAATTGTGGGAGCTCCATTTCAAAAATACTACATCCACAACGAGTCACGTCATCAACTTGTGCTTTGTTTTAGTATGTATAATAGATAAGATAAGATAAGATAAGATAAGATAAGAGAATATATTTTCGAAATTAAAATTTAATTGTTTTACTAACATTTACTATAACAAATTCAAAGATATTTTAAATATATTTTAACTCTAATTAACGATTTTACTAAAATATCTTTTTATAGATTTTAAATTTTAAAAACCACTTTTTTAAAAAAATTTGGAGGGCTGGGAGAACCGTGGCTTGACACGTGGCAATAGAGGGTCTGCTTTAATATATATAAAATTGTTAATTTAATAATAAAAGATTTTTTGGCTTAAAAATAAAGATTTATTGGTTTTAATTGTGGAGCTCCATTTAAAAAATAATGCATCCACAACGCGCCACATCATCAACTTGTGCTCTGTTTTAGTATGTATAATAGATAATAGAAGATCCGAATAAAAGTGATTTGGTTCCTATAAAATTGTTAATTTAATAAAAAAAAAATTTTGGCTTAATTTTTATTATAAAAAAATTGTCACACAAAATAGAGTCGTTCGAACTAACGTGAGTTGATTCCTATAAAATTGTTAATTTAATAATAAAATATTTTTTGGCTTAAAAATAAAGATTTATTGGTTTTAATTGTGGGAGCTCCATTTCAAAAATACTACATCCACAACGCGCCACGTCATCAACTTGTGCTTTGTTTTAGTATGTATAATAGATAAGATAAGATAAGATAAGAGAAGATATTTTCTAAATTAAAATTTAATTGTTTTACTAACATTTACTATAACAAAATTCAAAGATATTTTAAATATATTTTAACTCTAATTAACGATTTTACTAAAATATTTTTTTATAGATTTTAAATTTTAAAAACCACTTTTTTAAAAAAATTTGGAGGGCTGGGAGAACCGTGGCTTGACACGTGACAATAGAGGGTCTGCTTTAATATATACTAGTTTATATCCCGCACCTTGTGCGGGTAATTATATGTTGGATATACGTGAGCCCCTATATTATTATTGGTATAATTATAACCCCTATAATAATCATTCATCTTTAACTATTCTCACAATGATAAATTATTCACCAATAAAAAATTGTACCATTATTTTTTACTTTAAATTAATCATTGTATAATGCGCAACTTTGATTTAGCTTAAAAATAAATTACCCAAGTTATGTTTATATATATAGATAGATGGATTATGTTGTCCTAAAATTTGCCAAACAATAAAAAATTAAGTTAATTTAAATAAAAATTAAGGTTCAGATTTAGCTATGCTGACGTTCTAGGAAAAAAAAAACTTCAGCTACTATTAAATTAATCTCAACCATTATATATTAATTTAGCAAACAATAAGTCAGTTTTCAAATCAATGTTTAGTATCCCTTGTTAAAATCCTTATAAAAAAGTAATAGATGTTTTTCAAAACTTACATTTTATGAAAAAAATCAGATTTATTAAACAAATTTAAAAGAAAAAAAAACAGGTTTAAAAAACAACAACAAAGTTATCGAATAAAAAATAAATTTTTTTTGGTTATATA
>BSUD01000006.1:13149691-13321994 GCA_033239045.1 Fagopyrum esculentum | reverse complement strand
AAAAAAAAATATTAAACTGATTTCATAAATAGATTTTATTTTTTTTCAAAAATTTAACCGTTCTTATCGGAAAGAGATTTCATAAAGAGATTTTATTTTTTAAATGTAAATTGTTCTTATAGGAAAAAATGCACAAAATTAAAATAGTTAAATTGGTAATTATCGAAAAAAATGAAAAAAAAATCAGTTAAAAACGTAACCTGTTTTTTATTTTTTTCAAAAATTTAAACGTCAATTATCGGAAACAGATTTCATGAAGAGATTTCATTTTTAAACGTAATCTATTCTTATCCAAAAAATTGCAAAAAATTAATAGTTAAAAAGTTATTTATCGAATTTTTTTTTTTAAAATAGTAAAAAACGTAACTTGATATTTTTTTTTTCAAAGGAAATCGGTGCATTATTTTTAAAATAAGTTTGTTGATGATGAAATTGGAATTTGGCCAAAAGCAAATAAAATCGAATAGTATATTATCAAAGAAATCGAAAATCAGTAAATTGGAGAAATTAGTAATCGGTAATTAGAAAATTGGAGCGTATAATAAAATCGCAAATTGGCTAATATGAAAGGAAATCGGAGCTTATAATATCAAAGGAAATAGAAAATCAGTATTCATGGATTATGAAATGGTTTTTAGATTATTTGTGAATTAGAGAAGACAAAGCCGGCGTTAATATAGTAGACCAACTACTTGAAAGGAAAATCAGTAATTAGTAGATGATCAACGTGTAAAATAGAGTAATAATGAAGAACGAAGGTAGACGTTAATGAAAAACCTGCTTCGAAAACCTTCTTTAATGGAAGTGAGAGCAAAAGAAATCGGATAAGAACGTTAAAAAAGGAGATTTGATAAGAACGTTAAGAGAAGAATAAGAAAGGAGCGGATATAATTTTACGTTATGAAGTAGAATATTTATAGAATAGAAATCGTAGGAAGTGTGCTGTGGAATTTTCAAGGTATGATAAGAACGTTAAAAAAAAAAGATTTGGGTAGATTTTTGATCTGATAAGAACGTATTAAGGATCTTATAAGAATGTACAATTTTGAATAGCAGTCTATTAGTTTTGTAAAAAAAGATTTTATGGCTTAAAAAATAAAGATTTATTGGCCTATAAAATTTTGAAGAATCTCCAACAAACAAAGTGACGTACAATTTTGATATGTTAGTTTAGTAAGTATAATAGAAGATAATAGATTTTTCTATAAAATTATTATTTTAATAATAAAAGATTTTATGGTTGAAAAATTAGTATAAAAAATAAAGATTTATTGGCTTTAATTGTGGGAGCTCAATTTCAAAAATCCTGCGTCCACAGCGCGCCACATCATCAACCCGTGCTCTGTTTTAGTAAGTATAATAAATTTGGTTTCTATAAAATTATTATTTTAATAATAAAAGATTTTATGGTTTAAAAAATAGTGTAAAAAAATAAAGATTTATTGGCTTTAATTGTGGGAGCTAAATTTCAAAAATCCTGCGTCCACAGCGCGCCACGTCATCAACCCGTGCTCTGTTTTAGTAAGTATAATAGATAATAGATAATAGATTTGGTTTCTATAAAATTATTATTTTAATAATTAAAGATTTTATGGTTTAAAAATTAGTGTAAAAAATAAAGATTTATTGACTTTAATTGTGTGAGCTCAATTTCAAAAATCCTGCGTCCACAACGCGCCACGTCATCAACCTGTGCTTTGTTTTAGTAAGTATAATAGATTTGGTTTCAATAAAATTATTATTTTAATAATAAAAGATTTTATGGTTTAAAAAATAAAGATTTATTGGCTTTAATTGTGGGAGCTCAATTTCAAAAATCCTGCATCCACAGCGCGCCACGTCATCAAACCGTGCTCTGTTTTAGTAAGTATAATAGATTTTAGTAAGTATAATAGATAATAGATTTGGTTTCTATAAAATTATTATTTTAATAATTAAAGATTTTATGGTTTGAAAATTAGTGTAAAAATAAAGATTTATTGGCTTTAATTGTGTGAGCTCAATTTAAAAATTCCTGCGTCCACAGCGCGCCACGTCATCAACCTGTGCTCTGTTTTAGTAAGTATAATAGATTTAATTTCAATAAAATTATTATTTTAATAATAAAAGATTTTATGGTTTAAAAAATAAAGATTTATTGGCTTTAATTGTGGGAGCTCAATTTCAAAAATCATGCGTCCACAGCGCGCCACGTCATCAAACCGTGCTCTGTTTTAGTAAGTATAATAGATTTTGGTTGGGCTGAGGTTAATTTCTGGGAGGACACGTGGCAAAAATTGCTTCTCCTTTAATATATATAAGATATAAGATAAGATTGCTATTTTGAAAATATCTTCTCACATAAGATATTTTATTATTTAATTATTTGGATTTTAGAATAAATTTATCTAATATTCGTAATTGATAAAAAAATTAGGTTGTTCCGATTTTAACTTATTCATTTACAAATAAAATTATACCGGATATTAATTTTTTTGATGACGATTTTCAATTAACTAACTATAATCCAATTAATATTTACTTTTTATAAAAAATTTTTGGGGGCTTCGATAAACATGGTTGCGACACGTGGCAAAAAAGGTACTCCTTTAATACATACTAGTTCATAATCCGCACCTTGTGCGGGTATATTTTAATATTTGATGTTTTTCAATAAAATGTCATCAACTTGTATATGTGGGAACTAATGGTATATTTATGGAAAAAAATCAATTAAATATTTCTGTTAATTTATCACTAATAAAAATTTTATAACGAAAAAAAAGATAATATAATTTTTAACTTACAAAATCTTACTTTTAGATTTTTCGGGATTGTAAAAAATGTGGGGTGACACGTCAGTAGCTTGATTTAGTAAAGTATATAGTTTCGAGATTTTTAAAACTAACTAATTATATATTTTTTTTTTGTTTGGATTTATTTTCAAACTAACTAATAAATATTGTTTTAAGCTAACTAATTAAATATTGTTCTATTAGATTTAGTTGGAAAAGATTTTTGTAAGATTTTGTTTTGATAAAAAAAAATTATTGGCTTAATTCGTGATTTAGTAAAATGTTTAAAAAACGTAATAGCGTCATGGAGTGCGAGAAAAGAATGCTTGGATTTACAAATTCATCGTGAAAGAAGAACATTACTTGCTGATTAATCTATTTATAGGCATATTAGAGATTTTATATAAATGATTTATAATTTTGATTTGAAAATATATATGCCCTACAAAGATCTTTAAAACTAACTAATTAAGAAACAAATTTTCTCTAAGTTGGGCAATATTAACATTGATAGGGTACAAATGTTATGCAATACAAAAATTTGATGGAACTAAGGGTCAAAACAATGAACAAGTGATAATTTGAAGTTGATAAATAATCATATTTAGCAAGATCATGATCACCGAGACTATGACCTACATGAATAAGCAAGGAGACGTAATCTGGAACAAAAGAAGGATAATAAAAGCATGATTTATAAATTCCATTTTCAGGAGCCGAGTTCAAAATTATCCCCGATTAAGTCATTCAAAGAATGCACAACATTACCGTAGAGATGTAACTTGCATTACAACCACAAATTTTTATCTCATATCCATTTTAGAAAAAAAAATTAAAACAAAGAAACTTACCTTAAAATTGAAATCAATATCATCATATGCCTAAAAGAGATCGTGATCAACAACAATGAAGTTCCCAAATGTAATAACCGAAAAATTTAAGTTCCGGTAAATTGAAATTAACCAAAGTCCGATGCGACAATCGTAAATAAATAAATAAGTAAAATAAAACGAGGTTAGTTCGATCATTTTTGTGACCTAGATTCACATAAAATGATAAATTAAATGACCGGAAATAATTTACGTACGTTAAAAAAAAAAAGAATAATAATAAGTTATAAAATACGGAATTTAATTCCGTATTTTTATAAATTTCCGCACGCAAATAACGAGTTGCGTATCCGTATGTATAGTCACATAGCGGACCGGGTATGGGCCACTACAAGGCCCAATTAGCAGCCCATCTCTTAATCAATTCCTAACCCTAATTAAAATTAACCTAATCCTAATCCTAATCTAACCTGCCGCTTACCTCTCCTACCGTATCTTCTATACGCTGCAAATCTCCCAGCTTTCCTTCACTCTCGCAAGACAGAAGACCAGCGCCGCACCACTACCGCCTTCCACCGGAGCGCCGCCACGTGCCTGCGCCGCGCCCGTCCGCCGTCCCTGCTCGCCGCCAACCACCACCTAGGTAAGCAACCTCGACCCATCTCTTCTCCCTCTTCTCCGTTCGATTGCCGTATCGAACTGACCCCTCATCACCTCGACTGCAGGCCTCACCGCCGGAACGCCAGTACACCGCCGCCTCTCTTCGGTCTGTAGCCGCGCCGCTCTCCGCCGACCGTTGCAAGGGACTCCGTACCCTGTCCGTCCTCCAGCCAGGCCGCCGCCGTATCGAGCCGGTAAGATCCCGGTCCCCTTCTTCCTTCCGCCTTTCTCTGCGTTTGCGCTGTTCCGAATCTCACCCACCGCCGCCACTACAGTAGGGACGAAGGAGACGCCGGAACGCCGCCACCACTGTCCCGCCGTCCGCCACAGTGAACCGTAGCACCGCGAACCGCCGGACTGCAGACCCGGTAAGCTCACTGCCGGACCTCCTCCCTCTTGCCTGCGACCTTATGAGAGTAATATGTATATATAAAAGCATATTATATGTGTATAATGAATAGAATATATATATGAATGAAAAGAATACGTATATAATTGTTGGAATACGTATATAATTGAGTGGATTACGTGTATAGCTGAGTTATTTACATATATTTAAACCATAGAATGGAGGTGGTACGGGTATGAAATACGGTAGGTTAGTAAGAGCGGTTGTGTGAGCTTATATAGGAGATTGTATGCCGAGTGTATAAAATACACGTATATATATATATATATTATATGGAATAAAGGTATACTTGTGAGTTGAGTTGGTGAAATTATAAATTATGTGAATTTATATATATATCTAAATACCTAAGAGTTACGGATGTTATATATTTGGAAGGAAGGTAGTATGCACGGAAATATATATATATATACAGATATATAGATATATATATAAGATTAGATAATACCCGAGAATGAAGTAATGTGATTCCAGATGACGAGTGGACGAGATTAATTTTATAACCTTAGTAAACTGTTTTGGAAGAAATCATAGATTAGAAAAGTGTTCCAAAAGAAATATTAGAGGTCAAGAAGTGACCTGGAGAATTATCTACGCTAAGGGTAAAACGGTCTTTTACCGTATGAGAATCGTTCTTTCCGTAATTCCTTCGCATGAGGTTGGACATAGAGATGTGATTTTGATACACATGCCTTCATTGACAGGCGCTTGAGTTACCACGAGTACGGACTATTTGAGGAGTGTTAGAGTGTGTTGACTCAGGTAAGTCCTTGCGACTTACTTAGCCAGTTTCTGAGTGTTAGTTGAGTGATAGTAGTTGTGTGTGCTATTTGCGTGTTTAATAATAACTTGCTAGGACGACTGTTATTATTACGTTTAAGGCCCAAGTGTATGTATAACGGGCCGTGACATCACTGCCCAGCTCTGACAGGAGACTGAGAGGTTCTCTATACCCAGACCAGGCAGGTACAAGGTGAGATGCATCGGATCCATTCCTGATGGTTACACGGGGGCGGAGGCGAGGTTTGGGAATCCCTCGTGTCACAAAATAAGTATCATTAGCGTGAAAGAGTAACTTAATTCAAGATAATAAAACGGACTTGTTTGAAAGCATGATGAGTGTTTATATCTTTTCTGTGTGTGTTTGTGCTGCTATTATTCTGCTAATATTTAGATAACTTGCTAACGGTTTTTCTCGTTGTTATTTTAGTTTTACCGCAGGTTAGACCAGCAGCTGAGTGATCCGGAAGTAGTGGTCAGCCGGGTCTCCGTACTCCTTAGAGTGGGGGTCGAGGGTTTTGTTTGTCTTTCCTTTCGTTTGGTTAAGACAGTTGTTCTTTTCTTTTGTTTAAGTATTTTAGGCTGCTAGACAGTGTTGCATTCATTACCCTAAAAATATTATTTTTATGAATTTCGGTTTCTTTATTTGTGTCTTGTTGCAAGATCCTAGTAATGTTGTTGTCAAACTGAGGTCGGGACCCATTGTGAGGTCCTAACCAGTAATACTCCGAGTTCCGAGAATTCGGGGTGTTACAACATGGTATCAGAGCTCTAGGTTGGCAACAATGGCACTTGAAATCTTCTGAAAGACCGAATAAGTACTTGAGCAGAACCCGAAAAGGGATTTGAGTTTTAAAAAAGGACTTTTGGTTTTCAAATGCATGCATAGTCTGGTTGGGGATAGAAAAGTACGGCTGACCACCACTACTACCGCGGATCTCAGTATGCTTAGTATAGACTTATAGTATTGTACAATTATGTATGTTATATAAATATCTATATATATGTAGCATGTTGTTACCCTAGAGGATAGGAAATAACCTTTAGTTGAGTTATCATGATGCGATCATCGCCTCATGATAAAACGTTTGGAGATCTTTAAGGATATCTGTAAAAAGATAGTGGACTCATACCCCAGATTGGAACATTACATTATGGCGGACGCCCTGGTGGTTTCTACAATTGTTCGAAGAACGAGTAGTTAAGGAGTTGAGGATTACTAGAGGATGTTAACAACAAGAGCAAGCGGGCGAGAAAAGAATATCAAGCAATTCAAATAGAAGTAATAGAAAACCGTACAAGGATTTTAGCAGCATGACGACGAGAGGTGAAACTCAAGATGCATGTAAGGACTAATAAGAGCGCGGACTAAAGAGGACAACATCAAAACACCATTCAAACAAATTATAGCACAACTACACTTGGCGGGTTAAAGGACACTACAACCAAGGGATGCCACCATAGACAAGTATGAGCATTAGAGTATAGAGAAAATAGAGTGTTGACCCAGATGTAAAAGATTAAAGGAGTACTAAGACAGAGATTTACGATCGAGTTTAAAAGAATAAATTTCATAACCATGGAGATGGGTTGACTCCTTTAGAGACATGAGAATGTTGAAGGAAAGCACGACACAAGTATCAAAGATAGTAGAAGTCTGAAATTGAGACAATGGATTTCCATGAAGGTAATGTTACAAAACAACATCCACCGAGGAAGAAGCATGTGCGGGAATGATCATGATGGACTTGAGGGATCATAATAACTACTCAATCACCAAGAGACTTAAGTTAACCATACTAGTGGTTCACTACAAAGAGCTGCAGGTAGACGATAACTTAGGAAAAGAAACCGCGAAGATGGGTTTGTAAGCTATCACGGAAAGTTTTATAAACCCATAGATGACAGGTGAATAAAGCAACTAGACTCGGATAAAGTGATCAAGTGTAAATTGTGGAAGGAGCTAAATGTGTATAAACGGATAACCTATAAGGGATAAGTTTTCACCTTGTATATCCGCATCGAAAGAGATAGAAGAAAAGTAAGTCTACGATATGGTCGAAGACCAACCACAGACTAACTAGTAATAACGGAGAATTCACACGTCTGAGTTGACCAGTGATGACCAGTTGGTAGATAAGAAGAATAACATCAGATTTACTAAAGAATGTTACCGACATATGGAGAATCTCTACAAAAGATGCATGACGACAATTGTGAAGTTAAACTGATACAAGTATCCGTACCCTTAATAGTAACATGGAATGAGTTCGAGCCAATATCTCTAATTAAGAATTTAAGGAGAAGATTTTGACGGCTGGGAATGACCCCATAGGTCTTTAAAGAGATTAAGGAAATGGTTGTGAGCAGTTTCTTACCTTCTTGCTAAGAAAAAGGTACAGTTCACAGTAGTACTAATGGATTGCATAAGGAGAACTAGAGGAGTAAGAAGAAGCAGATGATTTTAATCATGTCCAACGTCAATCAAGACAGAAGGTGCTTAACATGCCACACATATGAGACTGATGGTGCTCTCCCGAGGTTTACATGTAACACCCCGAATCCGCGGGACTCGGGGCGCTACGGGTTGGGACCTCACAATGGGTCCCGACCCTTAGCCTGACAACAATTTCACCGGATCTTTCAACAAGGCACAAATGAAGGCCAAAACCAAAATACATTTTTATGCAATGTTATGAAACCCGAAAATAAAAGAAAGAAAAGACTTCAGCCGTTCTTACAACAACATCATCATAATATACAATAACAACAATAGAAAGACTCCAAAACCCAAAACATCCTAAGATGTACGGAACCCCGGCTGCCCACTCCTCCGGATCACTCGGCGGCATCCCTAACCTGCAAGTCGTCTACACAAAACGGTTTTAAACCGTTAGCTCACATTCTATGCATTATAAGAATAACATGGCACAAACACACACATGAGCACACCAAGCACACAACATGATCATTTATTACATAGTATCTTTTTAGGTTATTCCATATCTAATTCATTGGTTTAAAGTGTGACACGAGAGTCTTATAACTCTCGCCTCTGTCCCCGTGTAACCAACAGGAGTGTGGCGGCGCCCAACCCGTATACCCTGTGGGAGTGATGAAGAAGCCCGCCCGTATACCGTGTATGGCCTGGTCGCAGAGATCCCCCCAGTCTCCCTCGGGAAACTGAGCGGTGATGTCACCGCCCGATAATAATAATAGTAGTAACGATGGGCCAATAAATAAGGTCAAGTAAATCCTAAGTCATTTTCATGATTATAACAAAGGTAAAGCACACACCACCATATATATCCAAATAAGGCATAAAAGCGGCTAAGTAAGTCCGAGGACTTACCTTGTCTCAAAGCTAACCGATAACACTCTCCGAAAGAATATAACCAAAGCCTGTTCAAGACAAGGCACGATAATCAACAACCACTCACATATACTAGAAGTCCTTAGACTTCTAGTCCCAACGATCTCGCAAGATCATAAACGAACTACACAAACTAGGATACTCGATCTCGTCCTAATCTCAACAACCTCCAAACCTCACAAGGTCAACCCCAATGCTCACATCCGTATAACTTATTCAAGATTAACACACACAAGTCTTATAACATCAACCCATCCTCAAACACCTACCTAAGGTTCCAAGCCACTACTTGGCATTTGCCCTAAGTTATGCTAAATCCAACCTAGCATGCTTCCACCACTAAACATAACTAGATCGAGGAAGAAGATACTCACGCACGCGGTCAAAGGCGAAGAACGATCTACGGATGTCGAGAAAGGGTTCGTTGGTCTTTGTCGGGCGCTTCCGGACCTAAAACCAAAGCTACACAAATTTAGCGTATTAGCTAAATTTGGTCGTAATATATAAGATATATTATTCTAAGGTAAACTCATTTTCAAAAGCAAACGTTAAAAACCCGCAATTAAACCCTTGAGTCATAATCTCGAATTAATCCAACGAGGGTATAAAATATAAGAAAAGTCCCGCTTTTAAAACAACGATAAAACTCACAAAACGCTTTCCGGGACAATTAATACCATTCCAAAATATATGGGTCATAAAACGTAATCAAATATTGGCCCAAATTCCATAAATAAACCAACAAGGACACAATACGTAATATACATAAATATAAGATCAACTCGTATATAAAATCCAAAGTTAAAACTCGTAGAAACATTTTTTTAGGCAACTCATGAAGTTCCATAAACTTTGGGATATATTTTGAAAATAAAATCTGGGCCAAATCTGTAATTAATTCAAATCAGTAGGGCACAATCTACAAATTCCAGAAGAATGGGTCAAATCTGCAATAAACACAACTAATGGGTTCCAAATTGCAATAACACTAGAGTTTAGGGGGCCCGATTTAATTAGGGCAAAAGAGGTTTCTTCAACCTCTGTTACACGCAGCGGGTCTTCGCAGAGGAGGGAAAGAACGAGTCCGGCGGCGCAGGAAGGGAGGGAGTCCTGGCGGCTCAGCAGGCGGAGGAAGGGGAACGTCGGCGCCGGCAGTGCAGGCGGCCCTCCGGCGGAATTCAACGGTTGCTTATCCCCTCCTCGCGTCAGAAGGGAACAGAGAGCAGGGAGCGGAGCAAAAGAGGGCAACGTTCTCCGGCCTTCTGGTGTCCCGATTGGCTCGAGGCGGCGGTGCAGCGGCGCCTCCACAGCGTTCCGGCGAGTTCTGGTGGTCCGAACTCTCCCCCGATGGTTCACGACGGTGTTGCGGCCTCCAAAGGTCATCAACTGCTGTAGTAGAAGAGATATGAAAAGAGGGGAAAATGGGAGGCGAGAGAGAAGGATGTTGAGAGGGGAAGAAGATCCAAAGTATACCTGCAGTTCCTAACCAGGGGCGAAGAGAGGGAGGACGGCCAAGGTGGCTCTGCTCTTGCTGGATCGAATGTCACATGGTAAGGGGAGATGGTGAGTTGCAGCGTGAAGAAGCACAGAGAGAGAGAGAGGTGTTGGGAGATGGGGAAGAGAAATGTGAGAGGTTGGGTTGGGGCAACACAGTAAGGTGACAGAAGGACAGGCCGAGGGGTCACTTGCAGTTCACAGGAGCGAGGGGTCGGGTGAGCCAAAGGTCGGGGCATGAGGCTGCTCACCAGCCAGAAGAGAAGGAAGATAGAAAAAAAAAGAAAAAGGAAAAGAAAGAGAAGTAATAATAAATAAATAGAAAAAAAATAAAAATGGACTCTATTCCAAACGCTCGGAACGGGATTTCCGATTCGGAAAGATTTTTCGAACCTTTCTGAAAGTAAACCAAAAAATATGAATATACTCGGAAAGCTATTTTTAAGTCGTAAAAGTACTTTAAATAAAATATTAAATCTAATAAAATACCGATATAAGTAGGAAAATAAAAATCAAAAACGCGCCAAAATTTGGGGCGTTACATTAGATCCCCCTAAAAAGAAGTTTCGTCCCGAAACTTGATATACGTCGAACTTCTCGGTCCCTAAGGCCGAGGTATAAACTCATAACAAGGAAGGCTTAGACCTTCTTGTAACACCCCGAATTCTCAGAACTCGGAGCATTACTGGTTAGGACCTCACAATGGGTCCCGACCTCAGTTTGACAACAATATTACTAGGATCTTGCAACAAGACACAAATAAGAAAAACCGAAATTCATAAAATGTATATGAAAAAGGATGAATGCAACAAAGTCTAACAGCCTATCGTACTTAAACAACGGAAAAGACTAACTGTCTTAACAAAAGGGAAAGACAACAAGCAATAACCCAAACCCTCACTCTAAAGAGTACGGAGACCCAACTGACCACTACTTCCGGATCACTCAGCTGCTGTTCTAACCTGCGGTAAAACTAAAAACACAACAAAACAACCATTAGCTAGTTATCTCAACATTAGGAGAATAATAATAGCACATACACACACATAAAATAATAAACACTCATCATGCTTTCAAACAATTCATTTATTATCTTCATTTAAGTCATTCACTCTAATGATACTTATTTTGTGACACGAGGGATTCCCAAACCTCGCCTCCGCCCCCGTGTACCCATCAGGAGTGGATCCGATGCATCTCACCGTGTACCTGTATGGTCTGGGTATAGAGAACCTCCCAGTCTCCTGGCAGAGCTGGGCAGTGATGTCACGGCCCGTTATACATACACTTGGGCCTTAACACATAATAACAACGGTCGTCCTAACAAGTTGTTATTATAAACACACAACACACACACCACTATCGTCATCCAACTAACATCCAGAAACCAGCTAAGTAAGTCACAAGGACTTACCTTGATCAAAAATTGCTTTCTCAAATCTCAACTCGGCCGAACCCGTGGTAACTCAAACGCCTGTCAAATAAGGCATGTGGATCAAAATCACATCCAGATGTCCAACCTCATGCGAAGGAATTACGGAAAAAGCTCTCTTACGGTAAAAGACCATTTTACCCTTAGTGCCGAAAATTCTCAAAGTCTATCATTTAGTTCTAATATTTTCTTTTAGAACCTATGTCCATAATCTAGTTCTCATTGAAAATTTTGGTAAGGATTTAGTAAAGGTTTTATAAGAGTTATCCAACATTCTTTGTTTACACAAAAGTCGTTACGGTTCGACTTTGAGTTCATATACACGGCTTGGATAAGGGTATAAAATTCCGATATAAAAATCCTAGGTTCTCTATTGTATACATACTAAACATAGGGTTAGAGATCTCTCCAAAAATACTTATCCATAATCCTCCTATAAATCCCAAAGTTGAGCTAAAAGCTGAAATTTCCCATACTTAGTCTATTTTCCCCTACTGTAAAAAAATAGCTCAAGTTCTCTACTTCGGGACCTTATAAGTTCAAATCCGACCGTTAACTTTCTCCCAAATTTAAACACAGTAAACTAAGTATTTCAATCTACAAAATATCAAAAATTCAACGGTGGATTCTCGATCTAAGCTATAGAAATTAGGTTTTAAAGTCAGCAGGTCGAAGCTGAAATGTAAGGGTGCAGACGGTCCTAGGTTCGAGTCCCTCTGCTAGCATTTCCAAACATAAATATATGTCAAAGCCAAAAAAAAGAACATAGGTCTGCGGTTCAAATCTCATGGGCACAACTTCTAGCAACTCTATATCCAACATCTTCGGTTCTAAGCTTATGAAAAACATGTTCTAGTGATCTCAGTCTAGCCATACGAGATTGATGTTCACAGCCAAACAGGTACTTCTATTCATCCCTAACTCTAGACATCAACATTGATAAAAACATCTCAACTCTCATTGTATAGTGTGTAGAAATAAGACAAGAAGAAAGCTCTAGAGGCCCAGGATTTGCTGACCGTCAGTGAAGAAGCTTCCGGCGATGACTGTTGCCGACCGGAAGGGGCTTGGCTCACTTCTGCTATGCCGGAAACCTCGCTGGTAGAAGAAGCTCGAGGGTACGTGAGGATGAGCCTGCACAGGTCACCCGGGAGCTTTCAGATTGGATTTCTGGGGTTCAAAACGAGAAGAAGGATGACTGGCTTACCTTGAATCCGTGCGGTCTGCAGAGGGGTAGCATCGACTATGAAGGGGAGTGCAGGGTGGCAAGGGATGTCTAGTGTTCTGCGCCATAGGTGAGTCGCCTGACTCGCCTGCGCAGAAGGTCAAAGAAGGACTCGACCCTGGATCTGGCACCGGTTCGATGAAGACGTGTAGAAGGTCGGAAGGGTTCTTCAATGGCGGAAACGTGATGATACTGCTTCACCTGTGTTGCTGTGTTGCTGCATAGCGGGGACGGAAACCATATACAGCACCAGGGGAGGGAGGTGTCGGCGGCGGTGGCTCGTGTTGCTGCTGCTGCCTTCGTACAGAGAAGAAGAGGACGGAGGCGCGACTTGCTAGCGGCTGCTGTCGCCAGCGAAGAGGGAGGCAGGAGAGCACGGCGTGGCGGCGTGGCGGCGTGGCGGCGTGGCGGCGTCGTCTGTAGGGGAAGACAGAAGGGCTGCTGCGGTTAGTTTCTTCAAAATGCAAGGGAGGGGATGCAGTAGTGGTACGCAGCGGATGGGTAGATTAGGGTTAGATTAGGTTAGCTTAATTAGGTTTTAATTAGAGGTAAGAAAAATGGGCTGGGCTGGGCTGGCCGGCAGTCCTCAATACAATTGGGCCCACTTTTGCTTCATTAAAACGAGCTGAAACGAAACCCATTACTCGTATGGATCGGTAGGCATTCGCGGAAACATTTACGGAATTATATTCCGTATTAGGTAAATTATTATTTTTACTTTAAAGGTACGGAAATATCTCCGGTTACACATTTTATTATTTTATGTGAACTAAGGTCGCATAAAATGATAGAATTTAAAATTCATTTTAACTTTATTTAAATGTTAGAGGTTAGCGGATCGGAATCCGGTTAAATTCCGTATTAAACGGAGTTTAAAATTTTCGGTTATTACATCAGTGCCCTCTTAAATGAAGTTTCGTCCCGAAACTTAGAATGATTCTCTTAATCACACATTTCCTTTGGTATATTTTAGTTTTCTCGACATTTCCATTTTCTACTATGCAACTACTCAACCATCACAACAGACAAGTATCACATAAAACAGAATCACTCAATCCAATATAAAAACCTGAAAGATCAAACAACACAACATCCGAGTACTAACTCGTCGGTACAGGAGTAATCTCTAACCCCTCAAAGAACTCGGGATAGTTACGTTTAATACTCTCCTCAGTCTCCCAAGTGGCCTCATCAACTCCTCGTCTAGACCACTGGATCCTCAACATAGGTATCTCCTTGGACCGCAGACGTCTAGTACTGCGCTCCAAGACAGCTACTAGGTACTGTACAATTGTATGGTCAGGCTCAACTGTCAGGTCCTTGATAGCATGAATTATAGTCTATATTTTGGGGTTTGTTTGGACGTTTTATCTTTCATAATCTGCATGTTTGTATGTACATTATGTGATTTTACTACCATTTCATCTACCTTTGCGAGAATCGAGGTCTACACCTAGTTTCGTTGTAATTGCAGGTAATATGGTACGTTTTGCATCAAAAAGGAGCAAAAGGAGTCAAGAGTCATTTGGAGCTACATTCAGGAAGCACAACCATGGATTAAAGATTTACTTTGGACCAGTTTTGAGAGATTCTACATTCAGTTATGAATCACCTCGGTTGCCCAGAGATTCATCTCGACCGAGGCGATCCAGAGACGCCGACTCGACCGAGGCGAACACCTAGGACGCGGCGAGAATATTTTATTCTTGGATGAGATCTTTTAAATTGGAAAGTGATCTTATATTTTTGGGCTGGATTTCTGGAAGGAAGATCATATATTTAGGAGATCTATTTTGGAGATAAGATATATTTTATTAGGAAATTATCTTTTAAGATATTTCCTATAAAATTATCTTAAGAAAATATTTATATTAGGAGATAGGATATATTTTATTAGGAAATTATCTTTTAAGATATTTCCTATAAAATTATCTTAGGAAGATATTTATTTTAAGGAAATATGGATAGATTTTATTAGGAAATTATCTTTTTAAGATATCTTATCTTTGGAAGGGTAATTTTCCTATATAAAGGGTTGGATTTTCCACAATTCAACCATCTTCGGATCATCGAAGCCCGCTTACACCGAAATACAGGCTGCATACACCCGCTATCAGCGCAGCAGCCGCATCCTACTCCAATTTGGGAGAGAGTTGAAGAACCTTTTTGAAGGTTGAAGGAAGATTGAAGACTATAGCTTTATAGCTTTTTGGAGGGTTTTGTAAGATTGTCTTCAATTCCTTTCCTTGTTGTCTTGTCTTGTTGGATCATTATCCAAGGAACGATTTTGTGTGATATTTGATTCAGTTATTGAAGTGTTTTCATTAAATTCTTCTTTGTTCAAATATTCACCTTCTTCCCATATATTTAATACTTTCATTATGATGATGAGTGGCTAATTTCCTTGTGTGATTCTAGGGTGATTGGCTGAAGGTTGTGGGAAAAACAATGATAGAATGATCTTAATCACAGTAGGATCCTGAAAGTTCGAGTCTTTAACCTTAACCCTAAGCATCTCGTTCAGTCGATGAACATCTCGGCCGGGGTGGAAACTGGCTGACCGAGGTGGCTTATCCGATCCTTAACTGAGAGTTAATGTGTTAGAGTTTGCCAAATCCTATTCTTATTATACCTTTCTGGTTCAAAGCAAGCTTAGGATGAGACTTACCCGGTAATTCCTTAGTTTGTATACCAACGATCATAAGTGTAGGTAATAAAGGCTTGTCCTTTATTGGGGTTTGAGTGTGCTTCCATCCCATCTTTGTGAGTTAGCCTGAGACTTACCCGGTAAAGGTTGATTCTATTCCCTTAGATGGTGTGTTAGTTTGAGGTTATAGTTCTTTATCTTAATTCCTTGAGACTTACCCGGTAATAGGAGTTACGGTTTGGGATTAGTGTGTAGTGAGACTTACCCGGTGATCTACTCCACTTTAGAAACACCTTCCCCATGCAAAAACCTCAGCTTTGTCCGCTTATCTATAGATCTTGAGTTGGAACCACAACTAGATGCTTTAATCCCTAGAATTGCATGTTTGCTTATTTGACATCTTATTCATCTTTGATTGTATACTTGCTCTTGTGGTTAGCGTCAACACTAGCATACCGTATTGGACTTTGTTTCACTAAGTCCCTGTGATCGACCCCTGGAATTTTCTTGCTTTTACTACGATTGACCCGTACACTGCGGGTTCGCATCCTTGTTTTAAGCTTAAGTCTAGGGTTATAAATTTAAAGCTTGCACACACCGTTTGGAGCGAACAAGTTTTTGGCGCCGTTGCCGGGGACTTGGTCTAGACCGAGCCGGTACGGTTTGCTTTCGGGGCGCTTGCCCCTATTGCTACTAACTACTCTTTCTATGAGTTTTGTAGTTTTCAGGATTTCTGATGGCTATGTTTGATCCAGCCTGGATAGCAAGACAAAGTGCTAGGGCGGATTATTATGAATACTTGGAGGAAAAGTACTCCTTCTATTGGTTCAACAATGAATGGGAAAGAGAAGAAGCCATTCAGCGTGAACTTGCGATATGGGATGAGAAGAATGTCCCTAGAAAGACTTATGAGCAACCTCTTGAAGACTCTCTCGAATCTAGGTTGGAGAAGTTGATGAAGAAGGTGACGGAGCTCAAGGAAAGCACCCTATCCTATGCTAAGCCAGAAGAGGAGCATAAGGAAGTGTTGCACGTTTCGAGCATACCTCCAGTCAAACCAGAAGTTTCTCCTGAAGCTTTTGAGGTAGAAGATGTGGAAGATCTCGATCTGACTGTTGAGACCTCGGTCGAGGTGGAAGTGACCTCGGTCGAGATGAAAGAAGAACCTGCAGAACCAGAAGAAGCGGATGCAGAAGACTTTGACCAATTTACTGAGAATGTGGTCAAGGTGGAAAGAAGACTAGCAGAACTGAGAGAGATTTCGTGGGTGGATTATCAACCCAACACGAAACTTGTCTCGAACTTTGGAAAACTTTACAAGGTAATTTCTCTTACTCCATTTGAATTTCCTATTAAAATTTCTGAATTTTTCAGGAAAGCACCGGAGAGTTGGAGGTCTCTTCCGAAAGAACCTCCAAAGATCAAGATGAAGTCTTCCTTAAAATTTTTGGAAGAAGATGCTCCTTGGATCATGAGGAGTGGAGTTGGCAAGCACTACACCGCTAAGGCGATGAAGAGTCTCTTGTTCAAGTATGGGGTCCCTCGCATGCTAAGGACCTTGTACCATCCCCAAGCTATAGATGGGGAAGCTGCTATGATTCTCGAGAAACTGTTTTCTCGATCAAGGAAAGGATGGGACGCAAGGCTAGATTATGTCCCATTGGAGTGCAGGAAGGCTAGAAGGAATCCGGTGAGAATCAAACCGTACAAGCTTGTACGTGGGAGATCTTACCATTTGCCGGTGAAGTTAGGAACCGGAACCTTCTTGGAAGATTTTTACGGATGTGATGAGCACTCCACGACATTCGAAGTGCATTGAGTAATCCCATGCCGTATGGTCCAGCTAGCGACCTTAAACCAAGCGCTTCTTGGGAGGCAACCCAAGGTATTGCTTTCTTCTCCTTTTTCTAGTTTAGTTTAGATAGTTGCTTTGTTTTTGTTTTCCTCTAGACAACAACCAGGTATTCCAAAAGGAAGGATCACAGTTCAAGAGCTACACTAGAAGAACGAAATTTCGAGAAGTTGAGGAAACGAGCTTTACTGATATACATCTCGGGTACTGTCAGAACACCTCGACCGAGATGTACTTCGCCAACCGAGATGGTCTTATCTGGGAGCTGTTTCTTACTTCTTCATGCAGTTTAGCTGTGTTCGGTGCGTCATCCTTTCTTTCAGACTTTATTTACACCCACTGGGACAGTGTGTCCCAAGTATGGGGTAGTTGATGTATTATCTGATATTTTATGCTTCAGTTGCTTCTACATGTTTATCTGAGATTGCATGCATACTTACAGGTTATTTGATTGAGAAAAACGTCGAAACCGAAAAAAAAAATGGTTTTAAAAAAAAAATTTTTTGACCTCGACCGGGACAGTTCTGGCAAAACGAGGTGTTTCACCTCGGTTGAACCAAGAACATCTCGACCGAGGTGGCGTAACAGAGAGTTTTCGAAAACGATTTTTGTGTTACTTATCTGGATATGATCTCAGTGAAGATCTTGTTTACTGACTGGTTTTAAATTCTTTATATGTTTGAAATGTTTTATGATATGTTTAAGTTGCTAAATGCTTTGTTTGAAATTATTGGCATGTTTAATACTTTATTTTTATCCAAATTATGTTGAATTTGAAGGTTGACACCGCAGCATAAGTTCTCTCACGTTCTTCTTGGAAAGACCAAGGCAATTCATTCTTCTTCTTCTTCTTCTTCTTGATCATGCTTAGCCCCTCATATACATATTGCCTCCCTTTACCTATCCGGGAATTTGGAAGCAAGCGAAGTGGTGAAAGCAAGTCTAAAGTTGAGAAGTGGCTGAAAGTGAAAGTGTTAGAAAGCAATAATAGGTTTGGGGAAGTCAATCATGAAGATGAGTAACTCGGCACCATTCACATAGCCGGGTGTTTGTGTCTTGCCAAAGTCGGATTGAGCGATATTCCTAACGGGTCATGGTATGTGCATCAAGGGTTTGATGCATCTCAAGAAATTGATGATTGCGGATTTCCTAGGCTTCGGTTATTGTGCACCTCTGTCCATGCATCCCAAAAAGTAAAGTAAAAAAGTAAAGTAAAAAGAAAAAGTGTGAAATAAGCAAAGCTTATTGGTGGAAGGTGTTGCAAGTCAAAGTGGAAGTGAAGTTCATCCTTTTCCCGGATTCTAGCACCACATTACCTTACATACATCCCTACCCTACACGTTTCTTGACCTTTTCTTTTGAGAAGCCCTTGAGACCTTGAGCTTGTTGATTGACTTAGCGGTTTAAATCGGATTATACATGATTAATTTTGATAATTATGATTTATTATGCATTCTATGATTTTATGCAAAGATGAACAACTTTCTTATATTTATAAAATGTTTTGATCATATTAAATTTTTAATTCCAGGAAGTATTCTCTTAGAGTGATCTATGATAGTTGCACACCATAAAATGTTTTTGAAAGACTTTTTCATTGATTTTCTTGACTTATAATCCATTCTATCTTGATTTCTATATGAGGAACTTGCTTAGGGACAAGCAAGGGCTAAGTATGGGGTATTTTGATAGCATGAATTATAGTCTATATTTTGGGGTTTGTTTGGACGTTTTATCTTTCATAATCTGCATGTTTGTATGTACATTATGTGATTTTACTACCATTTCATCTACCTTTGCGAGAATCGAGGTCTACACCTAGTTTCGTTGTAATTGCAGGTAATATGGTACGTTTTGCATCAAAAAGGAGCAAAAGGAGTCAAGAGTCATTTGGAGCTACATTCAGGAAGCACAACCATGGATTAAAGATTTACTTTGGACCAGTTTTGAGAGATTCTACATTCAGTTATGAATCACCTCGGTTGCCCAGAGATTCATCTCGACCGAGGCGATCCAGAGACGCCGACTCGACCGAGGCGAACACCTAGGACGCGGCGAGAATATTTTATTCTTGGATGAGATCTTTTAAATTGGAAAGTGATCTTATATTTTTGGGCTGGATTTCTGGAAGGAAGATCATATATTTAGGAGATCTATTTTGGAGATAAGATATATTTTATTAGGAAATTATCTTTTAAGATATTTCCTATAAAATTATCTTAAGAAAATATTTATATTAGGAGATAGGATATATTTTATTAGGAAATTATCTTTTAAGATATTTCCTATAAAATTATCTTAGGAAGATATTTATTTTAAGGAAATATGGATAGATTTTATTAGGAAATTATCTTTTTAAGATATCTTATCTTTGGAAGGGTAATTTTCCTATATAAAGGGTTGGATTTTCCACAATTCAACCATCTTCGGATCACGCTATACCACCGATCAGGGTTTACAAGCGCAGCAGCCGCATCCTACTCCAATTTGGGAGAGAGTTGAAGAACCTTTTTGAAGGTTGAAGGAAGATTGAAGACTATAGCTTTATAGCTTTTTGGAGGGTTTTGTAAGATTGTCTTCAATTCCTTTCCTTGTTGTCTTGTCTTGTTGGATCATTATCCAAGGAACGATTTTGTGTGATATTTGATTCAGTTATTGAAGTGTTTTCATTAAATTCTTCTTTGTTCAAATATTCACCTTCTTCCCATATATTTAATACTTTCATTATGATGATGAGTGGCTAATTTCCTTGTGTGATTCTAGGGTGATTGGCTGAAGGTTGTGGGAAAAACAATGATAGAATGATCTTAATCACAGTAGGATCCTGAAAGTTCGAGTCTTTAACCTTAACCCTAAGCATCTCGTTCAGTCGATGAACATCTCGGCCGGGGTGGAAACTGGCTGACCGAGGTGGCTTATCCGATCCTTAACTGAGAGTTAATGTGTTAGAGTTTGCCAAATCCTATTCTTATTATACCTTTCTGGTTCAAAGCAAGCTTAGGATGAGACTTACCCGGTAATTCCTTAGTTTGTATACCAACGATCATAAGTGTAGGTAATAAAGGCTTGTCCTTTATTGGGGTTTGAGTGTGCTTCCATCCCATCTTTGTGAGTTAGCCTGAGACTTACCCGGTAAAGGTTGATTCTATTCCCTTAGATGGTGTGTTAGTTTGAGGTTATAGTTCTTTATCTTAATTCCTTGAGACTTACCCGGTAATAGGAGTTACGGTTTGGGATTAGTGTGTAGTGAGACTTACCCGGTGATCTACTCCACTTTAGAAACACCTTCCCCATGCAAAAACCTCAGCTTTGTCCGCTTATCTATAGATCTTGAGTTGGAACCACAACTAGATGCTTTAATCCCTAGAATTGCATGTTTGCTTATTTGACATCTTATTCATCTTTGATTGTATACTTGCTCTTGTGGTTAGCGTCAACACTAGCATACCGTATTGGACTTTGTTTCACTAAGTCCCTGTGATCGACCCCTGGAATTTTCTTGCTTTTACTACGATTGACCCGTACACTGCGGGTTCGCATCCTTGTTTTAAGCTTAAGTCTAGGGTTATAAATTTAAAGCTTGCACACACCGTTTGGAGCGAACAAGTTTTTGGCGCCGTTGCCGGGGACTTGGTCTAGACCGAGCCGGTACGGTTTGCTTTCGGGGCGCTTGCCCCTATTGCTACTAACTACTCTTTCTATGAGTTTTGTAGTTTTCAGGATTTCTGATGGCTATGTTTGATCCAGCCTGGATAGCAAGACAAAGTGCTAGGGCGGATTATTATGAATACTTGGAGGAAAAGTACTCCTTCTATTGGTTCAACAATGAATGGGAAAGAGAAGAAGCCATTCAGCGTGAACTTGCGATATGGGATGAGAAGAATGTCCCTAGAAAGACTTATGAGCAACCTCTTGAAGACTCTCTCGAATCTAGGTTGGAGAAGTTGATGAAGAAGGTGACGGAGCTCAAGGAAAGCACCCTATCCTATGCTAAGCCAGAAGAGGAGCATAAGGAAGTGTTGCACGTTTCGAGCATACCTCCAGTCAAACCAGAAGTTTCTCCTGAAGCTTTTGAGGTAGAAGATGTGGAAGATCTCGATCTGACTGTTGAGACCTCGGTCGAGGTGGAAGTGACCTCGGTCGAGATGAAAGAAGAACCTGCAGAACCAGAAGAAGCGGATGCAGAAGACTTTGACCAATTTACTGAGAATGTGGTCAAGGTGGAAAGAAGACTAGCAGAACTGAGAGAGATTTCGTGGGTGGATTATCAACCCAACACGAAACTTGTCTCGAACTTTGGAAAACTTTACAAGGTAATTTCTCTTACTCCATTTGAATTTCCTATTAAAATTTCTGAATTTTTCAGGAAAGCACCGGAGAGTTGGAGGTCTCTTCCGAAAGAACCTCCAAAGATCAAGATGAAGTCTTCCTTAAAATTTTTGGAAGAAGATGCTCCTTGGATCATGAGGAGTGGAGTTGGCAAGCACTACACCGCTAAGGCGATGAAGAGTCTCTTGTTCAAGTATGGGGTCCCTCGCATGCTAAGGACCTTGTACCATCCCCAAGCTATAGATGGGGAAGCTGCTATGATTCTCGAGAAACTGTTTTCTCGATCAAGGAAAGGATGGGACGCAAGGCTAGATTATGTCCCATTGGAGTGCAGGAAGGCTAGAAGGAATCCGGTGAGAATCAAACCGTACAAGCTTGTACGTGGGAGATCTTACCATTTGCCGGTGAAGTTAGGAACCGGAACCTTCTTGGAAGATTTTTACGGATGTGATGAGCACTCCACGACATTCGAAGTGCATTGAGTAATCCCATGCCGTATGGTCCAGCTAGCGACCTTAAACCAAGCGCTTCTTGGGAGGCAACCCAAGGTATTGCTTTCTTCTCCTTTTTCTAGTTTAGTTTAGATAGTTGCTTTGTTTTTGTTTTCCTCTAGACAACAACCAGGTATTCCAAAAGGAAGGATCACAGTTCAAGAGCTACACTAGAAGAACGAAATTTCGAGAAGTTGAGGAAACGAGCTTTACTGATATACATCTCGGGTACTGTCAGAACACCTCGACCGAGATGTACTTCGCCAACCGAGATGGTCTTATCTGGGAGCTGTTTCTTACTTCTTCATGCAGTTTAGCTATATCCGGTGAGTCATCCTTTCTTTCAGACTCTATTTACACCCACTGGGACAGTGTGTCCCAAGTATGGGGTGTTTATTGATGTATTTGACACTTATGTGACTTATGATCTATTATTTACCGGATATTCATGCTTTATCTGCATTTATATGTTTATCTGAGATTGCATGCATACTTACAGGTTATTTGATTGAGAAAAACGTCGAAACCGAAAAAAAAAATGGTTTTAAAAAAAAATTTTTTGACCTCGACCGGGACAGTTCTGGCAAAACGAGGTGTTTCACCTCGGTTGAACCAAGAACATCTCGACCGAGGTGGCGTAACAGAGAGTTTTCGAAAACGATTTTTGTGTTACTTATCTGGATATGATCTCAGTGAAGATCTTGTTTACTGACTGGTTTTAAATTCTTTATATGTTTGAAATGTTTTATGATATGTTTAAGTTGCTAAATGCTTTGTTTGAAATTATTGGCATGTTTAATACTTTATTTTTATCCAAATTATGTTGAATTTGAAGGTTGACACCGCAGCATAAGTTCTCTCACGTTCTTCTTGGAAAGACCAAGGCAATTCATTCTTCTTCTTCTTCTTCTTCTTGATCATGCTTAGCCCCTCATATACATATTGCCTCCCTTTACCTATCCGGGAATTTGGAAGCAAGCGAAGTGGTGAAAGCAAGTCAAAAGTTGAGAAGTGGCTGAAAGTGAAAGTGTTAGAAAGCAATAATAGGTTTGGGGAAGTCAATCATGAAGATGAGTAACTCGGCACCATTCACATAGCCGGGTGTTTGTGTCTTGCCAAAGTCGGATTGAGCGATATTCCTAACGGGTCATGGTATGTGCATCAAGGGTTTGATGCATCTCAAGAAATTGATGATTGCGGATTTCCTAGGCTTCGGTTATTGTGCACCTCTGTCCATGCATCCCAAAAAGTAAAGTAAAAAGAAAAAGTGTGAAATAAGCAAAGCTTATTGGTGGAAGGTGTTGCAAGTCAAAGTGGAAGTGAAGTTCATCCTTTTCCCGGATTCTAGCACCACATTACCTTACATACATCCCTACCCTACACGTTTCTTGACCTTTTCTTTTGAGAAGCCCTTGAGACCTTGAGCTTGTTGATTGACTTAGCGGTTTAAATCGGATTATACATGATTAATTTTGATAATTATGATTTATTATGCATTCTATGATTTTATGCAAAGATGAACAACTTTCTTATATTTATAAAATGTTTTGATCATATTAAATTTTTAATTCCAGGAAGTATTCTCTTAGAGTGATCTATGATAGTTGCACACCATAAAATGTTTTTGAAAGACTTTTTCATTGATTTTCTTGACTTATAATCCATTCTATCTTGATTTCTATATGAGGAACTTGCTTAGGGACAAGCAAGGGCTAAGTATGGGGTATTTTGATAGCATGAATTATAGTCTATATTTTGGGGTTTGTTTGGACGTTTTATCTTTCATAATCTGCATGTTTGTATGTACATTATGTGATTTTACTACCATTTCATCTACCTTTGCGAGAATCGAGGTCTACACCTAGTTTCGTTGTAATTGCAGGTAATATGGTACGTTTTGCATCAAAAAGGAGCAAAAGGAGTCAAGAGTCATTTGGAGCTACATTCAGGAAGCACAACCATGGATTAAAGATTTACTTTGGACCAGTTTTGAGAGATTCTACATTCAGTTATGAATCACCTCGGTTGCCCAGAGATTCATCTCGACCGAGGCGATCCAGAGACGCCGACTCGACCGAGGCGAACACCTAGGACGCGGCGAGAATATTTTATTCTTGGATGAGATCTTTTAAATTGGAAAGTGATCTTATATTTTTGGGCTGGATTTCTGGAAGGAAGGAGATATGCAGGATCATATATTTTACCTATTTTTATGGGAATATATCTTCTTAAGATTTATTATCTTTGGAGGTTTATTTTTCCTATAAAAAGGGTTGGATTTCCACAATTCAACCATCTTCGGATCATCGAGGCCCGCTTACACCGAAATACAGGCTGCATACACCCGCTATCAGCGCAGCAGCCGCATCCTACTCCAATTTGGGAGAGAGTTGAAGAACCTTTTTGAAGGTTGAAGGAAGATTGAAGACTATAGCTTTATAGCTTTTTGGAGGGTTTTGTAAGATTGTCTTCAATTCCTTTCCTTGTTGTCTTGTCTTGTTGGATCATTATCCAAGGAACGATTTTGTGTGATATTTGATTCAGTTATTGAAGTGTTTTCATTAAATTCTTCTTTGTTCAAATATTCACCTTCTTCCCATATATTTAATACTTTCATTATGATGATGAGTGGCTAATTTCCTTGTGTGATTCTAGGGTGATTGGCTGAAGGTTGTGGGAAAAACAATGATAGAATGATCTTAATCACAGTAGGATCCTGAAAGTTCGAGTCTTTAACCTTAACCCTAAGCATCTCGTTCAGTCGATGAACATCTCGGCCGGGGTGGAAACTGGCTGACCGAGGTGGCTTATCCGATCCTTAACTGAGAGTTAATGTGTTAGAGTTTGCCAAATCCTATTCTTATTATACCTTTCTGGTTCAAAGCAAGCTTAGGATGAGACTTACCCGGTAATTCCTTAGTTTGTATACCAACGATCATAAGTGTAGGTAATAAAGGCTTGTCCTTTATTGGGGTTTGAGTGTGCTTCCATCCCATCTTTGTGAGTTAGCCTGAGACTTACCCGGTAAAGGTTGATTCTATTCCCTTAGATGGTGTGTTAGTTTGAGGTTATAGTTCTTTATCTTAATTCCTTGAGACTTACCCGGTAATAGGAGTTACGGTTTGGGATTAGTGTGTAGTGAGACTTACCCGGTGATCTACTCCACTTTAGAAACACCTTCCCCATGCAAAAACCTCAGCTTTGTCCGCTTATCTATAGATCTTGAGTTGGAACCACAACTAGATGCTTTAATCCCTAGAATTGCATGTTTGCTTATTTGACATCTTATTCATCTTTGATTGTATACTTGCTCTTGTGGTTAGCGTCAACACTAGCATACCGTATTGGACTTTGTTTCACTAAGTCCCTGTGATCGACCCCTGGAATTTTCTTGCTTTTACTACGATTGACCCGTACACTGCGGGTTCGCATCCTTGTTTTAAGCTTAAGTCTAGGGTTATAAATTTAAAGCTTGCACACACCGTTTGGAGCGAACAGTCCTCATGGCTGACGACGTGTCTCGGGTTTGGTAGGTACTCTCTCATTTTTTATTTTTTATATTTTTTTTTTATTTTTATTTTTTTTATTTTAATTTTTTTTTTTTGAAAGTTCCCGACTATCGATTCTGAAATAATGATCTTAAACTTCTGTTGGCACTTTACTAAGTGTCTAATGCTCTTTGTAATACAAACTGCTTGGCTCGTTTTCCTCAATGTGACCTAATCGGAACGTTCCTTAATTAGTGGATTTTCACCTACTTCTTGTCAAGCTTTCAAATTTATATAACTCAAAACAAATCACACTCTCAAGTGGACCTTTTCATATAGTTCTCCAATTCCTTAACTTGAAATCATAGTTATCCCAACATTGATTTTCTTCATCTTTGAGTTATGGGCCTACCACGCTTCTGGTGTAACACCCATTAGTCACAATGGCATCTTTCTAAGGGGTCAACATGATTTATTCAACTCCCGCCTATACTTCCCTTCTAATACTAGCAAGATCCTCTTCAAATAGACCCTTATTCTCTTATTCAACCGTAGTCTGTTTTTAACCAACCAACAAGCAACTTCTAACCCGATTCTCTCCATATCCTTAGATCACCCCAGAAAGTTGTCATTGCCTACTTGGGGAATCCTCTAAGGCATCGGTTAAGTTACCTCTTAAATCCGCAGTCACTAATGTCTCTTCTTAACGATACCTACTCGTCAGTACCAACCATCACTTACACGTCCTCAGTTGATGTCGGTCAGTCTATAATTGACTTATCTCAATATCCCGGACTTACTCTTCTCATACCTATAATGACGTTAAATTCTTGGTGAGCATCATCTGCTCGCTTAATCCTTTCATGCTTCGCTAATTCATTTTATCTTCCACATTTCTGTTTCCTTAGACTAACTCCACTTCTCAAGCCCAATTGGGTCATTCATCTTGACATAAATAGTCCTCCCAAGTCTTCAACGATGACTGGCGAGTGTCTCGGTAGTTCTGATGACTTTAGTTATCATCCCTTTGCAGTTCCTCTTGAATGAACCGTCGGTGTTGATGACTTAGGTCCCGTGATAATTGAAATTACCTTGAACTTTCGACTCCACCAAGGCCGTTCTCATATATACATTCTTTCGCTGGTGTTACCGGCAATATTGCCTTCGTGAAACTCCGTTATTTCTGCTATAGGGCTTCAACTCTTTGATACCGGCATTGTAATTTCTTTCAAATTTTTATATCCTTGAGGAGGTCAAAACCTCTTCACACTTGTATAGTCTACATCTTGCTTCTACACTCCCTTGTAGGTATCCATTCCCTATACCTTAGATCCTTATATCCGGGTCGACATTTTATCTCTTTTGGTCTCTCAAACTCGTCTTGTGAATTCTTCTACTAGGTAACTCATCTTATACGTTCTTCTTCTCTACATTGGTCTCCAACTGTTTGTTGATCATTACTACCCATTATGTGTTGGAACTTCAGTTACTTGTACTCTTGCCTAGATTTCCTACGGACATCCTCATCTCGAGACTTTATTTAAAATTAACATGACCCGTATTTTGATACATGACTTTCCTTCTCACCGGTTAAGTTATACACTTGGTTTACACTTAATCCATCATAGTATCCTCAGTCCGATAGTATGATTTTCATTAAACATCTAATGGTACCATTTGTATACGACACATCAGATGCATATGATTTTCTCACCAATCAAATTTTTCGCATTGCATTTATTATGTTTTCCTTATACTCATGTCGCTTTACCTTCTTTAAATCTTTACCCCGTAAGATAGTTAAATCCCTTTGAGTTTTCTCGTACACGCTTTACGAAGCACGTTGGTTGGTCTTATTACTTTATCAACTCTTATGTCATCAGTCGAGCTTGAATTTTCATCGGAGTACCACCATTTCTCATTACTTTTATATAGACACATTTCGGTAATTATCTTATTGGGGTAATACCGGATCTATTTAACAACCTTTAGTCATTCAACTTTACTCCTTCTCATGTCTGTACTAGCCAACATGCAGATTCTATCTTCAATCACCTCACTACTCGATGAGACATATTACCAAGACACTAAGGTCATAATCTCTATGTTGCTGCGTCTCTATAACTGTAGTTATTCTGTGTGACATCTTTAGTCAAAAAGGCTTCCTCTGTAAACCTCGGGAGGGCACCATCAGTCTCGTATGTGTGGCATGTTAAGCACCTTCTGTCTTGATTGACGTTGGACATAATTAAAATCATCTGCTTCTTCTTACTCCTCTAGTTCTCCTTATGCAATCCATTAGTACTACTGTGAACTGTACCTTTTTCTTAGCCAGAAGGTAAGAAACTGCTCACAACTATTTCCTTAATCTCTTTAAAGACCTATGAGGTCATTCCCGGCCGTCAAAATCTTCTCCTTAAATTCTTAATTAGAGATATTGGCTTGAACTCGTTCCATGTTACTATTAAGGGTACTGGTACTTGTATCGGTTTAACTTTACAATTGTCGTCGTTGATCCTTTTGTAGATTCCCCATATGTTAGTAACATTCTTTAGTAAATCTGATGTTATTCTTCTTATCTACCAACCGGCATCCCTGGTCAACTCAGACGTGTGAATTCTCTGTTATTACTAGTTAGTCTGTAGTTGGTCTTCTACCAGATCGTAGACTTGCTTTTCTTCTATCTCTTTCGATGCGGATATACAAGGTGAAAATTTATCCCTTATAGGTTATCCGTTTATACACATTTAGCTCCTTCTACAATTTACACTTTTCATTTTCCTAAGTTATCGTCTACATGCAGCTCTTTGCAGGGAACCACTAGTATGGTTAACTTAAGTCTCTTGGTAATTGAGTAGTTATTATGATCCCTCAAGTCCATCATGATCATTCCCGCACATGCTTCTTCCTCGGTGGATGTTGTTTTGTAACATTACCTTCATGGAAATCCATTGTATCAATTTCAGACTTTTACTATCTTTGATACTTGTGTCGTGCTTTCCTTCAACATTCTCATGTCACTAAAGGAGTCAACCCATCTCCATGGTTATGAAATTTATTAATTTTTTTTGTCTTTTAAAATCGATCGTAAATCTCTTTATTGGTACTCCTTTAATCTTTTACATCCGGGTCAACACTCTATTTTCTACTCTCATGCTCATACTTGTCTATGGTGGCATCCACCTTGGTGGTAGTGTCCTTTAACCCGCCAAGTGTAGTTGTACTATACTTCGTTTGAATGGTGTTTTGATGTTGTCCTCTTCAATCCGCGCTCTTATTAGTCCTTACATGCATCTTGAGTTTCACCTCTCGTTGTCATACCGCTAAAATCCTTGTACGGTTTCCTATCACTTCTATTTGAATTGCTTGATATTCTTTCCTCGCCCGATTGTTCTTGTTGTTAACATCCTCTAGAAATCCTCAGCTCCTTAACCACTCGTTCTTCGGACAATTGTAGAAACCACCAGGGCGTCCGCCATAATGTAATGTTTCAATGTGGGGTATGAGTTCACTATCTTCTTACAGATACCCTTTAAGATCTCCAAACGTTTTATCATGAGGCGATGATCGCATCATGATAACTCAACTAAAGGATATTTCATATCCTCTAGGGTAACAACGTGCTACATATATATATAGATATTTATATAACATACATAATTGTACAATACTATAAGTCTAAACTAAGCATACTGAGATCCGCGGTAATAGTGGTGGTCAGCCGTACTTTTCTATCCCCAACCAGACTATGCATGCATTTGAAAACCAAAAGTCCTTTTTAAAACTCAGATCCCTTTTCGGGTTCTGCTCAAGTACTTATTCGGTCTTTCAGAAGATTTCAAGTGTCATTGTTGCCAACCTGGCTCTGATACCATGTTGTAACACCCCGAATTCTCAGAACTCGGAGCATTACTGGTTAGGACCTCACAATGGGTCCCGACCTCAGTTTGACAACAATATTACTAGGATCTTGCAACAAGACACAAATAAGAAAAACCGAAATTCATAAAATGTATATGAAAAAGGATGAATGCAACAAAGTCTAACAGCCTATCGTACTTAAACAACGGAAAAGACTAACTGTCTTAACAAAAGGGAAAGACAACAAGCAATAACCCAAACCCCCACTCTAAAGAGTACGGAGACCCGACTGACCACTACTTCCGGATCACTCAGCTGCTGTTCTAACCTGCGGTAAAACTAAAAACACAACAAAACAACCATTAGCTAGTTATCTCAACATTAGGAGAATAATAATAGCACATACACACACATAAAATAATAAACACTCATCATGCTTTCAAACAATTCATTTATTATCTTCATTTAAGTCATTCACTCTAATGATACTGATTTTGTGACACGAGGGATTCCCAAACCTCGCCTCCGCCCCCGTGTACCCATCAGGAGTGGATCCGATGCATCTCACCGTGTACCTGTATGGTCTGGGTATAGAGAACCTCCCAGTCTCCTGGCAGAGCTGGGCAGTGATGTCACGGCCCGTTATACATACACTTGGGCCTTAACACATAATAACAACGGTCGTCCTAACAAGTTGTTATTATAAACACACAACACACACACCACTATCGTCATCCAACTAACATCCAGAAACCAGCTAAGTAAGTCACAAGGACTTACCTTGATCAAAAATTGCTTTCTCAAATCTCAACTCGGCCGAACCCGTGGTAACTCAAACGCCTGTCAAATAAGGCATGTGGATCAAAATCACATCCAGATGTCCAACCTCATGCGAAGGAATTACGGAAAAAGCTCTCTTACGGTAAAAGACCATTTTACCCTTAGTGCCGAAAATTCTCAAAGTCTATCATTTAGTTCTAATATTTTCTTTTAGAACCTATGTCCATAATCTAGTTCTCATTGAAAATTTTGGTAAGGATTTAGTAAAGGTTTTATAAGAGTTATCCAACATTCTTTGTTTACACAAAAGTCGTTACGGTTCGACTTTGAGTTCATATACACGGCTTGGATAAGGGTATAAAATTCCGATATAAAAATCCTAGGTTCTCTATCGTATACATACTAAACATAGGGTTAGAGATCTCTCCAAAAATACTTATCCATAATCCTCCTATAAATCCCAAAGTTGAGCTAAAAGCTGAAATTTCCCATACTTAGTCTATTTTCCCCTACTGTAAAAAAAATAGCTCAAGTTCTCTACTTCGGGACCTTATAAGTTCAAATCCGACCGTTAACTTTCTCCCAAATTTAAACACAGTAAACTAAGTATTTCAATCTACAAAATATCAAAAATTCAACGGTGGATTCTCGATCTAAGCTATAGAAATTAGGTTTTAAAGTCAGCAGGTCGAAGCTGAAATGTAAGGGTGCAGACGGTCCTAGGTTCGAGTCCCTCTGCTAGCATTTCCAAACATAAATATATGTCAAAGCCAAAAAAAAGAACATAGGTCTGCGGTTCAAATCTCATGGGCACAACTTCTAGCAACTCTATATCCAACATCTTCGGTTCTAAGCTTATGAAAAACATGTTCTAGTGATCTCAGTCTAGCCATACGAGATTGATGTTCACAGCCAAACAGGTACTTCTATTCATCCCTAACTCTAGACAGCAACATTGATAAAAACATCTCAACTCTCATTGTATAGTGTGTAGAAATAAGACAAGAAGAAAGCTCTAGAGGCCCAGGATTTGCTGACCGTCAGTGAAGAAGCTTCCGGCGATGACTGTTGCCGACCGGAAGGGGCTTGGCTCACTTCTGCTATGCCGGAAACCTCGCTGGTAGAAGAAGCTCGAGGGTACGTGAGGATGAGCCTGCACAGGTCACCCGGGAGCTTTCAGATTGGATTTCTGGGGTTCAAAACGAGAAGAAGGATGACTGGCTTACCTTGAATCCGTGCGGTCTGCAGAGGGGTAGCATCGACTATGAAGGGGAGTGCAGGGTGGCAAGGGATGTCTGGTGTTCTGCGCCATAGGTGAGTCGCCTGACTCGCCTGCGCAGAAGGTCAAAGAAGGACTCGACCCTGGATCTGGCACCGGTTCGATGAAGACGTGTAGAAGGTCGGAAGGGTTCTTCAATGGCGGAAACGTGATGATACTGCTTCACCTGTGTTGCTGTGTTGCTGCATAGCGGGGACGGAAACCATATACAGCACCAGGGGAGGGAGGTGTCGGCGGCGGTGGCTCGTGTTGCTGCTGCTGCCTTCGTACAGAGAAGAAGAGGACGGAGGCGCGACTTGCTAGCGGCTGCTGTCGCCAGCGAAGAGGGAGGCAGGAGAGCACGGCGTGGCGGCGTGGCGGCGTGGCGGCGTCGTCTGTAGGGGAAGACAGAAGGGCTGCTGCGGTTAGTTTCTTCAAAATGCAAGGGAGGGGATGCAGTAGTGGTACGCAGCGGATGGGTAGATTAGGGTTAGATTAGGTTAGCTTAATTAGGTTTTAATTAGAGGTAAGAAAAATGGGCTGGGCTGGGCTGGCCGGCAGTCCTCAATACAATTGGGCCCACTTTTGCTTCATTAAAACGAGCTGAAACGAAACCCATTACTCGTATGGATCGGTAGGCATTCGCGGAAACATTTACGGAATTATATTCCGTATTAGGTAAATTATTATTTTTACTTTAAAGGTACGGAAATATCTCCGGTTACACATTTTATTATTTTATGTGAACTAAGGTCGCATAAAATGATAGAATTTAAAATTCATTTTAACTTTATTTAAATGTTAGAGGTTAGCGGATCGGAATCCGGTTAAATTCCGTATTAAACGGAGTTTAAAATTTTCGGTTATTACACTTCTAATCTATATACACTAAAACTGCTCCCACCATCATCACAATCACTATAACCGGACATAAAACTCATTACCGCACGTGGCACAAACAACATATAACATCACACATATACACAACTAAGGGAAGAACTAGGTCTAACCCTTCGATCTATCAATGCTACTAGCTCAGTGTAAAACTCAACCAAGGATATTATCCTCTAACTTCCTATTAGCCCCATAGGTTCTACGACGTCACTAACTCATCAAGACCGGCAAAACTTCTCGAGTCACACCTGTATTTCCTCGATTGATGCACATGAAACATCGGGCTACTCTTGGCGGCAACGCCAACTTTTAAGACACTTCTCCAACTCGCGCTAAGATCTCAGAAAAGTCGATATACCGGAACTCCACTTCCTTCTTGGGTCTTTCTCAATGCAGCACCAAAGAAGATCAAACTTCCAATCTACACTGCTGGCTTTGTTTCTTGTCAAACCAAACTTTGATGTTATATTTCCTCAATTCTTGTTGCAAGTTCCAAGTAACGAAGGAAGCACTTTACTCCATACTACTTCTATTAACAAGGCATGTATGCTATTACTTTTGCATTGCTCTACAATACTCAATCAAGACCTTGTCTTGAAGAATTACTTGTACACTTCATACCCATCATTCCTTAGAGCAAATCGAAACAATGGTACCAATAAATCTCCTCTTTAACGCTCAAAACTCTATTATCATTTCTTCTTCTCAATCAATACTTCGTTGTCATCTGGAGGAGATTATAATTGGTGTTATACAACTTCTCTCTTCACAGACTAGTGTCCTCTATAATACTTCAAATCTTCTTAATGGTAAATTCGCCTCCCGATGCTTTGGAATCCGTTCTATCTCGTGTTCCAGCTTTTCTTCTTCCATCACATATCGTAAGATATCGACACAACCTTGTCTTAACATTTGTCAAGTGGTCCACCCCAATCTATTGAGGTGACGTCCATCGAAAACGTGGTTTAATACATCCTTCATCTCTAAAACTCGTGTTCCAGCTTTTCTTCTCTCTTCACATACGGTTTCACACTTATGTGAAGTCATAAAGATCCTAACTGCAGGACTTAATCACGCCTTGTAACATATTAGTATTACCTTTCATATTCTACCAAAGCTTGCATCACTCCTTCGAGTAGGTGTAGAACTCACTCCCTTTTCTTATGTAACGTCCAATCGACCGTAGATGTTCAATCCTCAATCTTTCATGTACTTCTTGTACATCTCACATCGACTTCAAACTTCAAACTTTTGTCTTCCCTTACTATTGTCATTGATCCACCGCGAACACTCCAAGCTCTTGTTCCCGATCCTATATGTTCTTATATTCTTGTTTACTCTTTCCATCTACACACATCAAGAGACAACCCGCACTTGTGTGATTCTTAGTTGTCACCGATTAACTTGTATCTGACCTTCTCCAAAGTTAACGACTTACCCTCCTACCATACTTCCTGAAAGGATACCCTTTCGGGGTACTTTGTCTTATCTTCACTAGCTCATTTTACTCTGCTTCAACTCCGTTAGCTCTTTCTACGCCCCTCTCTTCCTTCCGCTTCTGTAAGATAACCATATCTACCCAACTCTCTCGTCTCATACGTCCCACCTTTATAGGCTTAACCGCTCTTCATAACGTTTTGCAAATGCACTCCTCAAATATTATGACATTAATCAGCCTCCATTCGCATCCTTCTTGATTGATAACTTAAGTTCTTCCATCCATCTCCTTGCCTAATCTTTCACCTTCTTGAAATCATCATCTACACATGCTTCCTCTTTCTTGGCGTTGTTTAGGCTTATCACCACAACAGAAACCAGTTGACTCCACTAGAGAAACTCTACCACGCAAACTTTCACCGTGCGTTTCTTCCCGTAATCTCTCATATTTCTGAATAAGTTACCCGCTTAGAATCTCGCAAAGATCGTCACTACACCCTCTGGTACCTCTTTTAAGCTTAACTTCCGGTTCTCGTCAATCTTTTCAAATTCTTGGACCACTCTTTTCATCTTGACTCTCATACTTAGGAGCGCCTATTGAAACTCGTCTTACTTAAGACGCCACTTTTATTCTCAAGCGAGAATGTAATCCTCTCTACTTGATTTGCACCTTGAGTTCATCGGCACCGTACTTGGAAAAACTTTAAGTTCATTGTCTCTAGTTCACTTCATTGTTACTCACCATCGCTTCCTTGAAACCACTCCCTACCACTTCAGATCGCTTCACTATTTGTATAGCTTCCATCTTGGTTTTGATTAAGTTGACTCGAGGTTCTCCTCTACTTGTTTGTCCTTCGTTACGCCATCTCTAATCTTCTTCTTCTTCGACGTCCTCTTTAAGGAGTCCGGAAAATCACCGGGGTGCTTGCGAAAACTTGATGCTTAAATTTATAACTTGAGCATACTTAACTTCGTATGTATACTATCCTAAGCCAAAAGGTGTTGTCCAAGGGGGCGATGATAGCTTTCTATCATCCTAGTTATAAGGTCCACTATCACTAATATGATATTGGCATACCATATGTTTATATATATATATAAAGATATAAATATCATGCTACTACTATAAACATAATATGTCCATAAACAATTTACAAATCAATATACAAGTATAGTCCAAAACATCCTAAGTCCACATATACATATCTACATATATACACATATATATATTTATATATATACATAATATAATAATCCATAACTACGTCGCCGAGATCCGCGGAGGAAGTGGTGGTCCCGTACATTCTACCCCAACTGACTCATGCACATGATTTGAAAACGAAATTCATTTCTTTAAAACTCAGAACCCTTGAGGGTTCTTTTTATTTTCTTATTCGGCCTTTAGAAGATTGCGAGTGCCATTGTTGTCAACCTAGGGCTCTGATACCACTTTTGTAACACCCCGAATCCGCGGGACTCGGGGCGCTACGGGTTGGGACCTCACAATGGGTCCCGACCCTTAGCCTGACAACAATTTCACCGGATCTTTCAACAAGGCACAAATGAAGGCCAAAACCAAAATACATTTTTATGCAATGTTATGAAACCCGAAAATAAAAGAAAGAAAAGACTTCAGCCGTTCTTACAACAACATCATCATAATATACAATAACAACAATAGAAAGACTCCAAAACCCAAAACATCCTAAGATGTACGGAACCCCGGCTGCCCACTCCTCCGGATCACTCGGCGGCATCCCTAACCTGCAAGTCGTCTACACAAAACGGTTTTAAACCGTTAGCTCACATTCTATGCATTATAAGAATAACATGGCACAAACACACACATGAGCACACCAAGCACACGAATATATGTAGTTTTGTTTTACGCGTAAAACTTAATCATATAGCACATTCTCTTGTAGGAAGAGCTAACGGAGTTGAAGCAGACTAAAAAGAGCTAGTGGATCAACCGTAAGATGAGACTCCCATTGTAGTTGTACATAGAATACCAAGAAATACATAAGGTGACCAACAATAGTAAGGGAAGACTGAAGTTTTGAAGTTTGAAGTCGACGTGAGATGTACAAGAAATACATGAATGATTAAGGTTAGAACCTCTACGGTCGATTGGACGTTACATAAGAAAAGGGAGTAAGTTCTACACCTACTCGAAGGAATGATGCAAGCTTTGGTAGAATACGAAGAAGGTAATACTAATATAGTATAAGGCATGATTAAGTCCTGCAGTTAGGACCTTCATGACTTCGCATAACTGTAAAACCTTAAAAAGATTATTAGAGCAAGTCTTCCGAATTCTGGAGATATTTTGGGCCTACTCTTGAAAAAGAGAGAAGATGTTTGACAAGTTGTCTCGGGATGGCAAACCCCTAAAGATGTGAAAGAAGTTACAAGTTTTCTTAGGTGTGTTGAGCTTTACCGAATCTGTGGAGACAGAAGTTGTATAACACCAATTATGGTAATCTACTATGAATGACGATGAAGTATTGAATGGGACGAAGAATTGGCAATAGAGTTGCTGAGAGTTAAGAGGGGATTCGTTGGTGCAACTGTTTTGATTTACCTTGAGGTATTATGGGTTTTGAAGTGGACAAGTCATTCTTCAAGACAAGGTCTTGTTCGAATATTGAGGAGCGATGTAAAAGTAATAGCATACCTGTCTTGTTAATGGAAGTAGTATGGAGTAAAGTGCTTCCTTCGTTACTAGTACCTTACAACAAGAATCGAAGAAACATAATGAAAATGCTACATTGAGAAAAAACCCGAGAAGGAATTTGAGCTCCGGTATATTGACCTTTTTGAAATCTTAGCGCGAGTGGGAGAAGTGTCTTAAAATTTGGCGTTGCCGCCAAGAGTAGAGAGTGTTCACCCGGTGTTTCATGTGTATCAATCTAGGAAGTACATGTATGACTCGAAAAGTTTTGCCGGTCTGGATGAGTTAGTGGCGTCATAGAACCAATGAGGGTAATAGGAAGTCGGAGGATAGTATCTTTGGTTGAGTGTTACGCTGAGCTAGTAGCGTTGATAAATTGAAGGGTGCACCTAGTTCTTCCCTTAGTTGTGTATATGTGCGATGCTATATGTTGTTGCACCCCATGCGGGAATGAGTTTTATAACCGGTTATAGTTATATTGCGATGGTGGTTAGAGTAGTATTAGTGTAGATAGATTAGAATGGTCTAAGCATTCCTAGTTATGAGTTCATACCTCGGCCTTGGGGACCGAGAAGTTAGACGTGTGGCAAGTTTCGGGACGAAACTTGTGTTTAGGGGGATCAGATGTAACGCCCCAAATTTTGGCGAGTTTGCGATTTTTATTTTTCGGATTTTATCGATATATTTATTAGCTTAAACATTTTTTTTAAAAGGTATTTTTATGACTTAAAATATAGTTCCCAAGTATATTTATATTTTTGGATACGTTTACGTATAACGTATTATTATTTTCGGAAAAGTCGGGAATGGTTTCCGATTCGGAAATCCCGTTTCGAATGCTTGTAATCGAACTTATTCTTTTACCCATTTTCATTTTTATTTATTTATTTACTTTTACTTTCCTTCTCCCTATTGCGTGTCTCTCTCTCTTGACCAGTCTCGTCACCTCCTGCAACCTACTCACTGCAACCATCTTTCCTCTCTTCTACTTTCCCTTCTCCCCAAGTGAAGAACCAACAGCTCCCCTGCATTCTTCCTCTCCTCACCCTCTCGACCCTTTGCCTTGCTATACCACTCCCTCAGCCTCTCAACCCTAGTGGCAACCGCCTCTACCCGGTACCAGCACCCTCTCCCTTCGTTTCCCAATCGGACCAGGAGCACACCAATCAAGCTCTCCCCCCCATCTGTTTCACCACCTCTTCCAAAGACTTATGCAACCAGGGCAATGGCGGCCTCGATCTCTTCCTCATCTCATACGAACAACAACCGCCCCCCCTTTTTGCAACCCTTTCTTGAATCTCTGTCGACCGGCACCGGATCACCCCTGCCCTTTCGTTTGTTGTAGCAACCACCACCGCTGAATGAAGCTTGAATCGCCGATCGAGAGCCCCGTCCTGCCCTGCCACCGCCTTCGTCTTTCTCCATCTCGAGTCGCCAGTGTCGACTCGAACCCGGACTCGCGATTTTCCACGCCTCTGCAGGCTGCAACCCTCGCCACTCGCCGTCGGTGCTAGCCGAAGGAACCTCGCTGCTGGAGCCTCGCCGGATGTCGGAGCCTGCTCAGCCCTCAACCGCCTCCTGCGCAACCAACACTTGCCTGGTGCTGTTTCCCCTCGCCTGCCCTAGCGCCGGAGTCGACGGTTGCCGCCGAGTGCAGCCCGGAGAGCGCCGGCTGCCCTTCTATCTTTCCCCTTCTGCGCGTTCTATCCAGAGGTTGAAGAAACCTCTTTTGCCCTAATTAAATCGGGCCCCCTAAACTCTAGTGTTATTGCAATTTGGAACCCATTAGTTGTGTTTATTGCAGATTTGACCCATTCTTCTGGAATTTGTAGATTGTGCCCTACTGATTTGAATTAATTACAGATTTGGCCCAGATTTTATTTTCAAAATATATCCCAAAGTTTATGGAACTTCATGAGTTGCCTAGAAAATGTTTCTACGAGTTTTAACTTTGGATTTTATATACGAGTTGATCTTATATTTATGTATATTACGTATTGTGTCCTTGTTGGTTTATTTATGAAATTTGGGCCAATATTTGATTACGTTTTATGACCCATATATTTTGGAATGGTATTAATTGTCCCGGAAAGCGTTTTGTGAGTTTTATCCTTGTTTTAAAAGCGGGACTTTTCTTATATTTTATACCCTCGTTGGATTAATTCGAGATTATGACTCAAGGGTTTAATTGCGGGTTTTTAACGTTGCTTTTGAAAATGAGTTTACCTTAGAATAATATATCTTATATATTACGATCAAATTTAGCTAATACGCTAAATTTGTGTAGCTTTGGTTTTAGGTCCGGAAGCGCCCGACAAAGACCAACGAACCCTTTCTTGACATCCGTAGATCGTTCTTCGCCTTTGACCGCGTGCGTGAGTATCTTCTTCCTCGATCTAGTTATGTTTAGTGGTGGAAGCATGCTAGGTTGGATTTAGCATAACTTAGGGCAAATGCCAAGTAGTGGCTTGGAACCTTAGGTAGGTGTTTGAGGATGAGTTGATGTTATAAGACTTGTGTGTGTTAATCTTGAATAAGTTATACGGATGTGAGCATTGGGGTTGACCTTGTGAGGTTTGGAGGTTGTGTGTACATATCGGTTGAGGTTGTTGAGATTGGGACGAGATCGAGTATCCTAGTTTGTGTAGTTCGTTTATGATCTTGCGAGATCGTTGGGACTAGAAGTCTAAGGACTTCTAGTATATGTGAGTGGTTGTTGATTATCGTGCCTTGTCTTGAACAGGCTTTGGTTATATTCTTTCGGAGAGTGTTATCGGTTAGCTTTGAGACAAGGTAAGTCCTCGGACTTACTTAGCCGCTTTTATGCCTTATTTGGATATATATGGTGGTGTGTGCTTTACCTTTGTTATAATCATGAAAATGGATTAGGATTTACTTGACCTTATTTATTGGCCCATCGTTACTACTATTATTATTATCGGGCGGTGACATCACCGCTCAGTTTCCCGAGGGAGACTGGGGGGATCTCTGCGACCAGGCCATACACGGTATACGGGCGGGCTTCTTCATCACTCCCACAGGGTATACGGGTTGGGCGCCGCCACACTCCTGTTGGTTACACGGGGACAGAGGCGAGAGTTATAAGACTCCGTTGACATTGTTTAGAGAGCAGGCCCACTACTGGTGGAGGTCGGTACGAGGAGGTGTGACTAGGATGGACCAGTTGCTGAGACTTGTTAGAGAGACTTTCTGCCCAGATTCGTTGAGGAGAGACCGAGTCCAGGATTTCTTAGAGGCTGGGTTTGAGGACGTCCCAGTTATCGATGCGATCCGACGTTTCAAAGCGGAGTTGGCTTTGCTGGGGCCCGCCGCACCTCCGGCGGACCAACATGTTTATCTCTTTTCTAGGAGATTGAGGGAGTCTACTCGGGCATACCTTGCAGGATTCCGTTGTGAGTCTTTGGCCGAGTACCAGGACCGAGCCTCGGCATACGAGAGAGACAGACTGGGAGCTAGGAGAGGGGCGCAGTCCGGAGGACCGGACAAGCGTCAGAGGACTGGACCCACTGGTTTGGGGGCAGGAGCCTCAGGACAGGGCCGTGGTCCGGCTCAGGGACATACAGGACATCCGCCTGCTACTCAGGCGTAAAACAAAACTATGTTGTGTGCTTGGTGTGAGAGTTAACGCGTAAAACAAAACTACATATAGCTTCACACATGCATTATAAGAACTACCACTACAAGAGAAGAACTAGCTTCACACATGCGCAGCGGAAGCGTGGTGGGCCCATAACCCACAGGTCCCAGGATCGAAACCTGACTCTGATACCACTTTTGTAACACCCCAAATCCGCGGGACTCGGGGCGCTACGGGTTGGGACCTCACAATGGGTCCCGACCCTTAGCTTGACAACAATTTCACCGGATCTTGCAACAAGGCACAAATATAGGCCAAAACTGAAATACATTTTATGCAATGTAAGAAAACCCAAAAGAAAACAAACAACGGACTTCAGCCGAAAACAATTACAAAGACCAAACGCCATACATGTGGCATACAATAATACAATATACAAAACTCCAAACGTGACTCCAAACAAAACCCTTCCTAAAATGTACGGACCCCGGCTGCCCACCCTTCCGGATCTCTCGGAGCATGCCTAACCTGCAAGGCAAACTACAACATTCGGTATAAAACCGTTAGCTCACATTCCAAGCATTAGAATTAAAGGGAAAGGCACAAACACAATTAATTCAACATAGTCACACAACATACTCAAAGCACACAAATCCGGTTTATTATCTTTATTTATTAAGTCATATCCCGTTCTAGTTCAACTTCTTTTGTGACACGAGAATCCTCCGAAACTCGCCTCGGTCCCTTCTTCCGGCAATGGAACGGTCGGATGCCTCCAACCGTCTAACCAGCACGGGCCAGTCGCCGAGATCCCCCTAGCTCTCACGGGGAGCCAGGCAGTGATGTCACCGCCCGTTATCATACACTTGGGCCAAATAATATAAAGGTCGGTAATCCTATTTCCGGTTTAGTTGTTATAAACAGTAAAATAATAAACACACACCACCCAACACACAATAATGCTAATACAAAGAATACGAGCTAAGTAAGTCCGAAGACTTACCTCGTCCCAAAGATAATCCCGCTATATCCCGCTCTCAGCTTCCCGCAGGAAGACACTCAACGCCTGTAAAAAGGCACACGATCAACATCTCTCTCACATGCTAGAAGTCATTAGACTTCTAGTCTCAATGATCTCGAAAGATCATAACCCATAACCATGATAGGATAACAACTCCTAAACCTCAGGATCTCACAAGGTCAACCCAAAAACTCAACACCCTACAATCCTCATAAGATAACATCAACACCTCAAGCCTTAAAACATTTCACAACCCTCAAACATTCATCTAAGGTCCGTAACCACTACTTGGTATTCACTCTAAGTTATGTTATATCCAACTTAGCATGATACTAATACTAAACATAACAAGATCAAGGAAGGAGATACTCACACGAGGTCAAAGGCGGAAGACGATCTACGAATATCGAGAAAGGATTTGTTGGTCTTTATCGGACGCTTCCGAACCTAAAACCGAAGCTAAGAAAATTTAGCTAAACGCTAAATTTGAAAGGAATATTTTGTGCATATTAAATATTCTAATGAAACTCTCTTTCAAAACCAAGGTTAAAACTCGTAAAAGCATTTTCCAGAAATTTACACAATTTTAGAAATTTGGGTCATAAACCACAAATTAAATCCTTGGGCCATAATCCGAAAATAATCCAACAAAGAGCATTATATATAGTGTATATAAATATAAGAATATCCCCGTAATTAAAATCCAAGGTTAAAAACCGCTAACGCATTTTCTGGGCAAATAATACAACTCTAGAAACTTGGGTCATATTCTGAAAATAAAACTTTGGTCATATTCTGTAATTTTAAACCTTGGCAATTTTCAGCAATTATATAAGCATTTAAGCAAGGGCAAAATTTTTGAATTCTAAAAGTTGGGACATAAAACGTAAAGGAGAAACACTGGGCAGATTTTGTAATTACTCAAAAACTAAGCGGCCCCAATTCAAGCACATAAAAGGGTTTCTTAACCCTACTCTTCAGATAATCGAATGAAGGCTGCGCAAGCAGTAGTAGAGGCCTCGACAGGGGCGAAGGGACGGCCTGGCGACGGCGGCTCTGATGAGCTCCCTCCGGTGGCTGCAGCGCCGATCTCTAGCGACCTCGACGGTGGTAGACGGAGGAGGCTTCACTGGTGGATTAGAGCGGCGAGGGCGGCCATTGTCGAGGCAGAACCGAGGCCGAGCTTGTGGAGTTCGGTCGTTGGAGCGGTTGCTGCAACGATTCCGGCGACGAGGCTCGAACAGGAGGAAGGAAGAAGATTGTAGAGGCGCGCCGGAGAGAACCCGCACGAGGCTGGAAGTGGAGCGCTGCTTCCAGATCGGCGGTAAGCAGAGGAAAACATCGAGGCAGGCAGGTGGCCTTAGTCTCCGGCAAGGCAGCCCCTCCGGCTCTTCCCTGGTGACTCGATAAGGACTCGAAAAGGTGGAGATCGGTGCCCTATCTGCTTGTTGCCGACAAGCACAAGGTCCGTTGAGTGAATGCTGCGATTTGAGAAAGAGGGAGAGGTTTACAGGGCTGCTTGCTTGTGAGTATTCCAGAGAAGGGAGATGGAGGGTGAGATTGAGAGTGCAGGGTGTTAGGAGAGTTGGGGTGGGTTTGCTGCCAATCACAGTGGGGTGAAGGGGCTGGAGAGAAGCAATGGAGGGAGGCTAAGAGCTGAAAACAGAGGGTCTTAAGGGTCAATTTCAGGCGTGAGGATGAGGAGGTGAAGCAGGGATGGGCTGGGAAAAACGAGAGGTCGACGAGCCTGCAGGCCTAGGGAGGCTAGGCGGGTCTGGCGCAAGGCAACTCAGCTGCTACTGTCACGAAGGAAAGAACAAAAGGAAAGAAAAAGCAAGGGAGGGCTGAAAGGGGAAAAGGGCCAAAACTCAGCCCTGGCTGGGTTCGAGCCCGCGACCTCCGGGTCATAGTAAGGAGGGAAAAGAAGAAATAAAAAAAATGAACCAGATACAAGTTACTCGAAACGAGATTATCGGATCGGAGAACTTTTCCGAACTTTCCTTGCAAAATAAAATATGGGAAAAATATGTGGATCGAATATATATAAATTAACTCGCATAATATACTTTGAAATACAAAAATCATTCTCTCAATTTGTTTTCCGAGATTATAGGATAGTTTAAACATGGATAATAAAATGTATCTGCGTATGTATACATATATACTCATAAAATTTAATTTACGACGTAAAATACATAAAATATATATACGCTATTAAAATGTCGATAAAAGCCGGAACGAATAAAAAATCTTAACGCACCAAAATTTGGGGTGTTACATTAGATCCCTCTCAAAATAAGTTTCGTCCCGAAACTTGCAATACGCCAAACTTCTCGGTTCCTAAGGCCGAGGTATGAACTCTCACACTAAGAAGGCTTAGACTTTCTAATCTACACATATAAACTACTCGAACTACCACTACAAGATATATCCAATCATATAGCACATTCCCGCACGGGGCAAAACTACATATAGCTTCACACATGCACAACTCAACCAAGAGAAGAACTAGGTCTAACCCGACGATTCTATCGATGCTACTAGACCCGCGTAAAACTAAACCAAAGATGCTATCATTTGTCATGTTGTGTGCTTGGTGTGCTCATGTGTGCTTGGTGTGAGAGTTAACGCAGATATATCAGATACAAGCTAGTTTTGTTTTACGCGTAAAACTATGTAGTTTTTAGTCTGCTTCTCTTGTAGTGGTAGTTCTTATAATGCATGGATAATAAAATGTATCTGCGTCTGCTTCAACTCCGTTAACTCTCACACCAAGCACACAAACACATGCTCTGATACCACTTTTGTAACACCACGAATCCGCGGGACTCGGGGCGCTACGGGTTGGGACCTCACAATGGGTCCCGACCCTTAGCCTGACAACAATTTCACCGGATCTTTCAACAAGGCACAAATGAAGGCCAAAACCAAAATACATTTTTATGCAATGTTATGAAACCCGAAAATAAAAGAAAGAAAAGACTTCAGCCGTTCTTACAACAACATCATCATAATATACAATAACAACAATAGAAAGACTCCAAAACCCAAAACATCCTAAGATGTACGGAACCCCGGCTGCCCACTCCTCCGGATCACTCGGCGGCATCCCTAACCTGCAAGTCGTCTACACAAAACGGTTTTAAACCGTTAGCTCACATTCTATGCATTATAAGAATAACATGGCACAAACACACACATGAGCACACCAAGCACACAACATGATCATTTATTACATAGTATCTTTTTAGGTTATTCCATATCTAATTCATTGGTTTAAAGTGTGACACGAGAGTCTTATAACTCTCGCCTCTATCCCCGTGTAACCAACAGGAGTGTGGCGGCGCCCAACCCGTATACCCTGTGGGAGTGATGAAGAAGCCCGCCCGTATACCGTGTATGGCCTGGTCGCAGAGATCCCCCCAGTCTCCCTCGGGAAACTGAGCGGTGATGTCACCGCCCGATAATAATAATAGTAGTAACGATGGGCCAATAAATAAGGTCAAGTAAATCCTAATTCATTTTCATGATTATAACAAAGGTAAAGCACACACCACCATATATATCCAAATAAGGCATAAAAGCGGCTAAGTAAGTCCGAGGACTTACCTTGTCTCAAAGCTAACCGATAACACTCTCCGAAAGAATATAACCAAAGCCTGTTCAAGACAAGGCACGATAATCAACAACCACTCACATATACTAGAAGTCCTTAGACTTCTAGTCCCAACGATCTCGCAAGATCATAAACGAACTACACAAACTAGGATACTCGATCTCGTCCTAATCTCAACAACCTCCAAACCTCACAAGGTCAACCCCAATGCTCACATCCGTATAACTTATTCAAGATTAACACACACAAGTCTTATAACATCAACCCATCCTCAAACACCTACCTAAGGTTCCAAGCCACTACTTGGCATTTGCCCTAAGTTATGCTAAATCCAACCTAGCATGCTTCCACCACTAAACATAACTAGATCGAGGAAGAAGATACTCACGCACGCGGTCAAAGGCGAAGAACGATCTACGGATGTCGAGAAAGGGTTCGTTGGTCTTTGTCGGGCGCTTCCGGACCTAAAACCAAAGCTACACAAATTTAGCGTATTAGCTAAATTTGATCGTAATATATAAGATATATTATTCTAAGGTAAACTCATTTTCAAAAGCAAACGTTAAAAACCCGCAATTAAACCCTTGAGTCATAATCTCGAATTAATCCAACGAGGGTATAAAATATAAGAAAAGTCCCGCTTTTAAAACAACGATAAAACTCACAAAACGCTTTCCGGGACAATTAATACCATTCCAAAATATATGGGTCATAAAACGTAATCAAATATTGGCCCAAATTCCATAAATAAACCAACAAGGACACAATACGTAATATACATAAATATAAGATCAACTCGTATATAAAATCCAAAGTTAAAACTCGTAGAAACATTTTTTTAGGCAACTCATGAAGTTCCATAAACTTTGGGATATATTTTGAAAATAAAATCTGGGCCAAATCTGTAATTAATTCAAATCAGTAGGGCACAATCTACAAATTCCAGAAGAATGGGTCAAATCTGCAATAAACACAACTAATGGGTTCCAAATTGCAATAACACTAGAGTTTAGGGGGCCCGATTTAATTAGGGCAAAAGAGGTTTCTTCAACCTCTGGATCGAACGCGCAGAAGGGGAAAGATAGAAGGGCAGCCGGCGCTCTCCGGGCTGCACTCGGCGGCGACCGTCGACTCCGGCGCTAGGGCAGGCGAGGGGAAACAGCACCGGGCAAGTGTTGGTTGCGCAGGAGGCGGTTGAGGGCTGCACAGGTGGCGATTGAGGGTTGAGCAGGCTCCGACATCCGGCGGCGAAGGTGGAGGCTAGGGCAAGGCGACTCCACAGCGGCCTTCGCTACACAAAACCAGGGGCGGCCGAATTATGCAGAGAAGGAGAGGAAAAGAGGAAGGAGGGAGAGATATATGCGGTCACTCACCGATCCGGCAGCCCAGGCGGCTCGAGACGGGGCGAGGCGGCGTCTGCTCTTCCCGGCGGCTCCTAGCGGCGTTGCGGGCTGCTGTGGCTCAGATCGAGAATAGAGGAGAGGAGGAGAGTGAGATGAGAGCAGGGAGAGATGGAGAGAAGGTGAGGTTGAGAGAAGAGGGAGACAGCCTGGGCGGGTGGTCATCATAGGAGGAGGGCGAGAGGTCGCGGGCAGACTGCAGGACGGGGAGCGAGGGGTCGGGTTGCTGTGCCCTAGCCCAGGCGGAAAGCTGCAGCAGCTTCTCACCAACCGAAACAAACAAGGCAGATGAAGACAAGAAGAAAAGAAGAAAAAGGAAAAAGAAAAGAAAATAAGAAGAAAAGAAATTATAAAGGATGGGCTCGATTAAAAACATTTGGAACGGGATTTCCGATTCGGAAAGATTTTTCGAACCTTTCTGAAAGTAAACCAAAAAATATGAATATACTCGGAAAGCTATTTTTAAGTCGTAAAAGTACTTTAAATAAAATATTAAATCTAATAAAATACCGATATAAGTAGGAAAATAAAAATCGAAAACGCGCCAAAATTTGGGGCGTTACACAAGAATAGAAACACATAGATGTTACTTGTGGATCATACACCGACCTTAGCTATCTTCACTAATTGATCATAGTTGTCGTGTCCATAGAAAAATGGCTCCATCCGATATATTATTGTAACAAAAAAACTCATTAAGTATCCATGACTAGTAAGCAGAATATTTCAATTTTAACTGGAAAAGACAAGAACAGAAACACATAGATGTTACTTGTGGATCATACACCGACCTTAGCTATCTTCACTAATGGATCATAGTTGTCGTGTCCATAGAAAAATGGTTCCTTCCGATATATTATTGTAACAAAACAAACTCATTAAGTAACTATGACTAGCAAGCAGCATATTTCAATTTTTACTAGAAAAGACAAGAACAGAAACACATAGATGTTACTTGTGGATCATACACCGACCTTAACTATCTTCACCAATTGATCATGGTTGTCGTGTCCATAGAAAAATGGCTCGTTCCGATAAATTATTGTAACAAAAAAAACTCATTAAGTATCTATGACTAGCAAGTAGAATATTTCAATTTTACTAGAAAAGACAAGAACAGAAACACATAGATGTTACTTGTGGATCATACACTGACCTTAGCTATCTTCACTAATTGATCATAGTTGTCGTGTCCAAAAAAAAATGGCTCCATCCGATATATTATTGTAACAAAAAAAACTCATTAAGTATCTATGACTAGCAAGTAGAATATTTCAATTTTAACTAGAAAAGATAAGAACAGAAACACATAGATGTTACTTGTGAATCATACACCGACCTTAGCTATCTTCACCAATTGATCATGGTTGTCGTGTCCATAGAAAAATGGCCCGTTCCGATATATTATTGTAACAAAAAAAACTCATTAAGTATCTATGACTAGCAAGCAGAATATTTCAATTTTACTGGAAAAGACAAGATGTAACACCCCGAATCCGCGGGACTCGGGATGCTACGGGTTGGGACCTCACAATGGGTCCCGACCCTTAGCCTGACAACAATTTCACCGGATCTTGCAACAAGGCACAAATGAAGGCCAAAACCAAAATACATTTTTATGCAATGTTATGAAACCCGAAAATAAAAGAAAGAAAAGACTTCAGCCGTTCTTACAACAACATCATCATAATATACAATAACAACAATAGAAAGACTCCAAAACCCAAAACATCCTAAGATGTACGGAACCCCGGCTGCCCACTCCTCCGGATCACTCGGCGACATCCTTATCCTGCATATCAACTACAACAATCGGTATAAAACCGTTAGCTCACATTCTATGCATTATAAGAATAACATGGCACAAACACACACATGAGCACACCAAGCACACAACATGATCATTTATTACATAGTATCTTTTTAGGTTATTCCATATCTAATTCATTGGTTTAAAGTGTGACACGAGAGTCTTATAACTCTCGCCTCTATCCCCGTGTAACCAACAGGAGTGTGGCGGCGCCCAACCCGTATACCCTGTGGGAGTGATGAAGAAGCCCGCCCGTATACCGTGTATGGCCTGGTCGCAGAGATCCCCCCAGTCTCCCTCGGGAAACTGAGCGGTGATGTCACCGCCCGATAATAATAATAGTAGTAACGATGGGCCAATAAATAAGGTCAAGTAAATCCTAATTCATTTTCATGATTATAACAAAGGTAAAGGCACACACCACCATATATATCCAAATAAGGCATAAAAGCGGCTAAGTAAGTCCGAGGACTTACCTTGTCTCAAAGCTAACCGATAACACTCTCCGAAAGAATATAACCAAAGCCTGTTCAAGACAAGGCACGATAATCAACAACCACTCACATATACTAGAAGTCCTTAGACTTCTAGTCCCAACGATCTCGCAAGATCATAAACGAACTACACAAACTAGGATACTCGATCTCGTCCTAATCTCAACAACCTCAACCGATATGTACACACAACCTCCAAACCTCACAAGGTCAACCCCAATGCTCACATCCGTATAACTTATTCAAGATTAACACACACAAGTCTTATAACATCAACCCATCCTCAAACACCTACCTAAGGTTCCAAGCCACTACTTGGCATTTGCCCTAAGTTATGCTAAATCCAACCTAGCATGCTTCCACCACTAAACATAACTAGATCGAGGAAGAAGATACTCACGCACGCGGTCAAAGGCGAAGAACGATCTACGGATGTCGAGAAAGGGTTCGTTGGTCTTTGTCGGGCGCTTCCGGACCTAAAACCAAAGCTACACAAATTTAGCGTATTAGCTAAATTTGGTCGTAATATATAAGATATATTATTCTAAGGTAAACTCATTTTCAAAAGCAAACGTTAAAAACCCGCAATTAAACCCTTGAGTCATAATCTCGAATTAATCCAACGAGGGTATAAAATATAAGAAAAGTCCCGCTTTTAAAACAACGATAAAACTCACAAAACGCTTTCCGGGACAATTAATACCATTCCAAAATATATGGGTCATAAAACGTAATCAAATATTGGCCCAAATTCCATAAATAAACCAACAAGGACACAATACGTAATATACATAAATATAAGATCAACTCGTATATAAAATCCAAAGTTAAAACTCGTAGAAACATTTTTTTAGGCAACTCATGAAGTTCCATAAACTTTGGGATATATTTTGAAAATAAAATCTGGGCCAAATCTGTAATTAATTCAAATCAGTAGGGCACAATCTACAAATTCCAGAAGAATGGGTCAAATCTGCAATAAACACAACTAATGGGTTCCAAATTGCAATAACACTAGAGTTTAGGGGGCCCGATTTAATTAGGGCAAAAGAGGTTTCTTCAACCTCTGTTACACGCAGCGGGTCTTCGCAGAGGAGGGAAAGAACGAGTCCGGCGGCGCAGGAAGGGAGGGAGTCCTGGCGGCTCAGCAGGCGGAGGAAGGGGAGCGTCGGCGCCGGCAGTGCAGGCGGCCCTCCGGCGGAATTCAACGGTTGCTTATCCCCTCCTCGCGTCAGAAGGGAACAGAGAGCAGGGAGCGGAGCAAAAGAGGGCAACGTTCTCCGGCCTTCTGGTGTCCCGATTGGCTCGAGGCGGCGGTGCAGCGGCGCCTCCACAGCGTTCCGGCGAGTTCTGGTGGTCCGAACTCTCCCCCGATGGTTCACGACGGTGTTGCGGCCTCCAGAGGTCATCAACTGCTGTAGTAGAAGAGATATGAAAAGAGGGGAAAATGGGAGGCGAGAGAGAAGGATGTTGAGAGGGGAAGAAGATCCAAAGTATACCTGCAGTTCCTAACCAGGGGCGAAGAGAGGGAGGACGGCCAAGGTGGCTCTGCTCTTGCTGGATCGAATGTCACATGGTAAGGGGAGATGGTGAGTTGCAGCGTGAAGAAGCACAGAGAGAGAGAGGTGTTGGGAGATGGGGAAGAAAAATGTGAGAGGTTGGGTTGGGGCAACACAGTAAGGTGACAGAAGGACAGGCCGAGGGGTCACTTGTAGTTCACAGGAGCGAGGGGTCGGGTGAGCCAAAGGTCGGGGCATGAGGCTGCTCACCAGCCAGAAGAGAAGGAAGATAGAAAAAAAAAGAAAAAGGAAAAGAAAGAGAAGTAATAATAAATAAATAGAAAAAAAATAAAAATGGACTCTATTCCAAACGCTCGGAACGGGATTTCCGATTCGGAAAGATTTTTCGAACCTTTCTGAAAGTAAACCAAAAAATATGAATATACTCGGAAAGCTATTTTTAAGTCGTAAAAGTACTTTAAATAAAATATTAAATCTAATAAAATACCGATATAAGTAGGAAAATAAAAATCGAAAACGCGCCAAAATTTGGGGCGTTACATTACAGAGGAAGCCTTTTTGACTAAAGATGTCACACAGAACAACTACAGTTATAGAGACGCAGCAAACATAGAGATTATGACCTTAGAGTCTTGATAATATGTCTCATCGAGTTGTGAGGTGATTGAAGATAGAATATGCATGTTAGCTAGAATAGACATGAGGAGGAGTAAAGTTGAATGACTAAAGGTTGTTAAATAGATCCGATATTACCCAATAAGATAACTTCCTAAAGATGTCTATATAAGAGTAATGTGAAAAGGTGGTACTCCAATGAAAATTCAAGCTGGATAGGAGACATAAGAGTTGATGAAAGTAATAAGACCAACCAACGTGGTTCGTAAAGCGAATACGAGAAAACTCAAAGGGGTAACTATCCTACTGCGGGGGTAAATATTTAAAGAAGGTGAAGCGACACAAGCATAAGGACAACATAATAAATGCGAGTCAAGAACTTTGATTTTTGAGAAAACCATATACAACTGAGGTTTCTTATGCAAATGGTACCGATAGGTGTTTAACAAAAGTCATGCACATCGGACCGATAATGCTTGGATGGATAAAGTGTAAACCAAAAGAATAACTTAACCAATAAGAAGGACAGTCATGTATCAAAAGGCGAGTCTTGCTAAATTGGAATAAAATGTTGAGATGAGGATGCCTTTGTAAAATATATGCAAGAATACAACGTAACTGAGGTTCCAAAATGAAATGAGCAATAATGATCAACGGAAAGTTGAGACCGATTCAGGGAAGGAAATTGTTATAAGACGATTCACCTAGTAAAGGAGTTCACAAGACAAGCTTGAGAGACCAAAAGAGATAAATGTCGATCCGGATATGAGGGTCTAAGGTGCATGGAAGGGATACATACAATAGAATGTAGAAGCAAAATGTAGACTTTACAAGTGTGCCGAGGTTTTGACCTCCTCAAAGATATAGGAATTTGGAAGAAATCGCAGTGCCGGTATGAAAGAATCGAAGCCTGTAGCGGAAACAACGGAGTTTCCTGAAGACAATATTGCCGGTGACACCAGCGAAGGAATGTATATATGAGAACGGCCTTGGTGGACTCGAAAATCCAAGGTAAACCCAATTATCACGGGACCTAAGTCATCAACACCGACGGTCCATGCAAAGGGAACTGCAAGGGGATGATAACTAAAGTCATCAGAACTACAAAGACACTTACCAACTATCGTTGAAGACTTGGAATCACTATTAAGGTCAAGATGAATGACCCAGTTGGGCTCGAGAAGTAGAGTTAGTCTAAGGAAACAAAAGTGTGGAAGATAAAACAAATTAGCAAAGTATGAAAGGATTAATCGAGCAGATGATTCTCACCAAGAATTTAACGCAGTATAGTTATGAGAAGAGTAAGTCCGGGATATAGAGATAAGTCAATTATAGACTGACCGACGTCAACTGAGAACGTGTAAGTGTTGGTTGGTACTGACGAGTACGGTACCGTTAAGAAGAGACATTAGTGAATGCGGATTTAAGAAGTAACTTTACCGATGCCTTGGAGGATTTCCAAGTAGGCTACGACAACCCTCTGGGATGATCTAAGGATATGAAGAAAAATCGAGTTAGAGGTTGCTTACTGGTTGGTTAAGAACAGACTACGGTTGAGTAAGAGAGTAAGGCTCTGTTTGAAGAGGATCTTGCTAGTATTAGAAGGGAAGTATAGGCGGGAGTTGGGTACATCATGTTGACCCTCAAAAAGACGCCATTGTGACTAATGGGTGTTACCCTAGAAGCGTGGTAGGCCCATAACCCACAGATGAAGAAAATCAATGTTAGGAACTATGATGTCAAGTTAAGGAATTAGAGATCCTTATGAAAAGGGTCACTTGGGTGTGTGTTTTGTTTTGAGTTATATAAATTTGAAAGCTTGACAAGAAATAGGTGATGAGGTATTAACCACCTATTAAAGTGTCGGGAGATGTCTTAGATCATTGTTTCAGAATTTATAGACGGGATCTTCCGAAAAGTCGGGAGCAAATGGATTCAATAGAAAGAAGGAAGTTTATTGTTATTTTAGTAGTCGCCAAAAGATTTAGAGGTGAGTTTAGAAAGGGAACCGTTGATATATATAAACTGATTGAGTTCGATTGACACTATTACCCATACTAGCGGTTGTACGCCACCGTTCCCCATGCCTTAGTGAGAGAATACATTCCGGATCCGAGACACGTCATCAGCCATGAGGATCTGACAGTTGAGCCTGACCATACATTTGTAGAGTACCCAGTAGCTGTCTTGGAATGCAGTACCAGACGTTTGCGATCCAAGGAGATACCTATGCTGAGGATCCAGTGGTCTAGGAGAGGAGCTGATGAGGCCACTTGGGAGACTGAGGAGAGTATTAGACGTAACTATCCCGAGTTCTTTGTGGGGTTAGAGGTTACTTCTGTGTGACGAGTTAGTACTCGGATGTTGTGTTGTTTGACCTTTCAGGTTTTCATATTGATTTGAGTGATTTTGTTTTTTTTTGTGGTACTTGTTTGTTTGATGCCTGAGTAGCTGCATGGTAGAAAACGAAAATGTCGAGAAAACTAAAATATACCGAAAGAAATGTGTGAGTAAGAGAAACATTCTAAGTTTCGGGACGAAACTTCTTTTAAGGGGGCACTGATGTAATAACCGAAAAATTTAAGTTCCGGTAAATTGAAATTAACCAAAGTCCGATGCGACAATCGTAAATAAATAAATAAGTAAAATAAAAAGAGGTTAGTTCGATCATTTTTGTGACCTAGATTCACATAAAATGATAAATTAAATGACCGGAAATAATTTACGTACGTTAAAAAAAAAAGAATAATAATAAGTTATAAAATACGGAATTTAATTCCGTATTTTTATAAATTTCCGCACGCAAATAACGAGTTGCGTATCCGTATATATAGTCACATAGCGGACCGGGTATGGGCCACTACAAGGCCCAATTAGCAGCCCATCTCTTAATCAATTCCTAACCCTAATTAAAATTAACCTAATCCTAATCCTAATCTAACCTGCTGCTTACCTCTCCTACCGTATCTTCTATACGCTGCAAATCTCCCAGCATTCCTTCACTTTTGCAAGACAGAAGACCAGCGCCGCACCACTGCCGCCTTCCACCGGAGCGCCGCCACGTGCCTGCGCCGCGCCCGTCCGCCGTCCCTGCTCGCCGCCAACCACCACCTAGGTAAGCAACCTCGACCCATCTCTTCTCCCTCTTCTCCGTTCGATTGCCGTATCGAACTGACCCCTCATCACCTCGACTGCAGGCCTCACCGCCGGAACGCCAGTACACCGCCGCCTCTCTTCGGTCTGTAGCCGCGCCGCTCTCCGCCGACCGTTGCAAGGGACTCCGTACCCTGTCCGTCCTCCAGCCAGGCCGCCGCCGTATCGAGCCGGTAAGATCCCGGTCCCCTTCTTCCTTCCGCCTTTCTCTGCGTTTGCGCTGTTCCGAATCTCACCCACCGCCGCCACTGCAGTAGGGACGAAGGAGACGCCGGAACGCCGCCACCACTGTCCCGCCGTCCGCCACAGGGAACCGTAGCACCGCGAACCGCCGGACTGCAGACCCGGTAAGCTCACTGCCGGACCTCCTCCCTCTTGCCTGCGACCTTATGAGAGTAATATGTATATATAAAAGCATATTATATGTGTATAATGAATAGAATATATATATGAATGAAAAGAATACGTATATAATTGTTGGAATACGTATATAATTGAGTGGATTACGTGTATAGCTGAGTTATTTACATATATTTAAACCATAGAATGGAGGTGGTACGGGTATGAAATACGGTAGGTTAGTAAGAGCGGTTGTGTGAGCTTATATAGGAGATTGTATGCCGAGTGTATAAAATACACGTATATATATATATATATATATATATATATATATATATATATATATATATATATATATATATATATATATTATATGGAATAAAGGTATACTTGTGAGTTGAGTTGGTGAAATTATAAATTATGTGAATTTATATATATATCTAAATACCTAAGAGTTACGGATGTTATATATTTGGAAGGAAGGTTAGTATGCACGGAAGTATGTATATATACAAATATATAGATATATATAAGATTAGATAATACCCAAGAATGAAGTAATGTGATTCCAGATGACGAGTGGACGAGATTAATTTTATAACCTTAGTAAACTGTTTTGGAAGTAATCATAGATTAGAAAAGTGTTCCAAAAGAAATATTAGAGGTCAAGAAGTGACCTGGAGAATTATCTACGCTAAGGGTAAAACGGTCTTTTACCGTATGAGAATCGTTCTTTCCGTAATTCCTTTGCATGAGGTTGGACATAGAGATGTGATTTTGATACAAATGCCTTCATTGACAGGCGCTTGAGTTACCACGAGTACGGACTATTTGAGGAGTGTTAGAGTGTGTTGACTCAGGTAAGTCCTTGCGACTTACTTAGCCAGTTTCTGAGTGTTAGTTGAGTGATAGTAGTTGTGTGTGCTATTTGCGTGTTTAATAATAATAACTTGCTAGGACGACTGTTATTATTACGTTTAAGGCCCAAGTGTATGTATAACGGGCCGTGACATCACTGCCCAGCTCTGACAGGAGACTGGGAGGTTCTCTATACCCAGACCAGGCAGGTACAAGGTGAGATGCATCGGATCCATTCCTGATGGTTACACGGGGGCGGATGTAACGCCCCGTTTATTCGGGTGCGCTCCGATTGTGCTTTCCCCCTCCACCCGTTTCATTCTGGCTCGAATTCTTTTTTTAAGAAATATATCTTTAATGAATTAAATAATTTTTCCGAGTATTATATTAAATTGGGATACATGAATGTACTTCCGTATTTTTATTTATTTTTTTTCGGAAAGTCGAGATTTACCGGACCGGGAAATCCCGTTCCGATCATTTATTTGAGTTGGACCCTTATCTTTCTTTTTTTTCCCTTCTTTCTTTTCTCCTTTTCTTTCTTCTTTTCCTTTCCTTCTTTCCCGCTGGCGTGCATCTGCGCTGTGCTCCCGCTGCCCTGCCTTGCCCACTGGTGAGAGGATAGGAGCCGCCTAGGGCTAGGCCTAGCCGGCCTCCTCGATCCACCCGACCCTGCAGGCCTGCAGCCGGCCCCTCGACACCCTCCCTTCATGACTACCCCAACCGCAGGCTTCACACCACTCTCCCTCATCTCTCTCTGGCATCTCTCTCTCGCTGAACTCTCGCAGAAACACTCTCTCTCGCACCCTCTTGCTCTGTGGAGGCCGACGGTGCAACGGAACCACCAGGGAGAAGCCCTCACTGCCGCCTCAGCCCGCCGGAGTGCGACGCCTCTCCTCGCTGGTGAGCTATGCCTCCCTCCCCTCTCCTTCTCGTTATTCCTCTTCTTCTGTTTGTATGACTTTCGGCCGGTTGTGACAGCCGCCAGACCACGCGCCACCGAAGGCGACGCCTCGCCGGAAGCCTGCCGCCGGACCTCGTCCTCCCCTGCGCCACGCCGCCACGCCGCCACGCCGTAAGCCGCCACCAGCCCTCTTCTCCCTCTCCACTGCAGCGTGCGGCTAGGGTTACAGGAGCTGCTGCTGTTTCTTCTTCTTTCTGTAAATTACAGATTTTGCCCCCAGTTTCTGTATAATTGCAATAATAACCCTATTTTCTGGATAACTGCAGTTTGCACCCAAAATTTATTAATAACCACCATTCTAGCCATGTGAAGTTTATTACGAGATTTAACCAACTATGGATCTTTAAAAAAATAAAATAAATAACCAAGTTGTTGGGTTTTTCATCCGAACGGAAAGAAATAATGAAGTGGGGAGTTTTGGTTTAATCATGTTACTCACCTTGAAGATGTTTTACGGGTTTGACCGTGTTTTGAAAACGAGTTTCTCGAATTATGTCTAAACCGTTATGCAATCAATGTAGCCTATAAGCTAAATTCTTGTAGCTTTGTTGTATAGGTCCGGAAGCACCCGTTAAGTCCACCCAATCCGTTCTCGACATCCATAACCCCCGCACCCCTTTGGAACACGCGTGAGTACCCTCTCCGTCTCTTTATGTTAATGGCGGTAGTGTATCATACTAGGTGAATCTAGTATAACGTAGAGCAAATGCCATATAGTGGCCGTGACCTTAGGTATTAAGAATAGTTTATAGATTTTGGCGTGCTTCGGCAAGCTTACTTAGAGAATCAAAATATGGGAACTAGCATGCTAATGATTATCTTACAAGTTGGACATATAGAAATACGGGGGTGGTTACCTTGACGGATAGTTGATGATAGTATGCCTCGTTGTGTTCAGGCATTGAGTGTTTTCTGCAAGAAGCCTAGATGATTTATTCGTGTACCTTGAGTGAGGTAAGTCTACGGACTTACTTAACTAGCTTTTCGCATATGAGTTGTGACGTGTGGGTGGTGTGTGTTATTCTTATTAATTGCTATGAAATAACTTATAAATCGGACTAGGATGTGGACGTGTTATTATTTATTCGGCCCAAGTGTATGACAACGGGCGGTGACCACTATGTCCGGCCCAAAATGGGGATGGCCGGGAGGTGCCTTGCGACCAGTCCAACAGGTGATGCTGATCCGCATCTGGCCCAAACCTGTTTGGTGAAAGGGGACAAGGGCGGGATCCTTGTGATTTCCGTGCCACAACTAAATGGAACTTAGTAATGGAATAACCTAAATTAAAGATAATAACCGGACTTCTTTGCAAGCATGATTGTGTGTTTACTTTATCCTTATATGTGTTTGTGCCTTATCGTTCTTCTTATATTCGAATTGCTAGCTAACGGTTTAAAAACCGGTTGTATAGATGCCTTGCAGGTTAGGGATGCCGCCGAGTGAGGTGGAGGAGTGGACAGCCGGGGGTCTCCGTACATTATAGGACGGGGGCGTTTTTGAGTTTATTCTTGTCATGTTTGACTCATGCTTTTCGGATATATGTTTTGAGTTGTGACGTTTTGAGGACTCGGCTGAGTTTCCACTCTGTACTTTTACTTTCCGTTCTCGTATACATTATAAACGATTTGAGTTTTGCCTTTATTTGTGCCATGTTGGAAAGGTCCGGTGAAATTGTTGTCAAGCTAAGGGTCGGGACCCATTGTGAGGTCTCGCCCGTAGCATCCCGATATCCCGAGGATTTGGGATGTTACAGCGGAGGCGAGGTTTGGGAATCCCTCGTGTCACAAAATAAGTATCATTAGCGTGAAAGAGTAACTTAATTCAAGATAATAAAACGGACTTGTTTGAAAGCATGATGAGTGTTTATATCTTTTCTGTGTGTGTTTGTGCTGCTATTATTCTGCTAATATTTAGATAACTAGCTAACGGTTTTTCTCGTTGTTATTTTAGTTTTACCGCAGGTTAGACCAGCAGCTGAGTGATCCGGAAGTAGTGGTCAGCCGGGTCTCCGTACTCCTTAGAGTGGGGGTCGAGGGTTTTGTTTGTCTTTCCTTTCGTTTGGTTAAGACAGTTGTTCTTTTCTTTTGTTTAAGTATTTTAGGCTGCTAGACAGTGTTGCATTCATTACCCTAAAAATATTATTTTTATGAATTTCGGTTTCTTTATTTGTGTCTTGTTGCAAGATCCTAGTAATGTTGTTGTCAAACTGAGGTCGGGACCCATTGTGAGGTCCTAACCAGTAATACTCCGAGTTCCGAGAATTCGGGGTGTTACACCAAATATATTATATCATAAAGAACATATTTGTAGACATATTCACATGCGTTGACGGTTAAACATAGAGCAGAGCTCCCATGGATGAAGAAGCATCTCAAGAACTTGTCCAAACCCCAATAAGCTCACAACATGTACATACATCAAAGTATTGCGATGAGCTCGATCGAACATGGCAAAGGTACTCCAAAGGGCAGAATTTCCACAACTGGATTCTTGTTGTAGAACTGAAAAGTACAAAACCACAAAGTTAATAGTATAGAGTGTAAAGATTAAAGATTGAATCTAGAACCATTATAGAGTTGAAATAAGAACGAGAAGAACAATGAAGAGACGGATAAATTGAGCACAATAAAAGGAGATAATGAAAAGAGAAGATAATTAACAAAAGAGCATGCATAGAGGTAGCCTATAATGAAAGGTAAACGTGTATATATAAGGAATATTAGACGTACATGAGAAGTTTTTACTAATCAAATAAGTAAAATAAATAAAAAAGTAAAAATCAACTGAAATTATTAAATCATAAATAACAAATCAAATCGTATCAAATTTCTGGCAAGGAATTGATTTTTCTTAACAAATTTTAACTTCATATGTAAACAACTATTTTTTTTAATAATCGTTCAAAAAATTCAAAAAATTCGGAAAATCAGATTTTGTGATCGTTCAACCCGTGCTCTATTTTAGTATGTATAATAGATTCAAAAAATTTAGAATTTTCTGGCTTAATTTTTATTATAAAAAAATAAATCAAAACAAAAAATTTGGGATATCAAATTTTGTAATCGTTCAAAAAATTCAGAATTTTTTGGCTTAATTTTTATCATAAAAAAGTTGTCCCAAAAAAAGATTCATTTGAACTAACGTGAATTGAATTGGTTCCTATAAAATTGTTAATTTAATGATAAAGATTTTATGGTTTAAAAAATTGTTTAAAAATAAAGATTTATTGCCTTTAATTGTGGGAGCCATTTCAAAAATACTGCTTCCACAACGTGCCACATCATCAACCCGTGCTCTGTTTTAGTATATGTAATAGACTAGTGTAGTTCCCGTGCCAAGGCACATATATAATTTGAATTTTATAATATTAAAATTTTTATAAAAAAATTTATGTAACATAATGATTTTAATTAACTAATGAAAGATTAATTAAAAGTTATAATTAAATTAATTATCATTTTAGATAAATAATAACAATAGACTAATTTAGACAATATTACATATCTTAGTTAATGTTAGTAGACTATTTTATAAAGTCGATAAAAGTGAAATAAAATTTTCAAAAGAACAAATATAAATAAATTTCAAAATTAAAATATAAATGTTAAAGTAAAAAACATTTAAAAAATTCAATTACAAAATTATCTTAGGTTGTTAAATAATATACATAAAAAAAAGATGTAATAGTTATATTATAAAAATTTAAATATTTTTAAGTTAGTGATTATTTATTAATTAATATAAAAACTATATATTTATATGTTAAAGTTAGAATAATAAATAATCTAATCATTTTATAATTAAAAGTGAGAAATTTTTTTTAAATAATGAAAAGGATATCTTAAGAATATATTGACGATTGTGATAAAATTATAAATAGAAATAATATATCTATTATCTATATCATTGCTTTTTTTTATTGATTTGTTAATTATTATAATTATAAAATTAAGATGCGTAATAAAATGACACGTGTTGTGAAGTTTATAAGATCACGACACGTGACACAAAGTTTTTTTTGCTTTAATATATGTATATAGATTAATTGATAGAAGTTTAATAAAAATAATCTCTCCAATTTTTTAATAAAAATAAAATACATTAGCATCTATACATAAAATAAAAAAGTATATATTTAGTATAGAAAAATATATGTATAACTATATATATAAAGTTGTTTTGGTATAATTTTTATCATAGAATAATAAATCTATTAGTATAATTTTAACTATGTTTATGTATATGTGTAGATATATAAAAACACATGTATGGTAAGTAGATAAATATAACTTATATTATCGATAATTATACTATTACATTATTGACTAATTTAAATATGGTAAATGTATATATAATTTTTTTTTAAAAAAATTAAAATTCTAAAAAAATAACACGTGGCATAAAATAAGTTAGGATGAACCACGTTGAAGGAAATACTTTGACTTTAATATATGTATATAGATAAGATTATTTTTCTAATTAAAGAATTAAAGAAATATGCTACTTGTAACGACCCGTTTATTGGGTGCGTTTTCAATATTTTTTCGTATTTTGTCAAATATTTTAATGGCCTCAATATATTTTCCGAGTATTTTCACGTCGTAATTTGAATTTTACGAGTTCTAATATATATACATATTATTCGTATTATACCGTTATATTATTATCAATAATATATTTTACGGGAGCAATTTATATATCGAAAACTATAATTTTTACGAGTATATATTTTCAGTATATTTATTTTATGGTTTACTTTCGGAAAGGTTCGAAAAATCTTTCCGACTCGAAAATCCCGTTCCGAACTCTTTTAGCGAGTTATTCAATTACTCTTTTCCTTTATCTATTATTTTATTTATTTTTTTCTTTTCAATTTCATTTTTATTTCTTTTTTTTTTCCCTCTCTCTCCTGGCTGGTGAGCACGCAACCGACTCCTCGCTCTCCCCTCACTGCTGCCGCCTGTGCTTTGCACTGCACTTGACCCCTCACCCTCCTCTGCCCTCTATCACTCACGCCTCTCATCCCTCTGTTCAACACCATCACACGCAAACCTCCAGCATCACACTCTCATCTCTTTCTTCGTCTCTATTTGCAATCGGAAGCAGCCTCTCCCGTCTCGATCTTCTCTGTATCGCCGACGCCGGATCGAAGCCCCCCACCTACTCTTCCTCTGCCTTCACTTCGAACCGGGAATCGACCTTCTTTTCCATCTTTCGCCGCAACCGTTTGGGAACCGCCGAGAGTAGTCTTGCTACCGCCGTTTCGACTACCTGTAGAGCCGCCAGGGAGTGGCGCCTCGAGCCATCAGTGGAACCTCGCAGACGCCACCCTGCTTGCCCTGCCTCGCCTTGTTCCTTGCCATCGGAGCCCCAGAACAGCCCTTTGGAACCGCCGGCTCCAGCCCCTGTATTCGTCGCCGCCCCTGCCTGCCTTGGCTCTGCCTCCGCCTCACCTAGATCTGTCTGCTGAGTTCTTTGCCGCCGCTTGTGTCCCTGTGCCGCCTTCCACTCTTCAAGCCTTCCTTTGTTAAACGCAAAAGAGAAACCCTTTAGGGTTAATTACAGTCGGCCCTCCCCCTTATTTGATATAATTGCAAAATGTGCCCATCTTTTACTATTGCAGCTTTGTACCCAGATTTTGGAAAGCAACAATTATACCCTCTGCATAATTAATTACATATTTGGGCCATATTTATAATTGTAGTTTGTGACCCAACTTTTTGCAAATTATCGAGTGTGTCCTTGCTGATTTTAATTATGGATTATGACCCATAGTTTTGGAACCTTGGTTTTTGATTACGAGATATTCTTATATTTTTATACACGGTATATTATGTCTTTGTTGGATTAATACCGTTATGGCTCAAAGATTTAATCCCGGGTTTTTAACGTTGACTTTTGAAAATGAGTTTTCCTTAGATGTATGTATGTATATATATATATATATATATATATATATATATATATATATATATATATATATATATATATATATATATAATACTTTCCGTTCAAATTTAGCATATGAGCTAAATTTGCCTAGATTTGGTGTTAGGTTCGGAAGCGTCCCGATAAAGGCCCAACGAATCCATTCCCGACATCCTTGGATCGTCTTCCGTCTTTTGACGTCATGTGAGTACCCTCTCCCCGAGCTTATGATCTTATCTCGGTTTAGTTATGATTAGTTTTAGTATCATGCTAGGTTGGATCTAGCATAACTTAGAGAGAATGCCAAGTATTGGCTTTGAACCTTAGGTGAGTTTTGAGGTTTTGATATTGTTTGATGGATTGATGTTGATTCTAAGCTTGAGGTGGTAACGCAGTCTAGTGAGGTTGTTATAAGGATTCGAGTATATGGTTTGATCTTGTGAGAATCACTAGGCTTGAGGTTTAGGATTACATATTGTTGTGAGAGCTTCGAGACTAGGAACGTGCTATCCTAACATGTGAGTTGTATGACCTTATAGAGGTCATTTGGGCTAGAAGTCTAAGGACTTCTAGCATGAGAGATAGATATTGATCGTGTGCCTTGTTTTGGCCAGGAGTTGAGTATCTTCCTGCGGGAAGTTGAGAGCTATTGTTGATCGGTTTAGTTTTGGGACGAGGTAAGTCTTCGGACTTACTTAGCTCGTATTCTCTGTATTAGTTTCAATGCGTGTTTGGTGGTGTGTGTTTATTGTTTATGTGTGTGTTTATTGCTTATGTTATAACATCTAAACCGGTAATAGGACCACCGACTTTATATGTTTATATTTGGCCCAAGTGTATGATAACGGGCGGTGACCGCTTGTCCAGTCCAAAATGGGGATGACTGGGAGGCGCCTTGGGACCAGCCCATTGGGTGATGCTGATCCGCATCAAGTACAAACCCGTATGGTGAAAGGGGACAAGGGCGAGATCTTTAAGATTCTCGTGTCACAAAAGAAGTTGAATTAGAACGGGATATGACCTAATAATAAAAAGATAATAAATCGGATTATGTGTTTTGGAACATGTTGTATGTTTATGATGCCTTATGTGTGTGTGTGCCAATACCATGATTCTAATGCCTTGAATGCTAGCTAACGGTTTTATACCGATTGTTGTAGTTGCCTTGCAGGTTAGGGGCGCGGCCGAGAGATCCGGAAGAGTGGGCAGCCGGGGTCCGTACATTTTAGGATGGGTTTTGTTGGAGATTTGGGCTAAGTCTTCATTGTAAACGTTGAGCTTGTCTTGAGACAAGGTGCAATGAGTTGTTCACATGTGTGTCACTATGGTCCGGGTTGCGGGAGGCAAGCCAAGTGACCGGCACTAAGAACAACTAGTATTATAAGGGGAGTCGAATCAAAGCAAGGTGATTCACGACAAGGTCAACTTGTGCTAGCTTTTAGAAGGCCGACGTTTGGGGCTTTTTAGCCACATTTTATCGGCACACCTTTGGTTCTTAGGCCTTATATTGGCTAAAGAATATGTGGTTAAAAACTGGGAGCAATCCAAGCTCAAATGCTTAGTGAATGTCAATGAAGCAGCTAGTGAGCTTCTTAAGGAGCTACACTAGCTTGAGCTAAGATATTGAGTATTTGAGGATCTTGGAGCTTACCCTAGCTATATTAAAGTGAATGAAGCTCATTGGAAGTGTTTGGACCAAGAAAAATAAGCTAGCTCTAAGCTAGCTCCGGGGAGCGGTTTTGGGCTCCCTATGTGGGCCTCGGGCCTCGGGCTTTCTAGGGCTTCAAGGCCCATCTTCCAAGTAACTTCCAAGTAACTTCCATAACCGTTTTTAACCGCTTTTAACCGCTTTTAACTCCCCTAAACCGTGGCCCCCTATGCCTATAAAAGGGAGAGCCATTTGCACTTGATTGGACATTCGTTTTTGCAACAATAAAGCTTCTAGTTCCATTGTATTGACATTGGATAGGCCTTCTTATAAGCTTGTTTGCAAAACTCGAAAGACCAGTATAGTTCCTTTGTATTGACAAAGGATAGGCATTCATCTTAGTTTGGTTTTGTATTGACAAAACCTAGGAATACCCTTTCTACAAAGTAAGACAAGTAAGTCTCTTACTTAGTCTTTGTAACGTGTAACGTTTTATCCCACTAAGGTATTTGGATATTCCCGGTGTAGGGGAGAATACACTTAGAAGGAAAATTCATTTATGAATGACTCATTACATTATCCAAGTCAATGGTTTTAACATATAACAACCGGTTTATAAGACGTATAATTGAACTTAACTTCTATTAGAGTTTTGTCTACTCCTTTTTGGAGATTACAAACTCTTGCTTGAGTTTTGTCTACTCCTTTGGAGACTACAAACTCTTGATTGAGTTTTGTCTACTCCTTTGTGGAGATTACAAACTCTTAGTTGAGTTTTGTCTACTCTTTTGGAGATTACAAACTCTTGATTGGGTTTTGTCTACTCCTTTGCGGAGATTACAAACTCTTGGTTGGGTTTTGTCTACTCCTTTGTGGAGATTACAAACCTTTGGTTAATAACTAGTTTTAGTTCAAGATAATTATATAATTTGTTTGGCAATTGGGAGAACCGTCTACTCACATAAGTGAGACTACGGCCCTTTGGTCTAAAACCGGACACCGAAAATCCAACAATCTTCTAAGTGTATTTATTGTTAACTGTTTTGTAGGATTGGATTGATCAATAATGAGTAAGACGTTAATGACAGAAATGACTTCTCGTTTTGGGAAGTTGGATAAGTTTGAGGGTGTAGACTTTAGGAGGTGGCAAAAGAAAATGCACTTCCTCTTGACTACACTAAAAGTCGCTTATGTACTCACTACACCTAGACCGGCCGAGCCGGTTGATGATATGGTGGAGGAGATAGAGGCTGTCCGAAGAAGGAGCAAATGGGATAATGATGACTACATATGTCGTGGTCATATTCTCAATGGCATGAGTGATGCATTGTTTGATGTCTACCAAAGTGTAGAGTCATCAACATCAATGTGGGATCAACTAGAGTCTAAGTACATGGCGGAGGATGCTTCATCTCGCAAATTCTTAGTCTCGGATTTTAACTCATATAAAATGGTGGACTCAAGGCCGGTAATGGAACAATACAATGAATTGCTCCGGATTCTTGGGAGGTTCACTCAACATGCCATGCATATGGATGAGGCCATTGCGGTTTCGTCTATAATGGATAAGCTCCCCCCTTCGTGGAAGGACTTCCGCCATGTGCTAAAGCACAAGAAGGAAGAACTCACGTTGGTGGAACTTGGCTCTCACCTTCAAATTGAACAAGGCCTTAGGGCACAAGAAGGGGGACTCAAGAAGGAAGATAAAACTTCTACTTCCCACGAGGCCAACATGATGGATGGCAAGGGCAAAAGAAAGAGGTTCAAAGGAAAGGACAAAGGCAAGGACAAGGGAAATAAGTCCAAGAAGTCCAAAAAGGATAATGTTGACAAGAAACCAAAAGGTTCTTGTTGGAAGTGTGGCAAGACTGGCCACTTCAAGCGGGATTGCAAGGTTAAGGACGATGGATCCAAGGGTGGAGGCCAAAGTGGCCAAAACCCATTAAACCAAGGTGACTCACTTATGAGTCTTGATTCTAACTTTGATATAAATTCTGATTTGAATTATGTGTCATTGACTTTTGAATGTTTGTCCATGCAGGATGATGACCTTGGATGGTGGGTGGACTCGGGTGCAACAACTCATGTTTGCAAAGATCGGCGTTGGTTCAAGACATACGCTATTGCAAACGATGGAGCACTCATACATATGGGAAACGAGTCTACCACCCCCGTTCTAGGAAGATGACGGGTTGATCTGTACTTCACAAGTGGCAAGACTCTAGTCTTGTCAAATGTACTACATGCACCGGCCATTAGAAAGAATGTGGTTTCTGGTGGTGTACTCAATAGGCTTGGCTTCAAACAAGTCATAGAAGCCGACCGCTATGTATTATCTAGGAGAGGAACATTTGTAGGCTTTGGCCATTGGAACAATAATATGTTTCTTCTCTCTTTATGTAATAAACTTTCTAATAGTAATATAAACAAGAACAGTTTGTTTACATTGTCTTCTTCTTCTTCTTCTTCCAATTGTGATTTTGTTAAATGGCATGCACGACTTGGACACGTTCATTTTAAGCGTATGAATGTCATGACTAAGGATGGTATTTTACCCAAACTTGACTTGCCAAAAGACAAGTGTAAAACGTGCATGTTGACCAAGATAACAAGACTTCCATTTCCTAGAGTTGAAAGAGAACAATCAATGCTCGGCTTAGTCCACTCGGATCTAGGCGACTTGCACTCTACTCCTTCATTAGGAAAGAAGAAGTATTACGTAACATTCATAGATGATTACTCTAGGTATTGTTACGTATATCTACTCTTTGCAAAGAGTGATGCCTTAGACAAATTCTATGTATTCAAGAATGAATCTGAGTTGCAACAAGGTACCTTAATAAAAAGACTACGCACGGATCGTGGTGGTGAATTTATGGATAAGGAATACTTTGAGAGTGTCGGGATCATACATGAGACCACGACACCTTACACACCACAATCAAATGGTGTGGCCGAACGAAAGAACCGAGTGCTTAAAGAGATGGTCAATGCCATGTTGTCTTACTCGGGTCTTAAGAATTCGTTTTGGGGTGAAGCTATGCTCACTGCAAACTACTTGCTTAATCGTGTTCCAAACAAAAGAAGCAAGAAGACTCCTTACGAACTTTGGTTGAAAAGGAAACCAAACCTACATTACTTACGAGTTTGGGGATGTCGAGCCGTAGTAAGGCTAAATGACAACAAACGTAAGACTTTGGTGAAAGAGGTGTTGAGTGTGTGTTCATTGGCTATGCCGAACACTCCAAAGCATATAGATTCTATGTGATAGAACCAAATGACTTCATCTCGGTTAATACCGTAATAGAGTCTAGGGATGCCATCTTTGATGAAGATCGCTTCACCTTGGCTCCTAGGCCTAGGGAAGTGATCAACATGACTTTAGATGAGGAACACCCAAACATGCATCGTAGGATTCAAGATGAATCCTGGCAATCGTCCCACGGGCTTGACTTGCCATAGATTGCTCCTATGAGCATTAATTTGTCCCAAAAATCAATTTTCCAAGTGTTCTTGGTTGAAGGGTCAAGGGATAATGAAATGGATCGTCACTCTTACTTTCATATGGATGAGGATCCAAAGACATTTGATGAGGCCATGAAGTCTCAAGATGTTGCCTTTTGGAAGGAAGCAATCCAAGAGGAGATGGACTCCATTATGGGTAACCATACATGGGAGTTAGCCAACCTTCCTTCCGGTTGCAAACCTTTGGGATGCAAATGGATCTTCAAGAGGAAGATGAAAGTTGACGGTTCCATTGATAAGTTTAAAGCACGCTTGGTCATCCAAGGCTTTAGACAAAGGGAAGGTGTCGATTACTTTGACACATATGCTCCGGTGGCTAGGATTACAACCATTAGGTTATTAATAGCTATGGCGGCTATACATAATCTAGTGATTCATCAAATGGATGTCAAGACAGCATTCCTTAATGGTGATCTAGATGAGGAAGTGTATATGAGACAGCCTGAAGGGTTTGTTTTAAAAGGACAAGAGCACAAAGTATGTCGCTTGGTCAAATCCTTGTATGGACTAAAGCAAGCTCCAAAACAATGGCATCAAAAGTTTGATGATGTTGTATTATCAAATGGATTTAAGATAAATCAAGCTGACAAGTGTGTCTATAGTAAGTTTGATCATACCGGTCAAGGTGTGATCATATGCTTATATGTTGATGACATGTTGATCTTTGGAACAAACCAAAGACAAGTAGATCTCACTAAGGATTTCTTGTCCACTAAGTTTTCTATGAAAGACTTAGGTGAGGCGGATGTGATTCTGGGCATAAGAATCAAACGTGATTCCAAAGGCTTAAGCCTCACACAATCACACTACATTGAGAAGATTGTCAAACGCTTTCAATGTGATAAAAGTACAATTGTTAGTACTCCTATGGACTCAAGTGAGAAGTTGCTGCCCAACCAAGGATCAGCTGTCTCTCAACTTGAGTATGCACAAGTAATAGGATGTTGCATGTATGCAATGACAAGCACTAGGCCAGATATTGCTTTTGCTATTGGTAAATTGAGTAGGTACACAAGTTGTCCTAGCTCACAACATTGGAAGGCACTAAGGCGTGTGCTTAGGTACCTCAAGGGGACCATGGGTTTTGGCATCTTGTACAGTAAGTATCCTTCAGTGATAGAAGGCTACTCGGATGCGTCATGGATCACTAATCTAGATGATCACTCATCTACCACAGGATGGGTTTTCTTGTTAGGTGGTGGTGCCATTTCATGGGCTTCAAAGAAGCAAACATGCATCACAACCTCGACCATGGAGTCCGAGTTTGTGGCACTTGCCGCTGCCGGCAAGGAAGCTGAATGGCTAAGAAATTTGGTTCTAGAAATTCCTCTATGGCCAAAACCGGTTTCTCCTATCTCGATTCATTGTGATAGTGCAGCTACGTTGGCTAAAGCTTATAGCCAAACATACAATGGGAAATCAAGACATCTTGGTGTGAGACATAGCTTGGTTAGAGAGCTCATAACTCACGGTATAATATCGGTCGATTTTGTGAGAACCCACAATAATCTAGCCGATCACTTAACCAAGAGCTTGGCTAGGGACTTAGTTCAAAAGTCAGCCAAGGGGATGGGGTTAACGACCTAAATTGATAACGACTTGTCGTGGGACACCCAATTCGCCTATGGCTTGATGCCTTAGCCGAATTCAATGAGGAAAGCCCATTCCAAGAAGTTGTGAGCATAAAATGTCCATCCAAGGTAATGCTCTGTGCCTATATAATATGTATAGTTTGAAATATGTAATTTCTTAACAACTCTTTTGAAAAATTGCAATTATAGGTGCAAGATCAAAAGAGAGTTGGCTACGTGAACGTGAAGTGTCAAGGCTTCTTCGAGGGAGTAGATGGTTGACTCGCCTATATGTTCATTAAAGGATTAGGACACAATAGCCTTTAAATGTGTCATTTATTTGTAAAGGAAATGTAAATTTCGTGTATGTTGCCTTCATGTACTTAAACAAGTTGAGTGGTTCAATCCATTAGGACATCAAAATTCTTTAGTGCAGAATGTGTAATTATACTAATTCAATAAATTCAATCGAAAGACATTTATGATTATGCGAATATTTTGTTTGGATGTATGTCTATTAAAAGTTTCTTGACTTTGCTCAAATGGGGAAGGAATGTTGGAGATTTGGGCTAAGTCTTCATTGTAAACGTTGAGCTTGTCTTGAGACAAGGTGCAATGAGTTGTTCACATGTGTGTCACTATGGTCCGGGTTGCGGGAGGCAAGCCAAGTGACCGGCACTAAGAACAACTAGTATTATAAGGGGAGTCGAATCAAAGCAAGGTGATTCACGACAAGGTCAACTTGTGCTAGCTTTTAGAAGGCCGACGTTTGGGGCTTTTTAGCCACATTTTATCGGCACACCTTTGGTTCTTAGGCCTTATATTGGCTAAAGAATATGTGGTTAAAAACTGGGAGCAATCCAAGCTCAAATGCTTAGTGAATGTCAATGAAGCAGCTAGTGAGCTTCTTAAGGAGCTACACTAGCTTGAGCTAAGATATTGAGTATTTGAGGATCTTGGAGCTTACCCTAGCTATATTAAAGTGAATGAAGCTCATTGGAAGTGTTTGGACCAAGAAAAATAAGCTAGCTCTAAGCTAGCTCCGGGGAGCGGTTTTGGGCTCCCTATGTGGGCCTCGGGCCTCGGGCTTTCTAGGGCTTCAAGACCCATCTTCCAAGTAACTTCCATAACCGTTTTTAACCGCTTTTAACCGCTTTTAACTCCCCTAAACCGTGGCCCCCTATGCCTATAAAAGGGAGAGCCATTTGCACTTGATTGGACATTCGTTTTTGCAACAATAAAGCTTCTAGTTCCATTGTATTGACATTGGATAGGCCTTCTTATAAGCTTGTTTGCAAAACTCGAAAGACCAGTATAGTTCCTTTGTATTGACAAAGGATAGGCATCCATCTTAGTTTGGTTTTGTATTGACAAAACCTAGGAATACCCTTTCTACAAAGTAAGACAAGTAAGTCTCTTACTTAGTCTTTGTAACGTGTAACGTTTTATCCCACTAAGGTATTTGGATATTCCCGGTGTAGGGGAGAATACACTTAGAAGGAAAATTCATTTATGAATGACTCATTACATTATCCAAGTCAATGGTTTTAACATATAACAACCGGTTTATAAGACGTATAATTGAACTTAACTTCTATTAGAGTTTTGTCTACTCCTTTTTGGAGATTACAAACTCTTGCTTGAGTTTTGTCTACTCCTTTGGAGACTACAAACTCTTGATTGAGTTTTGTCTACTCCTTTGTGGAGATTACAAACTCTTAGTTGAGTTTTGTCTACTCTTTTGGAGATTACAAACTCTTGATTGGGTTTTGTCTACTCCTTTGCGGAGATTACAAACTCTTGGTTGGGTTTTGTCTACTCCTTTGTGGAGATTACAAACTCTTGGTTGGGTTTTGTCTACTCCTTTGTGGAGATTACAAACCTTTGGTTAATAACTAGTTTTAGTTCAAGATAATTATATAATTTGTTTGGCAATTGGGAGAACCGTCTACTCACATAAGTGAGACTACGGCCCTTTGGTCTAAAACCGGACACCGAAAATCCAACAGGTTTTGGGGGTTGTTTTTATGTATTGTTTAGGGTATTAGGTATGTCGCGTGTATGGTGGTTGCCTTTAGCGTTGTATCTCGGCTGAAGTCTTTCTTTGTTTTCTTTTGGGGTTCATATCATTGCATTAAAATGAATTTCGGTTTTGCCTTTATTTGTGTCTTGTTGTAAGATCCAGTGAAATTGTTGTCAGGCTAAGGGTCGGGACCCATTGTGAGGTCCTAACCCGTAGCGCTCCGAATCCCGTGGATTCGGGGTGTTACAAAGTGGTATCAGAGCCCTCGGTTGACAACAATGGCACTCGCAATCTTCTAAAGGCCGAATAAGGAATAAACAGAACCCCGCGGGTTTTGAGTTTTCGTTTTCAAAATCACATGCATGAGTCGGGGTAGAATGTACGGACCACCACTCCTTCCGTGGATCTCGGCAGCGTAGTTATTAGATTTTAGTATATATATAGATATGTGTATATATATGTAGATATGTATCGTGGACCTAGGATGTTTTTGGACTATTATTATATGTTATTTATAATTATGCATGATGGATTTGTTATGTTGTTATGGTGGCATGACCTTTATATTGATATGAGTTGTACACGTGCATGATAATATTATATTAGTGCTTGAAACTTGTTTTATGAGAATGGTTTCCTTGGATGTGTTACGCTGATAGCATGTGGACATAGAACTTATATAGTTATATATGTATATTAGAATATGTAGTGACATATGGATGCTAGACCTTATAGTTAAGATGATAGAAAGTTATCATCGCCTCTTGGCTGACACCGTTTGGCTTAGGATAGTTTACATATGAGGATGAGTATGCTCAAGTACCGAGTTGTGTATCACGTTTTGGGGCAAACACCTTGGTGTTTCTCGGACCCCTTTAAGTGGACGTCAAAGTGGAATATTAGAGATGACGCAAACGAAGGACAAATGAGTGGAAGAGAACCTCAAATTAGCTTAAGCAAAACTGAGAAGGAAGTCATACAAGTAAGGAAGCGACGTGAAGCGGGAAGGAAATGAGTGCATTCTAGCAAGCGTAGAAGTGATATTTCATTAAGACGTGAAGTTTTCTGGGTGATCCTAAGTATGAGAGTCAAGATGAAAAGAAGGGTCAAATAATTGTGAAAGATTGACAAGAACCGGAAGTTAAGCTTACGAGGGTACCGGAGGATGTAATAACGATCTTTGGGAGATTCTAAGCGGGTGACTTATTGAGTAATGTGAGAGTTACGAGGAGGATCATATGGTGAAAGTTCACATAGTGGAATTACCGTGGAGAGCCAATCGTTTTCCGTCAGTGTGATGAGACTGAGCAGTGCTAGGAAGGAAGAGGTGTATGGATGATGACCTTCGGGAGATGACAGATGCAATACGGAGCTTTATCGGAAGATGAAGGATACCAACCAAGAGAAGAGCGAGTGGTTACTAATGATAGATATATTGGAGAGATGCACTTACAAGATTTTATGAAGGACGGTTAAGCCTATGAAGTTGGGTCATATGACACGAAAGAGCTGAGAAGGTATAGTTATCTTACAAAAGCGGAAGAAGAAGAAGGGCGTAGTAGGAACTAACAAAGTTAGAAGAATAGTAAAATGAGCAAGCGAAGTTTAAGGTAGAGTACCCCGAGAGGGTAGCCTTCAAGCGTATGGTAACACGGAGTGTAGGAAGAATGGTGAGTTGTTGAAATTGGAGGAAGTCAACCTTAAGCTACTCGGTGAAACCAAGAACGCACCTGTGCGGGTTTGTATATTGTTGACTGTAGGCGGGGAGAGTAACCCAGGAGATTGGATCATGAAGACGGGTAACAAGAACGTGGAATGTTCGTGGTGGTTGAATGTTGGCAATAAAGAGGTATATCAAAGGAAGTGCAAATATGTTAATCAGGTATCAAATTATCGATTCCAGCAAGTGATCATAATGTACCGTGTGGGGAGGGATTGTAACGATCTGGTGTGACCTTCTTAAGTCATGGGTTTGTCATATGGGGAAGGACACAAATTGGGGTAAGGGGGACTGAAAAGACAAAGAGGAAGATGAGTCTTCTGTGGTTATTGTGCGTAAAGGGGGAAGATATGAGGGGGTGTATGGTACGTTGTTCTAAGGTGATGGACGTCATGTTTGAGCGAGCAAAAGCTAAGTCAAGCGTTATGACTCGCATGGCGAAGCCATAGTGGCTATGATGTGAAACGAGGAACCTAGATTAGAGCAACGCTGCAAGCTTAGAGTTTAGGATGTTAGTGCTTGGTGAAGTAATGAGTGGATCTTTCAGTGATCGTGGTTGGAGAAATTCAGCCTAGCGTTCTCCACGGAGCATGCTGGTACGATTGTGAAGATGTTCATGGAATACCAAAATATGAATAAGGTGACCAACAAGAGTAAGAGAAGACCGAATTTTTGAAGTTGTTGTCGATATGAGGTGTACAAGAAGTACATGAAAGATTGAGGTCACAACCTCTACAGTCAGTTCGACGTTACATAAGGAAAGTGAAGTATAATTTCTACACCTACTTGAAGAAAGGATGTCTATGGTGAAAGCTTATGTAGAATATGAAGAGCTCCTCCCAGATGTCGGGATGTCATGGAAAGAAAAGAAGATAGAATCGATTAGTTATAAGGCACGATTAAGTCTTATAGTTAGGACCTTCGTGACTGAACATTTGTGCGAGATCGGGAAATATTATTATTACCATTCCTTCGAAAAAAAAAGAAAGAAAGAGAAATAAAAAAGGGGGATTAAGTTGAAATATTGCTTAACCAAGGCTTCAAGAGTCGGAAGACTCGAGCAAGTCTCTCGAGTTTAGGAGATGAAGGGTTTTTGAAAGAGGACGGTCGACATTTTTGCTACAGATGGAATAATACACGTGTTTAAAGGACATCACCCCAACAGATCGGGGTAGATCATTAGTATCATGACCACTTGTAAAGTGATAAGGCAAGGTTGTGTCGGTTATTACGTTATGAGACGGGAGTAGAAAAGATGGAACACGAGATACGACAGAGTCTCAATACGTCAGAATGTGGATTTTTCCACTAAGGTCAAACTCGACTCTATTATGATATCTAAGAAGATACATGAGTTGTGGAAGCAAGTGAATGAGCAATTGCAAGAACTTATTGATAAGAGTTCACTAGAATTGGTGAAATGCTATGGTGAACTCCGAATAATATATTGATCTCTTGATTTGAAGTTTTTATGTAGAACACCAGTTTGCGAAAAGAGAGACGGTTATCTCCGTTGTACATCGATTATAGTGAGTTGAGCAAGATGACAATGAAGGACAAGTATCCCTCACCATGGAATGATGATCTACTCGACCAATTACAAGGGTCGGTAGTCTCTTCCAAGAATGATTTGAGGTCGGATTGCTACCAATTGAGAATTCGAGATTGGGTTATTGCAAATACGTCATTCCGGAAAAAAAAAAAAAGAAAAAAAAAATCATGGTCACTACGAGTTGTAGTAATTCCGTATGGGCTTACTAGTGCCCGGATAAGATATTTTGGTCTACTCTCGAAGAAGAGAGAAGTTGTATGACAAGTTGTCTCGGGATGACAACCCCCAAAGCATGGTTTGAAGTGTACAAGTGATTCTCGAAGACAAGGTTTTGGTTGAGTATTGAAGAACAATATAAAATTAATAGCATACGTGTCTCGTTAGTAGAGGGGTGTGAAGTAAGTACTTCCTTTGTTACGTGGAACTTGGAACAAGAATGGAGGGAACGTAACATCAAGTTTGGATTGACAAGGACCAAAGCCAAGGTGTATATGGGAAGATTCGATCAAAGAGAAACATATTGGAAATGTTGCATTGAGAAAGACAGAGAATAAGGTTGAGTTTCCGATAGATCGGACCTTTTTGAGATCTTAGCGCAAGTTGGGGAAGTGGTTTACGGTTGGCGTGACCGCCAAGAGTAGAGGGTCTTCACCCGGTGTTCATGTGAATCAATCGAGATAGTATGTACATGACTCGAGACATACTGTCAGTCATGAGGATCTAGTGGCAGACGATGAACAACTGAGGCTATCTGGAAGACGGAGAATAGTACATGTGAATGAGTTTTACGTTGAACTAAGTAACATCGATAGAATCGACGGGTTAGACTAGTTCTTCCCTTAGTTGAGTTGTATGTGTGTGTTGTTATAACTTGTTTGTGCCCCGTGAGGGAATGTGTCTTATGACCGGTTGTTTATATTGCGATGGTGGTTGGAGCAGTTGTGTATATAGATTAGAAGATCTAAGCCTTCCTAGTTTGTGAGGTTATACCTCGGCCTTAGGGACCGAGAAGTTCAACGCATAGCAAGTTTCGGGATGAAACTTGTTTTTAGGGGATATAATGTAATGACCCGTTTATTGGGTGCGTTTTCAATATTTATTTTTTCGTATTTTGTCAAATATTTTAATGGCCTCAATATATTTTCCGAGTATTTTCACGTCGTAATTTGAATTTTACGAGTTCTAATATATATACATATTATTCGTATTATACCGTTATATTATTATCAATAATATATTTTACGGGAGCAATTTATATATCGAAAACTATAATTTTTACGAGTATATATTTTCAGTATATTTATTTTATGGTTTACTTTCGGAAAGGTTCGAAAAATCTTTCCGACTCGAAAATTCCGTTCCGAACTCTTTTAGCGAGTTATTCAATTACTCTTTTCCTTTATCTATTATTTTATTTATTTTTTTCTTTTCAATTTCATTTTTATTTCTTTTTTTTTCCCTCTCTCTCCTGGCTGGTGAGCACGCAACCGACTCCTCGCTCTCCCCTCACTGCTGCCGCCTGTGCTCTGCATTGCACTTGACCCCTCACCCTCCTCTGCCCTCTATCACTCACGCCTCTCATCCCTCTGTTCAACACCATCACACGCAAACCTCCAGCATCACACTCTCATCTCTTTCTTCGTCTCTATTTGCAACCGGAAGCAGCCTCTCCCGTCTCGATCTTCTCTGTATCGCCGACGCCGGATCGAAGCCCCCCACCTACTCTTCCTCTGCCTTCACTTCGAACCGGGAATCGACCTTCTTTTCCCTCTTTCGCCGCAACCGTTTGGGAACCGCCGAGAGTAGTCTTGGTGCCGCCGTTTCGACTACCTGTAGAGCCGCCAGGGAGTGGCGCCTCGAGCCATCAGTGGAACCTCGCAGACGCCACCCTGCTTGCCCTGCCTCGCCTTGTTCCTTGCCATCGGAGCCCCGGAACAGCCCTTTGGAACCGCCGGCTCCAGCCCCTGTATTCGTCGCCGCCCCTGCCTGCCTTGGCTCTGCCTCCGCCTCACCTAGATCTGTCTGCTGAGTTCTTTGCCGCCGCTTGTGTCCCTGTGCCGCCTTCCACTCTTCAAGCCTTCCTCTGTTAAACGCAAAAGAGAAACCCTTTAGGGTTAATTACAGTCGGCCCTCCCCCTTATTTGGTATAATTGCAAAATGTGCCCATCTTTTACTATTGCAGCTTTGTACCCAGATTTTGGAAAGCAACAATTATACCCTCTGCATAATTAATTACATATTTGGGCCATATTTATAATTGTAGTTTGTGACCCAACTTTTTGCAAATTATCGAGTGTGTCCTTGCTGATTTTAATTATGGATTATGACCCATAGTTTTGGAACCTTGGTTTTTGATTACGAGATATTCTTATATTTTTATACACGGTATATTATGTCTTTGTTGGATTAATACCGTTATGGCTCAAAGATTTAATCCCGGGTTTTTAACGTTGACTTTTGAAAATGAGTTTTCCTTAGATGTATGTATGTATATATATATATATATAATACTTTCCGTTCAAATTTAGCATATGAGCTAAATTTGCCTAGATTTGGTGTTAGGTTCGGAAGCGTCCCGATAAAGGCCCAACGAATCCATTCTCGACATCCTTGGATCGTCTTCCGTCTTTTGACGTCATGTGAGTACCCTCTCTCCGAGCTTATGATCTTATCTCGGTTTAGTTATGATTAGTTTTAGTATCATGCTAGGTTGGATCTAGCATAACTTAGAGAGAATGCCAAGTATTGGCTTTGAACCTTAGGTGAGTTTTGAGGTTTTGATATTGTTTGATGGATTGATGTTGATTCTAAGCTTGAGGTGGTAACGCAGTCTAGTGAGGTTGTTATAAGGATTCGAGTATATGGTTTGATCTTGTGAGAATCACTAGGCTTGAGGTTTAGGATTACATATTGTTGTGAGAGCTTCGAGACTAGGAACGTGCTATCCTAACATGTGAGTTGTATGACCTTATAGAGGTCATTTGGGCTAGAAGTCTAAGGACTTCTAGCATGAGAGATAGATATTGATCGTGTGCCTTGTTTTGGCCAGGAGTTGAGTATCTTCCTGCGGGAAGTTGAGAGCTATTGTTGATCGGTTTAGTTTTGGGACGAGGTAAGTCTTCGGACTTACTTAGCTCGTATTCTCTGTATTAGTTTCAATGCGTGTTTGGTGGTGTGTGTTTATTGTTTATGTGTGTGTTTATTGCTTATGTTATAACATCTAAACCGGTAATAAGACCACCGACTTTATATGTTTATATTTGGCCCAAGTGTATGATAACGGGCGGTGACCGCTTGTCCAGTCCAAAATGGGGATGACTGGGAGGTGCCTTGGGACCAGCCCATCGGGTGATGCTGATCCGCATCAAGTACAAACCCGTATGGTGAAAGGGGACAAGGGCGAGATCTTTAAGATTCTCGTGTCACAAAAGAAGTTGAATTAGAACGGGATATGACCTAATAATAAAAAGATAATAAATCGGATTATGTGTTTTGGATCATGTTGTGTGTTTATGATGCCTTATGTGTGTGTGTGCCAATACCATGATTCTAATGCCTTGAATGCTAGCTAACGGTTTTATACCGATTGTTGTAGTTGCCTTGCAGGTTAGGGGCGCGGCCGAGAGATCCGGAAGAGTGGGCAGCCGGGGTCCGTACATTTTAGGATGGGTTTTGGGGGTTGTTTTTATGTATTGTTTAGGGTATTAGGTATGTCGCGTGTATGGCGGTTGCCTTTAGCGTTGTATCTCGGCTGAAGTCTTTCTTTGTTTTCTTTTGGGGTTCATATCATTGCATTAAAATGAATTTCGGTTTTGCCTTTATTTGTGTCTTGTTGTAAGATCCAGTGAAATTGTTGTCAGGCTAAGGGTCGAGACCCATTGTGAGGTCCTAACCCGTAGCGCTCCGAATCCCGTGGATTCGGGGTGTTACACTACTACGTCAAAAAAAGGAATGAAATAATAACTAAATATTTCTAAAATCTCTCCTCATTAATTTATGGATTAAATTAACGAGGAGTAATATGTATGTGCAGTAATCAATACTTATTGAGTATGAAATATGTGTACATATGTACATATTGATAACACGATTTATGACTTAGGTTTAGGTACTCATTTAGATAGTTTTTCCGCTCATTCATGCATGGTTTGCACTAGTTCGTAACGATTTGCACTCAATTCATGTATTTTGTCGAGATAGACGTCTACACGGACTTTTGCATGCTTTGTAGGTATTTTGGGAGATTTAGGAGCTTATTTGATACATTTGAGGATCATTCCTCAAGATGACACACCTTCGGACTCATTGGGAAGCAAGTTAGGAGCTAAGGAGGACACATGGGACCTTGTTGGTGCATGCCATGCACCAAACTGAGGCTTGATGATCCAAAACAAGCTGAGGCACCAAAATCACAGCCATTGGGACTTCCATGCCCGTGGAAATAGGCCGTGGTTTTCCCCAGACAGCTGTGACAGCTGTCCCACGATCTTCATGGCCGACTCTTGCAAATTGTTGAGGATATAAGGTGGTCCTGCAGGCTGTTAGGGACATACCCCATCACTCCATTCTCTCCCACACTCTCAACAACACATATTCTCTCATTGGAAGATTGGATTGGAGCTACTCTTGGAGGAGAAGAAAAGGGTCCATTGGAGAAGAAGAGAAGAACACACCATTCTTAGTTTTTCATAGTTTTGAGTGAGATTTGTGAAAACGTTTTGCAAGTGTTTGTAACAAACGATTGAACCTTATTTAGAAGGGTTGTAAGTCCTTCTTGAACTCTTATTCAGCTTGGTTTTCTTTGTTCTACTTGTTCATCTCTATTTCATTTCATTTACTTGCTATGGGAGCCATGAATGTATGCTTGTTGAGTTTGATTGTTGAAATGCATGTTGTTGGCTAGATAGATGTGATTCTAGGGTAAGGAAATGAGGGTTATGACTCGGACTATGATAGGATGGACTTAGATGTACCTTAGGATGATTTGTTTGCTTGAACTGAGCTACTGTTAGAAACCACGGTTCGTTCTTTCCACTCCACGGCCGTGGAAAGGGATGAACAACCCGTAATTCTGACTAACTCGTTTGATTTGATGAATCTAACTACTAGAATGTTAAATTGTTGAAATCCTAGTGTTTGTTGAGCTAAATCTATCCTAGGGTGACCTAGTGTTAGCAACTAAGTGTTAGAAGAGAACTATCCGGTGATTCTTGCTCTTAGATACCGACGATGACGAACTCTAGGTAGTAGTGAGCCTCACAAGCTGCTATTGGACTGAGTGTGCTAGGATAGGTGTTTAGGACTTGCCTTCCCGAGACTTACCCGGTAAGGAGAGGTTAGATCCCTAGAATACCATCCGGTTTGAGTAGATATCCCTTCCTTAGGCTCCTAGAGACTTACCCGGTGATAGGACCTTAGGTGCGGGATTAGTGGATCATGAGACCTACCCGGTAATTGACCCCATTTGAGAAACATTCCTTCCCAACATACTATAGTTTATCCAAGGTTGATTAGAAGCTTGAGTCCTATGCCATAAGCGGAATTTCCAACCCCTAGAATCCGCTTTTCTCTCTTTGATTACATATTTCGTGTTTGCTTTGTTTATTTGTGTTTTAGCTTGATTCCTTAGTTTGTTTTGCCATATTGCATCATTGTAATCCTTGATTGATCACCACACAAAACCAATCCAAAAACATTGAGATTTTTATTTATTTGTTTCTTTCTCTTTTCTTAGCCTAGATCAACACTATCCTTAGTCACTAATCGATTCAATCTCACCTCAGTCTTTGTGTTCGACCTCGGAATACTACCCTTACTACAAAACGTCCCGTACAATGCGGGTTCGCTAGGAGTTAGGAAAAATATAACGAGTATAAATTTAAGACTTTTGCGTGCATACGTTCTTAGCGTAACACATATTTATGTGTCGAGTTTTGTTTGTGATTGCGTGATAAATATATATTAATTGGAAATGTGTACATAACGATTAAATTTACATTTAAGAAATAAAGTGTAATTGAAATTATGTATTAAATGTAACACCCCGAATTCTAAGAACTCGGGACGTTACTGGTTAGGACCTCACAATGGGTCCCGACCTCAGTTTGACAACAATATTACTAGGATCTTGCAACAAGACACAAATAAGAAAAACCGAAATTCATGAAATAGTATTTTTGAAGGAATGAATGCAACAAGGTCTAACAGCCTATAGTGCTTAAACAAAGGGAAAAAGATCAACTGTCTTAACAAAAGAAAGAACGACAAATAACAACCCAACCCCCACTCTAAGGAGTACGGAGACCCGGCTGACCACTACTTTCGGATCACTCAGTTGCTGCCCTAACCTGCGATAAATCTAAAAACACAACAAAAGAAAAACCATTAGCTAGTTATCTAAACATTAGGAGAATAACAATAGCGCACACACACATAGAATAATAAACACCCATCATGCTTTCAAACAAGTCCATTTATTATCTTCATTTAAGTTATTCACTCTTACTAATGATACTTATTTTGTGACATGAGGGATTCCCAAACCTCGCCTCCGCCCCGTGTAACCATCAGGAATGGATCCGATGCATCTCACCTTGTACCTGCCTGGTCTGGGTATAGAGAACCTCCCAGTCTCCTGTCAGAGCTGGGCAGTGAAGTCACGACCCGTTATACATACACTTGGGCCTTAAAACATAACAACAACGGTCGTCCTAACAAGTTCTTATTATTATAATCACACACATCGCACACACACCACCATTATCACTCAACTAATATCCAGAAACTGGCTAAGTAAGTCGCAAGGACTTACTTGAGTCAAAACAAACTCTATCAAGTCTCAAAACGGTCCGCACTCGTGGTAACTCAAACGCTTGTCAAACAAGGCATGTGGATCAAAATCACATCCAGATGTACAACCTCATGCGGAGGAATTACGGAAAAAGGCTCTCTTACGATAAAAGACCATTTTACCCTTAGTGCCGAAGATTCTCCAAGTTTATTCTTAAATCCTACTAATTTCTTTTAGAACTTGTTCTCCATAATTTGTGTTTCTCGGATAGTTACTTATAGGTTATAAGTTCAAAACTCGAATCAACTCAAAAAGGACAACACTCCTCCTCCTCCCCGGTTACTATCTACTCTAATACATATTTTATACCGTCATACATACTTTAACCTTTCTCCTTAACCCACTTATTTATAACTACTCGTGTACCCACACATATCCTACATAATTTCATATCTCCCAAACTCGCACTTATATACGTAAACCCATATATCCATCTACATATGACATATATACATACTCGTATATACACCTAGATATATACCTACATATATATACGTATATATATACTCGGCATACACAACTCCTATATAAGCCTATACATCCACACGTACACAACATTACTCCTACCTAGCATACCTATCCTTACTTGTCTCACTGTAATTACAGTAGGCCTACATGTCTCTATACTCTTATAAACATATATATACTCAGCACACTACCCTTACGTATGTACACATATACTTACTCAGCACACTATTTTTACAAATTCTAATGTCGATATATATATATATATATATATATATATATATATATATATATACTGCAGTGTATGAGTGTTCGCTCCAAACGGTGTGTGCAAGCTTTAAATTTATAACCCTAGACGTAAGCTTAAAACAAGGATGTGAACCCGCAGTGTACGGGTCAATCGTAGTAAAAAGCAAGGAATTCCAGGGGTCGATCACAGGGACTTAGTGAAACAAAGTCCAATTACGGTATGCTTAAGCAATCACTAACCACAAGAGTAATTAAAACAATCAAAGATGATATAGAAGTCAATAAAGGAAATATGCAATTCTAGGGATTAAAGTATCTAGTTGTGGTTCCAACTCAAGATCTAAAGATAAGCGGACAAAGCTGAGGTTTTTGCATGGGGAAGGTGTTACTAAAGTGGAATAGATCACCGGGTAAGTCTCACTACTCACTAATCCTAAACCATAACTCCTATTACCGGGTAAGTCTCAAGGAATCAAGATAAAGAACTATAATCTCAAACTAACACACCATCTAAGGGAATAGAATCAACCTTTACCGGGTAAGTCTCAGGCTAACTCACAAAGATGGGATGAAAGCACACTCAAACCCCAATAAAGGACAAACCTTTATTATCTACACTTATGATCTTAGGTACACAAACTAAGGAATTACCGGGTAAGTCTCATCCTAGGCTTGCATTGAACCAGGAAAGGTGTAATAAGAATAGGATTTGGCAAACTCTAACACTTAACTCTCAGTTTTGGATCAGGAAAGTCACCTCGGTCAGCCAAATTCCACCCCGGCCGAGATGTTCATCGACTGAACGAGATGCTTAGGGTTAAGGTTAAAGGCTCGAACTTTCAAGGTCCTACTGAAATCTAAGATTATTCTATCATTGTTTTTCCCACAACCTTCAGCCAATCACCCTAGAATCACACAAGGAAATTAGCCACTCATCATCATGAAAGTATTAATCAAGTATATGGGAAGAAGGTGAATATTTGAACAAGAAGAATTTAATGAAAAGACTTCAATAACTGAATCACATATCACAACAAAAGCATTCCTTGGATATAAATCCAACAAGCAAGACAACAAGGAAGACAATCTAAGGTAATCTTACAAGAAAACCTTCCAAAGCTATAAAAGCTACAATTTTCCTTCTTCAACCTTCAAAAAGGTTCTTCAATTCTCCCAATTGGAGTATGGCTGCTGCGTGTTTTCTCGGTGTAAGCGGCTGTTGGATTTGTGGAAATCCAACCCTTTTTATAGGAAAATAACTCTCCAAAGATAAGATATCTTAGAAAGATCTCTTCCCATAAAAATAGGTAAAATATAAGATATAGTATATCTTCTTCCTTCCAGGAGCCAAGCCTAAAAATATAAGATCTCTTTCCAAAGATAAAAGATCTCAGCCAAGAATAAAATATTCTCGCCGCGTCCTAGGTATTCGCCTCGGTCGAGTCGACTTCTCTGGATCACCTCGGTCGAGGTGAATCTGTGGTCAACCGAGGTGAATCACAACTAAATGTGAAATCTCTCAAATCTGGTCCAAAGTAAATCTCGAATCCATGGCTATGCTTCCTGGATGGTTCCTTATGTTCCTGGATGTAGCTCCAATGACTCCATAGCTCCTTTTGCTCCTTTTTGATGCAAAACGGGCCATTTTACCTACGATTACAACAAAACTAGGTGTAGACCTCGATTCCCGCAAAGGTAGATGAAATGGTAACATAATCACATAAAATACATACAAACATGCAGATTATGAAAGATAAAACGTCCAAACAAACCCCAAAATATAGACTATAATTCATGCTATCAAAATACCCCATATTTAGCCCTTGCTTGTCCCCAAGCAAGTTCCGCATATAAAAGACAAGATAGAATGGATTATAAGTCAAGAAAATCAGTGAAAAAGTCTTTCAAAAACATTTTTATGGTGTGCTACAATCATAGATCACTCTAAGAGAATACTTCATGGAATTTAAAATCAAAATATGATCAAAACATTTTATAAATATAAGAAATTTGTTCATCTTTGCATAAAATCGTAGAATGCATAATAAGTCATAATTATCGAAATTAATCATGCATAATCCAGTTTAAACCACTAAGTCAATCAACAAGCTCAAGGTCTCAAGGGCTTCCCAAAAGAAAGGTCAAGAAACGTGTAGGGTAGGGATGTATGTAAGGTAATGTGGTGCTAGAATCCGGGAAAAGGATGAACTTCACTTTCACTTTGACTTGCAACATCTTCCACCAATAAGCTTTGCTTATTTCACACTTTTTCTTTTTACTTTACTTTTTGGGATGCATGGACAGAGGTGCACAATAACCGAAGCCTAGGAAATCAGCAATCATCAATTTCTTGAGATGCATCAAACCTTGATGCACATACCATGACCCGTTAGGAATATCGCTCAATCCGACTTTGACAAGACACAAACACCCGGCTATGTGAATGGTGCCGAGTTACTCATCTTCATGATTGACTTCCCCAAACCTAATTCTTTCTTTCTAACACTTTCACTTCCAGCCAACTTCTCAACTTTAACTTGCTTTCACCACTTCGCTTGCTTCCAAATTCCCGGATAGGTAGAGGGAGACAAAATGTATATGAGGAGTTAAGCATGATCAAGAAGAAGAAGAGAGAATAATGAATTGCCTTGGTCTTTCCAGGAAGAAAGTGAGAGAACTCATAATGTGGTGTCAACCTTCAAATTCAACATAATTTGGATAAAAACAAAGTATTAAACATGCCAATAATTTCAAACAAAGCATTTAGCAACTTAAACATATTATAAAACCTTTCAAACACATACAGAATTTCAAAACCAGTCAGTAAACAAGAGGTGAAACACCTCGTTCGGCCAGAACTGCCCCGGTCGAGGTCCAAATTTTTTTTTTTAAAAACAGTTTTCTTTCAGTTTCGACGTTTTTTCTCAATCAAATAACCTGTAAGTATGCATGTAGCCTCAGATAAACATATAGAAGAACTGAAGCATAAATATAAATATCTGATCAAGTGGAGTCATACATAAGTGTCAAATAATACATCACATAAACACCCCATACTTGGGACACACTGTCCCAGTGGGTCAAAATAAGTCTAAGGAATAAAGTACTCACCGGATAATAAGCTGAACTGCATAAAAAATAACAAAGAAAATCCTGTAGCTCTCAGTAGTCACGATCCGGTGGTGGTGGTGGTGGCACATACGGATACTGGGACGGGTCGAACGGATAGCCCATGACGTGCTCAAACTGAATTTGGGCCATCATGTGCTGGTAATGCTGCCGCTCCTGCATCTCGCGGATATCCAGTGACAAAGCAGCATATGAATCAATAACCTGATCCGTCAGATCATCGATCCGTCTGTGAGCCTCTGGATCTCTGTGTCGGCGTGTCCTACGCCTAGCAGGTCTCACTGGAGAAGTAGCAGGTGCAGGCTCAATATCCTCATCATCCAAATCTATAACTGGTGCGCTCGTCCCTATAGTATCTGTCCCTGTATCCATCGGGACTCCACCCTCTCTATCATCATCCGTCTCCTCATCATTTGCCTCCTCCTACAACTGGGGCAGCTGCTGCCTCTTTGTAATCCTCCATCAGTGGAGCCCAAGCGGTCTGCCAATAATGAGGGTCATAAATAGTGAACTGGGCAGACCACCTGATCCCCTGTGGTGCAGTCAGCTCCCACGGCATAGCCACGTACGGTGTAGTTAGACCTCGGGGAACCAGAATCCGCCGAGTGATCATCTCCTGTAGCCCAAGCGGCTTCGGAGCCGCCACCATCGTGCAAGCGCTGAGATCCATGTCCTGATAACTAGCGATGTGGGTGACAAGCCCTCCGCAACAGATGTCTCCCTTCGCCTTGGCCTTGATCTTGTGCAGATCCTCTGCCAACATCAAGCCAAAGTCCGGGATACCCCCAGTAACCATGCAGTATAAATTGAAAAGCTCTCCCTGTCGGATCTTCTGGGGCGTCTCAGTACGCGCCATGTTCGCCCGAAAAGGGTGTGCGTCAAAGTCTTAAATTTATATCTAGAACTCAAAAGCAAAGCGAACCCGCAGTGTACGGATCGGCTGTAGAAAGGTAAGAATTCCAGAGTCGAACTCAGGGATTTGGTGAGAATAAATTCGAAATCAGTTATCTAGCAGAAGTGTAAAAACTTTTGTGATTTAATAAGAGAGAAATGATTCCAAGGATTCAAGTATCCGATTTAGGCTTTCGATTCAAGACACTCCTATAGATTTAGGACAGAATTTATATTGCCAAGATTAAATGTTCAAAGGTAGGATTCGTACGATGAAGTTCCGAAACCTATATGACTAATCTATAGGTTCTCTCTATAAGGGTTGTTGAGGCTACAATATAGAAAGATCTAAAGATAAGAATTATGTTCAGATTTACTATCTAAAACTCCAGGATATGACTCTCCAAAGTAAAGATTAGAAAACACATTTAACTTCTTAATAAAGGATGATGAGTCTCTTTATTACCCAAATTCTTGAAATCTTATTCTATTAAATATAGAAAGAGGTTTGAAGTGCCTTCATACATTCAATTAGAGATTAGAAAGGTAAATCAAGATTGGGGTTTAGGCAAGGATTGGTTTTGGTTAAAGATTAATTCAATTAAAGTTCGTCAGAAGAATAAATCGCCCTGTTCATAAGAAAATCGGCCGATTTTCCTCAAGAACAGCCCGATTTTCCTGTTTGTCGCAAAACCAAAATCTAAACTCTCAGGGTCCTAATGTTTGAATGAGTTCAGTCTATCATCATCTAAGCCTTAATCATCAACTATTCTCCCCAGAATCACAATGGTTTTAGCCAACCATTTTCAAAAACGAATCAAATTAATTCTTGAGTGAAAAATCGCAAAGAAACCGAATCTTGAATGAAAAGCTCAATAACTTATCCAATCTGTCAACAATTATCAAAACTACTCAAAGTATCTCTCAAATAACTCAGTATCGTGCTCACAAACCACAAACAATGCAATGGATCAAGAAATCTCACAATTAAAGATCAAGAATGACTTTCCGGCAAAAGTTCTTCAATCTCTCTCCAAGAATCGTTGATTTCTTGCAAACGTCTAAAGATTCTCCCGTGCGAAGTCCTCGTTTTCGTTCCTAGGGTTCTCCTCTATACTTTCTTGCAGATGGGCCGTTTGGCAAAACTCTCCTCTAGCCCAAATTAATTGGGCTTTATGTCGTCTTTTCAATTGGCTGAATCGTGAAGAAAATCGACCCAGTCGAGTTTTAGCACAAAACCGTTCGATTTCAATATGTGAAAATCGTCCGATTTTTGTGTAAGTTAGAACGATTTTCTTCAACAGAAAGTGCTCTTCCTTTGGTTCGTCTTCTATGCTTCTCCTTTGCTATTCCTTAGCACCTTGTGATGCTCCAAAGACTTCTTTAGCTTCCTTAACATCCTTAGATGCTTCTTGCTCCATTTCTTGCTTCCACTTCAACCCTATTTACCTGCAATTCATCATAATCTCGTGTAGACCTCTTTTTCCGATATTTGATTGAATAGAACATAAAAGGTATGCAAAATCCCTCCAAATGCAAGGTAAATAGAGATGATGTGCTGCAATATGCATGAATATGATGGTGCATAATTCATGTCATCAAAATACCCCATACTTGCCTCTTGCTTGTCCCTAAGCAAGACTCAAATTTAGAATATAAGATGTCATGGATTATGCATGTATGAAAACTCAAAATTTTCTTTTGGTAGTGCTTCTTCTTATTGGATCCCTCTCAAAGTGATATTTCAAGGCAAAAAGGGCAAAGCATATATCAATAATGATTATAAGATGAATAAACTCCCTTTTCTTCCTTGAGAGTACAAATAAAGAACATGATAAGGGTGTAGAGATAATCAAAATCAAACAAATCTAGGCCATTAAGTCTTAAACACATGCATAAAAGTCTCAAGGTCTTCAATTTAAAGGAAAAGGCTCAAGAAACGCATTAAGGGAAGGAACTCTTTTGGCTATTGTGGTACTAATCCGGGAAAAAGGAACACATAACACTTTCAAAAATTTTCTTCACCGCACATGCTTTGCATGTAGAAAGCTTTGTTTCATTATACTTTACTTTTTGAGAGTATGGACAGCGGTGCACAAAAACCGAAGCCTAGGAAATTGGCGTTTCTCAATTTCGAGATGCCTCAAACCCTTGATGCACATACCATATCCCGTTAGGACTTGTCGTTCAATCGGACTTTGGCAAGACACAAACACCCGGCTATGTGAATGGTGCCGAGTTACTCATCCTCATGTTCAACGTCCCCAAACTTATGAATTTTTGCACTTTTTTTTCAACACATTTTTCTTGGCCCTCCCACATCAAACATGCCTTTTTCAATCACCTATCCTAATTCCCGGATGGTAAGAGGAGGGTTACATATTTCATTGAGGAGCTAGCATGATCAAGATATGAGAAAAGAAGAGAAGTGAATTGCCTTAGTCATCCTTAAATGATGCAAAAGAACTTGTAATATAGCTTCGATTATTATTTCATTCTCTTATCAAAACAACTAAATCATTTAACTTATTCATGTTCTCAAGTAACAAAAGCAATTTCGTTCATGCTATAGTCAAGACCTCAACACAACTAAGCATCTTTTTACTTATCCATATACACAATTTTCATCATAGAGGTCATTTCCATATAAGAAGCACTTAAGATTCTTTGAAAATTCATAGGTTTTGAAAGAGTTCATGCAAATGCCAATGCAAGTGTCATAATAGAAAGTGGTAGTGCAAGAGTTATTACAAGCCAATATGTCAATAGTAGTGGAAAGTACATAGAGTGCTAGAATGAAACATAAGGTATTGTAAGTACCCCCACCCCATACTTAACATCCACATTGTCCCCAATGTGAAGATTAAGCATAAGAAGGAGAAAAATACTTACAATGTAAAAGATGTAGACGCTCAGTCCTCTGTCGGCGGTGGAGGTGGTGGATATGGATACATCGGTGCGGAGGGGTCGTAGAAGTGGCCGAACTGGTGGTAGTACATGTCCCTCATCTGGCCATCATAGGATGAATGCCGAGCGTCCGTCTCCTCTCTATAGTTCCTGAACTGGGTGTTGAGGGTCTGGTAATCGGTGTGGAGGGTGCGGTAGTCGGTGCTGAGACTCTGGAAGCTGGTGACTAACTCCCTGAAGTGGCGTGGAGCTCGGCGTCCTCGTCTAGGGCCTGGAGCATGTGCATAAGAGTGTCGAGGTGGCTGCATGTCATCCTTCGTCTCCTCATCCTGCCTACTAGTCCTGCTCGGCCCTGCTCCATGAGTGTCAGTGTCCATGGCGTCTGTAGCATGCCCGCTATGAGTATCACTCTCGAACTCGAGCATGGTCTCCTGTCCTCCATCATCATCCTCCTCGTCTGAATCACCTGCAGCATCGTCATAGTAAGTAGGAGGTGAGAACTCCTCAAGCATCGCCTCAAAGGTCTCCTTCCAGTTCCTCTTATTCCGAATTATGTATTCGGATTTCCATATGATCTCGGATGGCTTCTTCTTCGGATCCCTGTGCCATGGCATCGGTATAGGAGAAGCCAAACAAATCGCCAAAAGCATCAATAGACAAAGTGTGGTCTTGGCTCATAAGGCGGAAAGTTACCATCCTTTCCCTAGGATCGTGCTCAAATGTGCTAAGGAATTCTAGGGTGATCTCCCTATAAGCATCTTCCCTGATCGTAGCAAACTGTCTCAGCCCTGCTCTATCAAGCATCATATCAACATCCTCTCGAACATATAGCGAATCTAAGTCATCAAGTACAATGTAGCGAGGAGGGGTGAATGGACGATCTACAATGCGTTCATAGCGTTTCTTGTGTTTGGATAAGGGAGGGGGGAGCTTAGGGATGTTGGTAGGTGGTGGTGGAGGTGGGGCAGGGGCTTTGGAAGAAGATCCCTTCTTCTTCCCCGTGTTTCTGGTTATCCTTTTTACGAGATCCATTCTAAGTCCTAAAAATCGCCCTGTTCTTCACAAAAATCGACCGATTTTTCTGGGCTGGGTCGATTTATTTCTCGATTTCAACGATTCTCTCAACTCTGTAAAGTTCTGTTCAATCTATCACCACACACAGTTCTCTACAATGATCTCTAAGCAAATTCCTCTATCAATTCCAACAACCTAACACTCTTAAGCAAACTTCAATTTCGAATGAGAAACTTAGGTTTTGGAAAGAAAAACCTGAATTCCTTGCGGAGGAGCAGATTGCCGTGCGTGTTGTTGTTAGATCCTTGTTCCTTGTTGAATTTGCTTCAGTTTGGAGTCAAGAATCACTGGAAATGGTTAGGAAATGAGGATTTGGGGTTGTGGCGATTTTTCGGTGTTCTTGAGGGAGGAAAATCGAGAGTTGAAGATGTGGGAATGAAGAAGATCGAGTGTGAAGTCTTTATATAGGGTCGATAATTTTTGAAGAAAATCGGCCGATTTTTCAGGTCGATTTATTTGTCGGGTCGATTTTTCTCTCTGACCAAAAAAATCGGACGATTTATTTTGGCAGGTCGATCTCCAGGTCGATTTATGTTTCTGGTGAAAAAAATCGTGCTGAATCCTCAAAAATCGGACGATCTTTTTGTTGTAGGTCGATTTTCTTCCTTGTTTTCTTGGATCTTGATGATATAACTCGATTGTGCTCCATTCTCCATGAACCTCTCAAATTTGAACCTAGTTTCCTGCGATTAATGACATGACAAACCAAGAGTGCATCGAGGAAAATACAAAGATAAAAACGAAGAAACAAAGCGATTAATCTATCCTAACTAAGTGAGGGAAAGAAGGGAAACTATACTATCATTGGGTTGCCTCCCAAGAAGCGCTTTATTTATCGTCTTTAGCTGGACGGTGTATGATGTTGTGTTCAATGGAGGAGGATAGGAGCTATCTCCTCAACCGGAGCTTCCGGTGTGTATTTCTTCAACCTTTGGCCATTAACCTTGAAACTTCCGCTTTGTTCACCCCATACTTCAACTGCACCATGGGGGAAAATTCTTTTAATCACAAAAGGTCCTGTCCAGCGGGATTTGAGCTTACCTGGAAATAGACACAGCCTTGAGTTGAATAGGAGGACTTGGTCTCCTTCCTTCAAGTCTTTCGGGATGATGTGCTTGTCATGCCAGCGCTTTGTCCGTTCCTTGTAAATCTTTGCGTTCTCATACGCGTTCAGTCGGAGCTCATCTAGCTCATTAATGTCTAAGAGCCGTTTCTCTCCGGCTTCTTTCATGTCGAAGTTGAGCCACTTGATGGCCCAATAAGCTTTGTGCTCTAGCTCTACAGGAAGATGACATGATTTACCATAAACGAGATTATAGGGAGTTGTACCTATCGGTGTTTTGAAGGCTGTCCTGTATGCCCAAAGTGCATCGTCAAGCTTCATTGACCAATCTTTCCTCGTTTTAGAGACGGTCTTCTCTAAAATCCCTTTGATCTCTCTATTGGATATCTCGACTTGTCCGCTTGTTTGCGGATGGTAAGGTGTAGCTATCTTATGGGTTACCCCATACTTAGCTAAAAGAGTCTCGAATCGACGGGCTGTGAAATGCGTACCTCCGTCACTAATGATGGTTCGGGGAGTTCCGAACCTTGGGAAGATCGTTTTGTTGAGGAACTTCACCACTACCATTGCATCATTAGTAGGGGAAGCGATTGCCTCCACCCACCTTGAGACATAATCTACGGCAAGAAGTATATACTGGTTGCCGCATGAAGATGGGAAAGGTCCCATGAAGTCGATGCCCCATACGTCAAAGAGTTCTACTTCTTGTATGTTGTTGAGAGGCATCTCATTTCTCCTGGATATATTACCTGTCCTTTGACAAGCATCACAAGAAACTACAAACTTTTGCACATCTTTGAAAAGTGTAGGCCAATAGAAGCCGGAGCGAAGTACCTTAGCACAAGTCTTGTGGGAACTAGCATGTCCGCCACATGGTAGAGAATGGCAGTGTCGGATGACACTATCTATCTCATCTTCGGGAACACATATCCTGTAGATGCCATCTGGACCTCTTTTGAATAGAAGAGGTTCGTTCCAATAGAATTGCCGGACGTCTCTAAAGAATTTCTTCTTTTGAGCATATGAAAGTCCGGGTGGAATCTCCTGACAAACAAGGTAATTTACAATGTCAGCAAACCATGGATCATTACCTTGCGATATGTGTTGAAGACACTCTTCAATTTCGTGTAGCTGCTCGTCAGGGAAGGAGTCGTCTATCGGAAGTCCATCCGACTCGCCGGTGATTTGTGGAAGACGACTAAGGTGATCGGCGACGGAGTTTTCCGATCCTTTCTTATCACGGATCTCTAAATCGAACTCTTGCAAGAGTAAGATCCATCTTAGAAGCCTTGGCTTCGCATCCTTCTTCGTGAATAAGTATCGGATTGCGGAGTGGTCCGTATAGACTATCACTTTCGCACCTACAAGATAGGAACGAAATTTCTCAAATGCATATACTACGGCTAAAAGTTCCTTTTCCGTAGTTGCGTAGTTATATTGAGCCTCATCTAGCGTTTTGCTAGCGTAGTAGATGTCATGAGTGCGACCATCTTTCTTTTGTCCGAGAACGGATCCTATAGCGACATCGCTTGCGTCGCACATGACCTCGAAAGGAAGAGTCCAATCGGGTGGTTGAATGATTGGTGCCGAAATCAAAGCTTCTTTGATCCTGCAAAAAGCATCTAAGCAATCTTTCGAAAATTCGAAAGTCGTATCTTTCATCAAAAGATTAGTCAAAGGTTTTGAAATCTTAGAAAAATCCTTTATGAATCTCCTATAGAAGCCTGCATGTCCTAAAAAGCTTCTAATTCCTTTTACTGATGAGGGGGGAGGTAATTTCTCAATGGTTTCTATCTTTGATTGATCTACCTCTATTCCCCTTTGTGACACTAAGTGTCCTAACACGATTCCTTCGGTGACCATGAAATGACACTTTTCCCAGTTTAAGACTAAGTTAGTGTCCTCACATCTCTTAAGAACTAGTGAAAGGTTATAGAGACAGTTATCAAAGGAAGAACCATATACCGAAAAGTCGTCCATGAAGACTTCCATGATATTCTCTACGTATTCGGAGAAGATTGCCATCATGCACCTTTGGAAGGTGGCTGGAGCGTTGCATAAACCGAACGGCATTCTTCTATAAGCAAACGTACCCCATGGGCACGTAAAGGTTGTCTTCTCTTGATCATCCGGATGAATTGGTATCTGAAAGAAACCGCTATATCCATCTAAATAACAAAAGTAGGCATGTTGGGCTAACCTTTCCAACATTTGATCGATGAAAGGAAGGGGGAAGTGGTCCTTCCTTGTGGCCTCGTTCAGTTTGCGGTAGTCGATGCACATTCGCCACCCTGTAACTGTCCGTGTGGGGATGAGTTCGTTGTTTTTGTTGGCAACAACGGTAATGCCTCCTTTCTTTGGTACTACTTGTACCGGACTCACCCACTTGCTATCAGAAATAGGGAAGATGATACCTGCATCAAGTAGCTTAAGGATTTCTTTCTTCACGACCTCTTTCATTGCCGGGTTTAACCGTCTTTGAGGTTGGCGTGAAGGTTTGTAATCCTCTTCCATTAGTATTTTGTGCATACATAGAGAAGGCTTTATTCCTACTAAATCATCGATGGTGTAACCTAGCGCTTTCCTATGTTGCTTCAGAACATGCATGAGTTTCTCTAATTCATCATCATTCAAGTTCGCATTGACTATAACTGGATATGTGGAGTTAGTGCCAAGGAATGCGTACCTTAAATGTGTGGGAAGTTGCTTCAATTCTAGTGATGGAGGTACCTTGGTTGGTGATGAATCGTGACTTTCGGATGTTGTGGAAGAGGTCTCTATAGGTGAGGGTACTACATCATTAGATTCGGAAGCGGCTGCGGTGAAAGTTGGAGAATCCAGAGAATTACTCATCGAATCGACCTCCTCTGAAATAAATCGGTCGATCTTCTGCACGATTTTTGTTTCTGTCGGAAAAAATCGGGTTACCTCTTCATGAATCGGACGATTTATTGTTGCCAGGTCGATCTTTGTTTCTGTCGAAAAAAATCGGACTGCCTCTTCAGAAATCGGACGATTTATTTCCGACAGGTCGATTTTCTTCACAGTTTCCGGAGCCAATTCTAATTCTCCACTCTCTTCACCTTGTTCTTCTTCCAGAACATTTAATGCCTTCACATCTTCATTGCAATCATGTTCAACTCCTTCCTCCATGATGCTCATGCTAAGGACCTTTTGGAGAGAGTCTTTCATCAGGTTCGAACTCACTACTTCTCTAGACTCTTCTTCTTCAACAATTTCAAAAACGTCGTCTTTCAAGGCTGGCTCCTTGATTAAGGAAGATAGTATGAACTCTATCTTTTCTTTGCCAATATGAAATGATAGCTGGCCGTTCTTGCAATCTACCATGCATCCTGATGTGGCGAGGAATGGTCTCCCAAGGATGATGGGAACCGGGTAATCTGCAGGTATGTCAAGAACGACGAAATATATAGGAATGTAAAACTTACCTAGCTTTACTGGAATGTCTTCTAATATTCCCACCGGCTTAGTTGTAGAACGATCAGCCATGTAAAGTGTGATCTTCACTGGTCTAGGCTCTCCTAGACCAACTGCCTTGCATAGAGCTAGAGGTATGATACTTACACTAGCTCCAAGGTCACAAAGAGCATCATAGGTAGCTTCTCCCAAGGTGATGGGTATGCAAAAGGATCCTGGATCGCGGAGCTTGGGTGGCATATTCTCTGTCATAGTCTTGATGAGTTCGGATGACTCCATACTCATCTTGACTTCTCCTATGTCTTCTAACTTCCTCTTGTTGGAAAGGATCTCCTTGAGGAATTTCCCGTAAGCCGGCATACCTAAAATCGCGTCCATAAAAGGTATGTTAATATGGAGCTTACTCATAAGTTCAACAAACTTACCGAAATGTCTATCTAGGCGTGCTCGCGCTCTAGATTGAGGAAAAGGTAGAGGTGGTTTGTAAGCTGGAGGAGGAACATAGACTTCTTCCTTCTCTTTTGCCTCTCCTTCTTTTGCGGAGGTATCAACTACTTTAGGTTGAGGGTCGGCGGTTGTCTTCCCGCTCCTAGTAGTTATAGCCATAACCCTTCCCTTTGGGTTATCTTCTGTCTTTCCGGGAAGCTTCCCTTGATCTCTTGGAGCTTCTCCGGCTTTGTTGAATACTTGGTTTTCTAAAGCTTTGTGAGCTTTGTCAACCGAAGTTATGTAACTCTCCAATCCTTGTAGCTTGCCTAGGATCGTCTCTAGCATAGGATCGGGTTTACTCGATCCGCTTGATTGTCCCTGGCTTGTTAAAGGAGTAGAAGAAGATGGAGGTGTTAGATCCTTTTCAGCATGGGAGTAAGGATTACCTGAATTTTGCTGATTTGACCTCCAATTGTTGTTGTTTGAGTTTCTGTTGTTGTTGTTACCCCAATTGGAATTTCGGTTGTTATTCTAATTAGAATTCCTGTTATCATTCCTTTGATTGTTGTCCCGCCCCATGTAGTTGGCTTCTTGCTCTTTAGTCTTTTGGAGACTTGTTTTGAGCACTTCCCTCAATTCTTTGATGTCATCCTTAAGGGAAAATATTTGTGTTTGAGCCGCTTGATTCAACTTGGCTCCCGGATCGCCTTGATTCCGGCTATTCGATTCCACCTTCCGATGGGAATACTTCTCGATTACTTGGGCTTGCTTCTCAATGAAGTCCCAAGCATCATCCTCTCTCATATCCATGAATGTACCGCAAGATAGAGATTGGAGGTTGAATTGTGTCTCCACATCCAACCCTTTGTAGTAGATCTCCAATAATTCCAGCTTGGAAATACCATGGTGTGGGCAATCCAACAAGAGATCTTGAAACCTTTCCCAAGATTGAAATAAGCTTTCGTTAGGTTTCATAGAAAAAGCGTTTATTTTACCTCTCAATTCCGCCGTTTTGGATGGCGGAAAGAACTTGGTGAGGAATTCCGAAGACAATTCCTCCCATGTAGCTAACTTTGCAGCTGGAAGTGTTTGGTACCAAGCAAGAGCCTTGTCCTTCAAAGAAAAGAAAAATGGTTTGATCTTGTAGTTGCTTGTAGTAGCCTTCTTTGGCTTCATAGTCTCCATGAGAATCTCAAAATTCTGCAAGTGTTGATGCGGAGATTCAGTACTTGCCCCGCCATATTGACTTTGGCGAACCATAGTGATGACTTGTGGTGAGAAGCTAAACTCTTGGATGTCTTCAGCACCGAAATCCACACCTAGACGGCGTGGTTGCTGGATTGGATCCATCCGTTGCCCCAAAGTTCGGGGTCTATCTTCGTTATTGACAGCTCTAACGCTCCTAGTCGTAACGCGAGGGACGACCTTAGGTGCTGGAGTGTTTCGAGTAGGTTGAAGTGATGGATCGATCTCTTCAAGTTCCGGCATGTCCGGGTCAATCTCCTCATCATCGGATGAGTCATTTCGAATGGACTTGGTTGGAATCTTGACTTTCTTCTTCTTCTTGGAGTCGTTCAATTCCAACTTCATGTCCAACAGCATAGCTCTCAGTTCATCAATCTGAAATTGATGACTTATTTCAGCTTCCTTTCGAGCTTTCTCACTCAACAGGAGTTGGCGTTGAGCTTCGTTCAGTTCAGCTTTGTAGTTCATCTCATCATTTTCAGCCATTTTCTTCTCCTTCAACTTTCTCCTCAAAGTTCTTTCTAATTCGGGGTCGAAAGGAATTAGATTTTTGGTGGATCTAGTCTTTCGCATATACCTAAAGAACCTGCAAAATCACTCAAGTAGACAAATCAAATCACAAGAGCAAGAGCTCCCAAGCTAGACAACCGAAAACCGGATTCGATCTAGACCAAATCCCCGGCAACGGCGCCAAAAAACTTGTTCGCCCGAAAAGGGTGTGCGTCAAAGTCTTAAATTTATATCTAGAACTCAAAAGCAAAGCGAACCCGCAGTGTACGGATCGGCTGTAGAAAGGTAAGAATTCCAGAGTCGAACTCAGGGATTTGGTGAGAATAAATTCGAAATCAGTTATCTAGCAGAAGTGTAAAAACTTTTGTGATTTAATAAGAGAGAAATGATTCCAAGGATTCAAGTATCCGATTTAGGCTTTCGATTCAAGACACTCCTATAGATTTAGGACAGAATTTATATTGCCAAGATTAAATGTTCAAAGGTAGGATTCGTACGATGAAGTTCCGAAACCTATATGACTAATCTATAGGTTCTCTCTATAAGGGTTGTTGAGGCTACAATATAGAAAGATCTAAAGATAAGAATTATGTTCAGATTTACTATCTAAAACTCCAGGATATGACTCTCCAAAGTAAAGATTAGAAAACACATTTAACTTCTTAATAAAGGATGATGAGTCTCTTTATTACCCAAATTCTTGAAATCTTATTCTATTAAATATAGAAAGAGGTTTGAAGTGCCTTCATACATTCAATTAGAGATTAGAAAGGTAAATCAAGATTGGGGTTTAGGCAAGGATTGGTTTTGATTAAAGATTAATTCAATTAAAGTTCGTCAGAAGAATAAATCGCCCTGTTCATAAGAAAATCGGCCGATTTTCCTCAAGAACAGCCCGATTTTCCTGTTTGTCGCAAAACCAAAATCTAAACTCTCAGGGTCCTAATGTTTGAATGAGCTCAGTCTATCATCATCTAAGCCTTAATCATCAACTATTCTCCCCAGAATCACAATGGTTTTAGCCAACCATTTTCAAAAACGAATCAAATTAATTCTTGAGTGAAAAATCGCAAAGAAACCGAATCTTGAATGAAAAGCTCAATAACTTATCCAATCTGTCAACAATTATCAAAACTACTCAAAGTATCTCTCAAATAACTCAGTATCGTGCTCACAAACCACAAACAATGCAATGGATCAAGAAATCTCACAATTAAAGATCAAGAATGACTTTCCGGCAAAAGTTCTTCAATCTCTCTCCAAGAATCGTTGATTTCTTGCAAACGTCTAAAGATTCTCCCGTGCGAAGTCCTCGTTTTCGTTCCTAGGGTTCTCCTCTATACTTTCTTGCAGATGGGCCGTTTGGCAAAACTCTCCTCTAGCCCAAATTAATTGGGCTTTATGTCGTCTTTTCAATTGGCTGAATCGTGAAGAAAATCGACGCAGTCGAGTTTTAGCACAAAACCGTTCGATTTCAATATGTGAAAATCGTCCGATTTTTGTGTAAGTTAGAACGATTTTCTTCAACAGAAAGTGCTCTTCCTTTGGTTCGTCTTCTATGCTTCTCCTTTGCTATTCCTTAGCACCTTGTGATGCTCCAAAGACTTCTTTAGCTTCCTTAACATCCTTAGATGCTTCTTGCTCCATTTCTTGCTTCCACTTCAACCCTATTTACCTGCAATTCATCATAATCTCGTGTAGACCTCTATTTCCGATATTTGATTGAATAGAACATAAAAGGTATGCAAAATCCCTCCAAATGCAAGGTAAATAGAGATGATGTGCTGCAATATGCATGAATATGATGGTGCATAATTCATGTCATCACGCCAGAAGTGTCTCACTGAAGATCCGGTGGGCTAACCTAAAGGCTAAATGGAAGATGACCTTCTCCCTGAAATCTCCAGGGCGCCATCTGTCTGCATGCTCAACAATATGGGCAATTTGCCCCCAAAACTCCCTAGCTACAGATCGGGACGGGAAGTCAACAGTTGTGGGCTCAGGAAAGCCAAAAATCTCTCTCCAGTACTCTAGCGGCACTAAGAAGTTCCGGTTCATCAACCGGTACTTCACAGATCGCTCTGTGGGGAGGTAGGTGAAGGAGCTAACAAACTCTAAGGTGGGCTCGAAATAGGCTGGGGCTCGGATCTCAGTAAACTGATCCAGCCCCACTATAGATATCATCCGTCTAAGGTCTCCGTCTACCTGTAGACAATCAAAAGCAGACACGTCCAGGAAGCGAGGTGCAATCACTGGACGGCCGGAAATACGGTCGTAATCGACCTGGTGTCGCTCGTGGATCACCGGTCGATAGGATCGGGAAGAAGAGGAAGAAGGGGAAGGTGAGGATCTATCCCTAAGGGCAATGCGTCTGTCGGAACTCATTTTTAGAAAATCCCACTGTTAGGTCACCTCGGTCAACTGACGACTCTCAAGAATCACCTCGGCCGAGGCACAGCTCGTCTGGACCGAGGCGGAAAACTGGATTCTAATTTCCTCAAAAAATTCAGTTCTTTTCCCCCAAAATCACTGCAATTGCTTCCTAAGGGGTACTTAAGCCTTTTCTCAGCAAATGCAAGGGCAACCAAAGCCCAAATCGAAGCGAAAAAGCGAGGTAGGGTTTCGGCTTTTGTTTTACCTAGTTCGGCCGAATCGGTTCGATTTTCTTGCAGATCGACGATGCATTGGGATCCTCTATGCCTTAATCCCAGTTTTGAAGCGAAAATCTTTGAAAACGAGCAAGAATCGAAGGAGCGAGGTGCAAACTGTCGCCGCGGTCGAGGAGGGTTGGGTGAAGTGAGGAGAGAGAAATTTCACCCCTTTTATACCCTTTCTGGAACTGCTGTCACCTCGGTCGAGATGGTCTCGACTGGACCGAGGTGGTACGGACCGTGGTGGTTCTTCAGAAACCCTAGTCGCCTCGGTTGCTCAAGAATCATCTCGGTCGAGGTGCTCTGATAGCAACCGAGATGCCTCAGTCAAACTTCGTCTTCTCAAATTCTCGATCTTCTGTCCTTCCAGTTATGCTCCTTCCTTAGATGTCTCCTGTTATCTGTCTAGAACGCCAAAAACAAAACAAAGCAAAGCAAAAGCAAAAACTAATTAAACTAGACTAGAAAAAGGGAAAAGAAAGCAATACCTTGGGTTGCCTCCCAGAAGCGCTTGGTTTAAGGTCGCTAGCTGGACCATAATTCGTCCAAATGTGATGGGAGGTGCCCTCACCCCATACTTCGCCTCCATCGTGGGGTGAAATAAGTAAGTCTATCAAACGCTCCAACAAGTGTAAGTGCTCACCGGGGAATGAATCGTCTATGGGCGGGTCGTCCTTCTCACGTGAAGATGCAGGTAGCCTGCTGAGGTGATCCGCAACAGAATTTTCGGATCACTTCTTATCGCGGATCTCTAGATCAAACTCTTGAAGCAAGAGAATCCATCGAATAAGGCGTGGCTTGACATCTTTCTTAGCCAACAAGTAACGAATGACTGCATGGTCGGTGTAGACAATGACTTTCGCCCCTACTAAGTAGGAACGAAACTTCTCGAAAGCATATACAACCGCCAATAATTCTTTCTCGGTGGTAGCGTAGTTGCGTTGTGCTACATCTAGCGTCTTGCTAGCATAATAAATGGCGGTGGTCCGGCCATCCTTCTTTTGTCCAAGCACCGCTCCTACGGCTACATCACTAGCATCGCACATGATCTCAAAGGGCAAGGTCCAATCCGGAGGTTGGATAATCGGAGCGGAGATCAACACTTCCTTATCCTGTAAAAAGCATCAAGACACTCCTGCGAAAACTCAAAAACAACATCTTTATTCAAGAGGTTAGTTAGAGGTTTCGAAATCTTAGAGAAGTCCTTGATGAATCTCCTGTAGAAACCTGCATGCCCGAGAAAACTCCTCACACCTTTAACAGAACAAGGGGGAGGGAGTTTCTCAATAGTCTCGATCTTAGCGCGATCGACCTCAATGCCTCGATTAGAAACGAGGTGTCCTAGTACAATGCCTTCATTAACCATAAAATGACACTTCTCCCAATTCAAAACGAGATTAGTGTCTTCACATCTTTTAAGCACTAGAGAAAGGTTAGATAGGCAATCATCAAAAGAGGAACCATATACAGAAAAATCATCCATAAATACCTCCATGATCTCCTCTATGTACTCGGAGATGATAGCCATCATGCATCGCTGGAAGGTAGCGGGTGCATTGCACAATCCAAATGGCATCCTCCTATAAGCAAATGTCCCCCATGGACAAGTGAAAGTGGTCTTCTCTTGATCATCCGGATGGATAGGAATCTGGAAGAATCCACTATAACCGTCTAAGTAGCAAAAGTGTGAATGCTGGGCCAACCGCTAGAGCATTTGATCAAAGAAGGAAAGTGGAAAATGGTCCTTCCGTGTGGCCGTGTTCAGCTTCCTATAATCGATGCAAACCCTCCAGCCCGTAAAGGTCCTGGTTGGGATCAACTTGTTGTTCTTATTTGTCACAACGGTCATCCCTCCTTTCTTCGGAACCACATGTACCGGGCTAACCCACTTGCTGTCCGAGATAGGGTATATGATACCTGCATCCAACAACTTAAGAATTTCTTTCTTCACAACCTCTTTCATGATCGGATTTAAACGTCTTTGAGGTTCCCGTGAAGTCTTATGATCATCCTCCATTAGAATTCTATGCATGCAGAAAGAGGGCTTAATGTTAATAAGATCATCTATAGTGTAACCTAAAGATTTTTTATGCTTTCTCAGGACATGCATTAGTTTAGATAATTCAGTTTCGGAAAGGGAAGCACTAACAATAACGGGATAAGTGGAATCCGGCCCAAGAAAGACATACCTCAAGTGATTTGGGAGTTGTTTAAGCTCCACAACTGGGGGTGCTTTCTGAGGGGGATTCTTGCTTCCTCCTTGCAGTGGAGTAGATTTAGAAACTGGACTTTCGGAAGTCTCAGTTGAAATCGTCTCGCCATCGACCTCGGTCGAGGCGCGGAGGCGTTGACCGAGATGTTCTTCAGTCGCCTCGCTCAGTCCAGAAAGTGCCTCGGTCGAGGTACTGCAACTGAAACCGAAATTGGAGATCTCCGTCTCCTGGATTAGCTTCTCAGTTTTAGCTCCTGGATCTTCTTCCAGTGCTTTTAAACTCCGTATATCTGCATCACAAGAAGCATCTATACCTTCCTCCATTAAACTGAAGCTAATAACTCTTTCGAGTGGATCATTAATAAGGATAGAGCTCACCAATTCTCTTGATTCTTCTTCATCGTAGATGTTGAAGATATCATCGCTCAACTGCTCCCTTTTCATGGCTGCAAGTAATGCGAACTCCACCTCATCGCCGCCAATGTTGAATTTCAACTTGGCGTTCTTGTAATCCACGTTGCAACCCGAAGTTGCTAGAAATGGCCTCCCGAGAATAATAGGAACAGGATAATCTGCGGGAATGTCAAGTACAACAAAATCTATTGGTAAATAGAAGTTACCTAACTTGACCGGAACGTCTTCCAAGATGCCCACAGGATGGGTGATGGAGCGATCCGCCATATAAAGTCGAATCTTGACCGGCTTGGGCTCTCCAAGTCCGATCTTCACACATAGCTCCAGCGGGATGATGCTCATGCTGGCTCCTAGATCACAAAGTGCTTCACAAGTGACATCCCCAACTTGAATGGGAATGCAAAATGAGTCGGGATCTCTAAATTTAGGTGGCATCTTCTCCTTCATGATTTGAATAAGCTCCGAGGATTTAGATGTCATCCTAACTTCACCAAAATCTTCCAGTTTCCTTTTCCTTGATAGGATCTCCTTCAAGAACTTCCCATAGGCGGGCATTCCTAGAATAGCATCAAGGAAAGGAATGTTAATGTGCAGTTTATTCATCAAGTCAAGGAACTTACCAAAGTGCTTGTCTAGATATGCTCTGGCCCTTGACTGGGGGAATGGAAGTGGTGGTTTGTATGCAGGAGGTGGAACATAAACTTCAGTTTTCCCCTCCGCTTTTTGTGGCTCCACCTCGGTTGGCATCTCGGTCGAAGTGTTCTTCGACTGCATTTGGACCGAGGTGGTCTTCGTCGGTACTGGCACCGACCGAGGCACTGGATCTGCAGTTTTCAGTCCACTCCTCGTAGTTATGGCCATGATCTGGCCCTTAGGGTTGCTTTCCGTCCTTGCTGGAAGCTTCCCTGGATCTCTTGGCGCTTCATTCGTCCTACTTGCAAGTTGTTATTCAAAGGCTTTTTGGGCCTTCGAAAATGAAGTCATAGAGGTCTCCATAGCGTTGAGCTTGATCAAGATAGCCTTCAGAACTGCGTCTTTCTTTTCCGGCTGAGACAAACTTGATCCTTGCCCCTGGCTCTTTAATGGAGTAGAAGAAGAAGGGGAAGAGAGGAAAGGATTAGAGGAATCGTTAGAGTTGGAGTTTGAATGATTATTACCAGAATTTTGGCTGTTCGCCCTCCAATTGTTGCTATTGGATCCTCTATTGTTGTTGTTGTAATTGTTGTTCCGGGAACCGTTGTTGTTGTTACGGTATCCGTTGTTGTTGTTCCTTTGTCCTTGCTCTTCCTTCTTGGTTTGAGCAACCAAGAGTTCCTTCAATTGCTTCACATCATTCTTCAAAGACGTGAGTTGATTGTTGTTGGGCTGAGTTTCTTGGAAGTTAACTCTTTTAACTCCAGCTTCAGCTCCTTGATGAGTGTACTTCCCCATATGCAAAGCTTGCTTCTCGATGAAGTACCAAGCTTCGTCAATCGCCATGTCCATGAAGGTACCGGCGGAGAGTAGTTGGAGGTTGAACTGGGTGCTTCCGTCCAGTCCCTTGAAGTAAATCTCCAATAACTCTAACTTTGGAATCCTATGATGTGGGCAATCCAAAAGAATGTCCTTGAACCGCTCCCATGACTTGGACAAGCTCTCCTTGTCCTTCATAATGAAATCATTGATCTTCCCTCTCATTTCAGCTGTCTTTGAGGGGGAAAGAATTTGGTCAAGAATTCCGTAGTCATCTCCTCCCATGTGCTGATTTTTCCTAGAGGAAGAGATTGATACCAAGTAAGAGCTCTATCTTTTAAAGAAAAGTAAAAAGGTCTTAGCTTGTAGTTGTTATTTTCAATCCTTGAAGGCCTCAAGGTCTCCATCAAGATCTCATAGTTTTGAAGATGTTGATGTGGTGATTTCTTCTTCAGCCCTCCGAATTGGCATTGGCGAATCATGGATAGAACTTGTGGTCGAAGTTCATAGTCATGGTCCACTGGATCTCCTAGGTTAACTCCTGGACGCCTCAATTGTTGATTAGGGTCTATCCTTTGACCTAGGGTTTGTGGGATTCCTGCAGGAAAAGCGTCTCGGACTGGCAACCGAGGTGGAAGTACCTCGGCCGGGGCGTCAGGTACTGGGACCTGCCTCGGTCGAGGGTCAGCGACTGGGACCTGGATCGGTCGAGGATCTAGAACAGGATCTTCCCTCGGTCAAGGTAGAAACTGGTCTCGTAAAGCTGCCATATCAGCTTTGATCGCTTCAGTCCTGGTGCGAGTTTCTTCTCTTTCCTGCCTCAATTCTTCCCTGCTGAGGCGTAGCAGCTCTAGCGCCTCTTTCAATTCGGCCTCAAGATTGCGGTTGTCTTGGTGGGCCATCTTCGCTTCTCTCAAGCGTCGCTTGTATGTCTTTTCTGGTTCGGGATCGTAAGGAACCATTTCGTTTCCAGTGCGGGTTCTTCGCATATACCTAAGAAAGAACCTGCAAAAGTCACTCAAGTAGAGTGGTTAGTAGACACGGGGGCAAGTGCCCCAAAAGCAAACCGTAATCGGCTCGGTCTAGACCAAGTCCCCGGCAACGGCGCCAAAAACTTGTTCGCTCCAAACGGTGTGTGCAAGCTTTAAATTTATAACCCTAGACTTAAGCTTAAAACAAGGATGCGAACCCGCAGTGTACGGGTCAATCGTAGTAAAAAGCAAGGAATTCCAGGGGGCGATCACAGGGACTTAGTGAAACAAAGTCCAATTACGGTATGCTTAAGCAATCACTAACCACAAGAGTAATTAAAAAAAATCAAAGATGATATAGAAGTCAATAAAGGAAATATGCAATTCTAGGGATTAAAGCATCTAGTTGTGGTTCCAACTCAAGATCTAAAGATAAGAGGAATCGTTAGAGTTGGAGTTTGAATGATTGTTACCAGAATTTTGGTTGTTCGCCCTCCAATTGTTGCTATTGGATCCTCTATTGTTGTTGTTGTAATTGTTGTTCCGGGAACCGTTGTTGTTGTTACGGTATCCGTTGTTGTTGTTCCTTTGTCCTTGCTCTTCCTTCTTGGTTTGAGCAACCAAGAGTTCCTTCAATTGCTTCACGTCATTCTTCAAAGACATGATGAGTTGATTGTTGTTGGGCTGAGTTTCTTGGAAGTTAACTCTTTTAACTCCAGCTTCAGCTCCTTGATGAGTGTACTTCTCCATATGCAAAGCTTGCTTCTCGATGAAGTCCCAAGCTTCGCCAATCGCCATGTCCATGAAGGTACCGACGGAGAGTTGTTGGAGGTTGAACTTGGTGCTTCCGTCCAGTCCCTTGAAGTAAATCTCCAATAACTCTAACTTTGGAATCCTATGATGTGGGCAATCCAAAAGAATGTCCTTGAACCGCTCCCATGACTTGGACAAGCTCTCCTTGTCCTTCATAATGAAATCATTGATCTTCCCTCTCATTTCAGCTGTCTTTGAGGGGGAAAGAATTTGGTCAAGAATTCCGTAGTCATCTCCTCCCATGTGCTGATTTTTCCTAGAGGAAGAGATTGATACCAAGTAAGAGCTCTATCTTTTAAAGAAAAGTAAAAAGGTCTTAGATTGTAGTTGTTATTTTCAATCCTTGAAGGCCTCAAGGTCTCCATCAAGATCTCATAGTTTTGAAGATGTTGATGTGGTGATTACTTCTTCAGCCCTCCGAATTGGCATTGGCGAATCATGGATAGAACTTGTGGTCGAAGTTCATAGTCATGGTCCGCTGGATCTCCTAGGTTAACTCCTGGACGCCTCAGTTGTTGATTAGGGTCCATCCTTTGACCTAGGGTTTGTGGGATTCCTGCAGGAAAAGCGTCTCGGACTGGCATCCGAGGTGGAAGTACCTCGGCCGGGGCGTCAGGTACTGGGACCTACCTCGGTCGAGGGTCAGCGACTGGGACCTGGATCGGTCGAGGATCTGGAACAGGATCTTCCCTCGGTCGAGGTAGAAACTGGTCTCGTAAAGCTGCCATATCAGCTTTGATCGCTTCAGTCCTGGTGCGAGTTTCTTCTCTTTCCTGCCTCAATTCTTCCCTGCTGAGGCGTAGCAGCTCTAGCGACTCTTTCAATTCGGCCTCAAGATCGCGGTTGTCTTGGTGGGCCATCTTCGCTTCTCTCAAGCGTCGCTTGTATGTCTTTTCTAGTTCGGGATCGTAAGGAACGATTTCGTTCCCAGTGCGGGTTCTTCGCATATACCTAAGAAAGAACCTGCAAAAGTCACTCAAGTAGAGTGGTTAGTAGACACGGGGGCAAGTGCCCCAAAAGCAAACCGTACCCGGCTCGGTCTAGACCAAGTCCCCGGCAACGGCGCCAAAAACTTGTTCGCAAGCTTTAAATTTATAACCCTAGACGTAAGCTTAAAACAAGGATGCGAACCCGCAGTGTACGGGTCAATCGTAGTAAAAAGCAAGGAATTCCAGGGGTCGATCACATGGACTTAGTGAAACAAAGTCCAATTACGGTATGCTTAAGCAATCACTAACCACAAGAGTAATTAAAAAAATCAAAGATGATATAGAAGTCAATAAAGGAAATATGCAATTCTAGGGATTAAAGCATCTAGTTGTGGTTCCAACTCAAGATCTAAAGATAAGCGGACAAAGCTAAGGTTTTTGCATGGGGAAGGTGTTACTAAAGTGGAATAGATCACCGGGTAAGCCTCACTACTCACTAATCCTAAACCATAACTCCTATTACCGGGTAAGTCTCAAGGAATCAAGATAAAGAACTATAATCTCAAACTAACACACCATCTAAGGGAATAGAATCAACCTTTACCGGGTAAGTCTCAGGCTAACTCACAAAGATGGGATGAAAGCACACTCAAACCCCAATAAAGGACAAACCTTTATTACCTACACTTATGATCTTAGGTACACAAACTAAGGAATTACCGGGTAAGTCTCATCCTAGGCTTGCATTGAACCAGGAAAGGTGTAATAAGAATAGGATTTGGCAAACTCTAACACTTAACTCTCAGTTTCGGCTCAGGAAAGTCACCTCAGTCAGCCAAATTCCACCCCGGCCGAGATGTTCATCGACTGAACGAGATGCTTAGGGTTAAGGTTAAAGGCTCGAACTTTCAGGGTCCTGCTGGAATCTAAGATTATTCTATCATTGTTTTTCCCACAACCTTCAGCCAATCACCCTAGAATCACACAAGAAAATTAGCCACTCATCATCATAAAAGTATTAATCAAGTATATGGGAAGAAGGTGAATATTTGAACAAGAAGAATTTAATGAAAAGACTTCAATAACTGAATCAAATATCACAACAAAAGCGTTCCTTGGATATAAATCCAACAAGCAAGACAACAAGGAAGAGAATCTAAGGTAATCTTACAAGAAAACCTTCCAAAGCTATAAAAGCTACAATCTTCCTTCTTCAACCTTCAAAAAGGTTCTTCAATTCTCCCAATTGGAGTATGGCTACTGCGTGTTTTCTCGGTGTAAGCGGCTGTTGGATTTGTGGAAATCCAACCCTTTTTATAGAAAAATAACTCTCCAAAGATAAGATATCTTAAAAAGATCTCTTCCCATAAAAATAGGTAAAACATAAGATCTAGTATATCTTCTTCCTTTCAGGAGCCAAGCCTAAAAATATAAGATCTCTTTCCAAAGATAAAAGATCTCAGCCAAGAATAAAATATTCTCGCCGCGTCCTAGGTATTCGCCTCGGTCGAGTCGACTTCTCTGGATCACCTCGGTCGAGGTGAATCTGTGGTCAACCGAGGTGAATCACAACTAAATGTGAAATCTCTCAAATCTGGTCCAAAGTAAATCTCGAATCCATGGCTATGCTTCCTGGATGGTTCCTTATGTTCCTGGATGTAGCTCCAATGACTCCATAGCTCCTTTTGCTCCTTTTTGATGCAAAACGGGCCATTTTACCTACGATTACAACAAAACTAGGTGTAGACCTCGATTCCCGCAAAGGTAGATGAAATGGTAACATAATCACATAAAATACATACAAACATGCAGATTATGAAAGATAAAACGTCCAAACAAACCCCAAAATATAGACTATAATTCATGCTATCAAAATACCCCATATTTAGCCCTTGCTTGTCCCCAAGCAAGTTCCGCATATAAAAGACAAGATAGAATGGATTATAAGTCAAGAAAATCAGTGAAAAAGTCTTTCAAAAACATTTTTATGGTGTGCTACAATCATAGATCACTCTAAGAGAATACTTCATGGAATTTAAAATCAAAATATGATCAAAACATTTTATAAATATAAGAAAGTTGTTCATCTTTGCATAAAATCGTAGAATGCATAATAAGTCATAATTATCGAAATTAATCATGCATAATCCAGTTTAAACCACTAAGTCAATCAACAAGCTCAAGGTCTCAAGGGCTTCCCAAAAGAAAGGTCAAGAAACGTGTAGGGTAGGGATGTATGTAAGGTAATGTGGTGCTAGAATCCGGGAAAAGGATGAACTTCACTTTCACTTTGACTTGCAACATCTTCCACCAATAAGCTTTGCTTATTTCACACTTTTTCTTTTTACTTTACTTTTTGGGATGCATGGACAGAGGTGCACAATAACCGAAGCCTAGGAAATCAGCAATCATCAATTTCTTGAGATGCATCAAACCTTGATGCACATACCATGACCCGTTAGGAATATCGCTCAATCCGACTTTGACAAGACACAAACACCCGGCTATGTGAATGTTGCCGAGTTACTCATCTTCATGATTGACTTCCCCAAACCTAATTCTTTCTTTCTAACACTTTCACTTCCAGCCAACTTCTCAACTTTAACTTGCTTTCACCACTTCGCTTGCTTCCAAATTCCCGGATAGGTAGAGGGAGACAAAATGTATATGAGGGGTTAAGCATGATCAAGAAGAAGAAGAGAGAAGAATGAATTGCCTTGGTCTTTTCAGGAAGAAAGTGAGAGAACTCATAATGTGGTGTCAACCTTCAAATTCAACATAATTTGGATAAAAACAAAGTATTAAACATGCCAATAATTTCAAACAAAGCATTTATCAACTTAAACATATTATAAAACCTTTCAAACACATAAAGAATTTCAAAACCAGTCATTAAACAAGAGGTGAAACGCCTCGTTCGGCCAGAACTGCCCTGGTCGAGGTCCAAATTTTTTTTTTAAAAACAGTTTTCTTTCAGTTTCGACGTTTTTTCTCAATCAAATAACCTGTAAGTATGCATGTAGTCTCAGATAAACATATAGAAGAACTGAAGCATAAATATAAATATCTAATCAAGTGGAGTCATACATAAGTGTCAAATAATACATCACATAAACACCCCATACTTGGGACACACTGTCCCAGTGGGTCAAAATAAGTCTAAGGAATAAAGTACTCACCGGATAATAAGCTGAACTGCATAAAAAATAAGAAAGAAAATCCTGTAGCTCTCAGTAGTCACGATTGTTAGCATGAAATATTGTGATATTTTAGGCACGTTTTCTAATCGTATTTGATTCATATTGATAGTCTTTGATTGATCTTTGCGCATATATGAGCTAGTATTGCCTATATTGTCGATATGGATGTCTACACTAGTTCTATGTTGATTATAGGTGATTTAGAGCTATTTCCGAACGAAATCGAGCAAAGGAGAGTTGAGTTGATATGTCCATAGATCGAGGACACTTTTTGGAAGCAAATTTGAGTATTGGATTGAGGAATGCACGAATGAAAGCAAGAATCACGGTCTTACCCTAAATTACGGCCGTGGATTGTGAGTCAGAATTCGATGTTCATTCCAGGGGATATTACGGCCGTGGAACTAACCGTGATTGTTTCCACGCCCTAAATTACGGTCGTGGAATCTTCCACGACCGTGATCTTGGCGAATCTTTTCGCCACACTTCGAAGCCATGATCTTTTGAAGAATGGGCCGGGCCGACACCTTGCCCTGCATTATAAAAAGACGGAAGAAAGGAGATTTCATCATCACCGCTTAGACCCGTTTTTGGCGTTCTTGCACGTTCGCGGAATCTCACTTAGCAATCGACGCTAAGGATTAACGCTTCCTCAATTTTGGAGGAAATTTCGGAGATCTCATTGGAGATCAAAGTTCGCATTGGAGAGTTGTTCAAATCTCGCACTTTCAGTGGAGATTGTCGTTGCGATCTTCGGGTTTGCGAAAGATCGAAGTTCTTGGAAGAATTGCAAGAAGATCTCTCTTCTTGTTTAGGTTCGAATCGGAAACGGATTGACATCCCGTTCCTCTTCTTTCCTATAGTTGTGATTTGTTTATTCCGTTTTGAATCTTTGAAAAACATTTGTTGGAATCTTGAGGTTCATTTGAAGGTTATTGATAGTTCTTGAAAGTTTTCATCTTTTACTCCTTAATTCTTGAATTGATATTAAAATGACCGTTATTGGCTAAAAACCCTTAACAATTCTAAGGTGAAGGGTTGATAGTTGTGGCATAGGTAATGATAGATCGATCGCAAACAGATTAGACCCTGAGAGTTAGAGAGAATCGTCGACAACCTAAAATTACGGGCTGTTCTTGAGTTCCACGACCGTGGAATCTCAAGATCCCACCGTAATTTCCCTCTAGTTTACGAGCCTGCTTTTACTTTAATCTAAAGTTAAAGATTTGCTTTAGCTTAGTTTAGACTTGTCTTTTCTAGGTGGTAGTGAAGCCTCAATAACCTCTACCTCGATTGTGAGCCTCAACAACCTCAATCGGTTAAGTTAGTCTTGATCTTTAGGTTATAGGTTTGGGTATTTGACACTAATCCTCGTCTTTAGTTCCTTTCTATATTGAGCCTCAACAACCTGTATAGGGAGTATCTTTTGGGTGAGTTACATAAGGTTTTTGGAACCTCAACCGTACGATTACCTTACATTAGTATACCTTTGCATATCTCTACTCTGTCTTTACATCATTAGTATATCTTGAATCTATTGCCGCAACTGGATACCCGGATCTTTAGGATTGTTGTTTTCCCAATATTTGCAAAACTCCTATATTTACTGCTTGATAACCTGAATCGAATTTGTTCCCACCCAAATCCCTGTGTTCGATACTTTGAAATCCTTGCTTAGCTACCTCGATCCGTACACTGCGGGTTCGCTGCTTGATTCTAGTTTTATAAATTTAAAACTTATTTGCACACACCTCTAGGGGCGAACAAGTTTTTGGCGCCGTTGCCGGGGATTTGGTTTCGGCCGAATTCGGTAACCGGTTGTCAAGCTTGGGAGCTTGCTCTCGTTATTTGATATTATTTTGAGTGTATGCGCAGGTCTAGGAACACCGGAGATCTCTTACCTCTTGATCAAGAGCTAGAGAAAACCTTAAGGCAAAAGCGCAAGGAAAAGAAGATGACCGAAGGAAACGAACGTGATTTCCAAGCGGAGCTAGCAGAAAAGGAAGCTCAACTTCGCTGGAATGAGAACCTTCGCGTAGATGAGATGAATCGACATCAATCCCAAGTCAACGCTCTACAGGATCAGATGTTCCAGATGGGATTACAAATGAGCGAGCTTAAAGATAAAATGATCAAGAAATCCTCAAAAAGGACTTCAAGGCCTAGAAGAAGAAGAATTCATTCATCCGCCGATGAGAGTGACTCTTCCATGCCACCATTAGAAGAGATTGACCCTACGGTCAATGTGAATCCTTTCAATCCACAAGAAGCTGCAAATCGTCGCGCTCCACCTAGGAATGCTAGAGCCGAACGTGTGGATAATGAGCCAAGAACTCTTGGCCAACGAATGGATCCAACACAACAACCACGCCGTTTGGGCGTGAACTTTGAAGCTGAAGATGTACAAGGGTTTAGCTTCAACCCTCAAGTTATTACTCTTGTTCACCAAAATCAGTTTGGCGGTACAAGTACCGAATCTCCACACCAGCACTTGCAGAACTTTGAGTGCATGATGGAGACGATGAGGCCGAAGAGCGCCACTACCAACAGCTACAAACTTAAACCTTTCTTCTTCTCTTTGAAAGGGAAAGCGCTGTCTTGGTATCAAGCTCTTCCTAATGGGAAACTAGACACGTGGGAAGACCTTTCTACGGAGTTTCTCACTAAATTCTTTCCGCCTTCTAAAACAGCGGAACTTAGAGGTAAGATTAATGCTTTTTCTATGAGACCTAACGAGAGTTTGTTTCAATCTTGGGAAAGGTTTCAGGATTTGCTCTTGGATTGCCCTCATCATGGCATATCCAAGCTTGCCTTACTAGAGATATACTACAAGGGGCTGGATGCGGGAACGCAATTCAACCTCCAATCCCTCTCATGTGGAACGTTCATGGACATGAGAGAAGATGACGCTTGGGACTTCATTGAGAAGCAAGCAAGAGTCATAGAGAAGTATTCCCACCGGAAAGTGGAGGGAAATCGTGTGGAGCAAGGAGTAAAGCTCACACATGAAGCTCAAAATCAGATTTTCTCCCTCAACAATGAGATCAAAGAGTTGAAGGAGACTATCAAGACCAACTTCCCAAAGCAACAAGGGAAAGATGTTGGTTATTTGGGCAACAACAACAATGGCGGTGATAACACCAACCGCAACAACAACAATAGCCGGAACAATAACCGGAATAACAATTGGAATGGAAACAACAACAACCGGAACAACAACAATTGGAACAACAATCGTGGTTCAAACAACAACAATTGGCGCTCTAATCAACAGAATTCCGGTAACTCCTATCCTTCCAATTCTAATTCGCTAACTCCACCTTACTCTTCCTCTACTCCTTTGAAAAGCCAAGGGCAATCATCTAATGGAGGAAGCACTTCGGGGAAGGAGAGGCCAGATCCCATGTTGGAAACTATCTTGGGAAAGCTTCAAGGGATGGAGGACCGTTTCACTAAGTTTGATGATCGAGTTTCTAAGATCGACAAAGCTCAAAAGGTTTTAGAAAACCAAATGTTCGATCATGCGGAAGAAGTTCCTAGAAATCCAGGGAAACTTCCAGGAAAGACGGAGGACAACCCTAAGGGAAGGGTAATGGTGATTACAACTAGGAGCGGAGTGACTACCACCGATCCGCAACCTACGTTCGTTGAAGTCCCCGTAGAGAAAGGCAAAGAAAAGGGGAAGGAGAAGGAGGACGTCTATGTTCCCCCTCCAGCTTTCAAACCTCCCCTACCGTTCCCTCAATCTAGAGCGCGAGCGCGCCTAGACAAGCAATTCGGTAAGTTCATAGAACTCATGAGCAAACTGCATATTAATATACCTTTCATTGATGCAATTGTAGGTATGCCAGCTTATGGCAAGTTTTTGAAGGAGCTTCTCTCTAACAAGAGGAAGCTAGAAGATTTCGGTGAAGTCAAGATGAGTTCGGATTCTGCGGATCTCATCAAGACGATGAAGGAGAAAATGCCCCCAAAGCTGAAAGATCCGGGGTCATTTTGCATTCCCATAGGAGTGGGAGAGGTCACATATGACGCTTTATGTGATTTAGGAGCAAGTGTGAGCATCATACCACTTGCGTTGTGCAGGATGATCGGTTTAGGCGACCCTAAACCGGTGAAGATGACGTTATACATGGCGGATCGATCCATTACTCGTCCTGTCGGCATTGTAGAAGACGTCCCGGTCAAGCTAGGTAAATTCTTTGTTCCCATTGATTTTGTCGTGCTTGACATTCCTGCAGATAGTCCGGTCCCGATCATACTCGGAAGACCGTTTCTTGCAACTTCCGGCTGCATGGTCGATTGCAAGAATGGGAGACTCGCTTTTGATATTGGGGAAGAGAAAGTAGAGTTCGTTCTTTCTACTCTAATAAAGGAACCAATCTTCGACGAGGATATCTACAATATCCAAGACGAAGAAGGTTTATCTAGGAAGGAGGTAAGTGCGATTCTCTCTAACGATCCCTTACAAAAAGTTATCACTATGAGTCTAACCAATGAAGGAGAAGAAGAAGAGTGCAAAGAGGAAATTGAAGCCTTGGAAGCACAAGAAGAGATGCATGAAGTGGAGTTTGAAAAACTCCACGATGAGGCTGAGAATACTAGATTCCACGGTCATACTCTGTATTCCACGACCGTGGATTCCACGACCAAAATCGACCTCCATTCCAGAGGATATTACGGCCGTGGAACACCAGAGGAGGCCGTAATTTTGGCCGTGGAAGAGGGTGATCGATATACTCCTTCCACTTCTTCTAATTCATCTTCAACCCATTCAACATCCTTAGAAACTTCTAAGGAAACGTTGGGAGCTCCTCAAGGATCATTAGAAGCTCCGAAATCAATGGAACTCAAACCACTTCCTACTCATCTAAGGTACGCTTTTCTTGGATCTAATTCTACCTTTCCGGTTATCGTTAGTTCCGAATTAAGCATAGATGAACATGAACAGCTCATGATTGTCCTTAGGAAACATAGAAAAGCCATAGGCTACACTATTGAGGACTTAGTAGGAATTAAACCCTCCCTATGCATGCATAAGATACTAATGGAGGAGGACTTTAGAACTTCAAGACAACCTCAAAGGCGGTTGAATCCGACCATGAAGGAGGTTGTCAAGAAGGAAATTCTTAAAATTCTTGATGCAGGTATCATCTATCCTATCTCCGATAGCAAGTGGGTGAGTCCAGTTCAAGTAGTTCCAAAGAAGGGAGGAATGACGGTCATCACCAATAAAAACAACGAACTCATTCCTACCCGAACTGTGACTGGATGGCGAATGTGTATAGACTACCGCAAGCTCAACAACGCAACGCGGAAGGATCACTTTCCATTACCATTCATCGATCAGATGCTTGAAAGGTTAGCACAACATTCGTACTTTTGCTACCTTGATGGTTATAGTGGCTTCTTTCAGATTCCGATACATCCGGATGATCAAGAGAACACCACATTCACGTGCCCTTGGGGTACGTTCGCCTATAGGAGAATGCCGTTCGGGCTCTGCAACGCCCCAGCCACCTTTCAACGGTGCATGATGGCCATCTTCTCCGAATACGTAGAGGAAATCATGGAAGTCTTCATGGACGACTTCTCCGTTTACGGTTCCTCCTTTAACGATTGTCTTTCTAACCTTTCTCTTGTTTTGCAAAGATGTGAAGACACTAACCTAGTTCTTAATTGGGAGAAGTGTTAGTTTATGGTTAAGGAAGGAATCGTGTTAGGTCACTTAGTCTCTAGTAGAGGGATAGAGGTAGACAAGGCTAAGATAGAGACCATAGAGAAACTTCCTCCCCCAATTTCGGTGAAAGGGATAAGAAGTTTCTTAGGACATGCTGGATTCTATAGACGTTTCATTCAGGACTTTTCTAAGATATCAAAACCTCTCACTAATCTATTGATGAAGGATGCAGTTTTTGAGTTTTCACAGGAATGTCTAGATGCGTTCAACACCATTCGGAAAGCTCTAATTTCAGCTCCCATTATCCAACCCCCGGATTGGACTCTCCCTTTCGAGATTATGTGCGATGCTAGTGACGTAGCTATTGGAGCTGTCCTTGGGCAACGAAAGGAAGGACGAACCCACGCCATATACTACGCTAGCAAGACGCTAGACGAAGCTCAGCTCAACTATGCCACTACAGAGAAGGAATTTTTAGCCATTGTCTACGCTATTGACAAGTTTCGCTCTTATCTTGTAGGTGCAAAGGTGATTGTTTACACGGATCATGCTGCGATCCGGTACCTTCTTGCAAAGAAAGACGCGAAGCCAAGGCTGATTAGATGGATTCTTCTCCTACAAGAATTCGATCTAGAGATCCGCGACAAGAAGGGCTCGGAAAATTCTGTTGCGGATCATTTGAGTCGTCTAACACATCTAGAGGACGACCAATTACCCATTGATGACTCCTTTCTGGACGAACACCTACACATCATAGAGGAGTGCATCAAGGTAATCTCCAAGGGTAACGAACCATGGTTTGCTGATTTCGTTAACTATTTGGTTTGCCAGGAGATACCACCCGGACTGTCATACGCACAAAGGAAGAAGTTCTTCAAGGACGTCCGGGAATACTATTGGAACGAGCCTCTCCTCTTTAAGAGAGGTCCGAATGGCATCATTCGGCGATGTGTGCCGGAAGATGAGATGCAAAGTGTCATCCGCCATTGTCACTCACTACCTTGTGGAGGACACGCCAGTTCAAACAAAACTAGCGCAAAGGTATTGCAATCCGGATTCTATTGGCCTACCTTATTTAAAGATGTGGAATCCTTTGTTTCTTGTTGCGATGCTTGTCAAAGAACAGGCAATATTTCTAGAAGGAACGAGATGCCCCTCAACAACATCCAGGAGGTGGAGATTTTCGACGTTTGGGGAGTCGATTTCATGGGACCATTCCCATCTTCTTGTGGAAACCAATACATATTATTGGCGGTAGACTACGTTTCTAGATGGGTGGAAGCAATTGCCTCTCCCACAAATGATGCCATGGTAGTGATCAAGTTCTTTAACAAGACCATTTTCCCGCGATTTGGGACGCCAAGGACAATCATTAGTGATGGAGGTTCTCACTTCATAGCCCGTCGCTTTGAAGCTCTTCTAGCCAAGTATGGGGTTACTCACAAGATCGCTACCCCTTACCATCCACAAACGAGTGGACAAGTTGAGATCTCAAATAGGGAAATCAAGGGAATTCTAGAGAAGACGGTTTCAAGGACTAGGAAGGATTGGTCCTTGAAACTAGATGATGCATTATGGGCATACCGAACTGCGTACAAGACTCCCATAGGAACCACACCATACAACCTTGTGTATGGGAAGTCTTGTCACTTGCCGGTAGAGTTGGAGCACAAGGCGTTTTGGGCTATCAAGTGGCTGAATTTCGGCATGAAAGAAGCGGGAGAGAAGCGTCTCCTAGACATCAACAAGCTGGATGAACTCCGTTTGAACGCCTACGAAAATGCTAAAATCTACAAGGAAAGAGCAAAGCGTTGGCATGATAAGCATATCATTCCAAAGGACCTCCAAGAAGGAGATCAAGTTCTCCTCTTCAATTCGAGACTTCGCCTCTTTCCAGGTAAGTTAAAATCTCGTTGGACTGGACCTTTTCTAATTAAGCGTATTTTCCCCCACGGTGCAGTTGAAGTATGGGGTGAAGCTAGCGGAAGTTTTAAGGTGAACGGCCAACGACTCAAGAAGTATACGCCGGAACTCCAAGCTGAGGAGTTTGCACCTACCGCACTCGAATAGGTACGGCATTGGTCTAGCTACGGACCTTAAACAAAGCGCTTCTTGGGAGGCAACCCAAGGTATTGCATTTTCGTTTTTGTTTTCGATTCATAGTTTAGCTTAGAATAGAAGTTTTTGCTTTATTTTGCCTCGATTTCTCCCGGTATGTTCGTGTTTTTGGTTGTAGGATCGATGGAAAAGGAGAAAGGAGGGATAATGTCGAAGAGAAGTGACGAAATTTGGACTTTGAAGCTTTACAGAAGGTTCCACGGTCTAAATTACGGTCGTCATAGCTACAGTGGCCGTAATTCTCAAAAGCCTGTGAAAAATCACCAAAATTACGGGTCCGTACATTTCCACGGCCGTGGAATGCCCCGATAGACCGTGATTTTTGAAAATATGCCTGCGAGTATAAAAGCCACACTTCATCACAAAAACACCACAATTCCTCCCCAATTCCACGCCCTAAATACCGAAATCCCACAGCTTCTCCCAAATCTTCGTTCTTTAATCGTTTTCAACGATTCTTCGCTCAAAACTGCAGCAAATCCAACCAAGAACAAGATCCAAGCAACAAATCAAGTGGAAAACGATCAACAAACCCGCATTTTGGATTTTTCAATCCGAAAAAGAGGTTATTTCCTTCTCTTCGATTCTAGTGGATTTGGTTCGTTTTTGCCATAGATTTTTAGGAAGAACTGATAAAGATCGGAAGGAATTAGATTAGGGCTGCTTGTTGTGGTGAAATTTGGTGAATTTGCTGAGATTCACAAAAATCTGTGTCGAATTACGGTCTATAGAGGTTCCACGGCCGTGATTTCGGAAGAACAGCCCGTAATTTTGAACCGAAATGGATTTTGTAAGGAGGATGTCGGGAAGGATTAAGGAAAAGAAAGGGGAGCAAAACAAGAAGAGAAAGGGCAACCCCTCAACCTCTAGGGCACCACCACCCTCACCCCCCTCACCTTCACCTCCATCCTCACCACCTCACCCTAGCATCCCGACCATACACGAAAACCACCTAGCTGCATTTGAGAGGATAGAGAAGAGGGCAGTGATTGGCCCTAGGTACTTGTTGTTGGAGGATCTACATCCTCTCAACATAGTAGATGACCTTACATGGCTCTTGGATAGAGCCGGTTTGCTTGTCTTCACGAACATTCGTGAAGACGCTTATGAGGAGATCACCCGAGAGGTTGTGACGTCTTTCGAGCACAGCCATGTTGATAGGACCGTCTCCTTCCGTCTCATGAACAGAGACTACCATTTGAGCATTGATGAGTTCGGGACCATTTTCGGGTTCCATGAGACCTATAACGGTCGACTTCCTAGAGGCGTTTCTGCCAAGGACTTTTGGGCGGAAGTGGCCATGATTTATGCCGACGAGGACCGTTGGCAACCAGCTGATACCAAGGCTACATTGATGTACCATCTAGCCTTGAAGATAGCTCACCGTGTTCTTTCGGAGTGTCTCTTTCCTAGGACGGAGACGCCCCAAAAGATCAAGACGGATGAGCTATTCCTTCTTTATGCTATGCTTTATGGATGCCGCGCAGATTGTGCTACTCTTTTGGCGGCGACGATGAGTAAACTGAAGAACAAGTCGAAGGGGAACATTGGGTACGGTGGGATAGTGACCCACATAGCTAGGACGTTCGGAGTAGACTTCTCGGCTTGCACACGTATACCGGCGGTTCCATTAGGGCTACATGCCTTTATGGTTAGGGGACTCATCTTCCCCACACATAGAGGTCCGCCTTATGCGGGCATGCCCTGGGAGAGTAGGACAGGTAGGGGCATTGAGTGGCTGCCAGAGTATTCCATTGTGGCGGGACGCCACAATTGGAAGGAGACGTTCGCTGCGATGCATGCGAACAGGCTTGTAGCTCCCCCTTACGTTCCACCGCCGGTTGTCGATGAGGAGGACATGGGAGAGCAGTACGAGAGTGGTGGAGGAGCGGAGCAGGAGTTCGGCACGTTTCCGGATCAGCCGGAGGCAGCACCGGATGTACCTAGGCGCTCTCCACGTCCAGCTAGAGCTTCAGGCTCGTCATCTCGCCGCGCTAGCGTGAGTGAGAGGCCCACGTGGATGACTACACCTCCCACCTGGTACGACACACCCCCTCCTTGGTCCACGACGCAGCCAGCAGCACCACCACCACCACCACCGCCAGCACCAGCAGATGCCCCCGCATGGTATGATCACGCCCCGGGATGGTATGAGAGGATGCCGGATTGGGCTACCGGACTTTCAGAGAGAGTCGGAGCATTAGAGATCCGGGCGGATGCTAGAGACGGACGCTTAGACGACCTTGACCACATGATGAGGGACGTCTACCGCCAGCAGTTTGGGCGGTACTATGATCCGAGTTTCTCTCCATTCCCACCTCCACCGGCGCCGCAGTGATTGATGACCGGACTGCTCGTTTTAGACATTCCCGCCACCACTTGTGAGTTTCTTTTCTTTTCTTTCTTTTGTTCTTTCTTGTGAACATTAGGGACAATGTTCGTCCTAAGTATGGGGTGGGATGTACTAAGTGACTGTAATAACTCTACTCTATATGTTGCTTTCATTCCGAGACTATCCTTGCATGTTTATTATGTGTTACACGTTTTATTTTTGCATTGCATGAAAAAGAACTTTAAAAACCCATAAAATTGAAAAATTTGAAAATTTTGTGCTTCTAATGAATTGAGATGAATTCCATGATAATCACTACTTGCGAATTGAGTTCGATGACGATTGCATGCTTAAAAGGATAGTAAATCGGAAAAGAATGCAAATGAATGAATTCTACCTCTTTTGCAAGTTTTATAATGTGAAAACGTTGCCTAAATCATATTAAGAAATTGAAGTTGAAATCACATTATAAGTTCCTATACTTCTTGTTGAAATGATTAAGGCAATTCAATATTTTCTTTCTTCTTTCTTTGATCATCTAGCTCCTCATTGAAATATTAGCCTCCTTTACCTATCCGGGAACTTGGAAAAGTGAATGAAAAAAGGCATGTTTGATGTGGGAGGGCCATGAGAGCAATTATTTGCAATCAATTGAATAGAAAGAAATTATAGGTTTGGGGAAGTCAATCATGACGATGAGTAACTCGGCACCATTCACATAGCCGGGTGTTTGTGTCTTGCCAAAGTCGGATTGAGCGATATTCCTAGCGGATTATGGTATGTGCGCCAAGGGTTTGAGGCATCTCTTGCAAAATTGAGAAACGCCGATCTCCTAGGCTTCGGTTTTTGTGCACCTCTATCCATAACTCCAAAAGTAAAGTCGAAAAATGAAAAGTAAGAGCGAAGCTCTAAGTGAAGTGTTGCGGGAACCGCATAAGAAGAAGAAGGTAGTTGTCCACTTTCCCGGATTTATGCACCACTTCCCCTTAAAGTTTTCCCTTCCCTTCCATGCTCTAGACCTTTTCTTTGAAAGTCCTTAAGATCAAAAGAATGTTATATGACTCGGTGATCTAAATTGAAGTTCTTATGATTGATTTTGATAATATTTGAAGGTTATAATGCTTGTTTAGAGGTTAAATTGATTCATGAACTCTCTTTACTTTTTACTCTTTGATTGAGTGTGTGGAAGTTTGATGAACGATTGAAGCAAGGTTTGAGAATGATCTATTCTTTAGAAATCACATTCACCCAAAAGAAGGTACACATATTTCATCCTAACTCTTGTTTTAAAGTTTTTTGAAAGACCTTGCTTAGGGACAAGCAAGTGTTAAGTATGGGGTTATTTGTTAGCATGAAATATTGTGATATTTTAGGCACGTTTTATAATCGTATTTGATTCATATTGATAGTCTTTGATTGATCTTTGCGCATATATGAGCAAGTATTGCCTATATTGTCGATATGGATGTCTACACTAGTTCTATGTTGATTATAGGTGATTTAGAGCTATTTCCGAACGAAATCGAGCAAAGGAGAGTTGAGTTGATATGTCCATAGATCGAGGACACTTTTTGGAAGCAAATTTGAGTATTGGATTGAGGAATGCACGAATGAAAGCAAGAATCACGGTCTTACCCTAAATTACGGCCGTGGATTGTGAGTCAGAATTCGATGTTCATTCCAGGGGATATTACGGCCGTGGAACTAACCGTGATTGTTTCCACGCCCTAAATTACGGTCGTGGAATCTTCCACGACCGTGATCTTGGCGAATCTTTTCGCCACACTTCGAAGCCATGATCTTTTGAAGAATGGGCCGGGCCGACACCTTGCCCTGCATTATAAAAAGACGGAAGAAAGGAGATTTCATCATCACCGCTTAGACCCGTTTTTGGCGTTCTTGCACGTTCGCGGAATCTCACTTAGCAATCGACGCTAAGGATTAACGCTTCCTCAATTTTGGAGGAAATTTCGGAGATCTCATTGGAGATCAAAGTTCGCATTGGAGAGTTGTTCAAATCTCGCACTTTCAGTGGAGATTGTCGTTGCGATCTTCGGGTTTGCGAAAGATCGAAGTTCTTGGAAGAATTGCAAGAAGATCTCTCTTCTTGTTTAGGTTCGAATCGGAAACGGATTGACATCCCGTTCCTCTTCTTTCCTATAGTTGTGATTTGTTTATTCCGTTTTGAATCTTTGAAAAACATTTGTTGGAATCTTGAGGTTCATTTGAAGGTTATTGATAGTTCTTGAAAGTTTTCATCTTTTACTCCTTAATTCTTGAATTGATATTAAAATGACCGTTATTGGCTAAAAACCCTTAACAATTCTAAGGTGAAGGGTTGATAGTTGTGGCATAGGTAATGATAGATCGATCGCAAACAGATTAGACCCTGAGAGTTAGAGAGAATCGTCGACAACCTAAAATTACGGGCTGTTCTTGAGTTCCACGACCGTGGAATCCCAAGATCCCACCATAATTTCTCTCTAGTTTACGAGCCTGCTTTTACTTTAATCTAAAGTTAAAGATTTGCTTTAGCTTAGTTTAGACTTGTCTTTTCTAGGTGGTAGTGAAGCCTCAACAACCTCTACCTCGATTGTGAGCCTCAACAACCTCAATCGGTTAAGTTAGTCTTGATCTTTAGGTTATAGGTTTGGGTATTTGACACTAATCCTCGTCTTTAGTTCCTTTCTATATTGAGCCTCAACAACCTGTATAGGGAGTATCTTTTGGGTGAGTTACATAAGGTTTTTGGAACCTCAACCGTACGATTACCTTACATTAGTATACCTTTGCATATCTCTACTCTGTCTTTACATCATTAGTATATCTTGAATCTATTGCCGCAACTGGATACCCGGATCTTTAGGATTGTTGTTTTCCCAATATTTGCAAAACTCCTATATTTACTGCTTGATAACCTGAATCGAATTTGTTCCCACCCAAATCCCTGTGTTCTATACTCTGGAATCCTTGCTTAGCTACCTCGATCCGTACACTGCGGGTTCGCTGCTTGATTCTAGTTTTATAAATTTAAAACTTATTTGCACACACCTCTAGGGGCGAACAACGATCCGGTGGTGGTGGTGGTGGCACATACGGATAATGGGACGGGTCGAACGGATAACCCATGACGTGCTCAAACTGAATTTGGGCCATCATGTGCTGGTAATGCTGCCGCTCCTGCATCTTGCGGATATCTAGTGACAAAGCAGCATATGAATCAATAACCTGATCCGTCAGATCATCGATCCGTCTGTGAGCCTCTGGATCTCTGTGTCGGCGTGTCCTACGCCTAGCAGGTCTCACTGGAGAAGTAGCAGGTGCAGGCTCAATATCCTCATCATCCAAATCTATAACTGGTGCGCTCGTCCCTACAGTATCTGTCCCTGTATCCATCGGGACTCCACCCTCTCTATCATCATCCGTCTCCTCATCATTTGCCTCCTCCTACAACTGGGGCAGCTGCTGCCTCTCTGTAATCCTCCATCAGTGGAGCCCAAGCGGTCTGCCAATAATGAGGGTCATAAATAGTGAACTGGGCAGAGCACCTGATCCCCTGTGGTGCAGTCAGCTCCCACGGCATAGCCACGTACGGTGTAGTCAGACCTCGGGGAACCAGAATCCGCCGAGTGATCATCTCTTGTAGCCCAAGCGGCTTCGGAGCCGCCACCATCGTGCAAGCGCTGAGATCCATGTCCTGATAACTAGCGATGTGGGTGACAAGCCCTCCGCAACAGATGTCTCCCTTCGCCTTGGCCTTGATCTTGTGCAGATCCTCTGCCAACATCAAGCCAAAGTCCGGGATACCCCCAGTAACCATGTAGTATAAATTGAAAAGCCCTCCCTGTCGGATCTTCTGGGGCGTCTCAGTACGCGCCAGAAGTGTCTCACTGAAGATCCGGTGGGCTAACCTAAAGGCTAAATGGAAGATGACCTTCTCCCTGGAATCTCCAGGGCGCCATCTGTCTGCATGCTCAACAATATGGGCAATCTGCCCCCAAAACTCCCTAGCTACAGATCGGGACGGGAAGTCAACAGTTGTGGGCTCAGGAAAGCCAAAAATCTCTCTCCAGTACTCTAGCGGCACTAAGAAGTTCCGGTTCATCAACCGGTACTTCACAGATCGCTCTGTGGGGAGGTAGGTGAAGGAGCTAACAAACTCTAAGGTGGGCTCGAAATAGGCTGGGGCTCGGATCTCAGTAAACTGATCCAGCCCCACTATAGATATCATCCGTCTAAGGTCTCCGTCTACCTGTAGACAATCAAAAGCAGACACGTCCAGGAAGCGAGGTGCAATCACTGGACGGCCGGAAATACGGTCGTAATCGACCTGGTGTCGCTCGTGGATCACCGGTCGATAGGATCGGGAAGAAGAGGAAGAAGGGGAAGGTGAGGATCTATCCCTAAGGGCAATGCGTCTGTCGGAACTCATTTTTAGAAAATCCCACTGTCATGTCACCTCGGTCAACTGACGACTCTCAAGAATCACCTCGGCCGAGGCACAGCTCGTCTGGACCGAGGCGGAAAACTGGATTCTAGTTTTCTCAGAAAATTCAGTTCTTTTCCCTCAAAATCACTACAATTGCTTCCTAAGGGGTACTTAAGCCTTTTCTCAGCAAATGCAAGGGCAACCAAAGCCCAAATCGAAGCGAAAAAGCGAGGTAGGGTTTCGGTTTTTGTTTTACCTAGTTCGGCCGAATCGGTTCGATTTTCTTGCAGATCGACGATGCACTGGGATCCTCTATGCCTTAATCCCAGTTTTGAAGCGAAAATCTTTGAAAACGAGCAAGAATCGAAGGAGCGAGGTGCAAACTGTCGCCGCGGTCGAGGAGGGTTGGGTGAAGTGAGGAGAGAGAAATTTCACCCCTTTTATACCCTTTCTGGAACTGCTGTCACCTCGGTCGAGATGGTCTCGACTGGACCGAGGTGGTACGGACCGTGGTGGTTCTTCAGAAACCCTAGTCGCCTCGGTTGCTCAAGAATCATCTCGGTCGAGGTGCTCTGATAGCAACCGAGATGCCTCACTCAAACTTCATCTTCTCAAATTCTCGATCTTCTGTCCTTCTAGTTATGCTCCTTCCTTAGATGTCTCCTGTTATCTGTCTAGAACGCCAAAAACAAAACAAAGCAAAGCAAAAGCAAAAACTAATTAAACTAGACTAGAAAAAGGGAAAAGAAAGCAATACCTTGGGTTGCCTCCCAGAAGCGCTTGGTTTAAGGTCGCTAGCTGGACCATAATTTGTCCAAATGTGATGGGAGGTGCCCTCACCCCATACTTCGCCTCCATCGTGGGGTGAAATAAGTAAGTCTATCAAACGCTCCAACAAGTGTAACTGCTCACCGGGGAATGAATCGTCTTTGGGCGGGTCGTCCTTCTCACGTGAAGATGCAGGTACCCTGCTGAGGTGATCCGCAACAGAATTTTCGGATCCCTTCTTATCGCGGATCTCTAGATCAAACTCTTGAAGCAAGAGAATCCATCGAATAAGGCGTGGCTTGACATCTTTCTTAGCCAACAAGTAACGAATGGCTGCATGGTCGGTGTAGACAATGACTTTCGCCCCTACTAAGTAGGAACAAAAATTCTCGAAAGCATATACAACCGCCAATAATTCTTTCTCGGTGGTAGCGTAGTTGCATTGTGCTACATCTAGCGTCTTGCTAGCATAATAAATGGCGGTGGTCCGGCCATCCTTCTTTTGTCCAAGCACCGCTCCTACGGCTACATCACTAGCATCGCACATGATCTCAAAGGGCAAGGTCCAATCCGGAGGTTGGATAATCGGAGCGGAGATCAACACTTCCTTATCTTGTAAAAAGCATCAAGACACTCCTGCGAAAACTCAAAAACAACATCTTTATTCAAGAGGTTAGTTAGAGGTTTCGAAATCTTAGAGAAGTCCTTGATGAATCTCCTGTAGAAACCTGCATGCCCGAGAAAACTCCTCACACCTTTAACAGAACAAGGGGGAGGGAGTTTCTCAATAGTCTCGATCTTAGCGCGATCGACCTCAATGCCTCGATTAGAAACGAGGTGTCCTAGTACAATGCCTTCATTAACCATAAAATGACACTTCTCCCAATTCAAAACGAGATTAGTGTCTTCACATCTTTTAAGCACTAGAGAAAGGTTAGATAGGCAATCATCAAAAGAGGAACCATATACAGAAAAATCATCCATAAATACCTCCATGATCTCCTCTATGTACTCGGAGATGATAGCCATCATGCATCGCTGGAAGGTAGCGGGTGCATTGCACAATCCAAATGGCATCCTCCTATAAGCAAATGTCCCCCATGGACAAGTGAAAGTGGTCTTCTCTTGATCATCCGGATGGATAGGAATCTGGAAGAATCCACTATAACCGTCTAAGTAGAAAAAGTGTGAATGCTGGGCCAACCGCTCGAGCATTTGATCAATGAAGGAAAGTGGAAAATGGTCCTTCCGTGTGGCCGTGTTCAGCTTCCTATAATCGATGCAAACCCTCCAGCCCGTAAAGGTCCTGGTTGGGATCAACTCGTTGTTCTTATTTGTCACAAAGGTCATCCCTCCTTTCTTCGGAACCACATGTACCGGGCTAACCCACTTGCTGTCCGAGATAGGGTATATGATACCTGCATCCAACAACTTAAGAATTTCTTTCTTCACAACCTCTTTCATGATCGGATTTAAACGTCTTTGAGGTTCCCGTGAAGTCTTATGATCATCCTCCATTAGAATTCTATGCATGCAGAAAGAGGGCTTAATGTTAATAAGATCATCTATAGTGTAACCTAAAGATTTTTGATGCTTTCTCAAGACATGCATTAGTTTATATAATTCAGTTTCGGAAAGGGAAGCACTAACAATAACGGGATAAGTGGAATCCGGCCCAAGAAAGACATACCTCAAGTGATTTGGGAGTTGTTTAAGCTCCACAACTGGGGGTGCTTTCTGAGGGGGATTCTTGCTTCCTCCTTCCAGTGGAGTAGATTTAGAAACTGGACTTTCGGAAGTCTCAGTTGAAATCGTCTCGCCATCGACCTCGGTCGAGGCGCGGAGGCGTTGACCGAGATGTTCTTCAGTCGCCTCGCTCAGTCCAGAAAGTGCCTCGGTCGAGGTACTGCAACTGGAACCGAAACTGGAGATCTCCGTCTCCTGGATTAGCTTCTCAGTTTTAACTCCTGGATCTTCTTCCAGTGCTTTTAAGCTCCGTATATCTGCATCACAAGAAGCATCTATACCTTCCTCCATTAAACTGAAGCTAATAACTCTTTCGAGTGGATCATTAATAAGGATAGAGCTCACCAATTCTCTTGATTCTTCTTCATCGTAGATGTTGAAGATATCATCGCTCAGCTGCTCCCTTTTCATGGCTGCAAGTAATGCGAACTCCACCTCATCGCCGCCAATGTTGAATTTCAACTTGGCGTTCTTGCAATCCACGTTGCAACCCGAAGTTGCTAGAAATGGCCTCCCGAGAAATATTAGGAACAGGATAATCTGCGGGAATGTCAAGTACAACAAAATCTATTGGTAAATAGAAGTTACCTAACTTGACCGGAACGTCTTCCAAGATGCCCACGGGATGGGTGATGGAGCGATCCGCCATATAAAGTCGAATCTTGACCGGCTTGGGCTCTCCAAGTCCGATCTTCACACATAGCTCCAGCGGGATGATGCTCATGCTGGCTCCTAGATCACAAAGTGCTTCACAAGTGACATCCCCAACTTGAATGGGAATGCAAAATGAGCCGGGATCTCTCAATTTAGGTGGCATCTTCTCCTTCATGATTTGAATGAGCTCCGAGGATTTAGATGTCATCCTAACTTCACCAAAATCTTCCAGTTTCCTTTTCCTTGATAGGATCTCCTTCAAGAACTTCCCATAGGCGGGCATTCCTAGAATAGCATCAAGGAAAGGAATGTTAATGTGCAGTTTATTCATCAAGTCAAGGAACTTACCAAAGTGCTTGTCTAGATGTGCTCTGGCCCTTGACTGGGGGAATGGAAGTGGTGGTTTGTATGCAGGAGGTGGAACATAAACTTCAGTTTTCCCCTCCGCTTTCTGTGGCTCCACCTCGGTTGGCATCTCGGTCGAAGTGTTCTTCGACTGCATCTGGACCGAGGTGGTCTTCGTCGGTACTAGCACCGACCGAGGCACTGGATCTGCAGTTTTCAGTCCACTCCTCGTAGTTATGGCCATGATCTGGCCCTTAGGGTTGCTTTCCGTCCTTGCTGGAAGCTTCCCTGGATCTCTTGGCGCTTCATTCGCCCTACTTGCAAGTTGTTGTTCAAAGGCTTTTTGGGCCTTCGAAAATGAAGTCATAGAAGTCTCCATAGCGTTGAGCTTGATCAAGATAGCCTCCAGAACTGCGTCTTTCTTTTCAGGCTGAGACAAACTTGATCCTTGCCCCTGGCTCTTTAATGGAGTAGAAGAAGAAGAAGGGGAAGAGAGGAAAGGATTAGAGGAATCGTTAGAGTTGGAGTTTGAATGATTGTTACCAGAATTTTGGTTGTTCGCCCTCCAATTGTTGCTATTGGATCCTCTATTGTTGTTGTTGTAATTGTTGTTCCGGGAACCGTTGTTGTTGTTATGGTATCCGTTGTTGTTGTTCCTTTGTCCTTGCTCTTCCTTCTTGGTTTGAGCAACCAAGAGTTCCTTCAATTGCTTCACATCATTCTTCAAAGACGTGAGTTGATTGTTGTTGGGCTGAGTTTCTTGGAAGTTAACTCTTTTAACTCCAGCTTCAGCTCCTTGATGAGTGCACTTCTCCATATGCAAAGCTTGCTTCTCGATGAAGTCCCAAGCTTCGTCAATCGCCATGTCCATGAAGGTACCGGCGGAGAGTAGTTGGAGGTTGAACTGGGTGCTTCCGTCCAGTCCCTTGAAGTAAATCTCCAATAACTCTAACTTTGGAATCCTATGATGTGGGCAATCCAAAAGAATGTCCTTGAACCTCTCCCATGACTTGGACAAGCTCTCCTTGTCCTTCATAATGAAATCATTGATCTTTCCTCTCATTTCAGCTGTCTTTGAGGGGAAAAGAATTTGGTCAAGAATTCCGTAGTCATCTTCTCCCATGTGCTGATTTTTCCTAGAGGAAGAGATTGATACCAAGTAAGAGCTCTATCTTTTAAAGAAATGTAAAAAGGTCTTAGCTTGTAGTTGTTATTTTCAATCCTTGAAGGCCTCAAGGTCTCCATCAAGATTTCATAGTTTTGAAGATGTTGATGTGGTGATTCCTTCTCCAGCCCTCCGAATTGGCATTGACGAATCATGGATAGAACTTGTGGTCGAAGTTCATAGTCATGGTCCGTTGGATCTCCTAGGTTAACTCCTGGACGCCTCAGTTGTTGATTAGGGTCCATCCTTTGACCTAGGGTTTGTGGGATTCCTGCAGGAAAAGCGTCTCGGACTGGCAACCGAGGTGGAAGTACCTCGGCCGGGGCGTCAGGTACTGGGACCTGCCTCGGTCGAGGGTCAGCGACTGGGACCTGGATCGGTCGAGGATCTGGAATAGGATCTTCCCTCGGTCGAGGTAGAAACTGGTCTCGTAAAGCTTCCATATCAGCTTTGATCGCTTCAGTCCTGGTGCGAGTTTCTTCTCTTTCCTACCTCAATTCTTCCCTGCTGAGGCGTAGCAGCTCTAGCGCCTCTTTCAATTCGGCCTCAAGATCGCGGTTGTCTTGGTGGGCCATCTTTGCTTCTCTCAAGCGTCGCTTGTATGTCTTTTCTGGTTCGGGATCGTAAGGAACGATTTCGTTCCCAGTGCGGGTTCTTCGCATATACCTAAGAAAGAACCTGCAAAAGTCACTCAAGTAGAGTGGTTAGTAGACACGGGGGCAAGTGCCCCAAAAGCAAACCGTAACCGGCTCGGTCTAGACCAAGTTCCCGGCAACGGCGCCAAAAACTTGTTCGCTCCAAACGGTGTGTGCAAGCTTTAAATTTATAACCCTAGACGTGAGCTTAAAACAAGGATGCGAACCCGCAGTGTACGGGTCAATCGTAGTAAAAAGCAAGGAATTCCAGGGGTCGATCACAGGGACTTAGTGAAACAAAGTCCAATTACGGTATGCTTAAGCAATCACTAACCACAAGAGTAATTAAAAAAATCAAAGATGATATAGAAGTCAATAAAGGAAATATGCAATTCTAGGGATTAAAGCATCTAGTTGTGGTTCCAACTCAAGATCTAAAGATAAGCGGACAAAGCTGAGGTTTTTGCATGGGGAAGGTGTTACTAAAGTGGAATAGATCACCGGGTAAGTCTCACTACTCACTAATCCTAAACCATAACTTCTATTTCCGGGTAAGTCTCAAGGAATCAAGATAAAGAACTATAATCTCAAACTAACACACCATTTAAGGGAATAGAATCAACCTTTACCGGGTAAGTCTCAGGCTAACTCACAAAGATGGGATGAAAGCACACTCAAACCCCAATAAAGGACAAACCTTTATTACCTACACTTATGATCTTAGGTACACAAACTAAGGAATTACCGGGTAAGTCTCATCCTAGGCTTGCATTGAACCAGGAAAGGTGTAATAAGAATAGGATTTGGCAAACTCTAACACTTAACTCTCAGTTTCGGATCAGGAAAGTCACCTCGGTCAGCCAAATTCCACCCCGGCCGAGATGTTCATCGACTGAACGAGATGCTTAGGGTTAAGGTTAAAGGCTCGAACTTTCAGGGTCCTGCTGGAATCTAAGATTATTCTATCATTGTTTTTCCCACAACCTTCAGCCAATCACCCTAGAATCACACAAGAAAATTAGCCACTCATCATCATGAAAGTATTAATCAAGTATATGGGAAGAAGGTGAATATTTGAACAAGAAGAATTTAATGAAAAGACTTCAATAACTGAATCAAATATCACAACAAAAGCGTTCCTTGGATATAAATCCAACAAGCAAGACAACAAGGAAGAGAATCTAAGGTAATCTTACAAGAAAACCTTCCAAAGCTATAAAAACTACAATCTTCCTTCTTCAACCTTCAAAAAGGTTCTTCAATTCTCCCAATTGGAGTATGGCTGTTGCGTGTTTTCTCGGTGTAAGCGGTTGTTGGATTTGTGGAAATCTAACCCTTTTTATAGGAAAATAACTCTCCAAAGATAAGATATCTTAGAAAGATCTCTTCCCATAAAAATAGGTAAAATATAAGATCTAGTATATCTTCTTCCTTTCAGGAAGAAGGTTGGCGGCTGTTGGATTTGTTGGATTTGCGGAAATATTTACGGAATTATATTCCGTATTATATAAGTTATTATTTTAATTTAAAGGTACGTAAATTATTTCCGGTTACATCATTTATCATTTTATGTGAATTAAGGTCACATAAAATGATAGAAACTGAATCTCGTTTTAACTTCATTTACAGGATAAAGGTTGGCGGACCGGAATCCGGTTAAATTCAGGGTTAACAGAGTTTAAAGTTTTCGGTTATTACATCAGTGCCCCCTTAAAAGAAGTTTCGTCCCGAAAGTTAGGATAATATACCTGTTCACATGATTTTTTTTTCTTAGTATAATTAGTTTTCAAAATTTACCATTTCCTACCATGCAACTACTCAACCATCATAATCAGGCATGCATCACATAAAACATAATCACTCAATCCAATATAAAAACCTGAATGGTCAAACAACATAACATCCGAGTACTAACTCGTCGATACAGAAGTAACCTCTAACCCCGCAAAGAACTCGGGATAGTTACGTCTAATACTCTCCTCAGTCTCCCAAGTGGCCTCATCAGCTCCTCGTTTAGACCACTGGATCCTCAACATAGGTATCTCGTTGGACCGCAAATGTCTAGTACTACGCTCCAAGACAGCTACTAGGTACTCTACAAATGTATGGTCAGGCTCAACTATCGAATCCTCATGGCTGATGACATGTCTCGGATCCGGGATGTACTCTCTCAACTGGGATACATGGAAGACCGGATGGACACCCTCTAGTCTCGGCGGTAGTGCTAATCTGTAAGCCACCTCTCCAACTCTCTCTAAGATCTCAAAAGGCCCGACATACCGGGGACTTAGCTTCCCCTTAATGCCGAAACGCCCGACTCCTCTCATAGGTGACACTCTCAACCACACCTGAGCACCCACCCTAAACTCCAAGGGTCGACGCCTCTTGTCGGCGTAGGACTTCTGACGACTCTGAGCTGCTAACATCCGCTTCCGGACCAGGACAATCCGAGCGATGTCATCCTATATCTGATATGGAGCTACTCCATCAGCTCTGCTAGGCTCATCCCAACATAATGGCGTGTGGCATCTTCGCCCGTACAAAGCCTCATAAGGGGCCATCCCAATAGATGCGTGTCAGCTGTTATTATACGAAAACTCTACCAGTGGAAGATGATCTGGCCATACCTGTCCCCAATCCAGTACACAAGGCCGTAGCATGTCCTCTAATGTCTGAATGGTCCTCTCAGACTGACCGTCTGTCTGTGGGTGATAGGCAGTGGTAAAGTGGAGATTCGTCCCCAAAACCATATGTACATGCTGCCAAAATCTCGAGGTAAAACGTCTATCTTTGTCAGAGATGATAGTCCTTGGTACTCCGTGGAGTCTCACAATGTGTCTGGTGAACTCCTCAGCTAGACGATTTACCGGCCACGTTTCCTTAATCGGAATAAAACGTGCGGTCTTCGTCAGACGGTCTACCACCACCCAAATAGCATCAAAACCTCTGCTGAGCCTCAATCCTGTGACAAAATCCATAGATATATCCTCCCACTTCCATTGTGGTACTGGAAGTGGGTGGAGCTCTCCTCCGGACCTACAATGCTCAATCTTGACCTGCTGGCAGGTCGCACACCGAGCTACGTACCGAGCCACGTCAGGCTTCAAACCACCCCACCAGAAGGACTGTCTCACATCCTTGTACATCTTACTCGCTCCAGGATGTACTGAGTATGGAGTAGCATGAGCCTCACCTAGTATCCTCTGTCTCAACTCACTGTCTGACGGCACATAAACGCGGTCCTGACGTCTCATCACTCCATCAGCGCCAATAGTGAACTATGGGGCCTCATCTCGAGACATCCTGTCTCGGATCCTGATCAAAGTCGGGCAAGTCTCCTGCTTCTGTCGGATCTCATCCAACAAATCAGGAAGTAATTCCAAAGTAGCCAACTGACTATCTGTATCGGGAAACTGAATCTCTATCTCCAACCAAGCCAAGTCTCTTTGCAACTGTGGATGTACTGTCAACCTGGCTATCGCCCTCTCCCTAGGCGTCTTCCGGCTCAAAGCGTCAGCTACCACATTCGCCCTTCCGGGGTGGTAAAGAATCTCAAGGTCGAAGTCCTTGATCAACTCTAACCACCGTCTCTGGCGGTTATTCAATTCCCGCTAAATGAATATGTATTTCAAACTCTTATGGTCTGACATGTTGCCCCATACAGATAGTGACTCCAGATCTTAAGAGCATGGACTACTGCAGCTAACTCTAGGTCGTGTGTGGGGTTTTTCTCCTCATACATCTTCAGCGGCCGAGACACATAGGCTATGACCTTACCCCTCTGCATCAAGACACACCCCAAGCCTAGCTTGGATGCGTCATTGTGTACCACAAAGTCATCTGTACCCTCAGGCTGTATTGAAATTAGAGCAGACGTCAATCTCCTCTTCAGCTCCTTAAAGCTCCGCTAACACGACTCAATAGTATTACTTTTGTTGACATCCTCTAGTTTCATTTGTATACATTTTAATACTCTTGTCGCTCTACTATCTTTGAAATCCTTACACCAATTATAATGGTCAAAACCTTTTACGTTTTTTTCGTACAAACCACGTTAATTAAATTTAATACTTTCGTCAATTCTTCTCCCATCAGTCGAGAAAAGACTCTAGGGTACACCATTTGTACGCGGTTCTATAACTACCCATCCATCTACATATTACAGGGTTATCTGGATTAGTTTGAATTTCCTTGGAGTACCACCATTTATCATTAAACTCTTACATAAACACTTTTCGGTAATTATCTTATAGGCGTGATATCGGCTTTGTATAATACCTTCAGTTATTCTTCACTATTCTTTCTCATGTCCGTTCCAACGAGATGTAGATTCCATCTAGAATCACTTCAAAACTCGATGAGACATATTATCAAGACACTAAGGTCATAATCTCTATGTTTGCTCCGTCTCTATAACTGTAGTTATTTCGTGTGACATATTTAGTCAAAAAGGCTTCCTCTGTAAACCTCGGGAGAGCACCATCAGTCTCAATTGTGTGGCATGTTAAGCACCTTTTGTCTTGATTGACGTAGGACATGATTAAACTCATATGCTTCTTCTTACTCCCCTAGTTCTCCTTATGCAATCCATTAATACTACTATGATCTGTACCTTTTTCTTAGCCAGAAGGTAAGAAACTGCTCACAACGATTTCCTTAATCTCTTTAAAGATCTACGGGGTCATTCCCGGCCGTCAAAATCTTCTCCTTAAATTCTTAATTAGAGATATTGGCTCGAACTCATTCCATTTAACTATTAAGGGTATTGGTACTTGTATCGGTTTAACTTTACAATTGTCGTCGTTGATCTTTTGTAGAGACTCTCCATATGTCGGTAACATTCTTCAGTAAATCCGATGTTATTCTTCTTATCTACCAACCGGTCATCACTGGTCAACTCACACGTGTGAATTCTCCGTTATTACTAGTTAGTCTGTAGTTGGTCTTCTACTAGATCGTAGACTTACTTTTCTTCTATCTCTTTCGATGCGGATATTCAAGGTGAAAACTTATCCCTTATAGGTTATCCGTTTATACACCTTTAGCTCCTTCCACAATTTACTTTTCTTTCTCTTTTTAAGATCACTTTACTCGAGTCTAGTTGTATTATTCACCTACCATCTATGGGTTTATCAAACCTTCCGTGATAGCTTGCAAACCCATCTTCACGGTTCCTTTTTCCTAAGTTATCGTCTACCTGCAGCTCTTTGTAGTGAACCACTAGTATGGTTAACTTAAGTCTCTTGGTGATTGAGTAGTTAATATGATCCCTCAAGTCCATCATGATCATTCCTGCACATGCTTCTTCCTCGATGGATGTTGTTTTGTAACATTGCCTTCATGGAAATTCATTGTCTCAGTTTCAGACTTCTACTATCTTTGATACTTGTGTCGTGCTTTCCTTCAACATTCTCGTGTCTCTAAAGGAGTCAACCTATATCCATGGTTATGAAATTTATTAATTTTTGTCTTTAAACTCGATCGTAAATCTCTGTCTTGGTACTCCTTTAATCCTTTACATCTGGGTCAACACTCTATTTTCTCTGTACTCTCATGCTCATACTTGTCTATGGTGGCATCCACCTTGGTTGTAGTGTCCTTTAACCCGTCAAGTGTAGTTGTGCTATACTTTGTTTGAATTGTGTTTCTATGTTGTCCTCTTCAATCCGCGCTCTTATTAGTCCTTACATGCATCTTGAGTTTCACCTCTCGTCGTCATACCGCTAAAATCCTTGTGCGGTTTTCTATTACTTCTATTTGAATTGCTTGATATTCCTTTCTCGCCCGATTGTTCTTGTTGTTAACATCCTCTTGTAATCCTCAATTCCTTGACCACTCATTCTTCGGAAAATTGTAGGAACCACAAGGCGTCCGCCATAATGTAATGTTCTAATCTGGGGTATGAGTCCACTATCTTCTTACAGATACCCTTTAAGATCTCCAAACGTTTTATCATGAGGCGATGATCGCATCATGATAACTCAACTAAAGGATATTTTATATCCTCTAGGGTAATAACATGCTACATATATATAGATATTTATATAACATACATAATTGTACATTACTATAAGTCCATACTAAGCATATTGAGATCCGCGGTAGTAGTGGTGGTCAGCCGTACTTTTCTATCCCCAACCAGACTATGCATGCATTTGAAAACCAAAAGTCCTTTTTAAAACTCAGATCCCTTTTCGGGTTCTGCTCAAGTACTTATTCGGTCTTTTAGAAGACTTCAAGTGTCATTGTTGCCAACCTAGAGCTCTGATACCATGTTGTAACACCCCGAATTCTAAGAACTCGGGACGTTACTGGTTAGGACCTCACAATGGGTCCCGACCTCAGTTTGACAACAATATTACTAGGAACTTGCAACAAGACACAAATAAGAAAAACCGAAATTCATGAAATAGTATTTTTGAAGGAATGAATGCAACAAGGTCTAACAGCCTATAGTACTTAAACAAAGGGAAAAAGATCAACTGTCTTAACAAAAGAAAGAACGACAAACAACAACCCAACCCCCACTCTAAGGAGTACGGAGACCCGGCTGACCACTACTTCCGGATCACTCAGTTGCTGCCCTAACCTGCGGTAAATCTAAAAACACAACAAAAGAAAAACCATTAGCTAATTATCTAAACATTAGGAGAATAACAATAGCGCACACACACATAGAATAATAAACACCCATCATGCTTTCAAACAAGTCCATTTATTATCTTCATTTAAGTTATTCACTCTTACTAATGATACTTATTTTGTGACACGAGGGATTCCCAAACCTCGCCTCCGCCCCCGTGTAACTATCAGGAATGGATCCGATGCATCTCACCTTGTACCTACCTGGTCTGGGTATAGAGAACCTCCCAGTCTCCTGTCAGAGCTGGGCAGTGATGCCACGACCCGTTATACATACACTTGGGCCCTAAAACATAACAACAACGGTCGTCCTAACAAGTTGTTATTATTATAATCACACACATCGCATACACACCACCATTATCACTCAACTAATATCCAGAAACTAGCTAAGTAAGTCGCAAAGACTTACCTGAGTCAAAACACACTCTATCAAGTCTCAAAACGGTCCGCACTCGTGGTAACTCAAACGCCTGTCAAACAAGGCATGTGAATCAAAATCACATCCAGATGTACAACCTCATGCGGAGGAATTACGGAAAAAGGCTCTCTTACGATAAAAGACCCTTTTACCCTTAGTGCCGAAGATTCTCCAAGTTTATTCTTAAATCCTACTAATTTCTTTTAGAACTTGTTCTCCATAATTTGTGTCTCTCGGATAGTTACTTATAGGTTATAAGTTCAAAACTCGAATCAACTCGAAAAGGACAACACTCCTCCTCCTCCCCGGTTACTATCTACTCTAATACATATTTTATACCGTCATACATACTTTAACCTTTCTCCTTAACCCACTTATTTATAACTACTCGTGTACCCACATATATCCTACATAATTTCATATCTCCCAAACTCGCACTTATATACGTAAACCCATATATCCATCTACATATGACATATATACATACTCGTATATACACCTAGATATATACCTACATATATATACGTATATATATATACTCGGCATACACAATTCCTATATAAGCCTATACATCCACACGTACACAACATTACTCCTACCTAGCATACCTATCCTTACTTGTCTCACTGTAATTACAGTAGGCCTACATGTCTCTATACTCTTATAAACATATATATACTCAGCACACTACCCTTACGTATGTACACATATACTTACTCAACACACTATTTTTACAAATTCTAATGTCGATATATATATATATATATATATATATATATATACACTGCAGTGTATGAGTATATGTGTACCTACTCAGGCCGTCTAAGTTCCGGGGTTACGGCTGCTGGAATGTCCTGGACCGGGGTTCGTACGTTGGCTCGAAAGGACTCCCGCACGTCTTGGTTAGTCACTACAGGATCCGAAAGGACCGGCTTTAGTTGGTTACTCACACGGAATAGAATGAAGGGAGAGAGTGTTACCTTCGTTCCAACGGGTGCAGACAGGAGTCAGCCTTCCGGTGAGGCGTGCAGCGGCTCGTCACACGCAGAACCGGTGGTTGGCGTTCCCAACGGCCGGTGCAGAAGACGATAGGGAAGCGAGGGCGGGCGTCGGCTGGTATCGATAGTACCGGTGGTCTGCTGGTGTTCCAGGCGGTCTTCACTGGTGGTCGGCGCTGCTGTTGTGTGAAGCCTAGATTAGTTGCTGGTGAGTCTCAAAATAGAGAGGACGGGAAAGACGGGAGGAGAAGACGGCTCACCTGGTCGGCACAAACGAAAGGTTCCGGCGCTGAAGAGGAAGCCTGCCAGTTGCAGACGTACTGATCTTTGGGTGGTCGCTAGCGTCTGCGTCAATCGTGCAGAAGGATGTGGTCGAGAAGAATGGTCGATCGAAGGCGTGCCGGTCGTGTAGTAGGAAGAGGAGAAGCAACATGATTAGGTTAATCGTGTAATTAGGTTAGGGTTAGGATTGGCTTAAGGAGGTGGGCCGGTGGGCTTGGGCCTGGTGTTGGGCCAGAACTGGACTACTCTCCCATTTAAACAAGGGATACGGAAAACTCGTTAATCGTCCCGGATCGAAGAAAATTTGCGGAAATATTTGCGGAATTATTTTCCGTATTATATAAGTTATTATTTTAATTTAAAGGTACGTAAATTATTTCCGGTTACATCATTTATCATTTTATGTGAATTAAGGTCACATAAAATGATAGAAACTGAATCTCGTTTTAACTTCATTTACAGGATAAAGGTTGGCGGACCGGAATCCGGTTAAATTCAGGGTTAACAGAGTTTAAAATTTTCGGTTATTACATTAAAACTGTTTAATTGAAATTGTATATTAATATTGTTTATCATCAAAAGAATACACTTTAAACTCCAAAAATTCCTGTGAACTCTTAATTGAATACACCCCCGAAGTTTGATTAGTACAATCGGTATCGAATCCTACCTTTGACACAATCTTTTAGTTATTATAATTAAGAGGAGAAATAAGAATATTTAGTTACCCGATTTAACAGAATTTAATTGATTATTAATAGAAGAGAGAAAAATCTTTAAATTTCCATATTTCCGGCCATATCCAATCAATTTTATCTTTATTTTTAATTGAAAAAATAGGATGTCTAGTTAATCTACAAGTTACAAAAGGTGTCTCATTTCACCAATCTTCTCCATTTTCTGACATCTTGATCCTAATATGATAATAATGCAATAGTCTGTACGGTTTTTCATGTGTATTGGACGACGTCCATTGAACTTCTTTTTTTAAATAAACTGAACGACGTCGCTCAAATCGGTGAGCTTAGCAATTTTTGTGCATAAATTGGTCTTTTTGTTAACAGGGTTGTAGGGATTTTTAGATACGTAAAAACGGAATTTAAGGAAACAATTTTCTAAATATCTAATTAAGGATCATTCAAGGGAGAAAAAGAATAACTAATTAGAGGGAAAATGAATACCTTTTGATGCGTGTTCAAAACTCTTAGTCCCAAGTGTTATTCCTCTAGTTAGTCCACCCGTCCTCTAGTTAGTTCAACCGAGACAGAACAAGGATTGTCTTAACCTTCAATTGCTTGAATAAAGGATGAAGCCATTGAGAGAGCTATGGGTACGGAGATATAACGATCGATCGATTCTTGTAGTATATGAGGCAATCGACTTTTCTCAATTAATTGGATAGGATTTTAACTCTTAAAATCCTCTTTATATATTAGGTTTATAATTTAGTAAATAATATGAATAACCCCTTATTTATTATTAATTACCAACTCCATAATATAATTTGTACATCTATAAAATATATCCTTTTCCACCATATATATTTTTATATGTTATTCTCTCAATAAATGATTTAGTTCACTTGCTCGTTACGGTGTGGTCTCGTAAGTTCGATAACATTAGCAATACATTTATCATATAAGCATACCAATCATGGTTAACTTCTAGGAAAACGCCATTACCCCTATATTATCGAATTATATATATCCCTATATTTAATGTCATATCTCATCATCAGTAATTACACCTTAGATAAAGGACACAATTCTCTTATCGCTTAATGTCCTTATCTGACTATGTGATGGAAACCATCTTTACCATCATATATGTTTTTTGAACTCTTGAGATCAAATTGTCAGCACAAATCAAATCTGAGTATGGTCATGCATTTACACAGTTCTCACTCTTCAAGTGGATAGGACACCAATCCCTCCCAATGCATCAAAGTATGCCCAATATAGGTGGATTAATCCAATCTTGCAACGACTATACTTCCACTCAAATTTTGACCACCCTAATCACTGCCTTTATAACTGTCTGATACAGTTAGCGTTTAACAACTTCTAAGATATGTCATCCTTCAAATGAAAGTTATATCAAGCTCATATTAAGGAACTCACTAATAATGATAATCGCTATAACTCCTCAATAATTCATGAGAGTCATATAATCGGTCTATCCAATGAGTATCACCATACTCACTTATGTAAGCGACTAGACATCTTCATGTCCTATGAAACCCACGTTCATCATACACTACAAGATGGTCTACTTTAGAATCATTTGTATCCAAGTTAACGATTCGAACCACATATCCTTTCAATTTAATAACTTCAGTTCACTTAATGTGGTTTCATTCACTAGAACTTTTCCACTAAGCACATTTGATAATTAATAAACTATTTGGATACTTTATTTAATATTCAAGTAATAATCAAATAAGAATATGAAAACTCATATATAAATCAATCATAAACTCCATAACAAAAACAAACTTTTTCTAAATCCAAACACAAAAGTTCAAAAGAATTCTCTAACGTGTTTGAGCCCTTTGGCCCGAGTGTGACTATCATGCTTATGCATATTCATGGGTTTAGTTAGTGGATCTGCAATGCTATCCTCTGTGTGCACCTTGCACACCCTCATATCACCCCGATCAACATAGTGCATGATCATGTGATATTTCTGCAGAACATGTCTAGATTTGGAGCTTGAGCTAGGTTCCTTTGCTTGAGCAATCGCGTCATTGTTATCACAATAAACGTCAACTACCCTTGTCACGCTAGGGACAACGCTGAGCTCAGCTATGAACTGTCTAATCCAGATCGCTTCCTTAGCCGCTTCGTGTAACACCCCAAGTTCTGGGAACTCGAAGCGCTACGGGCTAGGACCGCACAATGGGTCCTGACCCTCAGAGTAGCAACAGCAAACGAATCTTACAACAAGGCACAGACGAATGAAAACCAAAACTCAATATAAAAACCAAAGGTTTCCACAAAAGAAAACGTAAAAGACTTGCAGCCGAGTTCAAAACAAAAGGGAAAGCAACAACGGAAACATAAACCCGATCCCGTCCTATAATGTACGGGAACCCCGACTGACCACACCATCCGGATCACTCAGCAGCATCCTGATCCTGCGGAACATCTACAACGACAGTATAAACCGTTAGCTAACATTCTAGGTATAAGCAAGAGTGTAAAGGCACAAACACACATAAGGTAAAAATAAACATATAGCATGCTTGCACTCAACCGGTTATTATCTTTCATTAAGTCATTCATTACTAATTCAACTTCTTTTGTCACACGAGATTCCTTTCGAAACTCGCCTCCGCTTCCGTCAACCAATAGGAACAGATTAGTACTATCCGTTACCTACGGGTCTGAGTCCCATGAGCACTTTCCAGTTTCCCTAATATTGAACTGGACAAGTGGTCACCGCCCGGTTATAATACACTTGGGCTAATTAAGGTTATAAGGGTGAATCCTAGTCCGGTAATCCGTTGTAACATGAATAAACAACACAAACAAGCCAATACAATCCAACTAATATGCGGAATGAAGCTAAGTAAGTCCAAGGGACTTACCTCACATGAAGGTAACTCAAAGCTCAGGAATAACAACTCGTGAATACTCAAGAGAGCTCAGTTTCCCTCAGGAAAGGAGCAAGGAAAGCCTGTACGAACAAGCAACACGGATCAGGAACGAAACGGCTGCTAGAAGTCTATGACTTCTAGTCTCAAAGATCTCTAAGAGATCTACGCATGCTAACGGCTCAACCCTAGTCTTACAGCACTCACAAGAGATCAACAACATCCAAAAGATGTAAGGAAAGGAACGAGGAAAGCAAGGAAGGAAGTAACTCACAAGAACGGGAGTTACTGCAGAGGAAACCGCAGGGGCGGCAGGACAAAGGCGTAGGGGCAGCTGAACAGAGGCGCAGGGGCGGCTCTGTGTAGGCGCAGGGGCGGCGGCGTGACAGAAAGCGTTGTCGGCTTTCTTCTTCGACAAAACTCGCAGCAAGGGCAACCAAAGCTCGAACCTTTGGCTCCAACACGTCCAGACTCAACTCCAAAGAGCCTGAGAATAACGATACATCAACAACGGGAAGCCAACAAGAATCAAGGTTCAAACTTGATTCTTGGAGAAGAAGAAAAGGAGAGAAGAAGAAGAAAACGAAAGGAAGGAAGCATGCTGCATTACAAGAATGTAAGGAGGAACAAAGGATGAAGAACTTACACGTTCAACAAGATCGCAGGAGGCAAAGGACGGCTGCAGCTCTCTAGGGTTTGAAGACGATAGCAAGAAAGGTGAAAAAGGAGGAAAGGAGGGAATATATAGAGGAGAGTTGGAAGGATAGGAGGAAGAGACGTCTAGGGTTAGGAGAATAGAAGGAGGACGGGCCAAAAACCCATGGATGGAAAACAAATAGGAGGAGACGAAGATAAAATAGCCCATAGACGGGCTGGGCCTAGCCGCATCTACGGCTGGGCCGTGCCGCGACCGCGGCAACGAGGTTGAGCCGAGCCTGCGGCTCCCCTTCACCGCAGGGGCGGTGAAGGCAAAAACCTGGGATCTTACATCATATCCTCCTAAAAAGAAGTTTCGTCCCGAAACTTGCAAAAAGCCGAACGATCACAACAACACACAGAACCAGAACTGAACTCATATATTCCCACTCGGGGCAAGTAACACAAAACGTCAACCAAAAGCGTTCACAACACAACCAAGGAAAAACTACAACGACTGACTAAGCTAAAGATGCAACAATCTCAGCGTAAAACTCCGGATAGTTCCTCTGGATACTATCCTCTGTCTCTCAAGTCGCCTCTTCAGCTCCTCGCATCTACCATTGAATCTTCATCATTGGTATGTCCTTCGAACACAAGTGTTTCGTACAATGCTCTAAAAAAACCACCGGGTGCTCAACAAATGTGTTGTCTGGCTCGATCACTAGATCCTCGTGACTGACGGTGTGTCTCGGGTCCGGTATGTACTCCCGTAATTGAGACACATGGAAGACGGGGTGAACACCTCGAGTCTAGGTGGCAAAGCCAGACGGAGTCCTGCCTCTACAACTTGCTCAAGAATCTCGAACGATCCGACATATCTGGCTCAACTTTCTCTTGACACCGAAACGTTTGACGCCTCGTGTCGGGGATACTCTCTGCCAAATCTTAGACCCAACTCTGAACTCCAAAGGTCTACACCTCTTATCTGCATAAGACTTATGTCGACTCTGCACTGTTAACATCCACTTGCGAATTACTGCTACACGAGCCATGTCATCCTGTATCGGTTCAGGTACTACACCGCTAGCCCTACGAGGTTCATCCCAACATAATGGTGTACGACATCTTTGTCCGTATAAAGCCTCATAAGGAGTCATCTTGATCGAAGCGTGCTAAGTGTTGTTGTACGAAAACTCAACTAAGGAAAGGTGATATGGCCATACCTGTGCCTAGTCTAACACGTAGGCTCTCAACATGTCCTCGAGAGTGTCGATGGTCTGCTCGGACTGACCATCGGTCTGAGGATGGTAAGCTGTCGTAAATTGTAGACTCGTACCTAGGGCGGCATGAACTTGCTACCAGAGCCTCAAAGTGAACCGCCCGTCTCTGTCAAAGAAAATGGTCCTAGGTACCCCATGAAGTCTCATTATCTGTCTCATGAACTCCTCTGCCAATCGACTTACCGGTCACATTTCCTTGATCGGAATGAAACGCGCGGTCTTCGTCAATCGATCTACTATCACCCAGATATCATCAAAGCCTCGACTCGGTCTCAAACCGGTAGCGAAATCTATAGAGATATCCTCTCACTTCCACTGAGGAACGAGAAGTGGGTGTAGCTCGCCACCTGGTCTGTGATGCTCGATCTTGACCTGCTGACAAGTTGCACACTGAGCTACATACCTCGTCACATCTGGCTTCAAACCTCCCCACCAGAAAGAGCGTTTGATATCCTGATACATCTTACTCGCACTAGGGTGTACAAAATAAGGTGAAGAGTGAGCCTCTTGAAGGATCCTCTGTCTCAACTCTCGATCTGAAGGAACACAAACACGCTCCTGGCGTCTCAGAACTCCGTCAGCACCAACTACAAACTGCGGTGCCTCTCCTCGAGACATCCGGTCTCGGATCTGTGTCAAAGCTGGGCAACTCTCCTGCTTCTGTCGGATTTCGGCCAACATATCAGGTACTATCTCCAAGGTGGACAACTGGCTGTCGGAATCCGGAAAGTAGATATCCATCTCCAGCCATGCCAGGTCTTGTTGTAACTGTGGCTGAGCTGTCAACCTAACAATCGTCATCTCTCGGGGAGTCTTCCTACTAAGGGCATCTGCTACCACATTAGCTTTCCCCGGGTCGTATAAAATCTCAAGATCAAAGTCCTTGATCAACTCCAACCATCTGTGCTGACGATTATTCAACTTCCGCTGAGTGAATATGTACTTCAAACTCCTATGGTCTGTGAATATCTAACACGTAGCTCCGTACAAATAATGCCTCCAAATCTTCAAAGCATGAACCACAACAGCCAACTCCAGGTCATGGGTAGGGTAATTCTCCTCGTACGTCTTGAGCTGTCGAGACGCGTAAGCAATCACCTTACCTCTCTGCATCAGAACACATCCTAAGCCTAGCTTGGATGCATCGCTGTAAACCACGAAATCCTCAATGCCCTCTGGCTGAGCTAGGATAGGAGCAGAGGTCAACCTCTTCTTCAGCTCCTCGAAGCTCTACAGGCACGACTCGGACCATATGAATCTCGTGGACTTCCGCAACAGGGAAGTGAGTGGTCGGGCAATAACAGAAAAGCCCTCAACAAAACGCCGGTAGTAGCCTGCCAACCCTAAGAAACTGCAAACCTCCTTGACGTTCTTAGGTGGCGACCAAGAGGCTACTGACTCAATTTTCGCTGGATCTACCTTGATCCCTACAACTGAAACAATGTGACCAAGGAATGCTACCTCGGACATCCAAAACTCGCACTTAGAGAGCTTGGTGTACAACTCCCTATCCCGTAACACCTGAAGAACAATCCTCAAATGTCCTGCATGCTCCTCCTTACTGCGTGAGTAAACCAGAATGTCATCGATAAAGACAACTACAAACTGGTCTAGGAAGTCGATGAAGATACTGTTCATCAACTCCATGAAGACTGCGGGCGCGTTCGTAAGCCTGAATGGCATCACTACAAACTCGTAGTGTCCATATCTGGTCCGAAAAGCTGTCTTAGCTACGTCCTGCTCTCTCACCCGTAGCTGGTGATATCCAGATCTCAGATCGATCCTCGAAAATACTGAAGCTCCATGCAGCTGATCCAATAGATCGTCGATATAGGGCAATGGGTACTTGTTCTTGATCGTCACCTTGTTCAATTCTCGGTATTCGGTACATAGCCTCGATGTCTCGTCTTTCTCCCTGACAAAGAGAACTGGTGCGCCCCAAGGAGATACACTAGGGCAGATGAAACCCTTTTCTGCTAACTCCTCGAGCTGCTTCTGCAACTCAAGCATCTCGATAGGCGTTATACGATATAGAGCCTTAGATATCGGTCTCATACCGGGCTCTAGCTCGATGCCAAAGTCTACGCTCCTCTGTGGAGGTAAACCTGATGGCTCTCCAAAGACGTCCGTAAACTCGCAAGCTACTGGAATCTCCTCTAAAGCCGGACTCGTACTATCCTTGATGGCATAGCACCAAAAAGCCTCGCAACCTTGACTGATAAGTCTTGCAGCTCGTACTGTACTAATGACTACACCAGTCTTCCCGAGATCCCATCTTCGGAAGATCTCAACATGGCCTGCATCCGTAGTTACCATCACTGTCCTCTTGCCGATTTCCAAAAATGCTCGGTGTCTGTCCATCCAATCCATGCCCAGAATAACTTCTTCATGTACTAAGTACATGACGAAGAAGTTAGCTGGCCAATCGCGACCTCCCAATCTAATAGGGCAATCGTGAACCTCCCGTGTACCTCAAAACTTACCCCCATCGGGCAGTTCTATGAAGAAGGGTCTACTTCTACAGTAACTAAGGCCAAACTATCTACGCAAGCATTAGATATAAAAGAATGCGTAGCACCAGTATCGAAAAGAACTTTGACAAGAAAACCATTAATATGAATGGTACCTGTGGTCATTGGCGTATTCGGCTCTACAACACTCCTCAACTCATATACTTTGGCTGATGCATCTCTGGTGTCAGGCGTACCACCTCCTCGTCTTCTGCTCTGACGGCAGAACGTAGCTCCATGTCTAGACATGCCACAAGAAAAGCAAGTCACTGTTGGTTTCTTGCAATCAGTTCGGATGTGTCCAGCTACTCCGCAGTTATGACACTGTTGTGCTCTGCTGGAACTCTGTATCGTCTGTTGGATCCCAGAGTGACCTTTCGTCTGAACATGCTCGAATCCTGATGCTACAGCTCCAACACTGGCTGATCCAGTCTTCAGTCTCTTCATAAGGCCTTCTACCTAAAGATCTCTTTTGAAATCCGGTCGCTTCCTGAGCATACTTCTTATTGACTCCAACACTGAATCCATGTGGTCTAGCCAAAGCTCAACTTCCGAACTTGCTCCCTCTTGAGCTTTGACGTTCTCAACTACTCTCACGGGTATTGGCGGTGCTGGTGCAGGTCCTCCAATCTTGATAGCTTCTTCAACTCTCTGCACGTAATCGCGATATGCAGATACTTCGATGGTCACTTGACCGGACTCGATCGTTTCTGCTCTTTGTGCTCTAGACTTCTCGGTAGTCTCATTCCTTGCTTCGGGAACACCTCTCTTAGCAAATTCTTCAACGAACGCCTCAACGATAGGCGGATCAGCAATTGGGGCTTGGCCCCGACCTCTAGCTAGTGGAGGTCTTTCTGCACGTTCTCGTCCACGAACGGCAGGTGGAAGAGGTGGTCGACCCCTTCCTCGCCCTATAGCAGATGTAGCTCTAGTACGCGTCATCTACTATAAGGGTAGATATATAAGACTATATATATAGATATAAGACCACGCTACAGCTAAAGCACAAATCCAAGAAAAAGCACATATAAAGGCCAACATAAGAAACTACACTGTTGAGATCCGCGGAGGTAGTGGTGGTCGCCGGTACATCTATCCTAGACCAACGGTTTAAAAACAAAACTCCCCTTTTGAAAACGTTAGACCCCTTGCGGGTTCTATTTATTTATCCATCCGACCTGTAGAAGATTTCGAGTGCGTTGTTGCCAATCTAGAGCTCTGATACCATATTGTAACACCCCAAGTTCTGGGAACTCGAAGCGCTACGGGCTAGGACCGCACAATGGGTCCTGACCCTTAGAGTAGCAACAGCAAACGGATCTTACAACAAGGCACAGACGAATGAAAACCAAAACTCAATATAAAAACCAAAGGTTTCCACAAAAGAAAATGTAAAAGACTTGCAGCCGAGTTCAAAACAAAAGGGAAAGCAACAACAGAAACATAAACCCGATCCCATCCTATAATGTACGGAAACCCCGGCTGAGCACACCATGTGGATCACTCAGCAGCATCCTGATCGTGCGGAACATCTACAACGACGGTATAAACCGTTAGCTAACATTCTAGGTATAAGCAAGAGCATAAAAGCACAAACACACATAAGGTAAAAATATACATATAGCATGCTTGCACTCAACCGGTTATTATCTATCATTAAGTCATTCATTACTAATTCAACTTCTTTTGTCACACGAGAATCCTTTCAAAACTCGCCTCCGCTTCCGTCAACCAATAGGAATGGATCAGTACTATCCGTTACCTACGGGTCTGAGTCGCAAGAGCACTTTCCAGTTTCCCTAATATTGAATTGGACAAGCGGTCACCGCCCGGTTATAATACACTTGGGCTAATTAAGGTTATAAGGGTGAATCCTAGCCCGTAGTACTTCGAGTTCCCAAAACTTGGGGTGTTACACTTCGCCCGCAACAATGTATTCTTCCTCTGTGGTTGAGTCCGCAACCGTGTCCTATTTCATACTTTTCCAACTGACCGCTCCTCCATTCAAAATAAAGACGTATCTATACTACCACTCAAAGCCATCTTTGTCAGTTTGGAAACTAGCGTCAGTGTAGCCTTTGATGACTAACTCATCATCACCTCCATGGATATACCATTATATCATCCTTAGTCCTTCGTAAGTACTTTAGAATGTTCTTTGCAACTTTCCTGTGAATGTCACCGGGGTTCGACTCGTACCTGCTACACATACTCAAAGCATATCAATATCTGGTCGAGTACAGGTCATTGCATACATGATGACTGATAGCATGAATTATTGTCTATATTTCGGATATGGTTTTGTCGTTTTCTCATTATAATTCTGCCCACATGTACATGTATTTATAGTGTTTATGTCATTATTCGGTTACTTTGCAAGAATCGAGGTCTACATCTCGTTTTAATTGTAGAGAATATGACACGTTTTGGGTGGAATGGAGCGTAAGGAGCTAAGGAAGCTATGAACTACATTTAGGAGCATTAGGAAGGACAAGAAGAAAGTCAAGAACTATACTGGAAGGAATCCAGATAAAGATACGATGCCATGCACGTAGATCTCTACTGATCTCGGATCAACACAGTGATGCATCTCAACCGAGATGACCCATTGGGCCTGGATCAAGGTCGACGGCTTACGGCCCAAAGAAATAAGATATAATTTGACATAAAATTCTTCTATAAGAATGAAAGGCGAATGTGAAGCAAAGGACGGCTGATTGAGAGACGGAATTGGGATTGGAAATAAGATAGATCAGAAGGACGGCTAGAAAGACGGCTATTGAAGGAAGGATTGGTTAGGGTTCAAGGAACCTTAGATTGTGAGGATTTTCTTTGGGAATTGCTAGTGAGTTGTTATCAATCTCTTTTGGAACACATTGCTAGATACTATTGTTGGTTTATTTGCTTTGATAATTGAGACGTCTTTGTTCATTGATTTATTCTCTCTCTTGACATTCTTGATATATTTGATATTGCATTAATAATGATGATTGTTGGCTAAACACCCCTGCGATTCTAGGGTGATTAGTTGAAGGTTGTGGTGTAGACGATGAAAGAATGAACCTTTATCTGAGTGGACCCTGAAAGCTTGAGTTAACCCTAATCCGAAACCCGTCTCGGGCTGTTCGTTGAGCATCTCGACCGAGATCGATAAAGAACAGCACGAGATCACCCATTGCATGCCTACCTCAAGTTTAGGTTTTAGTTTGCCAAATCCTACCCTTGTTGTACCTTTTCTGGTTTACACGCAAGCCTAGGATGAGACTTACCCGGTGATTCCTTTGCTTGTATACCGATGATGATGAGTGTTAGATACTAAAGGTTTATCCTTTATTAGGGTTTGAGTGTGTCTTCATCCTACCTTTGAGAGTTAACTTGAGACTTATCCGGTGATGGTTAGTTTTGTATCCTTAGGTGAGTGATGTTGGTTTGAGCGCTTTTACCTTCCCTTAGTTCCTTGAGACTTACCCAGTGATAGGAGCTTTGGTTAGGGAAAGTGGGTAGTAAGACTTACCCGGTGATCTATTCCATCGTAGAAATACCTTCCCTCATCAAACCTTAGCTTTGTCTACGTTACCTCTTGAAATCTTGAGTTGAAACCACAACTGGATACTATGATCTTTAGAATCTGCATTTCCCCATCTTGTGATACATCTTGTCTTTTGCTTTTGATCAGTATTATTGCATGCTTTTGAAGTTAGATTGCTTTGCTGTGATTATCCTCACCGGTTCCTTGAGATCGACTCCAGAATATAAGCCCTTACTACGATTAATCCGTACATTGCGGGTTCGCTTATCGTTAGGTTTATTATTCAAATTATAAATTTAAAGCTTTGTCTGCACACACCTTTTGGAGCGAACAATGACTCCTATAGCGGAGGCATATGGAACCTTGCACATTCTCTCAATCTCACTAGGTGTCTTAGGACATTGGGTCTTGCTGAGATTGATTCATGTTGCATAGGCATATACCGTTTCTTGGAATCTGCCATCTTGAATCTCTGTAGGACCTTATTTATATAAATTCCTTGACTAAAACCAATGAGCCTTCTAGATCTATCTTTATAGATCTTGATGTCCAATATGTGTTCGGCCTCCCCTAGATCTTTCATTGAGAAATGTTTCTTAAGCCATTCCTTTACTGTTTTCAACATCGGAATGTCATTTCCAATTAGCAGTATGTCATCCACATACAGGACTAGGAAAGTCACCTTGCTCCCACTCAACCTTTTGTAAACACAAGGTCTTCTTCGCATCTGATGAGATCAAACTGTTTGATTAATTCATCAAATCGAAGATTCCAACTCCGGGATGCTTGCTTCACTCCATAAATGGACTTCTTAAGCTTGCAAACCTTCCTAGGATATTCTGGATCCTTAAAACCCTCAAGATGCACCATATATACATCATCTTCTAAATAACCTTTTAGAAATGCGGTATTGACATCCATTTTCATATCTCATAATCATAGAATGTGTCAACCACTAGAATTATCCTAATGGACCATATCATGACGACCGGGGAAAATGTCTCTTCATAGTCAACATCAAGAATTTGTTTAAATCCCTTGCCAACCAACCTTTCCTTATAAACAGAGTCATTTCCATCCTTTTATGTCTTTAGGAAAAAGACTCATTTGCAGCAAATAAGTTTTACCCCATCACACAAATCAATCAAGTTCCACACTTGATTTTCAAACATGAATTTCATTTTGGACCTCATGAATTCGAGTCATTTTTTGGAGTTTTGATCCGTCACATCTTGCTTGTAGGATGCAGGCTCGTTATGCTCCATGAGGAGCACTTCGATCTCCAGTTTGGGCCAACAATAGGAGAGATTTCCACTGTATGATTTTCCACATCACCATGTGGTTCCTCATTTGTAGAGTTCTTCACATTAGTATGTGTCCCTCTTCAGCATGATCTAATGTAGAAATTGCTTCTTGAACCGGAATAACTTGCCTCGTAAGAGGTTCATCAAAATAGTCAAGTTCCTCAGTGACATCTTGCATGTCCTCGTGTTGCTGCGTTTCTTGCTCATGATTAATATTTGTAGTATTAGAAACGTTATATAATTATATTTAATACAAATACTAAATTTATTTTAATTAATTAAATACAATTTAATTGATTTTAAATAAATACAATTTCATTTATTCTAATTAATTATACTTGTTCAATTTAATACAATTATATTTAAACATTTTATTAAAAATAAATTTAATTTAATTAATATTATATTTATTAAGTTTAATATAATTACATTTAAAATATATTTAAATTCAATATAACTTAAATTTGATAGATATAATTAATTTTAAGTTTATTTCAATACAATTTAATTAATTTTATTTTAAATATAATACGAATCCGGATTAATTGTTGATTTAATTTAATATAATACGCATCGGGATTAGTTAATGCATTATGAACAGTGGCACCACGAATCTGGAACCCGTGACCGTGGTGCCACTGTTCATCGTTCTCAATCAACGCCTTCAATAGCGGATCCATGGATGAGGTTCTTCAATTTCTTCCACGAATCTAACCTAATCTACTCAAATCTAACCTAAACAAACTTCAACCAAGCACACAATCATCGAGATTAACGATTTTGAATTAAAAACTGAAAACTCGTAAACGCTTACCTCACTCAGGGTATATTTCCGCTTTTGGAATGTTCGACCTCCGTCACCTCCTTGATCCATTTTGATTTTTGAGTATGTGGGTTGTTGATTTTGAAATCGGAAAATTCACATTGCTACTTCGTCTAGCTTCACCTTCTGCCTTTTTGGGAAATGAAAGGGGTTGACGGCTGCGAGTTGCAATAAGAATTTCCGCATTTGTGAATTTCATCGCCGTGCGTTTTAGATGGATTAATGATGACAATATGATCCCACCAAAAAAAATAAAATGATGACAATATGAGTTGTACACTTAATAATATGTGTCTGATGGTATGGGACATTTTTAAAAACTCCATAATGAACACAGTAAGATAATAATGCAGTATAGTATTTGACGTGGACTGGACGACGTCCGTTGAATTTTTTTTTTTTTTGAAATAAACTGAATGACGTCGAAAAGCGCTCAAACCGGTGAGCTTAGCAATTTCTGTATATAAACTGGTCTTCTTCGTTAATAGGGCAAGCTCACAAGCTGTGCTGGATGAACAACTAGGTTTAAGCCGATGGGGAGAAAACAACATGTAGTGTGCATGCCGCACCCTCTACAAGGCCATATAAAGCCGATGTTCATCCTAGCGAAGCTTCTGCACTCCCGCTACAACTTCCACGTCTCCTTCGTCAACACAGAGCACAACCATCTTCGGTTCCTCAAATCGAATGGTCATGCAGCCCTCGCCGGAATTCCTTCGTTCCGGTTTACGCTATTCCCGACGCATCAGAACCCATCCGAAGCATGTCCGCCGTTGTCAACAAGACATTCCCTGCTCCCTTCCGGAATTTGCTCTCTAGGATCAAGCGTGAAGAAGACGTGCCCCCCCGTCAGCTGCATCGTCTCAGATGCAGCTGAGTCGTTTGTGCTCCAGGTTGCAGCGGAGCTTAGGGTTCCCGTCGCCTTGCTGTGGACTTCCAGTGCTTGCTCTTTTTTAGGGTATGCTCAATATCAAAATCTGCTCGACAAAGGCATTATCCCACTCCCAGGTACGTTTTAATACTATACGTATGGATGTACTTTAACTATATGAATTATCATCTTCAAAATTATATATCATCCACTGATTCTTCTTGCTTAACAAATGGCTACTTAGTTTCAACCAAAAATAAAACAAATGGCTACTAAGACCCAGATTCGGGGTATCCGTGTGAGTGTAAGATTTTTTTTGGGTAAGAATTTATCGTAAAAATTATCACGGTTCCGAAACCCGTAAACGTTACAGTGAGGAGTTTCGGATCCGTGAAGATGTGTCATGGATTCGAAACTCGTTGACGGTTATAAGTTCCGGATCCGTTGCGCTTTTGTGAATTCTATGTCCGTGCGATTAAGACTTCCGATAATTATCATCTTCTAATTTATGTACCATCCACAGATTCATCTTGCTTAACAAATGGCTACTTAGACAAGGTGCTAGACTGGATACCATCCATGGAAGGAATCTCATTGAAGCATCTCCCAAGTTTTTTATGTTGGAATAAACATATTCCCTAAACCGTAAACGCAAGAATCGATATCATGGTAGGGTTATTAAGGAATCTAGAATTTACATACCTGGTTCCATAGTAGCAATCGGACGAACCCGTAGCAATCGGATCAAAACTTTAGTGCGGAATCTACGATCCCAATGAGCGCCGCAGGTATACGGTCTTCCTCAGTCAAACCTCTTTAGGGTTTCTTTAGGTTTTCTCTCTGATGGGTAGAGAATGGAAAACGGCTGATTGATTTGACGTATTGGGAACCATAACCTAATAACGTTTATATAATGACCTAATAGAATCCCATTAAGCCTATTGGGCCAAAGTCTGGTATCCACCCATTAAGCCCATACCGCTTAATTAAAGTCTGCGGGCTTTACTTGATTGAATCACTTTTATTAGCCCGTTAATATATTTAGTCATATAATATAATTGGTTATTATAATATGTAAGCCCACTAATAATAATAAGATTAATAAAAAATCTTACAATCTCCCACTTGGGCTACATATTAAATAAACAACTATATTATCCAAAATTCTTTATGTGTACACGTAATGACTAATTTTATGTAGACTTATCCTTTAATCAATCTGGTCCACCTCATATATCAATATGAGATCACGGCGGCTTTCGTCACATCATCGTGACTAAACCTTCCGTGTTCACCACATTAGTATATTCGATGACATAGATCAAGTATGGATGAGTGGCATGAAAATTACATGAAATGTGATCTCATAAACATGTCTATTTTCAACTGGTTCTTCTTTATTCGGAGATCAATCCAAAACAACCTTTAGTTCAAAATGTAAATGACGGCAACTTTATTATGCATAAACTATAAACATAGAACATCTAATCAAACTCCCACTAAGTCAAGGGATTATAAAACTGTCAAGCCCCATACGAGCAGTGTGCTCATGAAAAACCTTAGGAGGCAACCCCTTAGTTAACGGATCCGCAATCATGGAGTTTGTGCTTATGTGTTCTATACAAATCTGCCTACTTTAAACTTTTTCCTTCAATGACAAGAACTTGATGTCAATGTGCTTCTCCTTTACAGAGCTTCTGTTGTTGTTGGAGAACAAAACTGCAGCCTTATTGTCACAAAATAACTTTAATGGCCTTTCAATTCCAGTAACCACATGTAGGCCTGTGACAAAGTTACGCAACCATATCCCATGAATGGATGCTCCGAAGCAAGCCATGAACTCTGCAGCCATAGTGGAGGTAGCTATAAGTGTTTGTTTGACACTTTTCCAAGATATAGCTCCTTCAGCCAACATGAAGACATAGCCTGAGGTGGATCGTCTACTGTCAATACAACCGGCAAAATCAGAATCAGAATATCCAACGATCTCCAATCTGTCTAATTTCTTGTAAGTCAGCATGTAGTTCTTCGTTATTTGCAAATACCGGAGAACCCTTTTTGCTGCTTTCCAATGATCCGATCCAGGATTACTTAAGTATCTGCCCAAAAGTCCCACAATAAATGCTATGTCGGGACGGGTACAAACTTGAGCATACATTAGACTCCCTACCACTGAAGAATAGGGAACCTTTTGCATCTCCTTTATTTCAAGATCTGTTTTGGGGCACTGTTTGAGACTAAACTTGTCTCCTTTAGCTATTGGTGTATCTCCAGCTGAGCAATCTTTCATGTTAAACCTGCTTAGTACCTTTTCGATATAGCCCTTTTGTGATAACCTGAGGATACCTTGAGATCGATCTCTTAGTATCTGAATTCCTAAGACAAAAGAGGCGTCCCCAAGATCTTTCATCTCAAAATTCCTAATGAGAAATTTCTTGGTTTCGTGCAATAAGCCTATATCGTTACAAGCCAATAGTATGTCATCAACATACAATACCAGAATGATAGATTTGCTCCCACTGAATTTGTGATACACACAATCTTCAACCTTATTCACCTCAAATCCAAAGGAGGTGATCACTTGATGAAATTTATGATTCCATTGCCTTGATGCCTGTTCAAGCCCATAGATGGATTTCTTAAATTTACAAACCATAGATTTTGAATCTTTGGATTCAAAATGTTCTGGTTCAACCATATAAATGGTTTCATCAATGTTTCCATTGAGAAACGCTGTTTTCACATCCATCTGATGTAACTCTAAATCAAAATGAGCTACTAGTGCCATTATTGTCCTAAAAGAGTCCTTAGATGAAACCGGAGAAAAGCTCTCTTTAAAGTCAATACATTCCTTTTGAGTGAATCCTTTTGCAACTAGACGAGCCTTATATTTTTCGATATTGCCTTTTGCATCCCTTTTGGTTTAAATATCCATTTACAACCAATGGGTTTTGCACCTTTTGGCAACTCGACAAGATCCCATACGTCATTGTCCTTCATGGATTTCATCTACTCTTGCATGGCTTTAATCCAGTATTGAGAGTTAGAACTTTGAAGAGCCTCAAGAAGATTGATTGGATCATCCTCTGCAATGCCTGCAGAATCTTCTTGTTCCATAAGATATGCGATGTAATCATCTGGTATCTCTCCCACAGGATCTTCTTGTTCTACTAGATATACAATGTAGTCATCCGGAATTGCATATCTTCTTTCTCTACCGGATCTCCTTAGAGGCACTTCTTGAGGTGCTTGAATTTGCTCTATGGAAGGAACTTCATTGTTGTCTAAAACCGGAGTTGTTTCTTGAAGAGTGTTAAGAGTTGTATCTTGATCACTTTCAATAACAATATTGGGAAGAGAGATAAATTCCTCTTCCTCAGGGACAACTTCGTCAAGAGTAACGTTCCTTAATCCTTTGGATTCAAAATGTTCTGGTTGAACCATATAAATGGTTTCATCAATGTTTCCATTGAGAAACGCTGTTTTCACATCCATCTGATGTAACTCTAAATCAAAATGAGCTACTAGTGCCATTATTGTCCTAAAAGAGTCCTTAGATGAAACCGGAGAAAAGGTCTCTTTAAAGTCAATACCTTCCTTTTGAGTGAATCCCTTTGCAACTAGACGAGCCTTATATCTTTCGATATTGCCTTTTGCATCCCTTTTGGTTTTAAATATCCATTTACAACCAATGGGTTTTGCACCTTTTGGCAACTCGACAAGATCCCATACGTCATTGTCCTTCATGGATTTCATCTCCTCTTGCATGGCTTTAATCCAGTATTGAGAGTTAGAACTTTGAAGAGCCTCAAGAAGATTGATTGGATCATCCTCTGCAATGCCTGCAGAATCTTCTTGTTCCATAAGATACGCGATGTAATCATCTGGTATCTCTCCCACATGATCTTCTTGTTCTACTAGATATACAATGTAGTCATCCGGAATTGCATATCTTCTTTCTCTACCGGATCTCCTTAGAGGCACTTCTTGAGGTGCTTGAATTTGCTCTATGGAAGGAACTTCATTGTTGTCTAAAACCGGAGTTGTTTCTTGAAGAGTGTTAAGAGTTGTATCTTGATCACTTTCAATAACAATATTGGGAAGAGAGATAAATTCCTCTTCCTCAGGGACAACTTCGTCAAGAGTGACGTTCCTTAATCCTTCCCCTCCAAATTCTACATCCTCAAGAAATCTGGCATTTCCCGACTCAAAAAGTGATCGGGTAGCGGGATCATAAAATTTAAACCCACGAGAGCGTTCAGCATATCCAACAAAGTAGCAGCTAGTTGTCTTAGAGTCCAACTTTCTTTCGTTAGGCTTGTAAGGCCTTGCTTCAGCTGGACATCCCCAAATGTGTAAGTGCTTTATGCTGGGCTTTTTCCCAGTCCACATTTCATATGGGGTTTTAGCTACCGATTTGCTAGGTACTCTATTAAGGATATATACTGCAGTTTTTAGCGCTTCTCCCCAAAGTGATTCAGGTAAAGAAGAATGATTAATCATACTTCTCACCATATCCAATAGTGTTCTATTCTGCCTTTTAGCAACACCATTCATGTTGGGTTTGCCCGGCATAGTATACTGAGGGACAATTCCACACTCCTTTAGGAAGTTAGCAAAGGGTCCTGGATGTTGTTCTCCTGATCCATCATATCTGCCATAGTATTCTCCACCACGGTCAGATTTAACGGCTTTAATCTTCTTACCAAGTTGAAGTTCAACTTCAGCTTTGTAAGCCTTAAAAACATCCAGAGATTGTGATTTCTCACGTTTCAAGTAAAGGTACCCGTATCTGGAGTAGTCATCTATGAACGTAATAAAGTATTGTTGACCATTCCACGCAGCCGTAGGGAATGGACCACAAATATCCGTATGTATTAGTTCTAAGACTTCTGTACTTCTATTAGCACCTAACTTTCTTATGTTTGTTAATTTTCCCTTGACGCACTCAACACAAACTTGAAAGTTTGTTAAATCAAGAGAATCAAGAATTCCTTCTGACACAAGCCTTTGAATTCTCTGTTTAGAGATGTGGCCTAAGCGCTTATGCCATAAGAATCCAGAATCTTCATTCAATTTTCGCTTTGTACCTCTAGAACCTGTGTGCAGGATTTCATTATGGGAAGCAACCGTTTCTAGCATATAAAGACGATCAATTAAGATACCGGTACCAACAAGATTTGAATTTAAGGAAATACTGAATTTTCCATTTCCAAAACTACAAAGGTATCCACCTTTGTCCAAACAGGAAGTAGAAATTAAATTCCGTTTAAACAACGGAGAAACAAAAGTATCCTTCAAATCCAAATAACATCCAGTACTTAAATTTAATCTAAAATGCCCTATTGCTTTCACAGGACTTTATTGCCATCGCCAACATAGATGAATCTTTCAGCATCACTTGGTGGTCGACTCCAAAGGCAACCCTGCATTGACACACAAATGTGAGTAGTAGCACCAGAATCTACCCACCACGTGTCAATAGGTACAGAAGCTAAATTAGCCTAAGAACAAACTAGAGTGAGAACTTTACCCTTCTTTTCACGCCAAGCAGCGTACTTAGGACATGCTTTCTTCATATGTCCTTCCCTTTTGCAGAAAAAACAAGTGAGTTCATCACTTTGCTTCTTTGCCTTTTTATGCACATGTGTACCAGCTGCAGTATACTTAGCCCTCTTCTTTGATTTGTTTTGAGAGCTTGATGCAAAGTGAGCACTTTTTGTCTTATCTCTTTTTATCCTGTCCTCTTCTTGCACACATTGCGAAATGAGCTCATTAAGAGTCCATTTCTCCTTCTGAGTATTATAACTCACCTTAAAATGACTGAATTGTGTGGGAAGAGACAGGAGAACTAAATGGACGAGTAAATCATCATTTATCTCTAACTTTAGTGCCTTTAGTTTTCCCGCAAGATTTGACATTTCCATAATGTACTCCCTTATGTTTCCTTTTCCTTTGTACCTCATAGAAATCAGAGCAGCCAAATGGTTGCTTGTTTCTGCTTTCTCATTCTTGGCAAAATATTTCTGAATTGCCTCAAAGGATTCCTTAGCATCTTTGCTCTCAGAAATAGAGCCCCGAAACGCTTCCGGAATGGAACGTTTCATGATCATAAGACACATGCGGTTAGAGCGATCCCACTTCTCTACTTTCGCTTCATTGGAGTTATCCTCAGCCAAAGTGGGTCGTTCAGTCCTTAGCGCAAGGTCTAGATCCATACATCCGAGAACGATTTCCACATTCTCCTTCTAGACCTTAAAATTTGTCCCATTGAGGATTGGAATGGAATTGACTTGAGCAGAAACATTAGTAGTAGTTGCTAAAACTAAACATAAAAGCAAAGAAATAACACAATTAATCAATTAATTTTAAAACAAGATACTCAACACAACTTGACATTCAGTGTTTGCACAAAACATCAATTGTAAATAGTACTCTCAATGCAACAATCAAATATTGATAATAAATCCGGTCAAACAATAGCCTTTCTTTGGACCGACTAACATTCACATGGATAACCTTTATATTTATCGCTATTCCTTGTCGCATGCGCTTTCATTACTTGGCCAAACATTGACCTTCCTTCGGGCCGATCAATATCCGCATAATTAATGAAAGCGCAATTGATTAATCAATATATTATCTTAAGTGTGATTTTGTTTGACCAAATATTAACCTTCTATGAGCCGATCAATATTCGCATAAACAAGTAGAATCACTAGCGTATTTAATGTTTGGCCAAATATCAACCTTCCTTTAGGCCGATTGATATCCGCATAAACAAACAATACACTAACCTTTATAATTTTAAATTAAAATAATTTTCACAACATAGACTACTTTAGTAGCATATTGTTTCAATCAATTTAATTTAAATAACTTTAAATATATAGATCCTTAAAAATATCTCGTGTAAATAAAATCTAAATATTACACTCGATAACCTTAATTGATACAAAATATATATATATATTGGAAAATATCCAAATATTACGCAGCATAAACGACCACTATTTGCATCACGTATATAATTACAACTTGGATCTGTATATATAAACACGAAGCATGTACTATGATGATAATAATAATAAATAATATAATCATACAAAATACAAAATCCTGTACTTTGTATTTCAAAAAAACAGAAAACTTTAACCAAAGGCAATGATTGCGTCAGAGGCTAAATCATATATTATGGCCGCTTGAATTAAAACAATGAAAGTTAGCCAAAGCACCATCCTTACGTGCTGTTGTAAATGTGAACATAATCCAAAACCAAATAGCCCACATACATATCACAAAAAGAAAATGACGACTAACAGTAGCGAGATTATGCAAATCTTCGTGTAAATCTGAAGTACATCGAAAAACGAATATATCCAAACAACCTAACATGATAACTGCTCTGATACCACTTGTTGGAATAAACATATTCCCTAAACCGTAAACGCAAGAATCGATATCATGCTAGGGTTATTAAGGAATCTAGAATTTACATATCTGGTTCCATAGTAGCAATCGGACGAACCCGTAACAATTGGATCAAAACTTTAGTGCGGAATCTACGATCCGAATGAGCGCCGCAGGCATACGGTCTTCCTCAGTCAAACCTCTTTAGGGTTTCTTTAGATTTTCTCTCTGATGGGTAGAGAATGGAAAACGGCTGATTGATTTGACGTATTGGGAACCATAACCTAATAACGTTTATATAATGACCTAATAGAATCTCATTAAGCCTATTGGGCCAAAGTCTCGTATCCACCCATTAAGCCCATACCGCTTAATTAAAGTCTGCGGGCTTTACTTGATTGAATCACTTTTATTAGCCCGTTAATATATTTAGTCATATAATATAATTGGTTATTATAATATGTAAGCCCACTAATAATAATAAGATTAATAAAAAAATCTTACATTTTAAGAACCCAAGATATCGACGACCCTATGTTCAACCTCTTCCTCCAACGAATCCATATACTTAGCAACGCCGATTGCCCCATCATTCTCAACACCTTCCAACTCCTCGACAAAGAATTCATCGACGCACTTTCCACGACTATAATCCCTTCTCCCATCCTCCCTATTGGGCCCCTCTCTCTCTTCTCCTCGATAACCACCATGGCCCTGCTGATGCATCATACTCACTCCGATCTAACCTTTTGAAAGAGGACTCACATTGCCTCCCGTGGCTCGACAACAAGCCGTCCAACTCAGTCATCTATGTCAATTTTGGAAGTGTTACAGTTTTGACGCAGGATCAACTCGCCCACTTTGCACATGGATTAGTTAATAGCACGAAGAGCTTCTTGTGGGTCGTTCGACCTGACCTTGTGGAAGGAGAATCCAGCGCCGGCGAATTGATGTCAACTCGTGGATGACTCGTCTCACGGGAGGGGAATGTTGGCCAGCTGGTGTGACCAAGATAGGGTCTTGGCTCATCCGGCGGTAGGAGCTTTCATGACTCATTGCGGATGGAACTCGACCCTTGAGGCAATAGTGGCAGGTAAGCCGGTGCTTTGCTGGCCCTTCTTTGCCGACCAGATGACGAATGCTTGGTTCTGTTGTGAGAAGCTAAGGATCGGGGCGGAGATCGGTGTAATGAGTAATGGGGAAGTGAGGAGTGACGAGGTTGAGAGGCTCGTCAGAATTGTAATGGAGGATGAAGAAATGAGGAGGGCGGTTAGAGAATGGAAGACCTTAGCTCATGAGGCTACTAAAACCCGCACCTCCTCTTCCTTCTTGAAGTTGGATGAGTTTGTGAATCATTTAACGAGTGGACGTTATGAGTAGACTCGGGTCGCCATTCGGGCCGGACTTTTCGACCTGATCAGATCCGATGATGTTGTGCTGCATATCCGTCCACCTATCCGAACAAATCGGCCGACTTTGACACAATGCTTAAAAAGTTAAAATAACGTCTTTTTGTAGTGTTATCACTTTCGATCTCTCTAATAAATCTACGTTTATTATATTTCATGTGCATTTTCTTATAATAATTTATATAGTTTGTCGACGAACATTATATGTACTAGGCAGGTTGTGCGTGTTGTACATGTGCACCGTGGATCGGATCGAGAAGCACTCACTGTAAAGAAATTCTTGATTCGATCATTTACTAATAACATGGTATCAATATACGTACATTTTCTGTAATACGAACCAAACTAAAATAAACTAAAAAACCTAATAGAATACTACGGCCGAACGTGTGATTCTTGCCTTCGGTTTCGGTTTCAAATAGAATACTACGGTCGAACGGGATGCTCTTGTTCGGTTTCGGTTTCTTCTTGATATGTGATTGACGGGCTCAATGTAGAATAGCCTGACGTACGTAGAAGCTATACCTCTAGTAAAATTTTATGTGTTAGGCTTCTACTGGTGTTTGCTTGCTTTTTATTTCTTACTCCAGCATTCTGCTATGTTTTGTTTGTTTTGCTTGTATTGGTTGGTGTGTGATTGTGTCTTGTTCTACATATGTAAATATCTAAGCTTAGGATTCTGAAATTTTTTTTTTTGTTGTTTAAGCTATAAAAGGCCATTTTTGTGTGTTTGGTTTCTACTTATGTGAGACTGTTTAGTTAGGAAAGACTATCTTCTAAAGGTATTTCCTCCTAAATATCCTTGCGGATAAACACATGAAGTTTGAGATCGTCAAAAAAGGGTGTGTTGGGCTTCGAAATTCTCAAATGGGTCAATCGGTCAACAAGATAGTTGATTTCTTTGAACACATGTATGATATGAAGAAGAAAAAAAAAGCGAAAATTAAATCCGGAGGATAAGATCATCTCGTTCTCCCATGGACATCTCCAAAGTGCTTGGAGTGCCTTGATAACACATAAGTTATCACCTCAATTTTGATCTTTTTGATATTTAGCCTTATTGCTTATTTAGTCCAGTTTTCAGCGCGAAGACTTTTGCTTTAATTACCGATTTAAAGTTGTTTTTCCCAGCGTTCAAGCTAATAACGTCACCGTTATGATTTCTTATAACAAAACCAATAGATGCTACACCCGAATCGAGTCTTGATCCATCAAAGTTGAGTTTGTGGAACTCAGGTCTTAGTTTGTCCCATTTGATATTATTTTTCTTCCTTGTGTTGGATATGTTGTTCTTTTGAATAACTTTAAATTCGTAGTCGTCATTGTTAGCATGAAATATTGCGATATTCTAGGCACTTTTTCTAGTCGTTTTTGTTACGCTAAGATTGTGATGCGCAAATGGGTTTTAAATTTATAACTCGAACTAAATCCTAACTACCTAGCGAAACCCGCAGTGTACGGGACGTTTGTAGAAGGGTTAGTATTCCGAGGTCGAACACAAAGACTAAGGTGAAATTGATTCAAATTGTGATTGAGTTTAGTAAAGATCTAGGTCGAAGGAAAAGAAAGAAATAAGAAGCGAAAATCTCAAATGTTTTTAGTTGGTTTTTGGTGATCAATCAAGGATCACAATTCATGCAAAGTAAACAATCAAACTAGACTAAGAATCAACACGAATGAACAAGCTAAACAAGATAATGATCAAGGAAAGAAAAGACGGATTCTAGGGGTCGGAAGTTCCGGTTATGGCATAGAACTCAAGTTATCTATTCATTCTTTGGATTAACTATGATATGTTGGGATTAAGTGTATCTAATTTGGGATCAATTACCGGGTAGGTCTCATGGTCCAACTAGTCAACACCTAAGGTCTCATTACCGGGTAAGTCTCTAAGAACCTAAGGATAGGAATTCTACACAAACCGGATTGTTAATTAGGGATTTAACCTATCCTTACCGGGTAAGTCTTGGAAAGGGAAGTCCTAAGCAACTATCCTAGCACATCTAATCCAATGGCGGCTTATTAGGCTCACCACTACCTAAGGTTTGCTATTTTCAGATTCTAAGAGCAAGGATTACCGGGTAAGTCTCTCCTAACACTTAGTCACTACACTAGGGCACCCTAGGGTAGGTTAAACTCAACAAACACTTAGGGTTTCAACATTTTATAGATCTAAGGCAAGATCCTTCGAACCAGGGAAAATCACGGTTTGTTCTACCTAAACCACGGCCGTGGTTCTACAAGAACTACCCGTGATTTCTAACAGCAGCTACGTTCATAAGCAAAAGTCACCCAAAGGTAAATCTAAGTCCGTCCTATCATAGCCCTAGCCATAACCATCCTTTCCTTACCCTAGAACCTCATCAATTTAGCCTACAACATTCATAATGGAAATCGAAACAAACAAACATGAAATCATAACATCCATTGCAAGATAATGAAAGAAAAGAGATGAACAAGTGAACTTAAAGACAAACCAATCTGAAAATAGAATTAGAGCAACTTACAACCCTTCCAAAAGAAGGTTCAAAGGTTCATAAAATTCTAGAAATAGAATCCGAAATACAAGAAAGCTATGGTGTGTGTTCTTCTCCTCCTCTTCAATGGATCCCTTCTTTTTCTCTTTGACACTTTCCTTCCTAGAAAAATCTTCTTCTTGAGAGAATATATTTGTTAGAGAGAAATGGATAATGGATGAGCTGCTCCCAAACTACCCCAGCTGCCTTTCACAATCCATGAAGGACCACTTTTATAACAAACTTGCATGAGCTGGCCATGAGAGTCGTGGCACAGCTGTCACAAGAATCTGGCAAAATCCACGGTTGATTCCACGGCCGTGGTTTGTCAGAGAACCGTGATTCTGTGCAGAAACTTCGCCTTGATCATTTGGCTGTGATTTGGTGCATGGCTAGTGTTGGCAAGGTTCCATGAGTCTTCCTTAGCCCTTGATTTGTTTCCCAATGAGTCCGAGGGTGTGTCATCTAGATGAACGATCCTCAACCCATCGTTTTAGCTCTAAATCTCCCGAAATGCCTACAAAACGCGCACAAGTCCGTGTAGACGTCTATCTCGGCAAAATACATGAATTGAGTGCAAAACGTCTCGAACTAATGCTAAACCATGCATGAATGAGTAAGAAATCTACCTAAATGATTACCTAAATCTAGATCATAAATCGTGTTATCAAAATACCCCATACTTAAGGTTTGCTCGTCCTCGAGCAATTGCTCAACTATAGAATACGAGATAGCATGATTTATGTATGCAGAAAAACGGCAAAATCTTTTCGGGTTTGTGCTTCTACTATTGGATCACCTTCATAGTCATGTTTCATGGCAATTGGACAAGCAATTATGTATCAAACAAATGAAGGCATGGAAAGACAATTGTACTTAACTCAAAGGCATGCATGATATGTAAAGATGAAGAGGTCAAGAAGATCAAGAGTATGTCCAATCTAGATTACTAAGTCTTACAAACATGCAAGTAGGTCATAAGGTCTTGTGACATAAAAAGGCCAAGAAACGTTGTGATTGGGTGGGGAGTTTTCTAGGTTATGTGATGCTAATCCGGGAATGGAACTAACTTCACTTCCTTGTCCTCGATCAACTTCCCCCAAGTGAATATTTTTCCTTATCTTGCTTTCTTTTCTTTTTCTTGACTTGTTTTTGAGACAATGGCATTGGTGTACAATAGCCGAAACCTCGGTGATTAGCCATCCTCAGGCTTTTTCTATTTTTCGAGGTGCATCCACACCGGGCACACATACCAAAGCCCGTTAAGGCTATTGATTCATTTGACTTTGGCAAGGCACCAACACCCGATTATGTGAAGTGTGCCGAGTTACTTGTCATTTGAAACAACGCCCCCAAACCTATATCGTTGGCTACACTTCCACAATAATTTCAGCATTTTTATTTATGACATTCCTTTCATCAATAACTTTACCCCACACTTGCTTTTCACACACTTTAACACACTAGCATGCTCCTATTCCCGGATGGGTTAAAAGAGGTCAATTTTATATCAATTGAGGTGCTTAAGCAATCATGATCAAGATGAGAAGTAGGGAAAGATGAAATGCCTCATTCATTCCTAGATGGTATGCAAGAACTATCATGTAATTTCGATTTTCAATATTCTATCCATTCTAGGCAAACATCATAATCACAAATCATTCATAGAATTCAAGAAAAGTAGTTCAAGTCCACATATGCATTTATCAATTCAACACATAATGTCATCCATAGCCAATTCACAAGACAAGATTTCATCATTAGGATCATATCCAAGCCTAGAAAGCACAAAAAATTTTAAATTTTCTGACTTTTATGAGATTTTCGATTTAAGTATGTACAATGCAAGACATGTGCAAATATTAACCTATCCTAGATGCTCATCATGCAAGGGATCATGCGAACCCCACCCCATACTTAGAAACACATTGTCCCCAATGTGGTATACAAGTAAAAAGAGTGAAAGAAGGTTCTCACAATGTAAAATTGTTTGCTATGGTATTCGGGATTGTTCAAGTGAATTGATGTTGGATGATCCTATCAACCATGGTAGAGAGCTCTAAGCATCCATCAAAGCTTCGAAACCCGCGCTAGGCACCGCTAGCCGTCCAAGTTCCGCGTCCGCTCCACCCATAATTGGTGAGGGTTCCTCATCATCATTCATATGTCAAGAAAGGCTTCCAATGTCACTAATGCTTCTAGCACACACACGAAACACAAAACACACAAAGCACACAAAAACAGAAAAATCTAAGCAAAAATGAAAAATGAAAAGGGAAAAATGTTACCAATGGGTTGCCTCCCACCAAGCGCTTCTTTAAGGTCATTAGCTTGACCAAACTCGGGAGCGTCTATTCAAGGTGAAGCGGGGCAATCATTTCTATCGGGGCTCCCGGAATATACTTCTTCAAGCGATGCCCATTCACTTTGAAATTCCCACAATGCTCCCCTCCTATCTCAATAGCTCCATGGGGAAAGATCTTCTTCACTACATATGGCCCGGTGTTCGCTCCAAACGGTGTGTGCAAGCTTTAAATTTATAACCCTAGACTTAAGCTTAAAACAAGGATGCGAACCCGCAGTGTACGGGTCAATCGTAGTAAAAGCAAGAAAATTCCAGGGGTCGATCACAGGGACTTAGTGAAACAAAGTCCAGTACGGTATGCTAGTGTTGATGCTAACCACAAGAGCAAGTAATACAATCAAAGATGAATAAGATGTCAAATAAAGCAAACATGCAATTCTAGGGATTAAAGCATCTAGTTGTGGTTCCAACTCAAGATCTATAGATAAGAGGACAAAGCTGAGATTTTTGCTTGGGGAAGGTGTTACTAAAGTGGAGTAGATCACCGGGTAAGTCTCACTACACACTAATCCTAAACCGTAACTCCTATTACCGGGTAAGTCTCAAGGAATTAAGATAAAGAACTATAACCTCAAACTAACACACCATCTAAGGGAATAGAATCAACCTTTACCGGGTAAGTCTCAGGCTAACTCACAAAGATGGGATGGAAGCACACTCAAACCCCAATAAAGGACAAGCCTTTATTACCTACACTTATGATCGTTGGTATACAAACTAAGGAATTACCGGGTAAGTCTCATCCTAAGCTTGCTTTGAACCAGAAAGGTATAATAAGAATAGGATTTGGCAAACTCTAACACATTAACTCTCAGTTAAGGATCGGATAAGCCACCTCGGTCAGCAAGTTTCCACCCCGGCCGAGATGTTCATCGACTGAACGAGATGCTTAGGGTTAAGGTTAAAGACTCGAACTTTCAGGATCCTACTGGATTAAGATCATTCTATCATCGTTTTTCCCACAACCTTCAGCCAATCACCCTAGAATCACACAAGGAAATTAGCCACTCATCATCATAATGAAAGTATTAAATATATGGGAAGAAGGTGAATATTTGAACAAAGAAGAATTTAATGAAAACACTTCAATAACTGAATCAAATATCACACAAAATCGTTCCTTGGATAATAATCCAACAAGACAAGACAATCAAGGAAAGGAATTGAAGACAATCTTACAAAACCCTCCAAAAAGCTATAAAGCTATAGTCTTCAAATCTTCCTTCAACCTTCAAAAAGGTTCTTCAACTATCTCCCAAATTGGAGTATGATGCGGCTGCTGCGTCTTATGCGAGGTTTTCAGCTGTAAGCGGAATTTAATCGATGTATGCAGCCTCCTCAAATTGTGGAAAATCCAATCCTTTTTATAGGAAAAATAAACCTCCAAAGATAATAAATCTTAAGAAGATATATTCCCATAAAAATAGGTAAAATATATGATTCTGCATATCTCCTTCCTTCTAGAAGCTCAGCCCAAAAATATAAGATCACTTTCCAATTTTAAAAGATCTCAGCCAAGAATAAAATATTCTCGCCGCGTCCTAGGTGTTCGCCTCGGTCGAGTCGGTGTCTCTAGATCGCCTCGGTCGAGATGAATCTCTGGGCAACCGAGGTGATCATAACTGAGTGTAGAATCTCTCAAAAACTGGTCCAAAGTAAATCTTTAATCATGGTTGTGCTTCCTGAAGGATTCCTTTTTGCTCCTCAATGTAGCTCCAAATGACTCTTGACTCCTTTTGCTCCTTTTCGATGCAAAACGTACCATATTACCTACAATTACAACGAAACTAGGTGTAGACCTCGATTCTCGCAAAGGTAGATGAAATGGTAGTAAAATCACATAATGTACATACAAACATGCAGATTATGAAAGATAAAACGTCCAAACAAACCCCAAAATATAGACTATAATTCATGCTATCAAAATACCCCATACTTAGCCCTTGCTTGTCCCTAAGCAAGTTCCTCATATAGAAATCAAGATAGAATGGATTATAAGTCAAGAAAATCAATGAAAAGTCTTTCAAAAAATATTTTTATGGTGTGCAACTATCATAGATCACTCTAAGAGAGTACTTCCTGGAAATTAAAAACTCAATATGATCAAAACATTTTATAAATATAGGAAAGTTGTTCATCTTTGCATAAAATCATAGAATGCATAATAAATCATAATTATCAAAATTAATCATGTATAATCCGATTTAAACCGCTAAGTCAATCAACAAGCTCAAGGTCTCAAGGGCTTCCCAAAAGAAAGGTCAAGAAACGTGTAGGGTAGGGATGTATGTAAGGTAATGTGGTGCTAGAATCCGGGAAAAGGATGAACTTCACTTTTACTTTGACTTGCAACATCTTCCACCAATAAGCTTTGCTTATTTCGCACTTTTTTTTTTCTTTTTACTTTACTTTTTGGGATGCATGGACAGAGGTGCACAATAACCGAAGCCTAGGAAATCCGCAATCATCAATTTCTCGAGATGCGTCAAACCCTTGATGCACATACCATGACCCGTTAGGAATATCGCTCAATCCGACTTTGGCAAGACACAAACACCCGGCTATGTGAATGGTGCCGAGTTACTCATCTTCATGATTGACTTCCCCAAACCTATTATTGCTTTCTAACACTTTCACTTTCAGCCACTTCTCAACTTTTGACTTGCTTTCACCACTTCGCTTGCTTCCAAATTCCCGGATAGGTAAAGGGAGGCAATATGTATATGAGGGGCTAAGCATGATCAAGAAGAAGAAGAAGAAGAAGAATGAATTGCCTTGGTCTTTCCAAGAAGAACGTGAGAGAACTTATGCTGCGGTGTCAACCTTCAAATTCAACATAATTTGGATAAAAATAAAGTATTAAACATGCCAATAATTTCAAACAAAGCATTTAGCAACTTAAACATATCATAAAACATTTCAAACATATAAAGAATTTAAATCCAGTCGGTAAACAAAATCTTCACTGAGATCATATCCAGATAAGTAACACAAATCGTTTTCGAAAACTCTCAGTTAACCCACCTCGGTCGAGATGTTCTTGGTTCAACCGAGGTGAAACACCTCGTTTTGCCAGAACTGTCCCGGTCGAGGTCAAAAATTTTTTTAAAACCATTTTTTTTTTTTTTTTCGGTTTCGACGTTTTTCTCAATCAAATAACCTGTAAGTATGCATGCAATCTCAGATAAACATATAAATGCAAATGAAGCATAAATATGAAAATATCCGATAAAATGTCATACATCAAAAGTATCGAATACAAATAGTCACGTAGTCAAATAATACATCAAATACCCCATACTTGAGACACACTGTCCCAGTGGGTATAATAAAAGTCTAAATGAAAGGAGGACTCACCGGATAAAGAGCCGAACTGCATAAAAATATAATAAATAAAACTCTGCAGCTCCTCAGTAGTCCTGATCCGGTGGTGGTGGTGGTGGTACATAAGGATACTGGGTCGGATCGAATGGATAGCCCATAGTCTGCTGGAACTGTAGCTCCATCATCCTACGCTGATAGTGCTGCCCCTCCAACATCTGCTGAGTCCAGCTGTCAAGGTGTCGGTGCTGGGCGGCAAACCTCTCATGCATGTCTACTGTAAGGGCAGCATATGAGTCTATCATCTGCTCTGTCAACTCGTCGATCCGACGATGAGCCTCTGCATCTCTGTGACGGCGTGTCCGACGTCTAGTAGATCTAACGGGAGGTGCAGCAGGTGCAGGCTCAGTATCCTCCTCATCCTCATCCAAATCAATAATGGGAGGCGCGCTCGTCCCAGCTGTATCTGTCCCTGTGTCCATCGGGACGCCGCCTCCTCTCTCCTCAACTGTCTCGTCATCATCCTCCTCATCAGCCTCCTCAGCCTCCTCAGCAGCTGCAGCAGCAGCAGCTGCTCCCTCTCTGTAGTCCTCCATCAGCGGGACCCATGCTGTCTGCCAAAAATGCGGGTCGAAGACCGAAAACTGTGCAGACCATCTGATGCCCTGAGGCGCTGTCCGCTCCCAAGGCATGGCAACATACGGTGTAGTCAGCCCACGAGGAACAAGAATCCGCCTCGTGATCATCTCCTGCAGACCCAGCGGCTTCGGGGCCGCTCGTTTTGGTCGAATCGCTCAAATTTCTTGCAGATCTGTTGTAGTAATCGACTTCTCTACTCTTTAATCTCGGTTTGGAAGCGGAAATCTTCGAAAACGAGCGAGAAATGAGGGAGCGAGGCGATTCTGTGCGCCGCGGTCGAAATGGGCGAAAAATAAAAAGTGAAAAGTAATTTTCGCTTTTTATACCGTCGCGAGATCTGCTGTCACCTCGGTCGAGATGGTCTCGACTGGACCGAGGTGGTACGGACCGAGGCGGTTCTGCAGAAACCCTAGTCGCCTCGGTTGCTTCAAGAATCAACTCGGTCGAGGTGTTCTGACAGTGACCGAGGTGCTTCTTTCTTCTCAGAATCTCGAACTTCTCTCTTTCCTGGAGTGCTCCTTCCTGTTATCTGTCCAGAACGCCAAAAACAAAGCAAAGCAAAGCAAAGCAAAAACAAAAACTATCTAAACTAGACTAGAAAACGGGAAAGAAAGCAATACCTTGGGTTGCCTCCCAAGAAGCGCTTGATTTAAGGTCGCTAGCTGGACCATAGTGCGTCTCAAAGGAGGTAGGAGGTTCCCTCACCCCATACTTCACCTCCATCGTGGGGTGAAGTAAGTAAGTCCATCAAACGCTCCAGAACGTGCAAGTGCTCGTCGGGGAATGAATCGTCTATGGGTGGGCTATCCGGCTCGCGGGAGGATTCCGGTAGCCGGCTGAGGTGGTCCGCAACTGAATTCTCGGATCCCTTCTTATCGCGGATCTCTAGGTCAAACTCTTGGAGCAAGAGAATCCATCGAATAAGGCGCGGCTTTGCATCCTTCTTAGCCAACAAGTAACGAATGGCTGCATGGTCGGTGTAGACAATGACTTTCGCCCCTACTAGATAGGAACGAAACTTCTCGAAAGCATATACAACCGCCAATAACTCCTTCTCAGTGGTAGTGTTGATGCTAACCCTAGACTTAAGCTTAAAACAAGGATGCGAACCCGCAGTGTACGGGTCAATCGTAGTAAAAGCAAGAAAATTCCAGGGGTCGATCACAGGGACTTAGTGAAACAAAGTCCAATACGGTATGCTAGTGTTGATGCTAACCACAAGAGCAAGTATACAATCAAAGATGAATAAGATGTCAAATAAGCAAACATGCAATTCTAGGGATTAAAGCATCTAGTTGTGGTTCCAACTCAAGATCTATAGATAAGCGGACAAAGCTGAGGTTTTTGCATGGGGAAGGTGTTTCTAAAGTGGAGTAGATCACCGGGTAAGTCTCACTACACACTAATCCCAAACCGTAACTCCTATTACCGGGTAAGTCTCAAGGAATTAAGATAAAGAACTATAACCTCAAACTAACACACCATCTAAGGGAATAGAATCAACCTTTACCGGGTAAGTCTCAGGCTAACTCACAAAGATGGGATGGAAGCACACTCAAACCCCAATAAAGGACAAGCCTTTATTACCTACACTTATGATCGTTGGTATACAAACTAAGGAATTACCGGGTAAGTCTCATCCTAAGCTTGCTTTGAACCAGAAAGGTATAATAAGAATAGGATTTGGCAAACTCTAACACATTAACTCTCAGTTAAGGATCGGATAAGCCACCTCGGTCAGCCAGTTTCCACCCCGGCCGAGATGTTCATCGACTGAACGAGATGCTTAGGGTTAAGGTTAAAGACTCGAACTTTCAGGATCCTACTGTGATTAAGATCATTCTATCATTGTTTTTCCCACAACCTTCAGCCAATCACCCTAGAATCACACAAGGAAATTAGCCACTCATCATCATAATGAAAGTATTAAATATATGGGAAGAAGGTGAATATTTGAACAAAGAAGAATTTAATGAAAACACTTCAATAACTGAATCAAATATCACACAAAATCGTTCCTTGGATAATAATCCAACAAGACAAGACAATCAAGGAAAGGAATTGAAGACAATCTTACAAAACCCTCCAAAAAGCTATAAAGCTATAGTCTTCAAATCTTCCTTCAACCTTCAAAAAGGTTCTTCAACTCTCTCCCAAATTGGAGTAGGATGCGGCTGCTGCGCTGATAGCGGATTGTATGCGGTGTATGCAGCCTCTAAGCATGATCGGATTTGTGGAAAATCCAATCCCTTTTTATAGGAAAAATAAACCTCCAAAGATAATAAATCTTAAGAAGATATATTCCCATAAAAATAGGTAAAATATATGATTCTGCATATCTCCTTCCTTCTAGAAGCTCAGCCCAAAAATATAAGATCACTTTCCAATTTTAAAAGATCTCAGCCAAGAATAAAATATTCTCGCCGCGTCCTAGGTGTTCGCCTCGGTCGAGTCGGCGTCTCTGGATCGCCTCGGTCGAGATGAATCTCTGGTCAACCGAGGTGACTCATAACTGAATGTAGAATCTCTCAAAACTGGTCCAAAGTAAATCTTTAATCCATGGTTGTGCTTCCTGAAGGATTCCTTTTTGCTCCTCAATGTAGCTCCAAATGACTCTTGACTCCTTTTGCTCCTTTTTGATGCAAAACGTACCATATTACCTGCAATTACAACGAAACTAGGTGTAGACCTCGATTCTCGCAAAGGTAGATGAAATGGTAGTAAAATCACATAATGTACATACAAACATGCAGATTATGAAAGATAAAACGTCCAAACAAACCCCAAAATATAGACTATAATTCATGCTATCAAAATACCCCATACTTAGCCCTTGCTTGTCCCTAAGCAAGTTCCTCATATAGAAATCAAGATAGAATGGATTATAAGTCAAGAAAATCAATGAAAAGTCTTTCAAAAAATATTTTTATGGTGTGCAA
>BSUD01000006.1:12977386-13148134 GCA_033239045.1 Fagopyrum esculentum | reverse complement strand
GGGTATCCTCCCGTGACCATGCAGTACAGCGAAAATAGCTCCCCCTGTCTGATCTTCTGGGGCGTCTCAGTACGCGCCAGAAGCATCTCGCTGAATATCCGGTGGGCGAGTCTGAAAGCTGGGTGGAAGATGACCTTCTCCCTGGAATCTCCAGGGCGCCATCTGTCTGCGTGAGTGGTGATGTGGGCTATCTGACCCCAAAACTCCCTAGCTACGGATCGGGAGGGGAAGTCTACGGCTGTAGGGGTAGGAAAGCTGAAAATCTCTCTGAATATCTCTAATGGAACTATGAAGTTCCGGCTCATCAGCCGGTACTTCACAGATCCCTCTGTGGGTAGGTAGGAGAAGGAGCTGACGAACTCTAGTGTCGGCTCTATGTAGGCTGGGGCTCGGATCTCAGAAAACTGATCCAGCCCGACGGTAGCAATCATCCTCCTAAGGTCAGCATCTAACCCTAGGCAGTCAAAAGCTGATACCTCCAGAAATCGCGGTGCGATAACCGGACGGCCCGCTATCCTCTCATAATCTACCCGGCATCTCTCGTGGATAACCGGGCGGTAGGGACGGGAAGAAGAAGGAGAAGGGGAAGGTGAGGATCTGTCTCTCAAAGCTAATCGGCGATCTGAACTCATCTTCACAAACTCACTGTCAGACCACCTCGGTTGACTGACAACCCTCAGAAATCACCTCGGTCGAGATGCAGTTCGACCGGACCGAGGCGTAGCAGTGTCGATTTCTATTCTCTGATTTTCAGTTCTTTTCCCCCCAAAATCACTACAATTGCTTCCTAAGGGGTACTTATGCCTTTTCTCAACAGAAACAAGGGCAACCAAAGCCCAAATAGCAGAAAACGAACGAGTTAGGTTTTCGAACGTTTTTACCTCGTTTTGGTCGAATCGCTCAAATTTCTTGCAGATCTGTTGTAGTAATCGACTTCTCTACTCTTTAATCTCGGTTTGGAAGCGGAAATCTTCGAAAACGAGCGAGAAATGAGGGAGCGAGGCGATTCTGTGCGCCGCGGTCGAAATGGGTGAAAAATAAAAAGTGAAAAGTAATTTTCGCTTTTTATACCGTCGCGAGATCTGCTGTCACCTCGGTCGAGATGGTCTCGACTGGACCGAGGTGGTACGGACCGAGGCGGTTCTGCAGAAACCCTAGTCGCCTCGGTTGCTTCAAGAATCAACTCGGTCGAGGTGTTCTGACAGTGACCGAGGTGCTTCTTTCTTCTCAGAATCTCGAACTTCTCTCTTTCCTGGAGTGCTCCTTCCTGTTATCTGTCCAGAACGCCAAAAACAAAGCAAAGCAAAGCAAAGCAAAAACAAAAACTATCTAAACTAGACTAGAAAACGGGAAAGAAAGCAATACCTTGGGTTGCCTCCCAAGAAGCGCTTGATTTAAGGTCGCTAGCTGGACCATAGTGCGTCTCAAAGGAGGTAGATCGGTGCGACCTCCTCAACCGGCGTTTCCGGTTGGTACTTCTTAAGTCTATGACCGTTGACCTTGAAGCTTCCGCTAGTTTCGCCCCATATCTCAACTGCACCATGAGGGAAGACATGTTTCACAACGTAAGGTCCGGTCCATCTAGATTTCAACTTACCTGGAAAAAGACGGAGGCGGGAGTTGAAGAGTAGAACTAAGTCCCCTTCGTTAAGCTCCTTTGGAACGATACGCTTGTCATGCCATCTCTTCGTCCTTTCCTTGTAGATCTTGGCATTCTCGTAGGCGTTCAAACGCAGCTCTTCCAGCTCGTTAAGTTCCAATAGTCGCTTCTCACCAGCCTCCTTAATGTCAAAGTTCAACCATTTGATAGCCCAATACGCTTTGTGCTCCAACTCAACGGGCAGGTGGCAAGATTTCCCATACACCAAATTATAAGGGGTGGTACCTATGGGAGTTTTAAATGCGGTCCTGTACGCCCAAAGAGCATCGTCTAATTTCATGGACCAATCCTTCCTCGTCCTAGAGACGGTCTTCTCCAAAATTGCTTTGATTTCTCTGTTTGAGATCTCGACCTGTCCACTAGTTTGAGGGTGATAAGCGGTTGATACCTTGTGGGTTACCCCATACTTCGATAGAAGTGCCTTAAACTTCCGGTTGATGAAATGCGTTCCTCCATCGCTGATGATGATGCGTGGAGTTCCAAATCGTGGAAAGATAGTTCTATTCAAGAACTTCACAACCACCTTGGCGTCGTTAGTGGGAGAAGCGATGGCTTCGACCCATCTAGAGACGTAATCCACTGCAAGGAGAATGTAGAGGTTTCCTCCGGAGGATGGGAAAGGTCCCATGAAGTCAATCCCCCATACATCAAAGATTTCCACTTCTTGGATGTTGTTAAGTGGCATCTCGTTCCTCCTTGATAGGTTCCCTGTTCTTTGGCATGCATCACAAGAAACAACAAAAGATTGCACATCCTTAAATAGTGTAGGCCAAAAGAAACCGGAACGCAATACCTTGGCGCATGTTTTATCGGTGCTAGCATGCCCTCCACATGGAAGTGAGTGGCAATGCTTTATGACGCTATTAACTTCGTCTTCCGGAATGCACCTTCGAAGCATCCCATCCGGTCCGCGCTTAAATAGCAGCGGCTCATCCCAGTAGTAATGTCGTACTTCCTTGAAGAATCTCTTCTTTTGGGAGTACGTCAATCCGGGTGGTATTTCCTGGCAGACAAGATAATTCACAATATCAGCATACCAAGGACCTTTATTATCAGAAAGTTGGTGGAGAGAATGATCCGCCAACTGTGGGTGAATGTCAGAGAAGGGAGTAGAAAAATTGTCGTTCTCAGCAATCTCAGTTGACATTGTCTCTCTGTCGGCCTCGGTCGAGGCGCAAAGGCGTTGACCGAGGTGTTCTTCAGACGCCTCGCTCAGTCCAGAAAGTGCCTCGGTCGAGGTACTGCTACTGGATCCGAGGCTGGAAATCTTCGTTTCCTGGATCAGCTTCTCAGTCATGGCTCCTGGATCTTCTTCCAGTGCCTTCAGGCTCCGTATATCTGCATCACAAGAAGCATCTATACCTTCCTCCATTAAACTGAAGCTTATAACTCTTTCGAGTGGATCTTTAATAAGGATAGAGCTCACCAATTCTCTTGATTCTTCTTCATCGTAGATGTTGAAGATATCATCAGTTAGTTGCTCCCCTTTCATGGCTGCAAGTAGTGCGAACTCCACCTCATCGCCACCAACGTTGAATTTCAACTTGGCGTTCTTGCAATCCACATTGCAACCCGAAGTTGCTAGAAATGGCCTCCCGAGAATGATAGGAACAGGATAATCTGCGGGAATGTCAAGTACGACAAAATCTATGGGTAGATAGAAGTTACCTAACTTGACCGGAACGTCTTCCAAAATGCCCACGGGATGGGTGATGGAGCGATCCGCCATGTAAAGTCGAATCTTGACCGGCTTGGGCTCTCCAAGACCGATCTTAATGCATAGCTCCAGCGGAATGATGCTCACGCTGGCTCCTAGATCACATAGGGCTTCACAAGTGACATCCCCAACTTGAATGGGAATGCAAAATGAGCCGGGATCTCTCAACTTAGGTGGCATCTTCTCCTTCATGATCTTTATAAGCTCCGAAGACTTAGATGTCATCCTAACTTCACCAACATCCTCCAGCTTCCTCTTCCTTGATAGGATCTCCTTTAAGAACTTCCCATAGGCGGGCATACCTAAAATAGCATCAAGGAAAGGGATATTAATATGGAGCTTATTCATCAAGTCAAGGAACTTACCAAAGTGCTTGTCAAGATGTGCTCTGGCTCTGGACTGGGGAAATGGAAGTGGTGGTTTATATGCAGGAGGTGGAACATAGGCTTCAGTTGTTCCTCCTGCTTTCTGTTGCACCGCCTCGGTTGGCATCTCGGTCGAGGTGTTCTTCGACTGGATCTGGACCGAGGTGGTCTGCGTCGAGCGAGGTACTGGATCTGTGGTTTTGAGTCCACTCCTCGTCGTGATGGCCATGCACTGGCCCTTAGGGTTAGTTTCCGTCTTTGCTGGAAGCTTCCCTGGATCTCTTGGCGCTTCATTCGCCCTATTAGCAAGTTGTTGTTCGAAGGACTTTTGGGCCCTCGAAAATGAAGTCATAGAATTCTCCATAGCATTAAGCTTGATCAAGATTGCCTCTAGGACTGCGTCCTTCTTTTCCGGCTGAGACGAACTTGATCCTTGCCCTTGGCTCTTCAATGGAGTAGAAGAAGAAGAAGGAGGAGAGAGGAAAGGGTTAGAGGAATCATTAGAGTTGGAGTTTGAATAATTGTTACCGTTGTTTTGGTTATTATTCGCTCTCCAATTGTTGCTATTGGATCCTCTATTGTTGTTGTAGTTGTTGTTTCGGGGTCCGTTGTTGTTGTTACGGTACCCGTTGTTGTTGCTGTTGTTCCTTTGCCCTTGCTCTTCCTTCTTAGTTTGAGCCATCAATAGCTCCTTCAATTGCTTCACGTCGTTCTTCAAGGACGTGAATTGGTTGTTGTTGGTTTGAGTCTCTTGAAAGTTGACTCTTTTAACTCCACCTTCAGCTCCTTGGTGGGTGTACTTCTCCATGTGCAAGGCTTGCTTCTCAATGAAATCCCAAGCCTCGTCAACCGCCATATCCATGAATGTACCGGCGGAGAGTAGTTGGAGATTGAACTGGGTGTTTCCGTCCAGTCCTTTGAAGTAAATCTCCAGCAACTCTATCTTTGGAATCCCATGATGTGGGCAATCCAAAAGGATATCCTTGAATCGCTCCCATGATTTGGACAAACTCTCCTTGTCCTTCATGATGAAAGCATTGATCTTCCCTCTCATTTCAGCAGTCTTTGAGGGGGGAAAGAATTTAGTCAAGAATTCCGTAGTCATCTCTTCCCATGTGCTGATCTTTCCTGCAGGAAGAGATTGATACCAAGTAAGAGCTCTATCTTTAAGAGAAAAGTAGAAAGGTCTTAGCTTGTAGTTGTTATTTTCAATTCTGGGAGGTCGCAAGGTCTCCATCAAGATCTCGTAGTTTTGAAGATGTTGATGCGGCGACTCCTTCTCTAGCCCTCCGAATTGACATTGGCGAATCATTGCTAGAACTTGTGGTCGAAGTTCGTAGTCATGGTCCGCTGGATCTCCTAGGTTCACTCCTGGACGCCTCAGCTGTTGATTAGGGTCCATCCTTTGACCTAGGGTTTGTGGAATTCCTGCAAGTAGAACATCTCGGACTGGCATCCGAAGTGGATGCACATCGGCCGGGGCGTCAGGAACTGGGACTTGCCTCGGTCGAGGATCAATTACTGGATCCTGCATCGGTCGAGGTTGAATCTGGTTCCGAATTGCTGCAATCTCAGCTTCGATTGCTGCATTCCTGGCCTGATTCTCTTCTTTTTCCTGCCTTAGTTCTTCTTTACTGAGACGTAGCTGCTCCTGCGTCTCTCTCAATTGGGCCAAAAGATCGTGATCGTCTTGTTGGGCCATCTTCGCTTCTCTTAAGCGTCGTTTGTATGTCTTTTCTGGTTCGGGATCGTAAGGAACGATTTCCTTTCCAGTGCGGGTTCTTCGCATATACCTAAGAAAGAACCTGCAAAAGTCACTCAAGTAGAGTGGTAAGACAACACGGGGCAAGTGCCCCAAGAGCAAACCGTACCGGCTCGGTCTAGACCAAGTCCCCGGCAACGGCGCCAAAAACTTGTTCGCTCCAAACGGTGTGTGCAAGCTTTAAATTTATAACCCTAGACTTAAGCTTAAAACAAGGATGCGAACCCGCAGTGTACGGGTCAATCGTAGTAAAAGCAAGAAAATTCCAGGGGTCGATCACAGGGACTTAGTGAAACAAAGTCCAATACGGTATGCTAGTGTTAATGCTAACCACAAGAGCAAGTATACAATCAAAGATGAATAAGATGTCAAATAAGCAAACATGCAATTCTAGGGATTAAAGCATCTAGTTGTGGTTCCAACTCAAGATCTATAGATAAGCGGACAAAGCTGAGATTTTTGCATGGGGAAGGTGTTTCTAAAGTGGAGTAGATCACCGGGTAAGTCTCACTACACACTAATCCCAAACTGTAACTCCTATTACCGGGTAAGTCTCAAGGAATTAAGATAAAGAACTATTACCTCAAACTAACACACCATCTAAGGGAATAGAATCAACCTTTACCGGGTAAGTCTCAGGTTAACTCACAAAGATGGGATGGAAGCACACTCAAACCCCAATAAAGGACAAGCCTTTATTACCTACACTTATGATCGTTAGTATACAAACTAAGGAATTACCGGGTAAGTCTCATCCTAAGCTTGCTTTGAACCAGAAAGGTATAATAAGAATAGGATTTGGCAAACTCTAACACATTAACTCTCAGTTAAGGATCGGATAAGCCACCTCGGTCAGCCAGTTTCCACCCCGGCCGAGATGTTCATCGACTGAACGAGATGCTTAGGGTTAAGGTTAAAGACTCGAACTTTCAGGATCCTACTGTGATTAAGATCATTCTATCATTGTTTTTCCCACAACCTTCAGCCAATCCCCCTAGAATCACACAAGGAAATTAGCCACTCATCATCATAATGAAAGTATTAAATATATGGGAAGAAGGTGAATATTTGAACAAAGAAGAATTTAATGAAAACACTCCAATAACTGAATCAAATATCACACAAAAATCGTTCCTTGGATAATAATCCAACAAGACAAGACAATCAAGGAAAGGAATTGAAGACAATCTTACAAAACCCTCCAAAAAGCTATAAAGCTATAGTCTTCAAATCTTCCTTCAACCTTCAAAAAGGTTCTTCAACTCTCTCCCAAATTGGAGTATGATGCGGCTGCTGCGTATTCTTTGCTGTAATCGAGATCGTATGCGGTGTATGCAGCCTCTAAGCATGATCGGATTTGTGGAAAATCCAACCCTTTTTATAGGAAAAATAACCCTCCAAAGATAAGAAATCTTAAGAAGATATTATCCCATAAATATAGGTAAAATATATGATTCTGCATATCTCCTTCCTTCTAGAAGCTCAGCCCAAAAATATAAGATCACTTTCCAATTTTAAAAGATCTCAGCCAAGAATAAAATATTCTCGCCGCGTCCTAGGTTTTCGCCTCGGTCGAGTCGGCTTCTCTGGATCGCCTCGGTCGAGATGAATCTCTGGGCAACCGAGGTGATCATAACTGAGTGTAGAATCTCTCAAAAACTGGTCCAAAGTAAATCTTTAATCCATGGTTGTGCTTCCTGAATGTAGCTCCAAATGACTCTTGACTCCTTTTGCTCCTTTTTGATGCAAAACGTACCATATTACCTGCAATTACAACGAAACTAGGTGTAGACCTCGATTCTCGCAAAGGTAGATGAAATGGTAGTAAAATCACATAATGTACATACAAACATGCAGATTATGAAAGATAAAACGTCCAAACAAACCCCAAAATATAGACTATAATTCATGCTATCAACTTCCTTCTTCACAACCTCTTTCATGATCGGATTTAACCGTCTTTGAGGTTCCCGTGAAGTCTTATGATTATCCTCCATTAGAATTCTATGCATGCAGAAAGAGGGTTTAATGCCAATAAGATCATCCGTGGTGTAACCTATGGCTTTTCGATGCTTTCTCAGGACATGCATTAGTTTAGTTAATTCAGAATCGGAGAGGGAAGCGCTAACAATAACGGGATAAGTAGAATCCGGCCCAAGAAAGATATACCTCAAGTGACTAGGGAGTTGTTTAAGCTCCACAACTGGGGGTGCTTTCTGGGAGGGATCTGTGCTTCCTCTTTCCAGTGGAGTGGTGTCAGAAACTGGACTAGATGCAGTCTTAGTTTGAATCGTCTCTCTGTCGGCCTCGGTCGAGGCGCAAAGGCGTTGACCGAGGTGTTCTTCAGACGCCTCGCTCAGTCCAGAAAGTGCCTCGGTCGAGGTACTGCTACTGGATCCGAGGCTGGAAATCTTCGTTTCCTGGATCAGCTTCTCAGTCATGGCTCCTGGATCTTCTTCCAGTGCCTTCAGGCTCCGTATATCTGCATCACAAGAAGCATCTATACCTTCCTCCATTAAACTGAAGCTTATAACTCTTTCGAGTGGATCTTTAATAAGGATAGAGCTCACCGATTCTCTTGATTCCTCTTCATCGTAGATGTTGAAGATATCATCAGTTATTTGCTCCCCTTTCATGGCTGCAAGTAGTGCGAACTCCACCTCATCGCCACCAACGTTGAATTTCAACTTGGCGTTCTTGCAATCCACATTGCAACCCGAAGTTGCTAGAAATGGCCTCCCGAGAATGATAGGAACAGGATAATCTGCGGGAATGTCAAGTACGACAAAATCTATGGGTAGATAGAAGTTACCTAACTTGACCGGAACGTCTTCCAAAATACCCACGGGATGGGTGATGGAGCGATCCGCCATGTAAAGTCGAATCTTGACCGGCTTGGGCTCTCCAAGACCGATCTTAATGCATAGCTCCAGCGGAATGATGCTCACGCTGGCTCCTAGATCACATAAGGCTTCACAAGTGACATCCCCAACTTGAATGGGAATGCAAAATGAGCCGGGATCTCTCAACTTAGGTGGCATCTTCTCCTTCATGATCTTTATGAGCTCCGAAGACTTAGATGTCATCCTAACTTCACCAACATCCTCCAGCTTCCTCTTCCTTGATAGGATCTCCTTTAAGAACTTCCCATAGGCGGGCATACCTAGAATAGCATCAAGGAAAGGAATATTAATATGGAGCTTATTCATCAAGTCAAGGAACTTACCAAAGTGCTTGTCAAGATGTGCTCTGGCTCTGGACTGGGGGAATGGAAGTGGTGGTTTATATGCAGGAGGTGGAACATAGGCTTCAGTTGTTCCTCCTGCTTTCTGTTGCACCGCCTCGGTTGGCATCTCGGTCGAGGTGTTCTTCGACTGGATCTGGACCGAGGTGGTCTGCGTCGAGCGAGGTACTGGATCTGTGGTTTTGAGTCCACTCCTCGTCGTGATGGCCATGCACTGGCCCTTAGGGTTAGTTTCCGTCTTTGCTGGAAGCTTCCCTGGATCTCTTGGCGCTTCATTCGCCCTATTAGCAAGTTGTTGTTCGAAGGACTTTTGGGCCCTCGAAAATGAAGTCATAGAATTCTCCATAGCACTAAGCTTGATCAAGATTGCCTCCAGGACTGCGTCCTTCTTTTCCGGCTGAGACGAACTTGATCCTTGCCCTTGGCTCTTCAATGGAGTAGAAGAAGAAGAAGGAGGAGAGAGGAAAGGGTTAGAGGAATCATTAGAGTTGGAGTTTGAATAATTGTTACCGTTGTTTTGGTTATTATTCGCTCTCCAATTGTTGCTATTGGATCCTCTATTGTTGTTGTAGTTGTTGTTTCGGGGTCCGTTGTTGTTGTTACGGTACCCGTTGTTGTTGCTGTTGTTCCTTTGCCCTTGCTCTTCCTTCTTAGTTTGAGCCATCAATAGCTCCTTCAATTGCTTCACGTCGTTCTTCAAGGACGTGAATTGGTTGTTGTTGGTTTGAGTCTCTTGAAAGTTGACTCTTTTAACTCCACCTTCAGCTCCTTGGTGGGTGTACTTCTCCATGTGCAAGGCTTGCTTCTCAATGAAATCCCAAGCCTCGTCAACCGCCATATCCATAAATGTGCCGGCGGAGAGTAGTTGGAGATTAAACTGGGTGTTTCCGTCCAGCCCTTTGAAGTAGATCTCCAACAACTCGATCTTTGGAATCCCATGATGTGGGCAATCCAAAAGGATATCCTTGAACCGCTCCCATGATTTGGACAAACTCTCCTTGTCCTTCATGATGAAAGCATTGATCTTCCCTCTCATTTCAGCAGTCTTTGAGGGGGGAAAGAATTTAGTCAAGAATTCCGTAGTCATCTCTTCCCATGTGCTGATCTTTCCTGCGGGAAGAGATTGATATCAAGTAAGAGCTCTATCTTTAAGAGAAAAGTAGAAAGGTCTTAGCTTGTAGTTGTTATTTTCAATTCTGGGAGGTCGCAAGGTCTCCATCAAGATCTCGTAGTTTTGAAGATGTTGATGCGGCGACTCCTTCTCTAGCCCTCCGAATTGACATTGGCGAATCATCGCTAGAACTTGTGGTCGAAGTTCGTAGTCATGGTCCGCTGGATCTCCTAGGTTCACTCCTGGACGCCTCAGCTGTTGATTAGGGTCCATCCTTTGACCTAGGGTTTGTGGAATTCCTGCAAGAAGAACATCTCGGACTGGCATCCGAAGTGGATGCACATCGGCCGGGGCGTCAGGAACTGGGACTTGCCTCGGTCGAGGATCAATTACTGGATCCTGCATCGGTCGAGGTTGAATCTGGTTCCGAATTGCTGCAATCTCAGCTTCGATTGCTGCATTCCTGGCCTGATTCTCTTCTTTTTCCTGCCTTAGTTCTTCCTTACTGAGACGTAGCTGCTCCTGCGTCTCTCTCAATTGGGCCAAAAGATCGTGATCGTCTTGTTGGGCCATCTTCGCTTCTCTTAAGCGTCGTTTGTATGTCTTTTCTGGTTCGGGATCGTAAGGAACGATTTCCTTTCCAGTGCGGGTTCTTCGCATATACCTAAGAAAGAACCTGCAAAAGTCACTCAAGTAGAGTGGTAAGACAACACGGGGCAAATGCCCCAAGAGCAAACCGTACCGGCTCGGTCTAGACCAAGTCCCCGGCAACGGCGCCAAAAACTTGTTCGCTCCAAACGGTGTGTGCAAGCTTTAAATTTATAACCCTAGACTTAAGCTTAAAACAAGGATGCGAACCCGCAGTGTACGGGTCAATCGTAGTAAAAGCAAGAAAATTCCAGGGGTCGATCACAGGGACTTAGTGAAACAAAGTCCAGTACGGTATGCTAGTGTTGATGCTAACCACAAGAGCAAGTAATACAATCAAAGATGAATAAGATGTCAAATAAAGCAAACATGCAATTCTAGGGATTAAAGCATCTAGTTGTGGTTCCAACTCAAGATCTATAGATAAGAGGACAAAGCTGAGATTTTTGCTTGGGGAAGGTGTTACTAAAGTGGAGTAGATCACCGGGTAAGTCTCACTACACACTAATCCTAAACCGTAACTCCTATTACCGGGTAAGTCTCAAGGAATTAAGATAAAGAACTATAACCTCAAACTAACACACCATCTAAGGGAATAGAATCAACCTTTACCGGGTAAGTCTCAGGCTAACTCACAAAGATGGGATGGAAGCACACTCAAACCCCAATAAAGGACAAGCCCTTTATTACCTACACTTATGATCGTTGGTATACAAACTAAGGAATTACCGGGTAAGTCTCATCCTAAGCTTGCTTTGAACCAGAAAGGTATAATAAGAATAGGATTTGGCAAACTCTAACACATTAACTCTCAGTTAAGGATCGGATAAGCCACCTCGGTCAGCCAGTTTCCACCCCGGCCGAGATGTTCATCGACTGAACGAGATGCTTAGGGTTAAGGTTAAAGACTCGAACTTTCAGGATCCTACTGGATTAAGATCATTCTATCATCGTTTTTCCCACAACCTTCAGCCAATCACCCTAGAATCACACAAGGAAATTAGCCACTCATCATCATAATGAAAGTATTAAATATATGGGAAGAAGGTGAATATTTGAACAAAGAAGAATTTAATGAAAACACTTCAATAACTGAATCAAATATCACACAAAATCGTTCCTTGGATAATAATCCAACAAGACAAGACAATCAAGGAAAGGAATTGAAGACAATCTTACAAAACCCTCCAAAAAGCTATAAAGCTATAGTCTTCAAATCTTCCTTCAACCTTCAAAAAGGTTCTTCAACTCTCTCCCAAATTGGAGTATGATGCGGCTGCTGCGTATTCTTTGCTGTAATCGAGATCGTATGCGGTGTATGCAGCCTCTAAGCATGATCGGATTTGTGGAAAATCCAATCCTTTTTATAGGAAAAATAAACCTCCAAAGATAATAAATCTTAAGAAGATATATTCCCATAAAAATAGGTAAAATATATGATTCTGCATATCTCCTTCCTTCTAGAAGCTCAGCCCAAAAATATAAGATCACTTTCCAATTTTAAAAGATCTCAGCCAAGAATAAAATATTCTCGCCGCGTCCTAGGTGTTCGCCTCGGTCGAGTCGGTGTCTCTAGATCGCCTCGGTCGAGATGAATCTCTGGGCAACCGAGGTGATCATAACTGAGTGTAGAATCTCTCAAAAACTGGTCCAAAGTAAATCTTTAATCATGGTTGTGCTTCCTGAAGGATTCCTTTTTGCTCCTCAATGTAGCTCCAAATGACTCTTGACTCCTTTTGCTCCTTTTCGATGCAAAACGTACCATATTACCTACAATTACAACGAAACTAGGTGTAGACCTCGATTCTCGCAAAGGTAGATGAAATGGTAGTAAAATCACATAATGTACATACAAACATGCAGATTATGAAAGATAAAACGTCCAAACAAACCCCAAAATATAGACTATAATTCATGCTATCACCCGGTCCATCTTGATTTGAGCTTTCCGGGAAAGAGCCTTAGCCTTGAGTTGAAGAGAAGGACAAGATCTCCTTCACCCAACTCCTTGGGCATGATCCTCTTGTCATGCCACCTTTTGGTCCTCTCCTTGTAGATCCGGGCATTCTCATAGGCTTCCAACCGGAGCTCCTCAAGGGCGTTTATATCAAGTAACCTCTTTTCTCCCGCCTCCTTGAGGTCAAAATTTAGCCACTTAATGGCCCAATAAGCTCTATGCTCCATTTCCACCGGAAGATGGCAAGACTTGCCATAGACTAACTTGTAGGGAGTGGTTCCAATTGGTGTCTTGAAAGCGGTTCTATATGCCCACAATGCGTCATTGAGCTTCATAGCCCAATCCTTTCTAGTTCTAGACACCGTCTTCTCAAGGATGGCCTTTATCTCTCGGTTGGAGATCTCCACTTGGCCACTAGTTTGGGGATGGTAAGGTGTTGCCACCTTATGAGTTACCCCATACTTAGCCAAAAGCGCCCCAAAGTTCCTATTTGTGAAGTGCTTCCCTCCATCACTAATGATCACCCTATGTGTTCCAAACCTAGGGAAGATCACCCGGTTGAAGAACCGCACTACCACCTTGGCATCCTTTGTAGGAGAGGCGATTGCCTCCACCCATCTTGACACATAGTCCACCGCCAATAGGATGTAGAGATTGCCACATGAAGAAGGGAATGGCCCCATGAAGTCCACACCCCACACATCAAATATTTCAACTTCTTGGATGTTGTTCAAGGGCATTTCATTCCTCCTTGAGATGTTGCCCGTCCTTTGGCAAGCATCACATGCCGCTACAAAACCTTGCACATCTCTAAACAAGTTAGGCCAATAAAAGCCGGATTGCAATACCTTTGCACACGTTTTGTGTGAGCTAGAATGGCCTCCACATGGTAAGGAGTGACAATGCCGGATCACACTCTCCACTTCATCTTCCGGTATGCATCTTCTAAGCACCCCATCCGGGCCACTCTTGAATAGAAGTGGTTCACTCCAATAGTAATGCCTCACATCATTGAAGAACTTTTTCCTTTGTGCATATGTTAATCCGGGAGGCACCTCCTCACACACTAAGTAGTTCACGATGTCGGCGTACCATGGCTCACTTCCTCTAGCCACTTGGAACAAGCATTCCTCCACCATTTGCAATTGTTCATCCCGGAACGAGTCATCTATCGGGATGTTGTCTTTTCCAAGCTCCAATGGTGGGAGTCTACTAAGGTGATCCGCCACGGAGTTCTCGGATCCCTTCTTATCTCGTATCTCCAAATCAAACTCTTGAAGAAGAAGGATCCACCGAATCAACCTTGGTTTGGCATCCTTCTTTGTAAGTAGATAACGGATCGCAGCATGATCCGTATAGACTATGACCTTCGCTCCAACAAGGTACGAGCGGAACTTCTCAAATGCATACACCACCGCCAACAACTCCTTCTCGGTGGTAGCATAATTGAGTTGGGCATCATCTAGCGTCTTGCTAGCATAGTAAATAGCATGAGTGCGCCCTTCTTTCCTTTGCCCTAAAACGGCCCCAACAGCCACATCGCTTGCATCGCACATGATCTCAAATGGTAGACTCCAATCCGGGGGTTGCACTATAGGTGCGGAGATCAAGGCGTTCTTCAACCTACAAAAAGCTTCAAGACAATCCTTGGAAAAGACAAAATCAACATCCTTCATTAGTAGGTTAGTGAGAGGCTTAGAAATTTTAGAGAAGTCTTGAATAAACCTCCGGTAAAAACCGGCATGCCCTAAGAAACTCCTTACCCCCTTCACCGAGGTAGGTGGTGGCAACTTCTCTATCGTTTCAATCTTAGCCCTATCAACCTCAATGCCACGGTTAGACACCAAGTGTCCTAACACAATCCCTTCACTTACCATGAAGTGGCATTTTTCCCAATTTAAGACAAGATTTGTCTCCTCACATCTTTGCAACACTAATGACAAGTTAGCCAAGCAATCATCGAAAGAAGAACCATAAACAGAGAAATCATCCATGAACACTTCCATGATATTTTCTATGTATTCCGAAAAGATAGCCATCATACACCTTTGGAAGGTGGCGGGTGCATTACACAACCCAAATGGCATTCTCCTATATGCAAAGGTACCCCATGGACATGTAAAAGTCGTTTTCTCTTGGTCATCGGGGTGGATAGGGATTTGGAAGAATCCACTATATCCATCTAGATAGCAAAAATGAGAGTGTTGAGCTAACCTTTCTAGCATTTGGTCAATGAAGGGGAGGGGGAAGTGATCTTTCCTAGAGGCCATGTTCAATTTCCTATAATCAATGCACATCCTCCGCCCCGTAACCGTCCTAGTCGGTATTAGTTCATTGTTCTCATTAGTTACTACCGTCATCCCACCCTTCTTAGGCACCACATGAACGGGGCTAACCCACTTACTATCCGAGATAGGGTAGATAATTCCCGCATCTAGCAACTTAATGATTTCCTTTTTGACCACCTCTTTCATTATAGGATTCAATCTCCTTTGATGTTCAATAGAGGGTTTGTGGTTATCTTCCATCATTATCTTATGCATGCACAAAGAAGGCTTAATGCCAACCAAGTCATCTATAGTATAACCAATGGCTTTCCTATGCAATCTTAGTTCATGCAACAACTTAGCAAGTTCATAATCACTCAAGCATGCATTAACAATCACCGGATATGTAGAATTTTCACCAAGAAAAGCATACTTCAAGTGAGAGGGAAGGGGTTTGAGTTCAAGTGAGGGAGGACCTTTATCGGTTGAAGACGATCCAAATAAGATTGGATGAGATGAGTCAAAAGCAAGTGCAGCTCCTCCAAGGCTCCTAGAAGCTTGATCATTATTAAGAGCTGATCCAGGGAAAACCACGGCTGAAATCACGGGTTGCTCATCTTCCACGGCCGTGGTTCTTGCCAAGCTTGCTTCTCGGAGTTGTCCAGAAAGTTTGACGGCCGTGGAACATAAATCTCGACCGTGGAACTTGCAGTTGTTCAACACTTCTTCGTGGTTTTCAAATCCAGCTCTTGGCTCCTCTTCCAATGCATCCAAGGCTTTGATCTCTTCATTGCAAGCCTCCTCAACACCTTCCTCCATCATGCTTAAGGTAAGAACCTTCTCCAAGGGGTCCTTGATCAAGATCGAGCTCACAACTTCTCTAGATTCTTCATGCTCGATTATGTTGAAGACATTCTCTTCAAGGGTTGGCCCTCTCATCATGGTGGACAACTTGAACTTGATGTTCTCTTCTCCAATTTTGAAGGAGAGAGTCCCGTTCTTGCAATCCACTAAGCATCCGGAAGTGGCGAGGAAAGGTCTTCCTAAGATGATGGGAACCGGATAATCCGCCGGAATATCCAAGACGACGAAGTCAATTGGCACATAGAATCCCCCTAGTTGCACCGGAATGTCTTCTAGAATCCCAACCGGATGAGTGATAGAACGATCCGCCATATAGAGGGTCATCTTGACCGGCTTTGGTTCTCCTAGCCCGACCTTGTTGCAAAGTGCAAGCGGTATGATGCTTACACTTGCCCCAAGATCACAAAGGGCCTCGTACTTCACGTCTCCTACTCCAATTGGAACGCAAAAAGAGCCCAGATCTCTTAGCTTGGGAGGCATTTCCTCCTTCATCGTTTGGATCAACTCCGAGGATCTCTTGGTCATTCTTATCTCCCCATACTCCTCCAACTTCCTTTTGTTGGAGAGTATTTCTTTCAAAAACTTGCCATATGCCGGCATTCCTAAGATGGCATCCATGAACGGAATGTTAATATGTAATTTGGACATTAGTTCAAGGAACTTACCAAAGTGATTGTCCAAACGAGCTCTTGCTCTTGATTGTGGGAACGGTAGTGGTGGCTTGTATGGAGGCGGTGCCACATAGGTTGGCTCTACATCCTTGCTCTTGCCTCCATCTTCTTGCATTCTTCCCTCTTCTACCACTACTTGCTTTCCCTTGGCATGGTCCTTGGGCAAAGGATCCTTCATACTCAACCCACTCCTCGTTGTGATAGACAACACTTGGCCTCTTGGGTTGTCTTCGGTTCTTCCGGGAAGCTTTCCCGGATCTCTATGGGTTTCACCCGCCTTTTGGAACACTTGTGCTTCCAAGACCTTTTGAGCCTTAGAAATTGAAGTTACGGTGCTCTCAAGACCACTCAACCTCCCAAGCAATTGCTCAAACATTACTTCGGTTCTATCCTTTGGAGGTTGAGTAAATCCGGGTGGAGGTTCTTGTGAAGCTCTTGGTGGTGGAGTTGAGCTTGTGGAGGCGGGAGGGTTCAAGGCTCCATCCGGGTTTGAGTAAGAAAACCCGGGATGGTTGTGGTTGGGCCGGTAATTGTTGAATTGCCGGTTGTTGTTGAAACTCCTTGGTCCTTGGTAATTGTTGAAGTTGCCCCTTCCCATATAATTCACATCTTCCTCCTTGGAAGACAAGTTGGCTTGTGGAAGCACTTGAGGAGTTGCTTGGTTCTTCAAAGATGTAGCACACAATTCCCTCAAGGACTTCAACTCATTGTTGATGGCGTCAAGCTTGAAATTGTTCATGGTGACTTCACTCACCTCATATGCTCCCGCCTTTCTCCCTTCACTCTTCCTATGGGAGTACTTCTCAATCACTAGAGCTTGCTTCTCCACAAACTCCCAAGCATCATCTACATGCTTCTCCATAAATGTCCCACCGGAAAGGGATTGAAGCTTGAATTGGCTATCTTCATCAAGTCCCTTGAAGTAGATCTCCAATAGCTCAATTTTCGGTATGCCATGGTGTGGACAATCTAGGAGAAGGTCTTTGAATCTCTCCCAAGACTTGAACAAACTTTCTCTATCCCTCATCACGAAGGCATTGATCTTCCCTCTTAATTCGGTGGTCTTGGAAGGTGGGAAGAACTTGGTCAAGAACTCGGTTGTCATCTCCTCCCAAGTACCAACTCGCCCTTGCGGAATAGATTGATACCAAGCCAAGGCTTTATCCTTAAGAGAGAAGGAAAAGGCCCTTAGCTTATGGTTGTTGCTCTCCAATCTTGGCGGTCTAAGAGTCTCCATCAAAATCTCATAGTTCATCAAGTGTTGATGAGGGGACTCTCCTTCCATCCCTCCAAATTGATTATGCCGGATCATTTGTAGAACTTGAGGGCGGAGCTCATAGTTGTGGGTTGCGGGATCTCCTAGATTCACACCCGGTCGGTGTGATCTTTGTGCCGGATCCATACGTCTCCCTAGGGCTTGTGGCTCTTCAATAGCAATGGGAACGACCCTAACATTAGCCGCCGGCTGCGGTTGTGGTGGAGGAGGTGGAGGTTGTCGGCGATTAAGCTCTCCTTGAACAAGGGCTTGCCTAATCTCCTCAATCTCCCTCCTAGTTTCCTCTTGCCTCTCATTGGCAAGTCTCCTCTCTTCCTCCAAGAGATCATCTCTTAGCCTTATTTGCTCTAAGGCTTCATCCAATTCAGCTTGGAGGTTTCTTCCGGCCATCTCTCTCTCTTTTCGGATGTTCTTGGATCTAGATCGAAGGGTTTTCTCCGGTTCGGGATCGAATGGAGCTAAATCCTTTCCACGAGATCTTCGCATACACCTAAAGAGTAGTAGATGTCCTGAAAAGCAAAGACACAAACCAAAAAGAGATCAAAAGCAACAAGAAAGATCTACACTAGAAACAATCACAAAATAAATTCAATCTAGACCTAGTCCCCGGCAACGGCGCCAAAAACTTGTTACGCTAAGATTGTGATGCGCAAATGGGTTTTAAACTTATAACTCGAACTAAATCCTAACTACCTAGCGAAAACCGCAGTGTACGGGACGTTTGTAGAAGGGTTAGTATTCCGAGGTCGAACACAAAGACTAAGGTGAAATTGATTCAAATTGTGATTGAGTTTAGTAAAGATCTAGGTCGAAGGAAAAGAAAGAAATAAGAAGCGAAAATCTCAAATGTTTTTAGTTGGTTTTTGGTGATCAATCAAGGATCACAATTCATGCAAAGTAAACAATCAAACTAGACTAAGAATCAACACGAATGAACAAGCTAAACAAGATAATGATCAAGGAAAGAAAAGACGGATTCTAGGGGTCGGAAGTTCCGGTTATGGCATAGAACTCAAGTTATCTATTCATTCTTTGGATTAACTATGATATGTTGGGATTAAGTGTATCTAATTTGGGATCAATTACCGGGTAGGTCTCATGGTCCAACTAGTCCACACCTAAGGTCTCATTACCGGGTAAGTCTCTAAGAACCTAAGGATAGGAATTCTACACAAACCGGATTGTTAATTAGGGATTTAACCTATCCTTACCGGGTAAGTCTTGGAAAGGGAAGTCCTAAGCAACTATCCTAGCACATCTAATCCAATGGCGGCTTATTAGGCTCACCACTACCTAAGGTTTGCTATTTTCAGATTCTAAGAGCAAGGATTACCGGGTAAGTCTCTCCTAACACTTAGTCACTACACTAGGGCACCCTAGGGTAGGTTAAACTCAACAAACACTTAGGGTTTCAACATTTTATAGATCTAAGGCAAGATCCTTCGAACCAGAAAAAATCACGGTTTGTTCTACCTAAACCACGGCCGTGGTTCTACAAGAACTACCCGTGATTTCTAACAGCAGCTACGTTCATAAGCAAAAGTCACCCAAAGGTAAATCTAAGTCCGTCCTATCATAGCCCAAGCCATAACCATCCTTTCCTTACCCTAGAACCTCATCAATTTAGCCTACAACATTCATAATGGAAATCGAAACAAACAAACATGAAATCATAACATCCATTGCAAGATAATGAAAGAAAAGAGATGAACAAGTGAACTTAAAGACAAACCAATCTGAAAATAGAATTAGAGCAACTTACAACCCTTCCAAAAGAAGGTTCAAAGGTTCATAAAATTCTAGAAATAGAATCCGAAATACAAGAAAGCTATGGTGTGTGTTCTTCTCCTCCTCTTCAATGGATCCCTTCTTTTTCTCTTTGACACTTTCCTTCCTAGAAAAATCTTCTTCTTGAGAGAATATATTTGTTAGAGAGAAATGGATAATGGATGAGCTGCTCCCAAACTACCCCAGCTGCCTTTCACAATCCATGAAGGACCACTTTTATAACAAACTTGCATGAGCTGGCCATGAGAGTCGTGGCACAGCTGTCACAAGAATCTGGCAAAATCCACGGTTGATTCCACGGCCGTGGTTTGTCAGAGAACCGTGATTCTGTGCAGAAACTTCGCCTTGATCATTTGGCTGTGATTTGGTGCATGGCTAGTGTTGGCAAGGTTCCATGAGTCTTCCTTAGCCCTTGATTTGTTTCCCAATGAGTCCGAGGGTGTGTCATCTAGATGAACGATCCTCAACCCATCGTTTTAGCTCTAAATCTCCCGAAATGCCTACAAAACGCGCACAAGTCCGTGTAGACGTCTATCTCGGCAAAATACATGAATTGAGTGCAAAACGTCTCGAACTAATGCTAAACCATGCATGAATGAGTAAGAAATCTACCTAAATGATTACCTAAATCTAGATCATAAATCGTGTTATCAGTTTTTCATCCATTATAGTGTTCATTGATAAGGCATTGAAGCAATTGTTAGCTAGTTTATCTACATTGTCGATATAGAGGTCTACATAAGCTTTGTGTTGATTATAGGTGAATAAGAGCTAAAACCGAACCAATTGAGAGAGAAAGGAGAAGATTTGAGCACATCCAAGGATTAAGGACACATCAAAGAAGCCAAGGGAGATGCTAGGATGAGGAATGGCACGACACAAAGGAAACCACAAGCAATTTACACTTCCACGCTCTAAAATACGGTCGTAGAGAAGTCCACGCCCAAAACCACGGCCGTGGATCTTGGCAACATGAACGTGGAGTATTCCAGAGAGTTACACGGTATAAAGTACGGTCGTGGAAATTGTGAAGAACCGTAATCCACTTTCACGCTCTAAACCACGGCCGTGGAACTCCATGAAACCGTGATTTAGACGATCTTTTGACGAATAAAATATTGACATATCATTTACGTATATGGGTCGGACGGTTATTTTATCCTTCCTTATAAAAGGGCTGGAGGAGGGAGAATTCGGGACCTTCGCTTACGCTCGCTTACACGTGCCTAGGGTTTTGTTGGACGTGCGGGAATTTGCATTTTGCAACGGAGATTTACGAAGGCTTGAAGATTTGGAAGTTGTGTGTGGCAAAAGTTGCGCCTTTTATTCCTAGGCTTGATGTTCGCTCCAAACGGTATGTGCAAGCTTTAAATTTATAACCCTAGACGTAAGCTTAAAACAAGGATGCGAACCCGTAGTGTACGGGTCAATCGTAGTAAAAAGCAAGGAATTCCAGGGGTCGATCACAGGGACTTAGTGAAACAAAGTCCAATTACGGTAAGCTTTAGTAATTACTAACCACAAAGCAATTAAAACAATCAAAGATGATAAAAGTCAATAAAGGGAATATGCAATTCTAGGGATTAAAGCATCTAGTTGTGGTTCCAACTCAAGATCTAAAGATAAGCGGATAAAGCTGAGGTTTTTGCACAGGGAAGGTGTTACTAAAGTGGAATAGATCACCGGGTAAGTCTCACTACTCACTAATCCTAAACCGTAACTCCTATTACCGGGTAAGTCTCAAGGAATTAAGATAAAGAACTATAACCTCAAACTAACACACCATCTAAGGGAATAGAATCAACCTTTACCGGGTAAGTCTCAGGCTAACTCACAAAGATGGGATGAAAGCACACTCAAACCCCAATAAAGGATAAACCTTTATTACCTATACTTATGATCTTAGGTAAACAAACTAAGGAATTACCGGGTAAGTCTCATCCTAAGCTTGCATTGAATCAGGAAAGGTGTAATAAGAATAGGATTTGGCAAACTCTAACACTTAACTCTCAGTTTCGGATCAGATAAATCACCTCGGTCAGCCAAATTCCACCCCGGCCGAGATGTTCATCGACTGAGCGAGATGCTTAGGGTTAAGGTTAAAGACTCGAACTTTCAGGGTCCTACTATGATTAAGATTATTCTATCATTGTTTTTTCCACAACCTTCAGCCAATCACCCTAGAATCACACAAAGAGATTAGCCACTCATCATCATGAAAGTATTAATCAAGTATATGGGAAGAAAGTGAATATTTGAACAAGAAGAATTTAATGAAAAGACTTCAATAACTGAATCAAATATCACAACAAAGCGTTCCTTGGATAGAAATCCAACAAGACAAGACAACAATGAAGGGAATCTAAGATAATCTTACAAAAACCATTCAAAAGCTATAAAAGCTATAAACTTCCTTCTTCAACCTTCAAAAAGGTTCTTCAAATCTCCCAACTGGAGTATGGCTGCTGCGGTGTATAAACCCTGATCGGTGGTATAGCATGATGTGGATTTGTGGGAAATCCGACCCTTTTTATAGGAAAATTACTCTCCAAAGATAAGATATCTTAGAAAGATCTCTTCCCATAAAAATAGGTAAAATATATGATCTATCATATCTTCTTCCTTTCAGGAGTCAAGCCCAAAAATATAAGATCTCTTTCCAAAGATAAAAGATCTCAGCCAAGAATAAAATATTCTCGCCGCGTCCCAGGTGGTTGCCTCGGTCGAGTCGACTTCTCTGGATCACCTCGGTCGAGGTGAATCTGTGGTCAACCGAGGTGAGTCACAACTGAAAGTGAAATCTCTCAAATCTGGTCCAAAGTGAATCTCTAATCCATGGTTATGCTTCCTGGATGGTTCCTTATGTTCCTGAATGTAGCTTCAATGACTCCATAGCTCCTTTTGCTCCTTTTTGATGCAAAACGTGCCATTTTACCTACGATTACAACAAAACCAGGTTTAGACCTCGATTCCCGCAAAGGTAGATGAAATGGTAATATAATCACATATTATACATACAAACATGCAGATTATTGAAGATAAAACGTCCAAACAAACCCCAAAATATAGACTATAATTCATGCTATCAAAATACCCTATACTTAGCCCTTGCTTGTCCCCAAGCAAGTTCCGCATATAAAAGGAAAGATAGAATGGATTATAAGTCAAGAAAATCGATGAAAAGTCTTTCAAAATATTTTTTATGGTGTGCTACAATCATAGATCACTCTAAGAGAATACTTCATGGAATTTAAAATCAAAATATGATCAAAACATTTTTTAAATATAAGAAAGTTGTTCATCTTTGCATAAAATCATAGAATGTGTAATAAATCATAATTATCGAAATTAATCATGCATAATCCAGTTTAAACCGCTAAGTCAATCAACAAGCTCGAGGTCTCAAGGGCTTCCCAAAAGAAAGGTCAAGAAACGTGTAGGGTAGGGATGTATGTAAGGTAATGTGGTGCTAGAATCCGGGAAAAGGATATACTTCACTTTCACTTTGACTTGCAACATCTTCCACCAATAAGCTTTGCTTATTTCACACTTTTTCTTTTTACTTTACTTTTTGGGATGCATGGACAGAGGTGCACAATAACCGAAGCCTAGGAAATCAGCAATCATCAATTTCTTGAGATGCATCAAACCCTTGATGCACATACCATGACCCGTTAGGAATATCGCTCAATCCGACTTTGGCAAGACACAAACACCCGGCTATGTGAATGGTGCCGAGTTACTCATCATCGTGATTGACTTTCCCAAACCTATTATTACTTTCTAACACTTTCATATCCAGCCAACTCCTCAACTTTAACTTCACTTGCTTTCACCACTTCGCTTGCTTCCAAATTCCCGGATAGGTAAAGGGAGGCAAAATGTATATGAGGGGCTAAGCATGATCAAGAGGAAGAAGAGAGAAGAATGAATTGCCTTGGTCTTTCCAGGAAGAAAGTGAGAGAACTTATCTTGCGGTGTCAACCTTCAAATTCAACATAATTTGGATAAAAACAAAGTATTAAACATGCCAAAAATTTCAAACAAAGCATTTAGCAACTTAATATATTATAAAACCTTTCAAACACAAAGATTTCAAAACCAGTCAGCAAGCAAGATCTTCACTGAGATCATATCCAAATAAGAAGCACAAAAAATCATTTTCGAAAACTCTCAGTTAACCCACCTCGGTCGAGGTGTTCTTAGGTCAACCGAGGTGAAACACCTCGTTCGGCCAGAACTGCCTCGGTCGAGGTCAAAATTTTTTTTTTAAAACTAGTTTTTTTCAATTTCGACGTTTTTCTCAATCAAATAACCTGTATGTATGCATGCAGTCTCAGATAAACACATAGAAGCAAACTGAAGCATAAATATAAATATCCGATCAAGTAGAGTCATACATCACATAAGTGTCAAATAATACATCAATAAACACCCCATACTTGGGACACACTGTCCTAGTGGGTCAAAATAAGTCTAAGGAAATAAAATACTCACTGGATAATAAGCTGAACTGCATAAAAATAAGAAAGAAAATCATGCAGCTCTCAGTAGTCACGATCCGGTGGTGGTGGTGGTGGCACATATGGATACTGAGACGGGTCGAACGGGTAGCCCATGATGTGCTCAAACTGAATCTGGGCCATCATGTGCTGGTAATGTTGCCTCTCCTGCATCTCGCGGATATCCAGTGATAGAGCGGCATAAGAATCAATCATCTGATCCGTCATATCATCGATCCGACGGTGAGCCTCTGGATCTTTGTGTCGGCGTGCTCTACGCCTAGCAGGTCTCACTGGAGATGTGGCTGGTGCAGGCTCAGTATCATCATCATCATCAAGATCAATAACTGGCGCACTCGTCCCAGCAGTATCTGTCCCTGTATCCATCGGGACTCCACCATCCCTGTCATCAGCAGTCTCCTCATCATCTACCTCCTCCTCCTCAGCTGGTGCAGCTGCTGCCTCTCTATAATCCTCCATCAGTGGGGCCCAAGCGGTCTGCCAGTAATGAGGGTCATAAACTGTAAACTGGGCTGACCATCTGATCCCCTACGGTGCAGTCAGCTCCCATGGCATAGCCACATATGGCGTAGTTAGTCCTTGGGGAACCAGAATCCGCCGAGTAATCATCTCCTGTAGCCCAAGCGGCTTGGCAGCCGCTACCATAGTGCAAGCGCTGAGATCCATATCTTGATAGCTGGCGATGTGGGTCACAACATAGGCTAAAAAGCTCCCCCAGTCGGACCTTCTGGGGCGTCTCAGTACGCGCCAGAAGTGTCTCGCTGAAAATGCGGTGGGCTAACCTAAAAGCTAGGTGAAAAATAACCTTCTCCCTGGAGTCTCCAGGGCGCCACCTGTCTGCGTGCTCAACCACGTGAGCAATTTGTCCCCAAAACTCCCTAGCTACAGTCTGGGAAGGGAAATCAATAGCGGTCGGGGCAGGAAAACCAAAAATGTCCCTCCAATACTCTAATGGCACTAAGAAGTTCCGGTTCATCAACCGATACTTCACAGAACGCTCTGTGGGGAGGTAGGTGAAGGAGCTAACAAACTCTAGGGTGGGCTCATTCTATACGGTTGAGGGCTCTTTGGATTGGGGAGCATTGTTGGGCTTGTTATATCGTCAGGTTTTCTTGCGACTTGCTACGCTACAAACGATGTCAGGTGTTTATAATAATTATTCCCGTCTTTTGGTGTCACACTTGTTTGGTATTCGGGATGAAGTAGGTTGAGCACTCACACCATTAGGTATGTATACGCTAGTTTTTGCTTATTCTTTCATGTAGGGTATACAGTAGTGTATGCTTATTCTTTCATGCAGGGTGCGTTGGAGTTGCAACACGGTGAAGACCAACTTTACTCGGTTATTTGAACAATGAAAGTCCATGAGTGGGTTCATCTTTACTCGATGGTTTCTTGACGATGGTTTTTGCATTATGGTTGCGATGTAACCTTCTCTCTTTCCCTTTTGTCGATGATAATATTTTGTGGAGCGAGCTTTTTGCATTAGCATTGTGGTGATTATGGAATGACACAATGAGAGGGTGTTTCAAGGCCGCTTGGAGAGGGTGATGGTTGTCGAGGATTTGTGCTCGCGAGGAAGAGGGAGTATAATATTGATTGGACAAAGGAAATTGGTGGTGGTGGTGGTGGTGGTGGGCGATTGGTGTGCATTGTTAGTTAATTGGGCCCCTCCTCCACGGGATAGCGTAAAGGAGAGTATGGATGGGGCGAAGCGTGCAGATGGTCTCGTTCAGGCGGGAGGTCTTATTGGGGATTTTAAAAAGGGCATGATTACGGGGTTTTGGAGTCAATCTTGGAATTGGTATGGTTCCAATGGTTTAGCTCTAGGGATTTGTGTATGGTTTGTAGCTGGCTTGGGATATGGGTTACCGTTCGGTAATCTTAGAGTATGATTCTCAGTTAGCTATTAACCTTATCACACAACTTCCGTCCCGTCATCATCTTATTTCCAGTCTAGCCTGTAGGTGTCTTGACTTGATTAATAGAACCTGGCTTGTTCAGGTACGTCATATTTTCCGCGAAGCTAATAGAATGATGGATTATCTTGCTAGTTTTTCTACAAACTTGCCTTTGAGGTTTTTTTTTGTACTTTGTGACCCGTTGGAGGGTGTTCTGACCTTTTTTGTTAATAATGTAAGGGGTCAGACTTTTCCGGTTAGCATACTACTCATCCGTTATTTTCATACATATAAAATACAATGAGAAGCGGAGGGTACCAAACCTCATTCTAACAAAAAAAAACAACAACAATAATGTATCAAATTGATGGTTATCATGATTCACCAAACTGAGATCCCGCAATGATAAATTTCTTTTTAGATATATATACTCTTCATTTTCTTTTATCATAAATAACGGGTCAATGTTTAATTGTTTATTCACGTTAAAATTATCTATTTCAAATGAAACTACAATAATTAAGAAAATGAAATAATAATTTCTATATTCATTTATACTTGATTCATTAAAAAAATTATATTATATTTTGTTATTATTTTTAATCATTAGAATTTTGTTTGTTTAATTCAAACGACTAATCAAGCTCTTAATAAGCATGAGTTTGCGAAGACGTTTAGTTGGTATTTATAAGTGATCAGTTGGTGCACATGGGTTAAGCGTGGCCGGTATATAAGGTTAACTAGTTCATATCACATGTCTAGAGCGATAAACTTGGATTCTGGGATGACGACGCTTGGCATCTGATCCATCGGAAGGGCGGGTTTTTTACGGCGGAACTCAGAGCACGGATAGAGTTTTTGATGATTAACAATGGTAACCCCGCAGCAATTGCTTCTGCATGGCTATTGCAGCTTTGGGGCTTGACAATATTTCATGACAAGTCCGGTAACAAGGTTCGGTCACACTACTTGAACCTTGTTCACGATCACCGTCAGACAAGGGAGACGGCTTGGGGGGCGCTCACTCTTGCCTACCTATACCGACAATTGGGTGAGGCTACTCGGGAAGTAACACATCAAATGGCTGGGTTTACCGTCCTTCTCGGGGTAATTAAAATACTTATTTATAATTAACACTAATATTTGAATCATGTTCAACACATACAATGTTAAATATTCATATGCAGCACTGAATTTCTTTGCATTTTCCGTGTTTCCAAGCAAGAGTCCAAGGAGTGCGTATAGGTCAAGACGTAGCCATTGGAGCAACCTTCGAGACGGACAGGACATTGCGGGTGTCAGAAGACCGTTTGTGTCGTTATAGGGTACAAATTGAGGGTTTAGATGCGAGCGAGGTCGTGTGGTTCCCATACGACCTACCTGCATTGGACCCGATATCTATGTACAGGGACACAATCCAGTTAGGTCCATTCATCGAGCCATATCATCCAGACAAGGTTGCCCGTCAATTTAGGCGAGTTCAGCAGATTCCCGTGGAACCCATTCGCCCGTTGCGTTTGGAGAGAAGCCGAAACTCGCGACATTATAACTTGGAATTTGATCATGTATGACACAAATGGAACTTCCGATTGGAGGCAATATCCGAACAATTGTGTGATGCATTATTCGTGGTAGTTCCTTGGCAAGATGAAAAAGAACACATGCTTTGGTACATAACAAACTGTCACCCGTATGTCCTCAAGTCGTCTTGGATTCTTCCGAATCTACAAACGACTTCTTTCGCCACAAGTCGTGTCCAACGACACGTGCAAATAGGAAGCAGGGTGTCACAAATCCAAAGCCGGGGATATCCACCTACAATGGATAAAGTTCAAAAATTGTTTAACATGTTCCTTTCTCGTGCACCCGCACCCTCAGTTACACAATCATGGAGAGAAACACAACAAAGAGATCGTTTTTGATTTTTATTTGTTCATGTTATTTCGTATTTCCAACTTGTAATGTAATTTCTAATTGTAAGCCGGATCTTATTTAGGTTGTTTGTTCTTATTATTTTCGGTCCAATGAATAATCGTTAAATATTATATATATACTTAATAATCAATCCGCTGCCGAGATTTAAAAAAAACGATACAATCATCGATACCGTTAAAGAGATTTTAAAAAAGTTATATAACTTTAAATATATATATATATATAGGAAATTACCGGAAACCACCCGCTAAATAGGTCATATTGCAAATAATCACCCGCTCTATCACTATTTACCGGAAACCACCCTTTATAAATATTCCGTTACCAAAATACCATATTGGGTCAAGATACCGTCAATTTACCGTCTTGTGGGCCCCACTTTGTAATAAAATAACAATTTCCTTTATTTTTTGCATACCTGTGTATTTTAAATGTATTTTCTTTGTTTTTATTTTATATTATTAAGTTTTTAAATTGTGTTTGAAAAAAATAATAATACAACCCTCTTTTTGAATAGGGTTTCTTCGTTGAGTTAGAGCCGCCCTTCCCTACCGTCTCCATTGCCGACAGTGAGTGTTGAGTCACAACCCTCTGCAAACATCGGTAAGCCCTACTCCTCTCCTCTCAGTTTCGAATTCCAGAAACCAGTGCACAACTTTGATGCTCCATTGGCGACCTGTGCAGACATCGACTCATTTTGTCGAGCTTCCTCCTCCGGCAGTCCTCTAGGCGTAGCAGCGGTGAGCCGAGCTTTTTGTCGACATCAGCCATCGACGGAAACCTTCCTCGCCTGCAGGGACACCTTCGCCCTATTGCAGTCCGGTAAGCAAGCTTCTTCTTGCCTTTCGTTACACAGAAATTTGATAGGGGAGAGAGAGTTGGCGTCTTCTTGAACTTGAGAGATAGAGGAGCTGTTTAGGATGGCAGTGATTGGATTGTTTTTTAAACCCAATTTAAAAAATTAATAATATAAACCAAAAACAAACAAAATAAATTTAAAGTACACATGTATTAAAAAAATTGAAGGGAAATTGTTATTATATTACAAAGAGGAGCTGTTTATGGTAACAATATTATATACGGATACGCTTACATGGAAACAAATATTGCTAATAACTAATTAATTGTGCACGAACCATCAATATCATTTATATATGCGTGAGTGTAGTGTAGTCTAGACGTGCATTAGTAATGTGCATGTGCACGTGCCCAGAGTGTGTGCACTACTAGTCGTGCAATTCATATGTGTCTAGACGTGCACTAGTAATGTGCATGTGCACGTGCCTAGAGTGTGTGCACTAGTGCACTACTAGTCGTGCACATTCATATGCGTGAGTGTTGTCCTATAATGCACTAGGGTGCATGTACACGTGCCCCTTCCTATTCGTGCACATTGTAATGGTGTATTCGTGTTATGTAATATTCACATGCATATGATATTGTTGAATGTTGAATTAAGCGTGCAATCGTAAATTCGGTAAGATGATTGGATAAACGAAAAACCGAAAAATATATAATAATTTGGTAATAATTGGATCGTTAGCTAAATTAGGAAAATAGTTATATACCGTAACTCATATGGTAACATATAATATGACATTAAATACGGCCTAAATATATATCTCATCATATCCGTCGAATGCATTAAATCGTGCGGTCTAAATCCGTTCTCATTTCTTACTGTAATACACGTTCTTACTTGATCCTTTTCCTATATATATATATATATATATATATATATATATATATATATATATATATATATATATATATATATATATATATATATATATAAACAATAACAATTGCCCATCATCATTACCTTATCTTACTATACTATAATTTCAGCTTTTGAGAGCACTAAATGCCTATATTTTGCTTTATCATTTTGTCCCATTACTACACAATTAACTCTGAATTGAAAAATTAGTATTTGCAACTCCTACATTTAATTTCTATGTTATAACTCCTAATATTAATTTTATAATAATGTCCACATTTTAACTCTCTCAATTAATGTCTTATTTTTGTAACCCCTATATTTAATTCCTATATATTATAACTCCTAATGTTGATTTCATATATAAACTATTTGTTTGACCTCACATCTTACAATTTTTCCATAGCAACTTGTGTATCATTCCAAAATGATAGAAACACCTTTTTAAGAAAAATGTATTCAACAAATTTTACGGTTACAATTTGTTCCCACGTCCCTTTTCAGAATATTAGAAGCTTTCATCTCACCTTCAAAATCACTCTCTTGTTCTTAAAATGATCCTGGGAACTTGAGGTCATCAGCAACAGCCTGGCCGGAGTAGCACAAGGAATTAGTGATAAGGCATGTCGCATACAAACCATTTCCTTAAAAGAGAGAAGTGTCTAGGGCTAGAAGAAGGTACGAGAGAATCAAACCGATATATCATCCCTAAATGGTTTGCAGATGCACCTTTGTCACCCTGGAGCGTCGAGCAGTCTCTTCAACTTCTCTAATCTTGCGTGTCTTTAAGTATTTGTCTAATTGAGAAATCAACTCCATATCATTATATCTGCCAACAAGTTAGGTATCATAAGTTGGCAAGGTGAAAGAAAATTCTCTCATTCTGAAACATTGAACCATCTCCGACTTCTTGTACAGGTCAACAAGTTAGGTATCTTCCTTCGACTTTTAGCAAAACATTCATTTTTTTTACATGCTACAAACTATAAGTAGAAGCAATAACATAATAAATCCACTTCATATTGCTAATATTGAATATAGTACTTCCAAAAGAACTCATAAGTTAAAATCTATTGTCATAATGTGGTATTCTCAGAGAGGATGTAAGTCACCTAAACTTGAAGCCATTACGAACACAAGTATATGTGAAGCATGAAGAGAACCTTCTAAGTTTGAGTAGATAAATTAATCAATCAGAAAAACTACATGTTGGGTCGGTGTTATAAGCAATTTGCCTGTAAATTTGAAATTCAAAGATATGAGGCAAATAAATTAAGGAAAATAATTTTAAAAAATTGACAGTTTTTTACCATTAATTATGGACTAAATTAACTATAAATTTCTTTGACCCATATACATAAATTTGATTCCCTGGACATTTTTTTACACATTAAAAAACCCACCAAACCACCATAACAAAATGACAGTTTTTTTACCATTAACTATTTTGACAGTTTTTTACCAATAATTATAGACTTAATTATCAAATAAATTCCTTTGACCCATAACCATAAACTTTGATTCCCTATAGATTTTTTACGCATTAAAAAATGATATAATAATAATATAAAAAATATATAGGATTATTACATAATAAATTTCTTCCAAACATTTTTTACTCATTAAATATGGACTTAATGACATAATTTCAAAAATTTGACAGTTTTAAAAAAACGTACAGCTCCTACCTTATATAAATGGACTTCACCCCACATTCAAACCACATCTCAAAATGACAGTTTTTTTACCATTAATTAATTATTTTGACAGCTTTATACCATTAATTATGGACTTAATTAGCAAATAAATTCCTTTGACCCATAACCATAAACTTAAATTCCCTATAAATCTTCATTCCAATTCATAGAAATTTAGTAACGTATTTTGGGTATACTTCATTCCAGTGTCTGGAGGATTAACGTTCTATTACTAATTATAAAAGAATACGTGTGTTGGGCGTACTTCATTCCGAGACGTGTCATCTACACCATCTACGTAGAATTGAAAACAAATGAGTGTTTTTTTTTTATAACCGACACATAAATGAAAGTATCATTTTGACAAACAGGAAAGTTAAGCAATAACAACGCAGATTTTGTTAAGTTGGAGAGCCGAAGGGAATGAATTAGAACTTACTTGATTGATACCGCCCTTTTTCGTGATTACTATGATTATGAATTGGGGAGAAAAATAATATATTTTAATAATAAAAAAGAACAATTTAAATCAAACAAGTTTAATCTTAAATTACATAATTAAAACATTAACTTACTAATCTTGCACTATTATCTTCAAACCACAATTCCGAAAGATTTGAAGCTTACCAATAATATCGCTTATATAAATTAATATTATTTTTTTAATAAATATTTGCTACCTTAAATAATAAGACTTTAATTAATGGGTAGTTTTGTCTAATATTTAAAATAATATATATTTGTAACTAAAATTTGATAAACTTTGTGATTTACTTGATGTAAAAAGAATTATTAAACAAAATCATGTATATGTTTTTACGTTGATTTCGCTCTTCCGCGCGCGAAGCGCGCGGCCATGTACTAGTTATTACTAATCATTAGCTTTTTACATTAATAAGGCCCTTCCTATCATTAGCCCATCATTAGCCTTTCATTACCTTTCATTAAGTTGACATTAATTGTCACTTATCACTTTAATTTGCTCATTTTGGGGCGCAGATAGCAAGCTACTTTTTATCTCCTCACTTTAAAATTTTTGGATTCAATGCTCAATCAGATCATTATATGAACTTTTGTAAAGTAATCAGTGAAATGTATATTTCTTTTATATAAATGATTCGAAGTGATTTTGTTTTGTTGTTTAGATTGATTCAATGACGACAATATGATGAGCTGTACACTCAATTATGTGTCTGATCGTATGGGACATTTTCTAACGTCTTGATTGAAACTCCATAATGCAGTATGGTATTTCACGTGGATTGGACGACGTCCATTGAACTGTGTTTTTTTTTTAATAAATTGATTGACGTCGAAAAGCGCTCAAACCGGTTAGCTTAGCAATTTTTGTATGTAAACTGGTCTTCTTCGTTAACAGGGCAAGCTCATAAGGCGATGGGGAAAAGACAACATCATGTAGTGTGCATGGCGCACCCTATACAAGGCCACATAAAGCCGATGTTAATCCTAGCGAAGCTTCTGCACTCCCGCTACAACTTCCACGTCTCCTTCGTTAACACGGAGCACAACCATCGTCGGTTTCTCAAAGCGAACGGTCCTGCTGCCCTCGCCGGAGTTCCGTCGTTTCGGTTTTACGCTATTCCCGATGGCCTTCAGCAGGCAGATAATCCCGACGCATCACAACCGGTCTCAAGCATTTCCACTGTTGTCAACAAGACATTCCCGGCTCCCTTCCGGAAGTTGCTGTCTAGGATCAAGATTGAAGAAGACGTGCCCCCAGTCAGCTGCATCGTCTCAGATGCAGCTGAGTCGTTTGTGCTCCAGGTTGCAGCGGAGATTAGGGTTCCCGTCGCCTTGTTTTGGACTTCCAGTGCTTGCTCTTTTTTAGGGTTTGCTCAATATCAAAAGCTGGTCGACGAAGGCATTACTCCACTCCCTGGTACGTACGCCTCAAATTAACAAACGCAATGCTCATTTGGAACCGTAGCTGTTACGGTTACAAATTCCGAACCGTAGAAAAAAAACATATCTGACAGCGGACACGGATCCTGGTATTATTATTTTTTTTGGTTAGAATTAATGAAGAATTCACGGTTACGAATTCCGGATCATGTGATGAATTTCTTTATTATTTTTTTTTATTCACAAAGAAAATCATTACGGTAAGGATTCCGGATCCATAAAAAATCTGTCACGGATTCGGAACCCGTAATCGTCATATTCCAGATCCGTTATGCGTTTATGAATTTCATCTCTTGTGATTACAACTTCCGATAAATTATCATCTTCTAAATTATATGTCATCCACAGATGCATCTTGCTTAACAAATGGCTACTTAGACAAGGTGCTTGACTGGATACCATCCATGAAAGGAATTTCATTGAAGCATCTCCCAAGCTTCTTAAGAACCCAAGATATCGACGACCCCATGTTCAACCTCTTCATCCAACGAATCAATATACTTAGCAACGCCAATTGCCCCATCATTCTTAACACCTTCCAACTCCTCGACAAAGAATTCATCGACGAACTTGCCACGACTATAATCCCTTCTCCCATCCTCTCTATCGGCCCCCTCTCTCTTCTCCTCGATAACCACCATGGCTATGCTGATGCGTCATACTCAATCCGATCTAATCTGTGGAAAGAGGACTCCCATTGCATACCTTGGCTCGACAACAAGCCGTCCAACTCGGTCATCTACGTCAATTTTGGAAGCATTACAGTTTTGACACATGACCAACTCGCCCACTTTGCACATGGATTACTTAATAGCATGAAGAGCTTCTTGTGGGTCGTTCGACCGGACCTTGTGGAAGGAGAATCCAGCTCCGGCACATTGATACGTCATCTCGTGGATGACTCGTCTCATGGGAGGGGAATGTTGGCCAGCTGGTGTGACCAAGATAGGGTGTTGGCTCATCCGGCCGTAGGAGCTTTCATGACTCATTGTGGATGGAACTCGACCCTTGAGGCAATAGTGGCAGGTAAGCCGGTGCTTTGTTGGCCCTTCTTTTCGGACCAGATGACGAATGCTTGGTTATGTTGTGAGAAGCTCGGGATCGGGGCGGAGATCGGTTTTATGAGTAATGGTGAAGTGAGGAGTGAGGAGGTTGAGAGGCTCGTCAGAATTGTAATGGAGGATGAAGAAATGAGGAGGGAGGTTAGGAAATGGAAGACCTTAGCTCATGAAGCTACTGAAACCCGCAACTCCTCTTCCTTGTTGAAGTTGGATGAGTTGGTGAATCATTTAACGAGTGGCACGTCATGAGTAGACTCGGAGCCAGACTTTTCAACCCGGTCAGACCGATCTGTCATCCCTCATTTGCAACTTGTAATAAAGGCTTGTAAGTGTGGTTGTAATAGAGAGTAATAAAGGCTCTACAGAAAGCTTGTAAGTGTGGTTGTTGTATGAGTGCGCAAAATCACGCACATTTATGCGTAGTAGGCTTTTATATATATATATATATATATATATATATATATATATATATATATATATATATATATATATATATATATATATATATATATATATTATTAATAACTACTCTCTGCGATCAAAAATAAGTGTCGTTTTAACATTAAAAATTTGATCACAATTATATGTAGTTTTAAGTTTTTTAGGCCAATAAATAAACAATATTATAAAAAATGTTCTTGAAAATTGATGTAAATGATTAATTTTAGTTCTAAAATTTTTCTTATTGGTTTAAAAGAAGGTTGAATATTAAATAAGTGATAAGATTTAGAAAAACTTTACAAAATCTATGTTATTTAATATTTTTTTTAAAAATTATGTCAAAGCTAAAGTGACAATTAATTATGAGTTATGACAGAGGGAGTAAATATTAACTAGAATCATGGAATTAGTTTATTTAGCAAGGGTATCCTAACTTATTTTTAGTGCTTTTCAAACTTAACTCACGTCTTACGTCTCACGCTGCCTCATTCTTCGGTTTCTTCCTCCATTTCTCTGCCTTCTTTCGCCTTGTTCTGGTTCTTCCCCGGACATCCGCCTATTTCACTCTGTCCGCACTCTCCTCCGATCCTCCCTGTAAAATTAAACCCTAGATTTGTAAAAAAAAACGATGCCCTTTCCTCTCTTCAACCTTCTTCTTCTTTCCAACAGGATCCAATCCCATCTCTTCAACCCTAGATTTGAGCAGCGTTTGGACAAAAGAAGAAAACAAGAAGTTCGAGAGAGCACTTGCTAATCGAAGCTTGAAGATTTTAGTGTTAATGAAGCTGGTATGGTTCCAGTTCCTGGATATCTCACGCCTTCTTCTTTCACTTTGGAGTGGGTTGATAATCGAAGCTTCAATTCTCTCAAGAAGAAGTCTTCTTCCATGGCTTCTCGACCTCCTGAGCAAGAAAGGAGATAAGGGGTCCCTTGGACTGAAAACGAGCACATGTAAATACCCTTCCCACATCATACCAGAAATTTCTAAATATTTTGATCAGTATGAGAAACAGCAGGTAGTTTAACAGACGAACCACTGGCGAGTCCTCCAATCTGTACATACCTGATTTTGAAATGGCAAATTGGGATTGAATTTGGGGCCTTTGCATGAAGGGATAGGGAATCTGCGGAGGTTACAGGAGCTAAGGTTGGCAAACAATTTGATGAGCGGAGATTGGGCAATGTAAATTGCTGAAAGTTCTTGATGTTGAAGGAACTCGATTTTCTGGTCAAATTCCTAGTGTTCTAGGATAACTGAGAAGATTGAAGGCCTTGTCCCTTGAAAGAAACAATTTCTCTGGCTCAACTGAATCAAGCTTGGGCAACCTCCATGATTTGGAGCTGTTGAGTTTGAGTGAAAATGATTTCTCTGGAACTGTGCTTGGAGAGTTATTTGAGCTTGTCAATTTGACTACTCTGAATCTAAGTCACAACAAGTTTTCAGGCAATATTTTAGACATATTTGGGGATTTGAAGAGCTTGAAGATATTGAATCTTCGCAGCTGTGGGTTTTCAGGTTCAATTCCAACTAGCATTAGGAGTTTAATGAACTTACAAACTCTGGATTTGAGCAAGCAGAACTTTTCTGGGGAGATACCGACTGAGCTATAGGATTACCAACAGTTGGTGGAGTTTGCTATTGATTTTGTTACTCTGAATCTAAGTCAAAAACAGTAGGTGGAGGTTTGCTATTGATTTTGTGTTGTTGTGGTTGCATTTTCGGTCTCATTCAATCTAAGTCACAACAGTTGGTGTAGTCAATCTTGCTAATATTGCAGTTATATTGGTAATCAATTTCATTATTATAAAAATTTTGGTATGAAAATTTTCGGTATGAATTTTGTACTAGAAAATCAAAATGACAAAAAAGTATAAAAGCAAATCTAAGTAATTAATTTTACATAAAAAATCACGTTGTTTCTTTTTTTTTTTATAAATAAATAGAAAGAATGGATTTTTTTCTAAAATAATAACAAAATAAAAATAATTTCTTATTTAGGCATGAAGTAAAACTTATTCCGAGAATAGGAAGGGATTAGGGTCGGAGTGGACCCGCAGTTTCAAACTGCGGGTTTTATTTTTGTTTTTTTTAAAAAAAAAAAATGGGGAACCCGCAGTTTGAAACTGCGGGTTCCTAGTGACCGAAACCCGCAGTTTGGTTCTTCACAAATATTTAGGGTCAGAGTAGACCCGCAGTTCAAACTGCGGGTCTACTCCGGCCCTAATCCCTTCCTATTCTCGGAATAAGTTTTACTCCATGCCTAAAGTAAAAAATTAATTTTATTTTGTTATTATTTAAAAAAAAATTCAGAAAGATCAGGGTATAGAAATCAAAAGATAATAGAAAATGTCTATTTATCCAAATTCTTTATTATGCATATTCATTGAGGTCCAAGATTTCCAAACATTTTAAGACGCTCCTCGTCTTCGTCACCTTCCAAGATCCCGCTGCCAAATTGATTTGGAAAGAGAAGTAATCTTTCTATAAAGTTATTGGATTTAATGCTCAATCTGATCATTATTTTCACAAGAAATTTTGTAATTCTAAGCTAGTATAGTGTAATGTATATTTTATGTTTTCATATAAATGTTTCGATGTGATTTTGTTTTGTTTTTTCTGATGGATTGATGACAATATGAGTTGTACACTCAATTATGTGTGGTCGTATTGGACATTTTCTGAATGGAGTTGGTTAAGGAAGTAGTTTATGTATCATTGTGTCTATAAAGTAGACTTTTTTTTTTTTTTGTTGACAAAGATACACCTTAAATTATGAAAAAAAAAATTAAATAGATAATGATAATAGATATTATCATATAAGTCAGCATTCTCTCCTATAATAATTAATTATTTTTCTAATTAAACAATTAAAGAAACGTCAAAAAAGGAATGAAATAATAACTAAATATTCCTAAAATCTCTCCTCATTAATTTATGGATTAAATTAATGAGAAGTAATATGTATGTGTAGTAATCAATACTTGTTGAATATGAAATATGTGTACATATGTACATATTAATGTGTACCCACAACATGTTTATCTTTTGCATTGTGTATCCGCAACATGTTTATGGATTAAACCTTGTGTACGAAATACATATCACTGAATTTATTTCCTGATAATATGTATGTGCAATAATCAGTACTTGTTGAGTATGAAATATGTGTACATATGTACATATTAATGTGTCGAGTTTTGTTTGTGATTGCGTGATAAATACATAGTAATTAGAAATGTGTACATAACGGTTAAATTTACATATAACAAATAAAGTGTAACTGAAATTATGCATTAAAATTGTGTAATTGAAATTGTATATTAATATTGTGTATCATCAAAAGAATACACGAAGTTTGATTAGTACAATCGGTATCGAATTCTACCTTTGACACAATCTTTTATTTATTATAATTAAGAGGAGAAATAAGAATGTTTAGTTACTAGATTTAACAAAATTTAATTGATTATTAATAGGAGAGAGAAAAATCTTTAAATTTCCATATTTCCGGCCATATCCAATCAATTTTATCTTTATTTTTTAGTTGAAAAAATAGGGTGTCTAGTTAATCTACAAGTTACAAAAGGTGTCTCATTTCACCAATCTTCTCCATTTTCTGACGTCTTGATCCCAATATGATAATAATGCAGTAGTTGGTACGGTTTTTCACGTGTATTGGACGACGTCCATTGAAAATTTTTTTAATAAACTGAATGATGCCGCTCAAATCGGTGAGCTTAGCAATTTTTGTGTATAAATTGGTCTTTTTGTTAGCAGGGTTGTAGGGATTTTTAGATACGTAAAAACGGAATTTAAGGAAACAATTTTCTAAATATCTAAATAAGGATCATTCAAGGGAGAAAAAGAATAACTAATTTGAGGGAAAATGAATACCTTTTGATGTGTGTTCAAAACTTTTAGTTCCAAGTGTTACTCCTCTAGTTAGTCCACCCGTCCTCTAGTTAGTCCAACCGAGATAGAACAAGGATTGTCTTAACCTTCAATTGCTAGAATAAAGGATGAAGCCTTTGAGAGAGCTATGGGTACGGAGATATAACGATCGATCGATTCTTGTAGTATATTAGGCAATCGACTTTTCTCAATTAATTGGATAGGATTTTAACTCTTAAAATCCTCCTTATATATTAGGTTTATAATTTAGTAAATAATATGAATAACCCCTTATTTATTATTAATTACCAACTCCATAATATAATTTGTACATCTATAAAATATATCATTTTCCACCATATATTTTTATATGTTATTCTCTCAATAAATGATTCAGTTCACTTGCTCGTTACGGTGTGACCTCGTAGTTAGCAATACATTTTATCATATAAGCATACCAATCATGGTTAACTTCTAGGAAAACGCCATGACCCCCTATATTATCGAATTATATATATCCCTATATTTAATGTCATATCTCATCATTAGTAATTGCACCTGATAAATGACACAATTCCTTCAGTATCCCACTTGTACTTTCATACAAGTGTGCAATGTTAAAATTCTCTTATCGCTTAATGAACTTATTTGACTATGTGATGGAAACCATCATTACCATCATATATGTTTTTTGAACTCTTGAGATCAAACTGTCAGCACAAGTCAAATCTGAGTATGATCACACATTTACACAGTTCTCACTCTTCAAGTGGTTAGGACACCAATCCCTCCCAATGCATCAAAGTATGCCTAATATAGGAGGATTAATCCAATCTTGCAACGACTATACTTCCACTCAAATTTTGACCACCCTAATCACTGCCTTCATAACTGTTTGATACAGTTAGCGTTTAACAACTTCTAAGATATGTCATCCTTCAAATGAAAGCTATATCAAGCTCATATTAATGTACTCACTAATAATGATAATAGCTATAACTCCTCAATAAGTCATGAGAGTCATATAATCGGTCTATCCAATGAGTATCACCATACTCATGTAAGCGACTAGACATCTTCATGTCCTATGAACTATGAAACCCACGTTCATCATACACTCACAAGATGGTCTACTTTAGAATCATTTGTATCCAAGTTAACGATTCAAACCACAAATCCTTTCAATTTAATAACTTCAGTTCACTTAATCTGGTTTCATTCACTAGAACTTTTCCACTAAGCACATTTGATAGTTAATAAATTATTTGGATACTTTAGTTAATATTCAAGTAATAATAATCAAATAAAAATATAAAAACTCATATATAAATCAATCATAAACTCCATAACAAAAACAAGCGTTTTCTAAATCCAAACACAAAAGTTAAAAAGAATTCTCTAACGTGTTTGAGCCCTTTGGCTCGAGTGTGACTATCATGCTTATACATATTCATGGGTTTAGTTAGTGGATCTGCAATGCTATCCTCTGTGTGCACCTTGCACACCCTCATATCACCCCGATCAACATAGTGCATGATCATGTGATATTTCCGCAAAACTTGTCTAGATTTGGAGCTTGAGCTAGGTTCCTTTGCTTGAGAAATCACGCCATTGTTACCACAATAAACGTCAACTACCCTTGTCACGCTAGGGACAACGCTCAGCTCAGCTATGAACTGTCTAATCCAGATCGCTTCCTTAGCCGCTTCGCCCGCAACAATGTATTCTGCCTCTGTGGTTGAGTCCGCAACCGTGTCCTATTTCATACTTTTCCAACTGACCGCTCCTCCATTCAAAATGAAGACGTATCTATACTACGACTCAAAGCCATCTCTGTCAGTTTGAAAACTGGTGTCAGTATAGCCTTTGATGACTAACTTATCATCACCTCCATGCATATATCATTATAGCATCCTTAGTCCTTCGTAAATACTTTAGAATGTTCTTCGCAACTTTCTTGTGAATGTCACTGGGGTTCGATTGATACATGCTACACATACTCAAAGCATATCAATATCTGGTCGAGTACAAGTCATTGCATACATGATGACTGATAGCATGAATTATTGTCTATATTTCGGATATGGTTTTGTCGTTTTCTCATCATAATTTTGCCCACATGTACATGTATTTATAGTGTTTATGTCATTATTCGGTTACTTTGAAAGAATCGAGGTCTACACCACGTTTGATTGTAATTGTAGAGAATATGACACGTTTTGGGTGGAAATGGAGCGTAAGGAGGTAATGAAGCTATGAAGCTACATTTAGGAGCATTAGGAAGGACAAGAAGAAAGGCAAGAACTATACTGGAAGGAAGAAAGAAATATCCAAATGAAGATACGATGCAATGAACGTAGATCACTACTGATCTCGGATCAACATAGTGATGCATCTCGACCGAGATGGCTCATTGGGCCTGGATCGAGGTCGACGGCTTACGACCCAAGGAAATAAGATATAATTTGACATAAAATTCTTCTATAAGAATGGAAGGCGAATGTGAAGCAAAGGACGGCTGATTGAGAGACGGAATTGTGATGGGATCTAAGATAGACCAGAAGGACGGCTAGGAAGACGGCTATTGAAGGAAGGATTGTTTAGGGTTCAATGAACCTTAGAATGTGAGGATTTTCTTTGGGAATTGCTAGTGAGTTGTTATCAATCTCTTTTGGAACACATTGCTAGATACTATTGTTGGTTTGTTTGCTTTGATAATTGAGACGTATATGTTGATTGATTTATTCTCTTCTCTTGACATTCTTGATATATTTGATATTGCATTGATAATGATGATTGTTGGCTAAACACCCCTGCGATTCTAGGGTGATTAGTTGAAGGTTGTGGTGTAGACGATGAAAGAATGAAATTTTATCTGAGTGGACCCTGAAAGCTTGAGTTAACCCTAATCCGAAACCCGTCTCGGGTTGTTTGGTGAGCATCTAGACCGAGATCGATAAAGAACAACACGAGATCACCCACTGCATGCCTACCTCAAGTTTAGGTTTTAGTTTGCCAAATCCTACCCTTGTTGCACCTTTCCTGGTTTACACGCAAGCCTAGGATGGGACTTACCCGGTGATTCCTTTGCTTGTATACCGATGATGATGATTGTTAGATAATAAAGGTGTATCCTTTATTAGGGTTTGAGCGTGCCTTCATCCTACCTTTGAGAGTTAACTTGAGACTTTTCCGGTTATGGTTAGTTCTATACCCTTAGGTGAGTGATGTTGGTTTGAGCGCTTTTACCTTCCCTTAGTTCCTTGAGACTTACCCAGTGATAGGAGCTTTGGTTAGGGAAAGTGGGTAGTAAGACTTACCCGGTGATCTATTCCATCGTAGAAATAACTTCCCTTATCAAACCTCAGGTTTGTCCACGTTACCTCTAGAAATCTTGAGCCGAAACCACAACTGGATACTATGATCTTTAGAATCTGCATTTCCCCAACTTGTGATACATCTTGTCTTTTGCTTTTGATCAGTACTATAGCATGCTTTTGAAGTTAGATTGCTTTGCTGTGATTATTCTCACCGGTTCCCTGTCGACTCCAGAATATAAGCCCTTACTACGATTGATCCATGCACTGCGGGTTCGCTTATCATTAGGTTTATTATTTGAATTATAAATTTAAACTTTGTGTGCACACACCTTTTGGAGCGAACAATGACTCCTATAGCGGAGGCATATGGAACCTTGCTCATTCTCTCAATCTCACTAGGTGTCTTAGGACGTTGGGTCTTGCTGAGATGGATTCCATGTTGCATAGGCATATACCATTTCTTGGAATCTGTCATCTTGAATCGTTGTAGGACCTTATCTATATAAGTTCTTTGATTCAAACCAATGAGCCTTCTAAACCTATCTTTATAGATTTTGATGCTCAATATGTGTTCGGCCTCCCCTAGATCTTTCATTGAGAAATGTTTCTTAAGCCATCTCTTTACTATTTCCAACATCGGAATGTCATTCTCAATTAGCAGTATGTCATCCACATACATGACTAGGAAAGTTACCTTACTCCCACTCAACCTTTTGCAAACACAAGGTCTTCTTCGCAGCTGATGAGATCACACTGTTTGATTCATTTATCAAATTGAAGATTCCAACTCCGGGATGCTTGCTTCACTCCATAAATGGACTTATTAAGTTTGAAAACCTTCATAGGTTATTCCGGATCCTTAAAACCCTCAAGTTACATCATATATACATCCTCTTCTAAATAGTCATTTAGAAATGCGGTATTGACATCCATTTTCATATCTCATAATCATAGAATGCGGCAACCGCTAGAATTATCCTAATGGACTAGATCATGAATCTGTTTAAATCCCTTGCCAACCAACCTTTCCTTATAAATAGAGTCATTTGCATCCCTTTATGTCTTTAATAAAAAGACCCATTTGCAACAAATAAGTTTTACTCCACCAGGCAAATCAATCAAGTCCTAGACTTGATTTTCAAACATGAATTTCATTTTGGACCTCATGAATTCGAGTCACTTTTTGGAGTTCTGATCCGTCACATCTAGCTTGTAGGATGCAGGCTCGTTATGCTCCATGAGGAGCACTTCGATCTCTAGTTTGGACCAATAATAGAAGAGATTTCAACTATATGCTTTCCCGCATCACATGTGGTTCCATATTTGTAGAGTTCTTGACATTAGTATGTGGTCCCTCTTCAGCATGATCTCCTGTAGAAATTGCTTCTAGAACCGGAATAACTTGTCTCGTAAGAGGTTCATCAAAATAGTCAAGTTCCTCAGTGACATCTTGCATGTCCTCGTGTTGTTCTGTTTCTTGCTCAGGATTAATATTTGTAGTTTTAGCGTTACATAATTATATTTAATACAAATACTAAATTTATTTTAATTAATTAAATATAATTTAATTGATTTTAAATAAATAAATAAATACAATTTCATTGATTCTAATTAATTATACTTGTTCAATTTAATATAATTGTATTTAAACATTTTATTAAAAATAAATTTAATTTAATTAATATTATATTTATTAAGTTTAATATAATTACATTTCAAATATATTTTAAATTTAATATAACTTAAATTTGATAGATGTAATTAATTTTAATTTTATTTCAATATAATTTATTTAATTTTATTTTAAATATAATACGAATCCGGATTAATTGTTAATTTAATTTAATATAATACGCATCGGGATTAGTTAATGCATTATGAACAATGGCACCACGAATCTGGAACCCGTGACTGTGGTGCCACTGTTCATCGTTCTCGCTCAACGCCTTCAATAGCGGATCCATGGATGAGGTTCTTCAATTTCTTCCACGAATCTAACCTAATCTACTCAAATCTAACCTAAACAAACTTCAAAAAAGCACACAATCACCGAGATTAACGATTCCGAATTAAAAACTGAAAACTCGTAAATGCTTACCTCACTAAGGGTACATTCCGCTTTTGGAATGTTCGACCTCCGTCACCTCCTTGATCCATTTTGATTTTTGAGCATGTGTGTTGTTGATTTTGAAGTCGGAAAATTCACATTGCTACTTCGTCTTCCTTCACCTTCTGCGTTTTTGGGAAATGAAAGGGGGTGACGGCTACGAGTTCCAATAAGAATTTTCGCATTTGTGAATTCCATCGTCCTTACGTTGTAGATGGATTAATGATGTTAATATGATCCCACCAAAAAAAATAAAATTATGACAATATGAGCTGTACACTTAATCATATGTGTATGATGGTATGGGACATTTTTAAAAACTCCATAATGCGCACAGTAAGATAATAATGCAGTATAGTATTTGACGTGGACTGGACGACGTCCGTCGAATTTTTTTTTTGAAATAAACTGAATGACGTCGAAAAGCGCTCAAACAGGTGAGTAGGGGTGGTAATGGATCGGGTGGTGGGTGGATGAACCTATCCGCCACCCGATCCGCGAGAAAATCTTAACCACCCACTCCACCGCATCTGCCAAACCCACCACCCGCATTCAACGGATGACGCGGGTGAATCGGGTGATATTCGGGTGTTCAACGCATTTTCTTTAAAGCGATAATAAACTTTGATTCGAATGCGAAAAATTAATAAAAATAAAAATAAATTCAATCCGAAAAAGTCAAATCTAAAAAAACCATGATAAAAATAAAGTCAACACAAATCATCCAATTGAAAATATTACAAGAAGTGCTATAAGTTTAAATTCTTGAAAAATAGAGAAATTTAGCAATACATAACATACAATAAGATCATAATAGAAAGTGAACAAATGTCCAAATTTTGCTAAACAATCAATAAATCACCAATTTATAAATAAAAAGGAAGCTAAACATCACTAAACAAGTAAACAATCAATAAATTTATAACGGGTGTAAGCGGGTGAAACGGGTCGGATGGGTGATGGATGATGGATCGGGTGATAGATGGATGAAAGGTCCATCCAATTCCGACCCGATCCATCACCCGCTTCATCCGTCATCCGCTTCACCCGCTTTATGTCGGGTTTTCACCTGTTTATTGTGGATCGGGTTATCGCTTTATGTCGGATTTTCACCTGTTTATTGTGGATGGGTTATCGGATGTCCGTCGGTTCGGATGAAATTGCCATCCCTACCGGTGAGCTTAGCAATTTCTGTATATAAACTGGTCTTCTTCGTTAATAGGGCAAGCTCACAAGCTGTGTTGGATGAACATGGGGAGAAAACAACATCATGTAGTGTGCATGCCGCACCCTCTACAAGGCCATATAAAGCCGATGTTCATCCTAGCGAAGCTTCTGCACTCCCGCTACAACTTCCACGTCTCCTTCGTCAACACAGAGCACAACCATCTTCGGTTCCTCAAATCGAATGGTCATGCAGCCCTCGCCGGAATTCCTTCGTTCCGGTTTTACGCTATTCCCGACGCATCAGAACCCATCCGAAGCATGTCCGCCGTTGTCAACAAGACATTCCCTGCTCCCTTCCGGAATTTGCTCTCTAGGATCAAACGTGAAGAAGACGTGCCCCCCGTCAGCTGCATCGTCTCAGATGCAGCTGAGTCGTTTGTGCTCCAGGTTGCAGCGGAGCTTAGGGTTCCCGTCGCCTTGTTGTGGACTTCCAGTGCTTGCTCTTTTTTAGGGTATGCTCAATATCAAAATCTGCTCGACAAAGGCATTATCCCACTCCCAGGTACGTTTTAATACTATACGTATGGATGTACTTAAACTATATGAATTATCATCTTCAAAATTATATATCATCCCAGATTCTTCTTGCTTAACAAATGGCTACTTAGTTTCAACCAAAAAAAAACAAATGGCTACTTAGACCCAGATTCGGGGTATCCGTGTGAGTGTAAGATTTTTTTTGGGTAAGAATTTACCATAAAAATTATCACGGTTCCGGAACCCGTAAACGTTACAGTGAGGAGTTTCGGATCCGTGAAGATGTGTCATGGATTCGAAACTCGTTCACGGTTACAAGTTCCGGATCCGTTGCGCTTTTGTGAATTCTATGGCCGTGCGATTAAGACTTCCGATGATTATCATCTTCTAATTTATGTACCATCCACAGATTCATCTTGCTTAACAAATGGCTACTTAGACAAGGTGCTAGACTGGATACCATCCATAGAAGGAATCTCATTGAAGCATCTCCCAAGTTTTTTAAGAACCCAAGATATCGACGACCCTATGTTCAACCTCTTCCTCCAACGAATCCATATACTTAGCAACGCCGATTGCCCCATCATTCTCAACACCTTCCAACTCCTCGACAAAGAATTCATCGACGCACTTTCCACGACTATAATCCCTTCTCCCATCCTCCCAATTGGGCCCCTCTCTCTTCTCCTCGATAACCACCATGGCCCTGCTGATGCGTCATACTCACTCCGATCTAACCTTTTGAAAGAGGACTCACATTGCCTCCCGTGGCTCGATAACAAGCCGTCCAACTCGGTCATCTATGTCAATTTTGGAAGTGTTACAGTTTTGACGCAGGATCAACTCGCCCACTTTGCACATGGATTAGTTAATAGCACGAAGAGCTTCTTGTGGGTCGTTCGACCTGACCTTGTGGAAGGAGAATCCAGCGCCGGCGAATTGATACGTCAACTCGTGGATGACTCGTCTCACGGGAGGGGAATGTTGGCCAGCTGGTGTGACCAAGATAGGGTCTTGGCTCATCCGGCGGTAGGAGCTTTCATGACTCATTGCGGATGGAACTCGACCCTTGAGGCAATAGTGGCAGGTAAGCCGGTGCTTTGCTGGCCCTTCTTTGCCGACCAGATGACGAATGCTTGGTTCTGTTGTGAGAAGCTAAGGATCGGGGCGGAGATCGGTGTAATGAGTAATGGGGAAGTGAGGAGTGAGGAGGTTGAGAGGCTCGTCAGAATTGTAATGGAGGATGAAGAAATGAGGAGGGCGGTTAGAGAGTGGAAGACCTTAGCTCATGAGGCTACTAAAACCCGCACCTCCTCTTCCTTCTTGAAGTTGGATGAGTTGGTGAATCATTTAACGAGTGGACGTTATGAGTAGACTCGGGTCGCCATTCGGGCCGGACTTTTCGACCTGATCAGATCCGATGATGTTGTGCTGCATATCCATCCACCTATCCGAACAAATCGGCCGACTTTGACACATACGTAGAAGCTATACCTCTAGTAAAATTTTACGTGTTAGGCTTCTACTGGTGTTTGCTTGCTTTTTATTTCTTACTCCAGCATTCTGCTATGTTTTGTTTGTTTTGCTTGTACTGGTTGGTGTCTGATTGCGTCTTGTTCTACATATATAACTATCTAAGCTTAGGATTCTGAATTTTATTTTTTTATTTTTTTTTTGCTGTTTAAGCTATAAAAGGCCATTTTTGTGTGTTAGGCTTCTACTTCTGTCGGACTGTTTAATTTTTTAAAACGGAAATCGGTTAGAAAAGATTATCTTCTAAAGGTATTTCCTCCTAAATATCCTTGCGGATGAAAACACAAAGTTTGAGATCGTCAAAAAAGGGTGTGTTGGGATTCGAAATTCTCAAATGGGTCAATCGGTCAGTAAGATAGTTGATTTCTCTGAACACATGTCTGATATGAAAAAAAAAAGCAAAAATTAAGTCCGGAGGATAAAATCATCCCGTTCTCCCATGGACATCTCCAAAGTGCTTGGAGTGCCTTGATAACACATAAGTTATCACCTCAATTTTGATCTTTTTGATATTTAGCCCTATTGCTTATTTAGTCCAGTTTTCAACGCGAAGACTTCTGCTTTAATTACCGATTTAAAGTTGTTTTTCCTAGCGTTCAAGCTAATAACGTCACCGTTATGATTTCTTATAACAAAACCAATAGATGCTACACCCGAATCGAGTCTTGATCCATTAAAGTTGAGTTTGTGGAACTCAGGTTTTAGTTTGTCCCATTTGATGTTATTTTTCTTCCTTGTGTTGGATATGTTGTTCTTTTGAATAAATTTAAATTCGTAGTCGTCATCATCAATAATGCGAATTTTCCAACTCTAAAACTTGGTTTTTGATGATATTTAGGATGTTGTGATCCGATCCGATTGCATCATTGTTAAAAATGATTTTATTCCCGAAGAACCAAATATTCCACCATATAGTTACAAGGCGTGTAAAGTTTGTTAGTCCAATCTTGTTTTTTTTAATTTCTAGCAAGAGTTCATGTGCTTTTTTATTTTCCGTATTAATGGTATTGAGATTGGTTATGATAGTTTAGTCAATTTTTGTGATCACATTTTTACTATAAGGGCAATCAATAAGTAGGTGCACCAGGTCTTCTAGTTGGTGGTTGTAGAATTCACAATGTTTGGTAACCGCACTTCTTCTTTCGTCGAGTTTTGCTTTTATAGGGATACCGTTTCTTGATAATTTTCATATGAAGTTTTTAATTTTTGGTTGTGTATCCATTGTTCATATCCATTCGCATGAGTAGTCAGGGAGCCAACAGGACTCCTTTCTAGCATTTTCGAAGTTGATTTTGTAGAAAACATGTCATTCTTACTGCTTCTCTAGTAGAATTTGTCTTGAATTTAATTTGTTGTGATAATTGTTTCCGTAATTCTTTTCTAAATTGTTGGGGTGATGATGTTTTGAAATTCATTTTCAATTTTGGTGACGTCTCACTTGCTAGATTTAATGAATTGACGAGCTTTAGTATGAGTGTTGATTAATTGTTATTGTGTACCATTTTAATGAGAGGTGTCGTTGTGACCCAATTATCGTTCCAAAAGTTAACGGATTTTTCATTACCCACCTGCCAAGACACTAGACATTTTAGATGATACTGTAGTATATTGATATTTTTCAAGTATTTCTCATTAACAATTTTGACTCAAATGTTGTTTGGTTCCGCAAGAATTTTCCAAGGAAGCTTCATTTGAAGGGTTTTGTTGGTGATAAGAGATTTTCTTAATCCAAGACCGCCATTTTTTTTGTTTATAAATTGCATCCCAATTGATCATTGGTCTATGGTTGTCGCTTTTATTCCAAAAAAAAGTTTTTAACGTTTTATCAAGTTCATCCAAATTGTGCATTGGTAGCATAAAAATTTGCATTGTAATAGATGGTTTAGTAGCTAAGTTATGTTTTATAAGTGTGTTTCTACCTTCTTGTGATAAGGATTTTGCTTTCCATTTACAGAGTTTTTGTTTAGTTTTATTGTTTATGTTGCTAAAGGTTTCCTTATTAACTCTTCCATTGATAATAGGGCAACCAAGATAGATGTCAAGAGTGGTCGTGTGACCATATATATTTAATATGCTTTTTTAGTTTTGTGATACATATACCGCTTGTGTTTTTTGGTTGTTTAATAGGCAGGTTTTAGGTAATCGATCTTCTGTCCAAAGATATAGCAGTATGTTTTGAGGATTTCTTTCGTTCTAAGGCATGAGCTCGTGTTTGCTTTAGTGCAGATAATCATATCATCAACAAATGATAAAAAAAAAGGATCGGTGTTGCATTTCTATACACAGAGAAACCAATATGGTTGTCGTAATTATTGCAATCATTTTAAAGCATTTGTGTAAGGATTTCTACTCTCAAAAATAAATAGGTAGGGATAAGGGGTCTCTTTGTCTAATACCTTTTTCCGAAAAGAATTGGTCAGTTGGCCCATTATTTACAAGGACCGAGAATGATACAATGGATATGCATTCCTTGATCCATCCCATATATTTTTATTTAAATCCAAACTTGTTGAGTATACAAATTATAATTCCTAGTTGACTTGATCGTATGCCTTTTCCAAATCTAGTTCAATGGTGATTCATCCTTCCTTTCCTTTCTTAGACCGGAAGGAGTGGAGGATTTCATGTGCTATGAGAATGTTATCGTGTATTGACCTTTTGGTTATGAAAGCTCCTTGGAGAAGGTGAATGAGTTTTGGCATGATGGATTTCATTCTATTAATGATGATTTTTGTAATGATTTTGTATATTGTTGAGCAAAGGCCGATAGGTCTAAAATGGTTAATTGTCTTAGGATTGTCTTTTTTGGGTTAGTTATAAAAGTGTGATTTATTTGTTTGAATATATTTCACTTCTAAAGAAGTTTTCAACAACTTTTGAAATGTCACTTTCCACATTATGCCAATATTTTTGGTAAAATCCGGATGGCATACCGTCCGGTCTTGTTATTTATCACAACCGTTGTCAAAGATAGCTTTTTTAATTTCCTCAACTTTTGGCGGTTTTGTTAGGCTTTCATTGTCTTTGTTACTAACGTTCTTCTTAATGAGTTGTAGTTTTTCTTCCAAGAGACTTTTATTTAGTGGGGTTCTAGTGATTACAAACAAATTCTTTTTGGACTTCCAAGTGGATCTCATTTTCAGCGGATAGAATCGTCTCATTTGTGGTTGTAAATTCCTTTAGATGTTTTCTATTTCTTCTTCCAGTAGCAATGTGATGAAAGAATTGTGTCAATATTTTTCAAGTTTTTGTTCTTTGTCTCTAATATCTTTGGTGAAAAGTGATGAGACGGTTTTGTTTATTTAGAAGGTTTCTTTGTAAATTTTCAATTCTTTGGTTTAGGTTGATAGGTAGGTGACCTTGGATTTCCAAGAGTTGAGACTCAACTTCTTTCAATTGACTGAAAGTATTTCCAAAGTTAATTTTACTCAATTCTTTTGCTTTACTTTTTAAAAGTTATGTCTTCCTAATGAGGTTAAACATTTCATTTTCCCTAAAATTAGCATGCCAGATTTGTTTAACGATGTTCTCAAACCCTTTGCGTTTAGTCCACTTCATTTTAAACTTAAACGGTTGTGGGGTGAACGAATCGAGTCCGCTAGAGTTGCGGTGATATTTGACAGTGATATGAGATTGTGAATGCGTGATTTTTTAATTTGTTTTTAAAACGGGAAACCATTGAAGGATTTGGTTGTAGACTAGAACACGGTCCATTTTTTCAAGAATATTATTAGGGCCATCACCTTTTTCCTCCAAGTAAATTGGTTTCCTGTTTTTTGGACGTTATCAAGATTACATAGGTTTCTAAAGTTATTGAGCCTATTAAATCTTTCAAAATTGATTGTGGCTCCTCCTTGTTTTTTCGAAGTGATGTTGCATTTCGTTCAAATCTCCCATAATAATGCATGGTGTAGGTGATGCATTGATTAGGTTGGTTATTTGTTCGCTCCAAACGGTGTGTGCAAGCTTTAAATTTATAACCCTAGACTTAAGCTTAAAACAAGGATGTGAACCCGTAGTGTACGGGTCAATCGTAGTAAAAGCAAGAAAATTCCAGGGGTCGATCACAGGGACTCGGTGAAACAAAGTCAATACGGTGTGCTTATGTCAATACTAACCACAAGAGCGATTAACACAATCAAAGATGAATAAGAAGTCAATAAAGCAAACATGCAATTCTAGGGATTAAAGCATCCACACTACAACATTTAAAAGCATTCATAGCGTTTGAAAAACGCTATGATATACATTAATAGCGTTTTTATAAACGCTATGACAGAGCCCGCTATAATAGGGTCACAACTTTTCATAGTGTTTGTGCAAACGCTATGAAAAAGTTGACCTATTATAGCGTTTGTAGAAACGCTATGGAAAAGTAATCAATAATAGCGTTTGTGCAAACGCTATGAAAAAGTTAACCTATTATAGCGTTTGATAAACGTTATGAAAACTGGACCTATTATAGCGTTTCTGCAAACGCTATGGAAAAGTGGACCTATTATAGCGTTTTAGGAAACGCTATGGAAAAGTGGACCTATTAATAGCGTTTGTGCAAACGCTGTGAAAAAGTGGACCTATTAATAATAGTGTTTCCTCAAATGCTATGGAAATAATGTCATTTCTAGTGTTTTATAAACGCTATAGAACCCAATAATAGCGTTTTTGATAAACGGTATAAAACATAATAATAGCGTTTTCTATAAATGGTATAGAAACTCAATAACGACGTCAAACAAAAACCACATTGTTTCATTTTAAAGATTCAAAATGATACAAAACATGAGTTGCATGTTTAAAACAATTGCCTATCAAGAGAACATAGTTTGACAATACTAATCTAAAATGGATAAGCATCTAATGTCATTTCATATTATAACAACTTTGTCTATTGGCCATGTAATTGTTGTACCAACATCTTCAATGCACTGTAACTCAGATGTTGCCCTCCAAAGTTCTGCATCAGGAATCTTATGTATGTCAACCCAAACTCGTACAACATTAGGACCTAAAGGAAAAAAAATGAACAAGCTCATTTGGATCACTTGAAGAACGCCGGCCTTCAGCAACTACCTTTCTTGAGCCACTCAAATCCAATAAGTTACACTTTTTCTTTGAATTGTTCACACTCTAGCAAAAAAGATCAACATACTTTCATTTTCATATTATAACCAACTTAGTAAAATATAATAACAATAATATAAATATCGGTAAAAAGATTACTAAAAATCCTAGTTCAGACTACTACTCAGTGGACCACCTTATTTTCGTTTAAGTCCACCTATGAACCAAAAAATTATCAAGTCATCAAAGATGCCATGAAGAATAGACTGACAATTGAACTATAATACAAAGTGCGGGATTTTCCGGCATCTAACTCAACAAGGGTATCACGAGTTGATTGTTGAACAAGTTACAATGTGACAGCAAAATCCCAAGGATGACAGTATAAACACTAATAAATTTGATATTTTCTTGTATCAATGTCTGATCATGGAGCTAATCTGAGTTTGAAGACAAATCTTTTTGCCTTAGGCACTACTTTTAATTCGTTTTCTAGCATTTGCTTTTTTTAAAAATCTCCTCATATTATTCAAGTTTTGGATAGTGTGTTGATTACAGATATTTTGGGGCTTTCAGTGAGAAAATGATCACATTGTTAACCACTTAATTGAACTCCATTCCCTTTCGTAAGAAGTTATGGCATTATTTATAAGGAAGAACAATTACTGCAAGTAATGTGATTATAGAATAATTGAAGGTTTGGTTGCTCTTAGTTCATCAGGAAGAACAATTTGAAGTACGGGTAATTACCTTAGCAATTGCCTTGGGAGGATAATCTGATCCTAATCTTGGATCAAATCCTCGTAAATGAATTGAAGGAAACCCAAATTCACATCAAGAAACATAAATCTATTAATTGAATTGCACTAAATTCAATCTTCCTACTCATTATTATTCTTATAATTTTCTGTTTACTTTCCACAACTCATAACATAACCACACTAAACAACTATTCATCATAATCACAAAAAATGATACTAAGTAGAGCCTTTTCAAAGCAAGCAAACCTACATAATCAGCAAAACCTTCATAACCAGTATAACATCAATTCTCTAAATTGGGGGCAAAAATGTTACTTGCTTACATAGCGAGGAATGACGAGCACAAAGTGAGGAAAAACCTTCGAATCAAGCAAATATAGCCCGTGTTTGATACGAGGATAAATAAGATCTGATGGACCTGCTCAAGACCTTCTAATGAAACAAAAGGTCCGCGTCTCTGCAGCAAGAGACAACTTTTACAAATGAAAATGCTTAACACTGAATGTTGTGAAGGTAATAACTAGAAATGGAATGAACATAATTACCTCACGACATTGATGAAAGCAGCGTGTTGATCCAAGATTAGGATCATACATCTAATTCATTTTCTAGCACATTGCTTTTTTTTTTAAATCTGCTTATATTATTCAAATTTTGGATAGTGATGTTGATTACATATATTTTGGGGCTTTCAGTGAGAAAAATGATTGCATTGGTACACACTGATTATAGTTTCTGAATTAGCATTTTCTACATTTGTAAAATTTACCTTTTCATGACCAACAAGCAAGAAATGGGAACTAGGGAGTATAAAAAGATAGTTCATAACTAATGCAATTGGTTAGCGAGTTAGTTAGCCACTCTATTCATATCTTCTTCTACTGGAAATGCAACAAATGACTTATACATCAGCAGAAGAGGAGTTAAATTTATATAGGAGGGGAAGGGGGTCAAAGGATGTACATGCAGGGGGTGGAACTATTTAGAGAATAGAAGTATAGTTTGAATAGAATTAGAAGGGTTGGAAGATATAATTCACATTTTATTAAGAAGTTATGGTATTATTTATAAAATAATAATTATTTGAGTCAATTCTAAATCTATTTATTTCCTTAAGTTAATATAATATGTTAAGCTAAACAAACAGGATGACAAGATACTCAGCCGTGCAAATCTTTTTCTGTATTACCACTTAAGCCACTCATCTCGACTACATAAGGATTCTCCGTGTAAAATTCAAGTCAATTTGAACAAACCTTCACGATTAAATCAATCAACCAGGTAATAGTAGGTTCCAGTAGATTTTTGTTCCCCGTCCTTGGTTGATTCCAATTTGTTGATCCTGGGACGGAAATTGGTTGGATCCCGTCTAAATGTGATGTCCAAATGCTGCATTTTCCAAGTTGAAAACATAAAATTTACTTGTATAAGGACATTAATTTTGTATCATTCCTATTGAGAGAAACAACCATAAGAGTACAAAAGCAGTTAAACTCACAGATACCAGTAATGATTTAACCTAAATCAGTTAGGTGTATGGGATCCAAGACCCTGCTTTGGCAGGAAGAACCTACTTGGTGAACATATACTCAAATGATATTAACGGATTTGTTGAGGTATCTGGACCTTCAAATTTATTATCAACTGTTTTTAATGCTGATGGTAATAAATAAGTAGTGTGCATGTGTTGATGAAATCTTCCTGAATGAGGTGTAGATGAACCAAGACACTTCTTTTAAGCAACAACAACAATCTGTGTACTTTTTTAACCAACAACAACAATCTATATACTTGTTTATATAGCTTTAAAGCAACTTTACCAACTAGACCCTTAATGTTGTTGACTGAGCTGAGTGATAAGCACGTTAACAACAATTAAAACATTACATAAATAGCATTGCAAAGATGCAGCAATTTCAATATCAATATAGACTAAACTAAATTGAAGCAATAAGAAGTAGAGAATACCTGGTATGAGAACTCCAGACGGATTATTTGAGAGATTAATAATAGACAAAAGACTCACAGTTTTGGCAATAACTGATTTCCTGGCCTTCGGTAGCAGCAACCCTAATATGAAACACAAGAGCGAATCAAATCTACAGTTTTCCTAAAATTCAAAGCGGATATTGAAGGAAGAAAAGAGAAAAACCGTAGACAACTCTGCTGCTACACAAAGGATGAAAGAATAAGACTTGTTATTCAGTTGAAGGGGAGAGGGGAAACCATCCGATGATAGTTGGAGCCCTTTCAAACAATTCTGGTGAAGGGGAGAGGCAAAACCAACCGATGATAGTGATAGTTGGAGCCCTTGCCGGTTGAAAGATGTTGAAGAAAGTAATTGTAGCCCTAGAGATGTTATCCGCCGGTACACACGAAGAGCGACCTTGAAGAGGGGCAAAAGTCTGACTTTCCTTTCCTGTTGATAGCGTTTTTTGTGGGCGCGCTGAAAAAAAAATTTATCTTACGCGCCGAAGGCAATAAGAAATTGTTACTTTTTAATGGCGTTTTTTAATATGAAACGCTATAAATAAAATCCGACCATGTTATTTATAGCATTTATCATATAAACGCTATAATTTACTGCTATAAAAACCCGGTTTTGTTGTAGTGCCAGTTGTGGTTCCAACTCAAGATCTATAGATAAGCGGACAAAGCTGAGATTTTTGCGTGGGGAAGGTGTTACTAAAGTGGAGTAGATCACCGGGTAAGTCTCACTACACACTAATCCTAAACCGTAACTCCTATTACCGGGTAAGTCTCAAGGAATCAAGATAAAGAACTATAACCTCAAACTAACACACCATCTAAGGGAATAGAATCAACCTTTACCGGGTAAGTGTTAGCATGAAATATTGTGATATTTTAGGCACGTTTTCTAATCATATTTGATTCATATTGATAGTCTTTGATTGATCTTTGCACATATATGAGCTAGTATTGCCTATATTGTCGATATGGATGTCTACACTAGTTCTATGTTGATTATAGGTGATTTGGAGCTATTTCCGAACGAAATCGAGCAAAGGAGAGTTGAGTTGATATGTCCATAGATCGAGGACACTTTTTGGAAGCAAATTTGAGTATTAGATTGAGGAATGCACGAATGAAAGCAAAAATCACGGTCTTACCCTAAATTACGGCCGTGGATTGTGAAGCAGAATTCGATGTTCATTCCAGGGGATTTTACGGCCGTGGAACAAACCGTGATTGTTTCCACGCCCTAAATTACGGTCGTGGAATCTTCCACGACCGTGATCTTGGCGAATCTTTTCGCCACACTTCGAAGCCATGATCTTTTGAAGAATGGACCGGGCCGACACCTTGCCCTGCATTATAAAAAGACGGATGAAAGGAGATTTCAGGAGGCCTGCTTAGCGTTCTTGCATCCCCGCTTACGCTTATCTTCGCTTAGCAATCGACGCTAAGGGTTAACGCTTCTTCATTTGAGAGGCAATTTCGGAGATCTCATTTGAGATCAAGGTTCGCAGTTAAGAGTTGTTCGAATCTCGCACTTTCAGTGGAGATTGTCGTTGTGATCTTCGGATTGTGAAAGATCGAAGTTCTTGGAAGAATTGCAAGAAGATCTCTCTTCTTGTTTAGGTTCGAATCGGAAACGGATTGACATCCCGTTTCTCTTCTTTCCTATAGTTGTGATTTGTTTGTTATTCCGTTTTGAATCTTTGGAAAACATTTGTTGGAATCTTGAGATTCCTTTGAAGGTTATTGATAGTTCTTGAAGTTTTCATCTTTTACTCCTTAATTCTTGAATTGATATCAAAATGACCGTTATTGGCTAAAAACCCTTAACAATTCTAAGGTGAAGGGTTGATAGTTGTGGCATAGGTAATGATAGATCGTTCGCAAACAGATTAGACCTTGAGAGTTAGAGAGAATCGTCGACAACCCCAAATTACGGTCTGTTCTTGAGTTCCACGACCGTGGATTCTCAAGATCCAACCGTAATTTCCCTCGAGTTTACGAACCTGCTTTTACTTTAATCCAAAGTTAAAGATTTGCCTTAACTTAGTTTAGACTTGTCTTTTCTAGGTGGTAGTGAAGCCTCAACAACCTCTACCTCGATTGTGAGCCTCAACAACCTCAATCGGATAAGTTAGTCTTGATCTTTAGGTTATAAGTTTGGGTATTTGACACTAATCCTCGTCTTTAGTTCCTTTCTATATTGAGCCTCAACAACCTGTATAGGGAGTATCTTTTAGGTGAGTTACATAAGGTTTTTGAAACCTCAACCGTACGATTACCTTACATTAGTATACCTTTGCATATCTCTTCTCTGTCTTTACATCATTAGTATATCTTGAATCTATTGCCGCAACTGAATACCCGGATCTTTAGGATTGTTGTTTTCCCAATATTTGCAAAACTCCCATATTTACCTGCTTGACAACCTGAAATCGAATTTGTTCCCACCCAAATCCCTGTGTTCGATACTCTGGAATTCTTGCTTAGCTACCTCGATCCGTACACTGCGGGTTCGCTGCTTGATTCTAGTTTTATAAATTTAAAACTTATTTGCACACACCTCTAGGGGCGAACAAGTTTTTGGCGCCGTTGCCGGGGATTTGGTTTCGGCCGAATTCGGTAACCGGTTGTCAAGCTTGGGAGCTTGCTCTCGTTATTTGATTTTTCTTTGAGTGCATGCGCAGGTCTAGGAACACCGAAGATCTCTTACCTCTTGATCAAGAGCTAGAGAAAACCTTGAGACAAAGACGCAAGGAAAAGAAGATGGCTCAAGAAAACGAACGCGATCTTCAAACTGAGTTGACGGAGAAGGAAGCTCAACTCCGGTGGAATGCGAATCTCCTCCAGGATGAGATGGATCGTCATCAATCTCAAGTTAACGGTCTACAAGACATGATCACCCAAATGACGATAAAGATGAGCGATCTCGAGGCTAAGGTGGGGAAGAAGTCTTCGAGAAGGAGAACAAGGTCTAGAAGAAGAAGAAGTCATTCATCCGCCGATGAGAGTGACTCTTCCATGCCACCATTAGAAGAGATTGACCCCACGGTCAATGTGAATCCCTTCAATCCACAAGAAGCTGCAAATCGTCGCGCTCCGCCTAGGAATGCTAGAGCTGAACGTGTGGATAATGAGCCAAGAACTCTTGGCCAACGAATGGATCCAACACAACAACCACACCGTTTGGGCGTGAACTTCGAAGCTGAAGATGTACAAGGGTTTAGCTTCAACCCTCAAGTTATTACTCTTGTTCGCCAAAATCAGTTTGGCGGTACAAGTGCCGAATCTCCACACCAGCACTTGCAAAACTTTGAGTGCATGATGGAGACGATGAGGCCGAAGAGCGCCACTACCAACAGCTACAAACTTAAACCATTCTTCTTCTCTTTGAAAGGGAAAGCGCTGTCTTGGTATCAAGCTCTTCCTAATGGGAAACTAGACACGTGGGACCTTTCTGCGGAGTTTCTCACTAAATTCTTTCCGCCTTCTAAAACAGCGGAACTAAGAGGTAAGATTAATGCGTTTTCTATGAGACCTAACGAGAGTTTGTTTCAATCTTGGGAAAGGTTTCAGGATTTGCTCTTGGATTGCCCTCATCATGGCATATCCAAGCTTGCCTTACTAGAGATTTACTACAAGGGGCTGGATGCGGGAACGCAATTCAACCTCCAATCCCTCTCATGTGGAACGTTCATGGACATGAGAGAAGATGACGCTTGGGACTTCATTGAGAAGCAAGCAAGAGTCATAGAGAAGTATTCCCACCGGAAAGTGGAGGGAAATCGTGTGGAGCAAGGAGCAAAGCTCACACATGAAGCTCAAAATCAGATTTTCTCCCTCAACAATGAGATCAAAGAGTTGAAGGAGACTATCAAGACCAACTTCCCAAAGCAACAAGGGAAGGATGTTGGTTATTTGGGCAACAACAACAATGGCGGTGACAACACCAACCGCAACAACAACAATAACCGGAACAATAACCGGAATAACAATTGGAATGGAAACAACAACAACCGGAACAACAACAATTGAAACAACAATCGTGGTTCAAACAACAACAATTGGCGCTCCAATCAACAGAATTCCGGTAACTCCTATCCTTCCAATTCTAATTCGCTAACTCCACCTTCCTCTTCCTCTACTCCTTTGAAAAGCCAGGGGCAATCATCTAATGGAGGAAGCACTTCGGGGAAGGAGAAGCCAGATCCCATGTTGGAAACTATCTTGGGAAAGCTTCAAGGGATGGAGGACCGCTTCACTAAGTATGATGATCGATTTTCTAAGATCGACAAAGCCCAAAAGGTTTTAGAAAACCAAATGTTCGATCATGCGGAAGAAGTTCCTAGAAATCCAGGGAAACTTCCAGGAAAGACGGAGGACAACCCTAAGGGAAGGGTAATGGCGATTACAACTAGGAGCGGAGTGACTACCACCGATCCGCAGCCTACGTTCGTTGAAGTCCCCGTAGAGAAAGACAAGGAAAAGGGGAAGGAGAAGGAGGACGCCTATGTTCCCCCTCCAGCTTTCAAACCTCCCCTACCGTTCCCTCAATCTAGAGCGCGAGCGCGCCTAGACAAGCAATTCGGTAAGTTCATAGAACTTATGAGCAAGCTGCATATTAATATACCCTTCATTGATGCTATTGTAGGTATGCCGGCTTATGGCAAGTTCTTGAAGGAGCTCCTCTCTAACAAGAGGAAGCTAGAAGATTTTGGTGAAGTCAAGATGAGTTCGGACTCTTCGGATCTCATCAAGACAATGAAGGAGAAAATGCCCCCAAAGCTGAAAGATCCGGGGTCATTTTGCATTCCCATAGGAGTGGGAGAGGTCACATATGACGCTCTATGTGATTTAGGAGCAAGTGTGAGCATCATACCACTTGCGTTGTGCAGGAAGATCGGTTTAGGCGATCCTAAACCGGTGAAGATGACGTTATACATGGCGGATCGATCCATTACTCGTCCCGTCGGCATTGTAGAAGACGTCCCAGTCAAGCTAGGCAAGTTCTTTGTCCCCATTGACTTTGTCGTGCTTGACATTCCTGCGGATAGTCCGGTCCCGATCATACTCGGAAGACCGTTTCTTGCAACTTCCGGCTGCATGGTCGATTGCAAGAATGGGAGACTCGCCTTTGACATTGGGGAGTAAAAAGTGGAGTTCGTTCTTTCTACTCTAATAAAGGAACCAATCTTCGACGAGGATATCTACAATGTCCAAGACGAAGAAGGTTTATCTAGGGAGGAGGTAAGTGCGATTCTCTTTAACGATCCTTTGCAAAAGGTTATCACTATGAGTCTAACCAATGAAGGAGAAGAAGAAGAGTGCAAAGAGGAAATTGAAGCCTTGGAAGCACAAGAGGAGATGCATGAAGTGGAGTTTGAAAAACTCCACGATGAGGCTGAGAACACCAGATTCCACGGTCATACTCTGTATTCCACGACCGTGGATTCCACGACCAAAATCGACCTCCATTCCAGAGGATATTACGGCCGTGGAACACCAGAGGAGGCCGTAATTTTGGCCGTGGAAAAGGATAGCCGGCACACTTCTTCAACTTCTTCTAACTCTTCTCCAAACCATTCAACATCCTTAGAAACTTCTAAGGAAACGTCGGGAGCTCCTCAAGGATCATTGGAAGCTCCGAAATCAATGGAACTCAAACCACTTCCTACTCATCTAAGGTACGCTTTTCTTGGACCTAATTCTACCTTCCCGGTTATCGTTAGTTCCGAATTAAGCATAGATGAACATGAACAGCTCATGATTGTCCTTAGGAAACCTCTCACTAATCTATTGATATTAGGACATGCTGGATTCTATAGACGCTTCATTCAGGACTTTTCTAAAATATCAAAACCTCTCACTAATCTATTGATGAAGGATGCGGTTTTTGAGTTTTCACAGGAATGTCTAGATGCGTTCAACACCATTCGGCAAGCTCTAATCTCAGCACCTATTATCCAACCCCCGGATTGGACTCTCCCTTTCGAGATTATGTGTGATGCTTGTGACGTAGCTATTGGAGCTGTTCTTGGGCAACGAAAAGAAGGACGAACCCACGCCATATACTACGCTAGCAAGACGCTAGACGAAGCTCAGCTCAACTACGCCACTACAGAGAAGGAATTTTTAGCCATTGTCTATGCTATTGACAAGTTTCGCTCTTATCTTGTAGGTGCAAAGGTGATTGTCTACACGGATCATGCTGCGATCCGGTACCTTCTTGCAAAGAAAGACGCGAAGCCAAGGCTGATTAGATGGATTCTTCTCCTACAAGAATTCGATCTAGAGATCCGCGACAAGAAAGGCTCGGAAAATTCTGTTGCGGATCATTTGAGTCGTCTAACACATCTAGAGGACGACCAATTACCCATTGATGACTCCTTTCCGGACGAACACCTACACATCATAGAGGAGTGCATCAAGGTAATCTCCAAGAGTAACGAACCATGGTTTGCTGATTTCGTTAACTATTTGGTTTGCCAGGAGATACCACCCGGACTATCATATGCGCAAAGGAAGAAGTTCTTCAAGGACGTCCGGGAATATTATTGGAACGAGCCTCTCCTCTTCAAGAGAGGTCCGGATGGCATCATTCGGCGATGTGTGCCGGAAGATGAGATGCAAAGTGTCATCCGTCATTGTCATTCACTACCTTGTGGAGGACACGCTAGTTCAAACAAAACTAGCGCAAAGGTATTGCAATCCGGATTCTATTGGCCTACCTTATTTAAAGATGTGCAATCCTTTGTTTCTTGTTGCGATGCTTGTCAAAGAACAGGCAATATTTCTAGAAGAAACGAGATGCCCCTCAACAACATCCAGGAGGTGGAGATTTTCGACGTTTGGGGAGTCGATTTCATGGGACCATTCCCATCATCTTGTGGAAACCAATACATACTATTGGCGGTAGACTACGTTTCTAGATGGGTCGAAGCAATTGCCTCTCCCACAAATGATGCCATGGTGGTGGTTAAGTTCTTCAACAAGACCATCTTTCCGCGATTCGGAACGCCAAGGACGATCATAAGTGATGGAGGTTCTCACTTCATAGCCCGTCGCTTTGAAGCTCTTCTAGCCAAGTATGGGGTTACTCACAAGATCGCTACCCCTTACCATCCACAAACGAGTGGACAAGTTGAGATCTCAAATAGGGAGATCAAGGGAATTCTAGAGAAGACGGTTTCGAGGACTAGGAAGGATTGGTCCTTGAAACTAGATGATGCATTATGGGCATACCGGACCGCATACAAGACTCCCATAGGAACCACACCATACAACCTTGTGTATGGGAAGTCTTGTCACTTGCCGGTAGAGCTAGAGCACAAAGCGTTTTGGGCTATCAAATGGCTGAATTTCGGCATGAAAGAAGCGGGAGAGAAGCGTCTCCTAGACATCAACGAGCTGGATGAACTCCGTTTGAACGCCTATGAAAACGCTAAGATCTACAAGGAAAGAGCGAAGCGTTGGCATGATAAGCATATCATTCCAAAGGACCTCCAAGAAGGAGATCAAGTTCTCCTCTTCAATTCGAGACTTCGCCTCTTTCCAGGTAAGTTAAAATCTCGTTGGACTGGACCTTTTCTAATTAAGCGTATTTTCCCCCATGGTGCAGTTGAAGTATGGGGTGAAGCTAGCGGAAGTTTTAAGGTGAACGGCCAACGACTAAAGAAGTATACGCCGGAACTCCAAGCTGAGGAGTTTGCACCTACCGCACTCGAATAGGTACGGCAATGGTCTAGCTACGGACCTTAAACAAAGCGCTTCTTGGGAGGCAACCCAAGGTATTGCATTTTCGTTTTTGTTTTCGATTCATAGTTTAGCTTAGAATAGAAGTTTTTGCTTTATTTTGCCTCGATTCCTTCCGGTATGTTCGTGTTTTTGGTTGTAGGATCGATGAAAAAGGAGAATGGAGGGATAATGTCGAAGAGAAGTGACGAAATTTGGACTTTGAAGCTTTACAGAAGGTTCCACGGTCTAAATTACGGTCATCATAGCTACAGTGGCCGTAATTCTCAAAGGCCTGTGAAAAATCACCAAAATTACGGGTCCGTACATTTCCACGGCCGTGGAATGCCCCGATAGACCGTGATTTTTGAAATTTTGCCTGCGAGTATAAAAGCCACACTTCGTCACAAAATCACCATTCATCCCCAATTCCACGCCCTAAATACCGAAATCCCACAGCTCCTCCCAAATCTTCGTTCTTTAATCGTTTTCGACGATTCTTCGCCTAAAACTGCAGCAAATCCAACCAAGAACAAGATCCAAGCAACAAATCGAACGGAAAACGATCAACAAACGCGCATTTTGGATTTTTCAATCCAAAAAGGAGGTTATTTCTTTCCCTTCGATTCTAGTGGATTTAGTTCGTTTTTGCCATAGATTCTTAGAAAGAACTGATAAAGATTGGAAGGAATTAGATTAGGGCTGCTTGTTGTGGTGAAATCTGGTGAATTTGCTGAGATTCACAAAATTCTGTGTCGAACCACGGTCTGCAGAGGTTCCACGGCCGTGATTCTTGAAGAACAACCCGTGATTTTTAACAGAAAATGGATTTTGTAAGGAGGATGTCGGGGAGAATTAAGGAAAAGAAAGGGGAGCAGAACAAGAAGAGAAAGGGTAACCCCTCAACCTCTAGGGCACCACCACCCTCATCCCCCTCACCTTCACCTCCATCTTCACCTCCATCCTCACCACCTCACCCTAGCATCCCGATCATACACGAAAACCACCAAGCTGCATTTGAGAGGATAGAGAAGAGGGCAGTGATTGGCCCTAGATACTTGTTGTTGGAGGATCTACATCCTCTCAACATAGTGGATGACCTTACATGGCTCTTGGATAGAGCCGGTTTACTTGTCTTCACGAACATTCGTGAAGACGCTTATGAGGAGATCACCCGAGAGGTTGTGACGTCTTTCGAGCACAGCCATGTTGATAGGACTGTCTCCTTCCGTCTCATGAACAGAGACTACCAGTTGAGCATTGATGAGTTCGGGACCATCTTCGGGTTCCATGAGACCTATAACGGTCGACTTCCTAGAGGCGTTTCCGCCAAGGACTTTTGGGCGGAAGTGGCCATGATATATGCCGACGAGGACCGTTGGCAACCAGCTGATACCAAGGCTAGATTGATGTACCATCTAGCCTTGAAGATAGCTCACCGTGTTCTTTCGGAGTGTCTCTTTCCTAGGACGGAGACGCCCCAAAAGATCAAGACGGATGAGCTATTCCTTCTCTATGCTATGCTTTATGGATGCCGCGCTGATTGTGCTACTCTTTTGGCAGCGACTATGAGTAAATTGAAGAACAAGTCGAAGGGGAACATTGGGTATGGTGGGATAGTGACCCACATAGCTAGGACTTTTGGAGTGGACTTCTCGGCTTGCACACGTATACCGGCAGTTCCATTAGGGCTACACGCTTTCATGGTTAGGGGACTCATCTTCCCCACACATAGAGGTCCGCCTTATGCGGGCATGCCCTGGGAGAGTAGGACAGGCAGGGGTATTGAGTGGCTGCCGGAGTATTCCATTGTGGCGGGACGCCACAATTGGAAGGAGACGTTCGCTGCGATGCATGCGAACAGGCTTGTAGCTCCCCCTTACGTTCCACCGCCGGTTGTAGATGAGGAGGATATGGGAGAGCAGTACGAGAGTGGTGGAGGAGCGGAACAGGAGTTCGGCACGTTTCCGGATCAGCCGGAGGCAGCACCGGATGTACCTAGACGCTCTCCACGTCCAGCTAGAGCTTCAGGCTCGTCATCTCGCCGCGCTAGCGTGAGTGAGAGGCCCACGTGGATGACTACACCTCCCACCTGGTACGACACACCCCCTCCTTGGTCCACGACGCAGCCAGCAGCACCACCACCACCACCACAGCCAGCACCAGCAGATGCTCCCGCATTCTATGATCACGCCCCGGGATGGTACGAGAGGATGCCGGATTGGGCTACCGGACTTTCAGAGAGGGTCGGAGCATTAGAGATCCGGGCGGACGCGAGAGACGGACGTTTAGACGACCTCGACCACATGATGAGGGACGTCTACCGCCAGCAGTTTGGGCGGTACTATGATCCGAGCTTCTCTCCATTTCCACCTCCACCGGCGCCGCAGTGATCGATGACCGGACAGCTCGTTTTAGACATTCCCGCCACCATTTGTGAGTTTCTTTTTCTTTTCTTTCTTTTGTTCTTTCATGTGAACATTAGGGACAATGTTCGTCCTAAGTATGGGGTGGGATGTACTAAATGTTTGTAATAACTCTACTCTATATGCTGCTTTCATTCCGAGACTATCCTTGCATGTTTATTATGTGTTACACGTTTTATTTGTGCATTGCATGAAAAAGAACTTTAAAAACCCATAAAAATTGAAAAATTTGAAAATTTTGTGCTTCTAATGAATTGAGATGAATTCTATTATAATCACTACTTGCGAATTGAGTTTGATGACGATTGCATGTTTAAAAGGATAGTGAATCGAAAAGAATGCAAATGAATGAATTCTACCTCTTTTACAAGTTTTATAATGTGAAAACGTTACCTAAATCATATTAAGAAATTGAAGTTGAAATCACATTATAAGTTCCTATACTTCTTGTTGAAATGATTAAGGCAATTCGATATTTTTCATTCTTCTTTCTTTGATCATCTAGCTCCTCATTGAAATATTAGCCTCCTTTACCTATCCGGGAACTTGGAAAAGTGAATGAAAAAAGGCATGTTTGATGTGGGAGGGCCATGAGAGCAATAATTTGCAATCAATTGAATAGAAAGAAATAATAGGTTTGGGGAAGTCAATCATGACGATGAGTAACTCGGCACCATTCACATAGCCGGGTGTTTGTGTCTTGCCAAAGTCGGATTGAGCGATATTCCTAGCGGATTATGGTATGTGCGCCAAGGGTTTGAGGCATCTCTTGCAAATTTGAGAAACGCCGATCTCCTAGGCTTCGGTTTTTGTGCACCTCTATCCATAACTCCAAAAGTAAAGTCGAAAAATGAAAAGTAAGAGCGAAGCTCTAAGTGAAGTGTTGCGGAAACCGCATAAGAAGAAGAAGGTAGTTGTCCACTTTCCCGGATTTATGCACCACTTCCCCTTAAAGTTTTCCCTTCCCTTCCATACTCTAGACCTTTTCTTTAAAAGTCCTTAAGATCATAAGAATGTTATACGGCTTGGTGATCTAAATTGAAGTTCTTATGATTGATTTTGATAAAGTTTGAAGGTTATAACGCTTGTTTGGAAGTTAAATTTATTCATGAGTTTTCTTTGCTTTTTACTCTCTAATTAAGTGTGTGAAAGTTTGAAAAACGATTGAAGCAAGGTTTGAGAATGATCTATTCTTTAGAAGTCACTTTCATCCAAAAGAAGGTACACATATTTCATCCTAACTCTTGTTTTAAAGCTTTTTGAAAGACCTTGCTTAGGGACAAGCAAGTGTTAAGTATGGGGTTATTTGTTAGCATGAAATATTGTGATATTTTAGGCACGTTTTCTAATCATATTTGATTCATATTGATAGTCTTTGATTGATCTTTGCACATATATGAGCTAGTATTGCCTATATTGTCGATATGGATGTCTACACTAGTTCTATGTTGATTATAGGTGATTTGGAGCTATTTCCGAACGAAATCGAGCAAAGGAGAGTTGAGTTGATATGTCCATAGATCGAGGACACTTTTTGGAAGAAAATTTGAGTATTAGATTGAGGAATGCACGAATGAAAGCAAAAATCACGGTCTTACCCTAAATTACGGCCGTGGATTGTGAAGCAGAATTCGATGTTCATTCCAGGGGATTTTACGGCCGTGGAACAAACCGTGATTGTTTCCACGCCCTAAATTACGGTCGTGGAATCTTCCACGACCTTGATCTTGGCGAATCTTTTCGCCACACTTCGAAGCCATGATCTTTTGAAGAATGGGCCGGGCCGACACCTTGCCCTGCATTATAAAAAGACGGATGAAAGGAGATTTCAGGAGGCCTGCTTAGCATTCTTGCATCCCCGCTTACGCTTATCTTCGCTTAGCAATCGACGCTAAGGGTTAACGCTTCTTCATTTGAGAGGCAATTTCGGAGATCTCATTTGAGATCAAGGTTCGCAGTTAAGAGTTGTTCGAATCTCGCACTTTCAGTGGAGATTGTCGTTGTGATCTTCGGATTGTGAAAGATCGAAGTTCTTGGAAGAATTGCAAGAAGATCTCTCTTCTTGTTTAGGTTCGAATCGGAAACGGATTGACATCCCGTTTCTCTTCTTTCCTATAGTTGTGATTTGTTTGTTATTCCGTTTTGAATCTTTGGAAAACATTTGTTGGAATCTTGAGATTCCTTTGAAGGTTATTGATAGTTCTTGAAGTTTTCATCTTTTACTCCTTAATTCTTGAATTGATATCAAAATGACCGTTATTGGCTAAAAACCCTTAACAATTCTAAGGTGAAGGGTTGATAGTTGTGGCATAGGTAATGATAGATCGTTCGCAAACAGATTAGACCCTGAGAGTTAGAGAGAATCGTCGACAACCCCAAATTACGGTCTGTTCTTGAGTTCCACGACCGTGGATTCTCAAGATCCAACCGTAATTTCCCTCGAGTTTACGAACCTGCTTTTACTTTAATCCAAAGTTAAAGATTTGCCTTAACTTAGTTTAGACTTGTCTTTTCTAGGTGGTAGTGAAGCCTCAACAACCTCTACCTCGATTGTGAGCCTCAACAACCTCAATCGGATAAGTTAGTCTTGATCTTTAGGTTATAAGTTTGGGTATTTGACACTAATCCTCGTCTTTAGTTCCTTTCTATATTGAGCCTCAACAACCTGTATAGGGAGTATCTTTTAGGTGAGTTACATAAGGTTTTTGGAACCTCAACCGTACGATTACCTTACATTAGTATACCTTTGCATATCTCTTCTCTGTCTTTACATCATTAGTATATCTTGAATCTATTGCCGCAACTGAATACCCGGATCTTTAGGATTGTTGTTTTCCCAATATTTGCAAAACTCCCATATTTACCTGCTTGACAACCTGAAATCGAATTTGTTCCCACCCAAATCCCTGTGTTCGATACTCTGGAATTCTTGCTTAGCTACCTCGATCCGTACACTGCGGGTTCGCTGCTTGATTCTAGTTTTATAAATTTAAAACTTATTTGCACACACCTCTAGGGGCGAACAGTAAGTCTCAGGCTAACTCACAAAGATGGGATGGAAGCACACTCAAACCCCAATAAAGGATAAACCTTTATTACCTACACTTATGATCGTTGGTACACAAACTAAGGAATTACCGGGTAAGTCTCATCCTAAGCTTGCTTGAACCAGGAAGGTGTAATAAGAATAGGATTTTAGCAAACTCTAACACTTAACTCTCAGTTACGGATCAAATAAGTCACCTCGGTCAGAAGAATTCCACCCCGGCCGAGATGTTCATCAACCGAACGAGATGCTTAGGGTTAAGGTCAAAGACTCGAACTTTCAGGATCCTACTGGAATCTAAGATTATTCTATCATTGTTTTTCCCACAACCTTCAGCTAATCACCCTAGAATCACGCAAGGAAATTAGCCACTCATCATCATCATGAAAGTATTAAATGTATGGGAAGAAGGTGAATATTTGAACAAAGAAGAATTTAATGAAAAGACTTCAATAACTGAATCAAATATCACAACAAAGCGTTCCTTGGATAGCAATCCAAAAAGACAAGACAACAATTGAGGGAATTGAAGACAATCTTACAAAACCCTTCAATAAAGCTATAAAAGCTATGGACTTCAATCTTCCTTCAACCTTCAAAAAGGTTCTTCAAAAACTCCCAAAATGGAGTATGCTGCTGTCGTATATGCTGCGTAATTCCGGTGTAAGCGGCCCCCCTAAATTTGTGGAAATCCAACCCCTTTTATAGAAAAATAACCCTCCAAAGATAATAAATCTTAAAAAGATATTCTTCCATAAATATAGGTAAAATATATATTCTGCATATCTCCTTCCTTCCAGAAGCCAAGCACAAAAATATAAGATCACTTTCCAATTTTAAAAGATCTCTTCCAAGAATAAAATATTCTCGCCGCGTCCTAGGTATTCGCCTCGGTCGAGTCGGCCTCTCTGGATCGCCTCGGTCGAGATGAATCTCTGGTCAACCGAGGTGACTCACAACTGAATGTGAAATCTCTCAAAACTGGTCCAAAGTAAATCTTTAATCCATGGCTATGCTTCCTGGATGGTTCCTTTTACTCCTCAATGTAGCTCCAAATGACTCATGACTCCTTTTGCTCCTTTTTGATGCAAAACGTGCCATTTTACCTATGATTACAACAAAACTAGGTGTAGACCTCGATTCCCGCAAAGGTAGATGAAATGGTAGTAAAATCACATAATGTACATACAAACATGCAGATTATGAAAGATAAAACGTCCAAACAAACCCCAAAATATAGACTATAATTCATGCTATCAAAATACCCCATACTTAGCCCTTGCTTGTCCCCAAGCAAGTTCCTCATATAGAAAACAAGATAGAATGGATTATAAGTCAAGAAAATCAATGAAAAAGTCTTTCAAAAACATTTTATGGTGTGCAACTATCATAGATCACTCTAAGAGAATACTTCCTGGAATTTAAAAACTCAATATGCTCAAAACATTTTATAAATATAGGAAAGTTGTTCATCTTTGCATAAAATCATAGAATGCATAATAAATCATAATCATCGAAATTAATCATGTATAATCCAGTTTAAACCGCTAAGTCAATCAACAAGCTCAAGGTCTCAAGGGCTTCCCAAAAGAAAAGGTCAAGCAACGTGTAGGGTAGGGATGTATGTAAGGTAATGTGGTGCTAGTATCCGGGAAAAGGATGAACTTCACTTTCACTTTGACTTGCAACACCTTCCACCAATAAGCTTTGCTTATTTCGCACTTTTTCTTTTACTTTTTGGGATGCATGGACAGAGGTGCACAATAACCGAAGCCTAGGAAATCTGCAATCATCAATTTCTCGAGATGCATCAAACCCTTGATGCACATACCATGACCCGTTAGGAATATCGCTCAATCCGACTTTGGCAAGACACAAACACCCGGCTATGTGAATGGTGCCGAGTTACTCATCTTCATGATTGACTTCCCCAAACCTATTATTGCTTTCTAACACTTTCACTTCCAGCCCACTTCTCAACTTTAACTTGCTTTCACCACTTCGCTTGCTTCCAAATTCCCGGATAGGTAAAGGGAGGCAAAATGTATATGAGGGGCTAAGCATGATCAAGAAGAAGAAGAAGAAGAGAATGAATTGCCTTGGTCTTTCCAAGAAGAAAGTGAGAGAACTTAACCTGCGGTGTCAACCTTCAAATTCAACATAATTTGGATAAAAACAAAGTATTAAACATGCTAATAATTTCAAACAAAGCATTTAGCAACTTAAACATATTATAAAACCTTTCAAACACATAAAGAATTTAAAACCAGTAAGTAAACAAGATCTTCACTGAGGTCATATCCAGATAAATAACACAAAAATCGTTTTCGAAAACTCTCAGTTAACGCACCTCGGTCGAGGTGTTCTTGGTTCAACCGAGGTGAAACACCTCGTTTCGCCAGAATCTCCCCGGTCGAGGTCAAAATTTTTTTTTTTAAAACCATTTTTTTTTTTTTTCAGTTTCGACGTTTTTCTCAATCAAATAACCTGTAAGTATGCATGCAATCTCAGATAAACATATAGATGCATAAGTGAAGCATAAATATAAATATCCGGTCAATATAGTACATCAAAGTCATACATCAAAGTCACGTAGTCAAATAATACATCAAATACCCCATACTTGAGACACACTGTCCCAGTGGGTATAATAAAAGTCTAAATAAAAGAGGACTCACCGGATAAGAGCCGAACTGCATAAAAAAGATATAATAAATAAACCCTGCAGCTCCTCAGTAGTCCTGATCCGGCGGTGGTGGTGGTATGTAGGGGTACTGAGTCGGGTCATAGGGATGGCCCATGATACGCTCAAACTGTAGCTGAGCCATCATGTGCTGATGATGCTGCCGCTCCTGCATCTCGCGGATATCCAGCGAAAGTGCAGCATAAGAGTCGATAACCTGATCCGTCAGGTCATCGATCCGTCGGTGTGCAGCTCTATCTCTCACTCCACGCCTTCTGCGTCTAGCAGGTCTGACTGGAGAAGTCTCAGCTGGCGCCGGCTCAGTGTCCTCCTCATCATCATCTAAATCAATAATAGGTGGCGCGCTCGTCCCAGCTGTATCTGTCCCTGTGTCCATCGGGATGTCACCCTCTCTCTCATCTACTGTCTCGTCGTCGTCGTCATCCTCCTCCTCAGCCTCCTCCTCAGCCTCAGCAGGGGCAGCTGCTCCCTCTCTGTAATCCTCCATAAGTGGACCCCAAGCAGTCTGCCAGAAATGTGGATCAGCGACTGTGAACTGAGCAGACCAGCGGATCCCCTGTGGTGCAGTCCGCTCCCAAGGCATGGCGACGTATGGAGTGGTCAAACCACGGGGAACCAAAATCCTCCGTGTGATCATCTCCTGCAATCCTAGCGGCTTCGGAGCCGCCGCCATCGTGCAAACGCTGAGGTCCATCCCGTGGTAGGTAGCGATGTGGGTGACCAGACCTCCGCAGCAAATGTCTCCCTTCGCTTTGGCCTTGATCCTGTGCAGATCCTCTGCCAAGAGCAAGCCAAAGTCTGGGAAACCTCCTGTAACCATGCAGTATAGGCTGAAGAGCTCCCCCTGTCGGATCTTCTGGGGCGTCTCAGTACGCGCCAGAAGTGTCTCGCTAAAAATCCTGTGGGCTAATCTGAAGGCCGGATGAAAGATGACCTTCTCCCTGGAATCTCCAGGGCGCCATCTGTCTACGTGCCCAGTAATATGGGCGATCTGCCCCCAGAACTCCCTAGCTACGGATCGGGAGGGAAAGTCTACGGCGGTGGGGTTAGGAAAACCAAAAATCTCTCTCCATATCTCTAAAGGAACTATGAAGTTCCGGTTCATCAACCGGTACTTCACCTAACGGTCTGTGGGGAGGTAGGAGAAGGAGCTAACAAACTCGAGTGTCGGCTCTAGGTAGGCTGGGGCTTGGATCTCAGTAAACTGATCCAGCCCGACGGTAGCAATCATCCTCCTAAGGTCAGCATCTAACCCTAGGCAATCAAAAGCTGACACATCCAGAAATCGTGGTGCGATAACTGGACGGCTAGCTATCCGCTCATAGTCTACCCGGCATCTCTCGTGGATAACCGGGCGGTAAGGACGGGATGAGGAAGAAGAAGGGGAAGGAGAGGATCTATCTCTAAGGGCTAGCAATCTTTCAGAACTCATCTTCAAAATACTCTGTCAGACTACCTCGGTCGACTGACAAACTCCAAGAATCACCTCGACCGAGGTGCAGGTCGACTGGACCGAGGCGAAGACAGTCGCGATTCCACTCTCTGAATTTCAGTTCTTTTCCCCCAAAAATCACTACCGATGCTTCCTAAGGGGTACTTAAAGGTTTCCTCAACAGAATCAAGGGCAACCAAAGCCCAAATTTCAGTAAACGAACGAGTTTAGGTTTTCGAACGTTTTTACCTCGTTCCGGTCGAGTTGCTCAAATTTCTTGCAGATCTGTAGTTGCAATCGACTCCTCTATCCTTCAATCTCGGTTTGGAAGCAGAAAACGTCGAAAACGAGCAAGAAACGAGGTGAGCGAGGTGCGTCTGTTCGCCGCGGTCGAGGAGGGTAAGAAAAAGTGAAAATGTAATTTTTCCCCCTTTTATACTTTTACTGGATCTGCTGTCACCTCGGTCGAGATGGTCTCGACTGGACCGAGGTGGTATGGACCGAGGCGGTTCTGCAGAAACCCTAGTCGCCTCGGTTGCTCAAGAATCAACTCGGTCGAGATGCTCTGACAATAACCAAGGTGCTTCTGTCTTCTCAGAATCTCGAACTTCTGTCCTTCCAGATGTGCTCCTTCCTGTTGTCTGTCCAGAACGCCAAAAACAAAGCAAAGCAAAGCAAAAACAAAGACTATCTAATCTAGACTAGAAAACGGGAGAAGAAAGCAATACCTTGGGTTGCCTCCCAAGAAGCGCTTGATTTAAGGTCGCTAGCTGGACCATAATGCGTCTCAAACGAGGTGTGAGGTTCCCTCACCCCATATTTCACCTCCATCGTGGGGTGAAGTAAGTAGATCCATCAAACGCTCCAAGACGTGTAAGTGCTCGTCGGGGAATGAATCGTCTATGGGTGGGCTATCCATCTCGCGGGAGGATTCCGGTAGCCGGCTGAGGTGATCCGCAACTGAGTTCTCGGATCCCTTCTTATCGCGGATCTCTAGGTCAAACTCTTGAAGCAAGAGAATCCATCGAATAAGGCGCGGCTTTGCATCTTTCTTAGCCAACAAGTAACGAATGGCTGCATGGTCGGTGTAGACAATGACTTTCGCCCCTACTAGATAGGAACGAAACTTCTCGAAAGCATATACAACCGCCAATAACTCCTTCTCGGTGGTAGCGTAGTTGCGTTGTGCTTCATCTAGCGTCTTGCTAGCGTAATAGATGGCGGTGGTCCGTCCATCTTTCTTCTGTCCAAGCACCGCTCCTACGGCTACATCACTAGCGTCACACATGACCTCAAAGGGCAAGGTCCAATCAGGAGGCTGGATAATGGGAGCGGAGATCAACGCTGCCTTAATCCTGTAAAAAGCATCAAGACACTCCTGCGAAAACTCAAAAACAACATCTTTATTCAAGAGGTTAGTTAGAGGTTTAGAAATCTTAGAGAAGTCCTTGATGAATCTCCTGTAGAAACCTGCATGCCCGAGAAAACTCCTCACACCTTTAACAGAACAAGGAGGAGGGAGTTTCTCAATAGTCTCGATCTTAGCTCGATCGACTTCAATACCTCGATTAGAAACGAGGTGTCCTAGCACAATGCCTTCATTAACCATAAAATGACACTTCTCCCAATTTAAAACAAGGTTAGTGTCTTCACATCTTTTAAGCACTAGAGAAAAGTTAGATAGGCAATCATCAAAAGAGGAACCATATACAGAAAAATCATCCATAAATACCTCCATGATCTCCTCTATGTACTCGGAAAAGATAGCCATCATGCATCGCTGGAAGGTAGCAGGTGCATTGCATAATCCGAATGGCATCCTCCGATAGGCAAACGTCCCCCAAGGACAAGTGAAAGTGGTCTTCTCCTGATCATCCGGATGGATAGGAATCTGGAAGAATCCACTATAGCCGTCCAAGTAGCAAAAGTGTGAATGTTGGGCCAACCGTTCGAGCATTTGATCAATGAAGGGAAGCGGAAAATGATCCTTCCGAGTCGCCGTGTTCAGCTTCCTATAATCGATGCATACTCTCCAGCCCGTAACGGTTCTTGTTGGGATCAACTCGTTGTTCTTATTCGTCACAACGGTCATCCCTCCTTTCTTCGGAACTACATGCACCGGGCTAACCCACTTGCTGTCCGAGATAGGATAAATAATACCTGCATCCAACAACTTAAGAACTTCCTTCTTCACAACCTCTTTCATGATCGGATTTAACCGTCTTTGAGGTTCCCGTGAAGTCTTATGATTATCTTCCATTAGAATTCTATGCATGCAGAAAGAAGGTTTAATGCCAATAAGATCATCCGTGGTGTAACCTATGGCTTTTCGATGCTTTCTCAGGACATGCATTAACTTAGATAATTCAGAATCGGAGAGGGAAGCACTAGCAATAACGGGATAAGTAGAGTCTGGCCCAAGAAAGATATACCTCAAGTGACTAGGGAGTTGTTTAAGCTCCACTACTGGGGGTGCTTTCTGGGAGGGACCTTCGCTTCCTCTTTCTAGTGGAGTGGTGTCAGAAACTGGACTCGATGAAATCTCAGTTAGAGTCATCTCGCTGTCGACCTCGGTCGAGGCGCAGAGGCGTTGACCGAGGTGTTCTTCAGTCGCCTCGCTCTGTCCAGAAAGTGCCTCGGTCGAGGTACTGCTACTGGATCCGAGGCTGGAAACCTTCGTCTCCTGGATCAGCTTCTCAGTTATGGCTCCTGGATCTTCTTCCAGTGCCTTCAAGCTCCGTATATCTGCATCACAAGAAGCATCTATACCTTCCTCCATTAAACTGAAGCTAATAACTCTTTCGAGTGGATCGTTAATAAGGATAGAGCTCACCAATTCCCTTGATTCTTCTTCATCGTAGATGTTGAAGATATCATCCGTTAGTTGCTCCCCTTTCATGGCCGCAAGTAGTGCGAACTCCACCTCATCACCACCAACGTTGAATTTCAACTTGGCGTTCTTGCAATCCACGTTGCAACCCAAAGTTGCTAGAAATGGCCTCCCGAGAATAATAGGTACTGGATAATCTGCGGGAATGTCAAGTACGACAAAATCTATAGGTAGATAGAAGTTACCTAACTTGACCGGAACGTCTTCCAAAATGCCCACGGGATGGGTAATGGAGCGATCCGCCATGTAAAGTCGAATTTTGACCGGCTTGGGCTCTCCAAGACCGATCTTAGTGCATAGCTCCAGCGGGATGATGCTCACGCTGGCTCCTAGATCGCAAAGGGCTTCACAAGTGACATCCCCAACTTGAATGGGAATGCAAAATGAGCCGGGATCTCTCAACTTAGGTGGCATCTTTTCCTTCATGATCTTGATAAGCTCCGAAGATTTAGATGTCATCCTAACTTCACCAACATCCTCCAGCTTCCTCTTCCTTGATAAGATTTCTTTTAAGAACTTCCCATAGGTGGGCATACCTAAAATAGCATCAAGGAAAGGAATATTAATATGTAGCTTATTCATCAAGTCAAGAAACTTACCAAAGTGCTTGTCTAGATGTGCTCTGGCTCTGGACTGGGGGAATGGAAGTGGTGGTTTATATGCAGGAGGTGGAACATAAGTTTCTGTCGTTCCTCCTGCTTTCTGTTGCGCCGCCTCGGTTGGCATCTCGGTCGAGGTGTTCTTCGACTAGGTCTGGACCGAGGTGGGCTGCATCGAGCGAGGTACTGGATCTGCAGTTTTGAGTCCACTCCTCGTCGTTATGGCCATGCACTGGCCCTTAGGGTTAGTTTCCGTCTTTGCTGGAAGCTTCCCTGGATCTCTTGGCGCTTCATTCGCCCTATTAGCAAGTTGTTGTTCGAAGGACTTTTGGGCCCTCGAAAATGAAGTCATAGAACTCTCCATAGCACTAAGCTTGATCAAGATTGCCTCCAGGACTGCGTCCTTCTTTTCCGGCTGAGACGAATTTGATCCTTGCCCTTGGCTTTTCAATGGAGTAGAAGAAGAAGAAGGAGAAGAGAGGAAAGGGTTAGAGGAATCATTAGAGCTGGAGTTTGAATGGTTGTTACCGTGGTTTTGGTTATTCGACCTCCAGTTGTTGCTATTGGATCCTCTATTGTTGTTGTTGTAGTTGTTGTTTCGGGATCCGTTGTTGTTGTTACGGTACCCGTTATTGTTGTTGTTGTTCCTTTGCCCTTGCTCTTCCTTCTTAGTTTGAGCCATCAATAGCTCTTTTAATTCCTTCACGTCATTCTTCAATGACGTGAGTTGATTGTTGTTTGGTTGAGTCTCTTGAAAGTTGACTCTTTTAACTCCACCTTCAGCTCCTTGGTGGGTATATTTCTCCATGTGCAAGGCTTGCTTCTCAATGAAGTCCCAAGCCTCGTCTACCGCCATGTCCATGAATGTACCGGCGGAGAGTAGTTGGAGATTGAACTGGGTGCTTCCGTCCAGCCCTTTGAAGTAGATCTCCAACAACTCGATCTTTGGAATCCCATGATGTGGCAATCCAAAAGGATATCCTTGAACCGCTCCCAAGATTTGGACAAGCTCTCCTTGTCCTTCATGATGAAAGCATTGATCTTTCCCCTCATTTCAGCGGTCTTTGAGGGTGGAAAGAATTTGGTCAAGAATTCCGTAGTCATCTCCTCCCATGTGCTAATTTTTCCTGGAGGAAGAGATTGATACCAAGTAAGAGCTCTATCTTTTAAAGAAAAGTAAAAAGGTCTTAGCTTGTAGTTGTTGTTCTCAATTCTGGGAGGTCGCAAGGTCTCCATCAAGATCTCGTAGTTTTGAAGATGTTGATGCGGCGACTCCTTCTCTAGCCCTCCGAATTGGCATTGGCGAATCATGGCTAGAACTTGCGGTCGAAGTTCGTAGTCATGATCTGCTGGATCTCCTAGGTTCACTTCTGGACGCCTCAGTTGTTGGTTAGAGTCCATCCTTTGACCTAGGGTTTGTGGAATTCCTGCAAGAAGAACATCTCGGACTGGCATCCGAGGTGGAAGTACCTCGGCCGGGGCGTTGGGTACTGGAATCTGCCTCGGTCGAGGATCAGCTACTGGATCCTGCATCGGGCGAAGTAGAATCTGGTTCCGAATGGCAGCAATCTCAGCTTCGATTGCTGCAGTCCTGGTGCGATTCTCCTCTTTCTCTTGCATGAGTTCTTCTTTGCTGAGGCGCAGCAGCTCCTGCGTCTCTCTCAATTGGGCCGCAAGATCGCGTTCGTCTTGTTGGGCCATCTTCGCTTCTCTTAAGCGTCTCTTGTATGTCTTTTCTGGTTCGGGATCGTAAGGAACGATTTCCTTCCCAGAGCGGGTTCTTCGCATATACCTAAGAAAGAACCTGCAAAAGTCACTCAAGTAGAGTGGTTAGACAAAACGGGGCAAATGCCCCAAGAGCAAACCGTACCGGCTTGGTCTAGACCAAGTCCCCGGCAACGGCGCCAAAAACTTGTTCGCTCCAAACGGTGTGTGCAAGCTTTAAATTTATAACCCTAGACTTAAGCTTAAAACAAGGATGCGAACCCGCAGTGTACGGGTCAATCGTAGTAAAAGCAAGAAAATTCCAGGGGTCGATCACAGGGACTCGGTGAAACAAAGTCAATACGGTGTGCTTATGTCAATACTAACCACAAGAGCGATTAACACAATCAAAGATGAATAAGAAGTCAATAAAGCAAACATGCAATTCTAGGGATTAAAGCATCCAGTTGTGGTTCCAACTCAAGATCTATAGATAAGCGAACAAAGCTGAAATTTTTGCGTGGGGAAGGTGTTACTAAAGTGGAGTAGATCACCGGGTAAGTCTCACTACACACTAATCCTAAACCGTAACTCCTATTACCGGGTAAGTCTCAAGGAATCAAGATAAAGAACTATAACCTCAAACTAACACACCATCTAAGGGAATAGAATCAACCTTTACCGGGTAAGTCTCAGGCTAACTCACAAAGATGGGATGGAAGCACACTCAAACCCCAATAAAGGATAAACCTTTATTACCTACACTTATGATCGTTGGTACACAAACTAAGGAATTACCGGGTAAGTCTCATCCTAAGCTTGCTTGAACCAGGAAGGTGTAATAAGAATAGGATTTTAGCAAACTCTAACACTTAACTCTCAGTTACGGATCAAATAAGTCACCTCGGTCAGAAGAATTCCACCCCGGCCGAGATGTTCATCAACCGAACGAGATGCTTAGGGTTAAGGTCAAAGACTCGAACTTTCAGGATCCTACTGGAATCTAAGATTATTCTATCATTGTTTTTCCCACAACCTTCAGCTAATCACCCTAGAATCACGCAAGGAAATTAGCCACTCATCATCATCATGAAAGTATTAAATGTATGGGAAGAAGGTGAATATTTGAACAAAGAAGAATTTAATGAAAAGACTTCAATAACTGAATCAAATATCACAACAAAGCGTTCCTTGGATAGCAATCCAAAAAGACAAGACAACAATTGAGGGAATTGAAGACAATCTTACAAAACCCTTCAATAAAGCTATAAAAGCTATGGACTTCAATCTTCCTTCAACCTTCAAAAAGGTTCTTCAAAAACTCCCAAAATGGAGTATGCTGCTGTCGTATATGCTGCGTAATTCCGGTGTAAGCGGCCCCCCTAAATTTGTGGAAATCCAACCCCTTTTATAGGAAAATAACCCTCCAAAGATAATAAATCTTAGAAAGATATTCTCCCATAAATATAGGTAAAATATATATTCTGCATATCTCCTTCCTTCTAGAAGCCAAGCACAAAAATATAAGATCACTTTCCAATTTTAAAAGATCTCTTCCAAGAATAAAATATTCTCGCCGCGTCCTAGGTATTCGCCTCGGTCGAGTCGGCCTCTCTGGATCGCCTCGGTCGAGATGAATCTCTGGTCAACCGAGGTGACTCACAACTGAATGTGAAATCTCTCAAAACTGGTCCAAAGTAAATCTTTAATCCATGGCTATGCTTCCTGGATGGTTCATTTTACTCCTCAATGTAGCTCCAAATGACTCATGACTCCTTTTGCTCCTTTTTGATGCAAAACGTGCCATTTTACCTATGATTACAACAAACTAGGTGTAGACCTCGATTCCCGCAAAGGTAGATGAAATGGTAGTAAAATCACATAATGTACATACAAACATGCAGATTATGAAAGATAAAACGTCCAAACAAACCCCAAAATATAGACTATAATTCATGCTATCATTATTGAGTTCTAAAACAGATTTTTTAGATCCTTCTAGAGGTGGTGCTTAAGCAACAATAATGTTTATTTTGCAGTTTTTGATTGTAGAAAACAATTCAATACAAATGAATCAGTCTTTTTTAGATAAGACTAATGGAATGGTTTTTAAGGTGGTCAGCTTTCAAGAGTAAGCATAACCCCCCCCCCCCCTCCATTCTCCCAATAACGGAATAATAAATGATAGATCTTCAAAGTTGATCTTCCGGCTGATTCTCAAATTGTCTTTGCTAGCAATTATGGTAATATTGTGTATTTTGTAGATGGATTCGAGATTTGTCCAGAGGTTACTCCAGCCCAAAAAATATAGGAATATAAGACTATTATAAGTCCTCAACTTGTCAACAAAATGGAAATCTCGGGTCACTGCATAAAACTGCAGGGTTGATGCCGCAATTTTCCGATCTAGATTGAAAGTGCACAAATCGTCAACAAAATGAAAATCTCGGGTCACTATATGAAATCTCGTGCGAGATTTGCTCAAAAACATATCGAGATTCTGTAGAACTCAGAATGCGAAATTATGGATGATATGGAAAGATAAGAAGATGATTATATGGAATGATAAATGATAAATATAGGAAGATAGGACTATTATAAGATTTGGAAACAACCTTGACCAATTATGTGTTAAAACCCGATACAAAGAATTACCTAGATTTCACCCTTCCTTCTTTAACCTTACACAAGCCTTCTAAATAAGACAAGCACAAGCCACTGGTAATCAAGTTATGAGAGAGATCCATGAACTGCAACGACGTCGTACTTACTTTCAAGATTCACTCTAAAACCACACCAAGGATGTCATTTTTGGAGAGATCCAATGTTGTAAGATTATCATGTCCTTTAAGGAAACTCGGAAAGTGACTAAGGTTACAAGATGATAACCCTAGTTCCAATAAACTAGGCCATAATGAGCTTGACTCGACATCCATGACGTCGTCTTTAATAAACAATTTATTATGAGACAATCGGAGGGTATCCAAGTTTTGGAGCTTCTGCACCTTCTCGATCAAAGAGACGGTTCCGCTCAACTTGTTGCTTTCAAGGTCTAGAAGTCTGAGGTTGTGAAGGTTAAAGATAGCTTCTGGTATCTCTCCTTGGAGTTGGTTGTTTTTTGCACTAAATTCCGCCAATTGTGAGGATGAAGAAGTAGAGATATTGACAATGGTGTCAAATTGAGTTATCTCATTGAAGAGGTTATCATCCAAGTGCAAGAAACTTAGTAATGGTAGAGTAAACATCCATGATGGTAATGTGCTGTTGATCTCGTTACCGGAAAATTCGACGGGGGACTATTTGGTTAGCTTTGTCGTGTTCATTGTTGTCGGAATGGAGCCGGAAAGGCTATTGAAGTTGATCTTGATCACTTCAGCCACATTCCATATCCAACTACGGATGTCTCCATATAGTCCGCAACCATGAACGTCGAAAGACCACATGGAGAATTTGGACGGCTCTTCGATGAAATCCGGTAATTTACTAGTGAAGTTGCAGGTAGTTAAGTCTATCAACTCAAGCGGGCTGATCCACCTTAAAATATTCAAAGTGGAGAAGTCACAATGCATGTTGGGCTGATCCACCTTAAAATCATGTAAGAGTTGCTTGTATTGCGATTGTTCCGTACACTACGGGTTCGCTTATTTGCTTGATTTTTGGTTATAAATGTAAGGCTTATTTGCATACATTTTGGAGAGAATAGTTCTAACTTGGTGAAACACGTGAATATCTTAATCAAATTATTGGGGATCTGGCTCATATGGATGTAAAACTTGAAGATGAAGATAAAGCTATGATCTTGTTGTGTTCTTTACCTTCTTCATATGAGAATCTGGTGATGATGTTGACGTGTAGGAAAGACGAGATAAGTCTTGATACGGTGTCAACATCGTTGCTTTCACAAGCCGAACAACGATAGCATACCAGTGAGAGTTCTCAAACTGAAGGGTTGCATGTTAGAGGCAACCAGTATAGAGGGAGGATGAAAGAAAAGGAAGAAGGAAGCAACAAGCAACCCAGAATTAAGTCCTAGGGCAAAAAACCAATAACTTCTTACTTCTGCAAGAAGGAGGGTCACTTCAAACGTGATTGTCTTGCCAGGAAGAAGAAGTATGAAGATAAGAATTCAAAAGAATCTCCAAAATCAGCAAACACGGTGCAAAAAGATGATTCAGACGGTGGAGATTCTAATATGCTCTCTGTAACGTCAAGCAACTACTCAGATGTATGGATCATGGATACAGGGTGTTAGTTTCACATGACTCCGAATAGAGATTGGTTTGGGACGTACAAGTTTGGAACTTTTGGATTTGTATGATTAGGAGACAACAAGGCTTGTGATGTTGTTGGCATTAGGCACATAAAGGTGAGGATGCATGACGGTGTGATCCGAACATTGACTAATGTGCGTCATATTTCAGCTATAAAGAAAATTTTGATTTCCTAGGGGACTTTGCATGTGAAAGGGTTTTGTTTTAAAACAAAAAAGGAATGTGTAAAGGTGAGCAAGGGGGATATGACAATTATGAAGGGGCATATTACATCGGGTAATATCTACCGGTTGGTAGGGAATACCATTATAGATGGATGTGATTTTTGAATCAAATTGCACAGCTTTGTGGCATATGCGCCTGGGTCACATTGGCGAAAGGGGGATGATTGATCTTCACAAGAGAGGTCTCTTTGATGGTGTGAAGAGTTGCAAGATTGACTTCTGCAAGTTTTGCGTGATGGGAAAACAATCCAAGGTGTCTTTTAAGATAGGTTAGCACAACACATGTGGAATTCTTGATTATGTGCATTTTGATGTGTGGGGACCAACTCAGGTGTTGTCACTGGGAGGATCTAGGTATTACGTCACCTTTATCGATGATTATTCAAGGAAGGTCTGAGTGTATTTTCTAAAGCATAAATATGAGGTCTTCAACAAGTTCAAGTTATGGAAGGATGAAGTGGAAAATCAGACAAGGCGAAAAGTGAAGTATTTGAGATTTGATAATGAGACAGAGTACACAAATTCTCAGTTTCAAAGTTTTTGTGGTGAGCATGGCATTTAGAGGCATTATACATTGCGGAAGACACCATAACAAAATGGTGTTTCTGAGAGGATGAATCGTTCTATTGCAAAAAAAAACACGGTGTCTTAGATTGAATGTAGGGATTCCAAAGCATTTTTGGGTAGAGGCAGTGAGTATGACGGTCTATTTGATAAATAGATCACCCCAGACTTCTCTTGGCGGGAAGGTTTCAAAGGAGGTATAGACTGGTTCAGATTTAGACTTATCAAGTCTGAAGATTTTTGGTAGTCCAACATATGTGTTGATTCCAAGTGATGAGCGAACAAAGCTAGATGCAAAGTCTAAGAAGTGCATCTTTTTGGGTTATGAGAAAGGTGTGAAGGGTTTCAAGTTTTGTGATCCTGTTGCAAAGAAACGGATGATCAATAAAGATGTTGTATTTGATGAGCAAACAATTCTTCTACATGCCAAGGAAGTTAAGAAACCTACAATCACAAAGACTGAATCTAGATCAACAGTGGAGGTAAAGCTTCCAGATTCTAGCACACCTATACTAGCAAATGATGAGCATGATATAGATCAGCAGCAGGTAGAGAGTCTTGTTTTTGACAGAAGCAGACACATCACAAAGGTCCTTATTTGCAACACCAAGATTTGGAGTTGATGAGAGTTTGAAGTGATTCGCTAGAGAAGTGCTTACAGATTTGGAGTTGGCCATATCGAATATGTCAAACACTTTTTCAATGTAAGGCTTCTGAGACAACCATAACCTCCCAAAACTTCTCTCCCTGCAAATCTCCATGTCAAGGACCTTATTTGCAATGAATAATGTCAAAAATATGAAAAGTTTGAGACAACGATAAACAAAAAGGAAGAAGATCGAGCTTTCTCACTAGAAATGAGGAGCAAGTTGACGAGACACATACTTATTGTTTTGGTAGAGGGGATTATGCGGGGGTTGTAAAGCATGTACCAAGGTGGTCTAGGCGTGCATGTCAACAGGATGACTCTTACATGAGTTAATGAGCGTGGCTTGTTTGAGACCGATGTGGAGGTGGATGGGTAAAGATCCCCAGTGATATCATCACATCGCTAAAATGTTTTCATCGAGTAGAGATCATTCACACTAAAATAAAAGGTTAGTTGTATCGCCACATATATTCGATTGAAAAATTACATATTGACACTATATTATTAACTAAACTAGGTGAATAATGGACATTATGGAGTCGTAGATGTGGGGAACGGGGTAGTTTAATAGTTTTCGGACCAACAACATGCATATAAGTATAACTTTTAATATTAAAATAATATGGTTTTCGAGTTTTAGTAATTTTACAAGAAGAATATAATTATTTAAATCATAGTTTCTCAAAAATTTTAAAAGTGTTACATTGAATGTAAAAAATCTGTTATTATGGTTAGAAAAAAAAAAGTATTATTTATTCCCCGTCAATAATAAAATAATATAGTTAAAAAAAATAGTCTACCAAGTTATGATTTTTAAAAGTAGACTAAAGCTTAATGTATAAAAGACATCTTGAAAATATATATTTATAGCTTGAAAAACTAAAAATATTTTGTGTCTATTTTATTGTGTATTAGAGTTGTAGTTCCCTAAGAATTTAGTGGATTACAACCTTGGTTTTAATTCCCACTTTAAATATGCATCATTCACAAGTTTTGTCAAAGCAATTTTTTCCATTATAAAAAAATCTTATTCTTTTATTCCAAATAAATATAAAGTATTAGTTGTCTACAAAGAGAATCATATTATCTGTGAATAATAATGTAAACTTGTATCCTTGTTTGATAATATAATCAACTAAAATATATGTTTTCACATGTATTCTATTACAATCTTTAAAATAATTAATATTTGATAAATGCTATGCTATTTATAACACAAAGTTATTAGTTCAATAAATGTAAATAATAAAAAAAACTTACTCAAGATTATATTAAAAGTTATTTTCATTGCTTTAAAAAATAACATACAAAGTGAACAATTGAACAACACTACCATATACTATTATCATGTCGAATACGAATATGGTATCTTTCAAAAATAATTCATTAAAGTGAGAACGACATTCTTGTTTCCCATTAGAAAAAAGAATCTTGTTCTTTACTCATAATAAATATTTTATATTTTAAATAAAATCATTTTTTAAATAACATATTTGTATCCTTAGTATTATATTAAACTAAAATTCATATATGTTTATGATTAAATAAAATCATTTTTTTTAAATAACATATTTGTATCATTAGAAAAAAAGAATCTTGTCTTTATTTAATCTCTTATAATTAAATTGTGTTTATATGTTTATGATTGAAACAAATAATTATATCAAATGGTATTTTTCTAGTTTTGTAAATAAATAACGATAATATAATAACAACGGGGTGAAACAAAGAAAGTTTGTTGGCATCAACAACAAATTTCACAAGGCACATATTTTTTTAAAGATAAAATTTTAGGTCGTTTTAGAATCTAGCACACCATGTTTGTATGATCACAAATATGTTGTAAGACTTTTCTGAAAAGGTGGGGCTCATCCATTTTAATATTAAAGTTTTTTAGTTTTCTTTTCCTTTTTAATAATTCAGTTTATTGACCATCAACAAACTTAGGGTGTGTTTGGTTGGAGATTAAAGGAGGTTCATTTAGATTAAATTTAGGAGATTAATTGTGTAAGTGTTTGGATGAAGGTGGAGATTATGGAAAAAAAATTATAGAAGGATTAATTGGGATTAAAAAGGGAAAAAAATAACCTTATATTATCAAGGTTAAAGGAGATTAGTTTTCAAATATCAATTAGGATTCCACTCATGCCCCCTATTTAAGGTTAAAATAAGGGTAAATTTGTAAATCAATATCAATTAAACCTATTAAAAGATCTTCAACCAAACAACTTCACGTAAATTATTTTATATCGAATAATCCCTAATAAATCCCATGTAAAATTTAATCACTTTTAAATTCCGTCTAGATTAATCTTCAAAATAACCTATATCTTTTAACAAACACACCCTTATTTTCTTCTTGATACAAAAACCTTTAAAATTTTAATATTTAATAATTAAATATTTAAAGTTTAGATCTTAACACTTTGTGCAGATTTTATCTAAATAAAATATTATATTATTAATAAAGGCCTTAGTAAAATGAGATGGATTGAAGAAGCCCATGGTTCACGTTGAATTAGATTGAAGAAGAATGCGCGCAGATGGGGCAAAATAAAATAAAATAACTAGTTGCGCTAAATTAGTTCAAATCACCCTTGTTTTGAGACGCGTCTCCACTGCGTCTTCTTCCAGGATCCGGCGGCCAAGTTGCCTCTGCTACGTCTGCTTTCAAGATCCAGCCGTCAAAATTGATTCGTGCTATCGTTGCGTCTTTGAGCCGGCTTTATTTTATTTTGAGGCATAAATAAGATTTCATATTTTAAAGAAAGAGAAGTAATCTTTTAAAGTTTTTGGATTCAATGCTTAATTTGATCATTATTTTCACATGAATTTTGTAATTCTAATCTAGTAATCAGTGCAATGTATACTTTATGTTTAATCTTTAGGTGTGATTTTGATTTGTTGTTTAGATGGATTCAATGGTGACAATAGCTGTATGTGATAGTATGGGACATTTTTTGACGTCTTGATCGCAGTATGATAAACTAAAAGTACGTGAAGATATAATATTTATTCACACCAAAAAGAAGATATAATATTTTATTGATGGAATATAATTTTTTGAAAAAATTGTATGAAAACAATGTAAAATTTAAAATGAGAATAGAGGAAGTAGGGTTTTAAAAATGTAAATAATAAATGAAAAGGTAGTAGAATTATATTTCTAGAAAGAGAATTAAATGCTGAATCTGATTATTATTTTCTCCCAGCCATCTTCTGTGTTGCGGGATGGATTCTTGTGCTTTCTTGGCAGGTAAATGTAATCTTTTAATTAGCCTCTTATGAGCTGTAGAGTCAATGAAGGAATCTTCACTGAAGCATCTCCCAAGCTGTACAGTCAGTGCAATGTATATTTTATGTGTGTGATGGTATGGGACATTTTCTGACGTCTTGATTGAAACTCCATGATACGCGCAGTATATACGGTAAGCGCTTAAACCGGTGAGCTTAGCAATTTTTGTATATAAACTGGTGTTCTTGGTTAATAGGGTAAGCTCATCGATCAGAACTAGGTTTAATTTAAAGCGATGGGGAGAAGACAACATCATGTAGTGTGCATGGCGCACCCTCTACAAGGCCACATAAAGCCGATGTTGATCCTAGCGAAGCTTCTGCATTCCCGATACAACTTCCACGTCTCCTTCGTTAACACAGAGCACAACCATCTTCGGTTCCTCAAAGCGAACGGTCCTGCAGCCCTTGCCGGAGTTCCATCGTTCCGGTTTTACGCTATTCCCGATGGCCTTCAGCAGGCAGATAACCCCGACGCATCACAACCCGTCTCAAGCATTGCCACCGTTGTCAACAAGACATTCCCTGCTCCCTTCCGGAAGTTGTTGTCTAGGATCAAGATTGAAGAAGACGTGCCCCCAGTGAGCTGCATCGTCTCAGATGCAGCTGAGTCGTTTGTGCTCCAGGTTGCAGCGGAGCTTAAGGTTCCGGTCGCCTTGTTTTGGACTTCCAGTGCTTGCTCTCTTTTAGGGTTTGCTCAATACCAAAAGCTGGTCGACGAAGGCATTACTCCACTCCCAGGTACGTACTATATGTATGGATGTTCTTTAACTGCATAAATTAGAGGTGTATTATGTACACGGTGATGGAATTCACAAACGCACCACTCATTCAAAACTCACAGCTGTCACAATTATAAGTTCTAAGACCGTGGAAAAATATAAAAATTTTCCGACGGCTGATACAGATTCGGGTATCCGTTTCAGTTTCGGATTTTTTTTAATCTTTTTTTGTTAGAATTTACGAAGAAAATCGTCACGGATCCGGAACCCATAACCGTGACGGTACGAGTTCCGGATCCGTGATGGTTTTCTTCATTTTTTTTTTTGTTGAAATCACAAAGAAAATCATCATGGATCCGGAACGCGGAACCGTCCGTGATGGTTTTCTTATTTTTTTGGTTGAAATCACAAAGAAATCATCACGGATCCGGAATCCGTAACCGTCTCGGTTACGGGTTCCGGATCCGTGAAAAATCTATTACAGATTCGGAACCCGTAACCGTAACGATTTTCCGGATCCATTGTGCGTTTGTGAATTCCATCACCATGCAATTACGACTTCCGATGAATTATCATCTTCTAAATTATATATCATCCACAGATTCATCTTGCTTAACAAATGGCTACTTAGACAAGGTGCTAGACTGGATACCATCCATGGAAGGAATTTCATTGAAGCATCTCCCAAGCTTCTTAAGAACCCAAGATATCGACGACCCCATGTTCAACCTCTTCATCCAACGAATCAATATACTTAGCAACGCCGATTGCCCCATCATTCTTAACACCTTCCAACTCCTCGACAAAGAATTCATCGACGAACTTGCCACGACTATAATCCCATCTCCCATCCTCACTATCGGCCCCCTGTCTCTTCTCCTCGATAGCCATGGCTATGCTGATGCGTCATACTCAATCCGATCTAACCTGTGGAAAGAGGACTCACATTGCCTCCCGTGGCTCGACAACAAGCCGGCCAACTCGGTCATCTATGTCAATTTTGGAAGCATTACAGTTTTGACACGTGACCAACTCGCCCACTTTGCACATGGGTTACTTAATAGCATGAAGAGCTTCTTGTGGGTCGTTCGACCGGACCTTGTGGAAGGAGAATCCAGCTCCGGCACATTAATACGTCATCTCGTGAATGACTCGTCTCATGGGAGGGGAATGTTGGCCAGCTGGTGTGACCAAGATAGGGTGTTGGCTCATCCGGCGGTAGGAGCTTTCATGACTCATTGCGGATGGAACTCGACCCTTGAGGCAATAGTGGAAGGTAAGCCGGTGCTTTGTTGGCCCTTCTTTTCGGACCAGATGACGAATGCTTGGTTCTGTTGTGAGAAGCTTGGGATCGGGGCGGAGATCGGTTCTATGAGTAATGGTGAAGTGAGGAGTGAGGAGGTTGAGAGGCTCGTCAGAATTGTAATGGACGATGAAGAAATGAGGAGTGCGGTTAGGAAATGGAAGAACCTAGCTCATGAAGCTACTAAAACCCGCAACTCCTCTTCCTTCTTGATGTTGGATGAGTTGGTGAATCATTTAACGAGTGGCACGTCATGAGTAGATTCGGAGCCGGACTTTACGATCCGATCCGATGATGTTGTGCTGATCATATCAGTCCATTTATCCGAACGAATCGGCCCTACTTTGGCAAAATGTTTTAAATAACATCTTTTTGTTATATCTTTATGTAATGTTATCACATTCAACATTATATTTTATATGCATTTTCTTATAATAATTTATATAGTTTGACGAATATTTTTATATACTAGGCAGGTTACGCCTGTTATTTTTTGCTTCCTGTTCTTAGGGATGGCAATGGATCGGGTGGTGGGTGGATGACCCAATCCGCCACCCGACCTGCGAGGAAATCTCATCCACCCCACCCGACCCGCCACCCGCCAAACCCACCACCCGCATCCGATCCACCCGCATCCAACGGATGAAGCGGGTGGATCGGGTGATATTCGGGTGTTCTACGCATTTCCATTAAATCGATACTAAACTCGGATTCGAATGCGTAAAATTAATAATAATAAAAATAAATTTAATCCGAAAAAGTTTTATCCATAAAAAAACATAATAAATATAAATTCAACACAAATATTACAAGTGAAAATATTACAAGTGTTATAAGTTTAAGTTCTTGAAAAATAGAGAAATTTAGCAATACATAACATATAATAAGATCATACTAGGAACTGAACAAATGTACAAATTTGCTAAACAATCACGTAAATCACCAATTATAAATCAAAAGGGAGCTAAAGATCACTAAACAAGTAAGCATTCAATAAATTTATAACGGGTGTAAGCGGGTGAAACGGGTCGGATGGGTGGATGGATGATGGATCGGGTGATGGGTGGATGAAAGGTCCATCCGAATCCGACCCGCTTCATCCGTCATCCGCTTTCACCCGCTTCTTGTCGGGTTTTCACCCTTTTAATATGGATCGGGTTATCGGGTGTCCGTCGGGTTCGGACAGGCTGTTCTGCATATCTTAGCTTGGATTCTGAATATATTTTTTAGTTGTTTGAGAGGTCATTTTGTGTGTTAGGCTTCTACTTCTATCTGATTGCTTTGTGTTCTATAAGGTTCGAATTCTGAATATTTGTATTCATCAGCAGCAATCCCTGATAAATCTTCAAGAGCATGCAGAACATTAAGTTGCCACTGTAGACTCAACAACTTTACAAGTGATGCCATCTCCTGAATATTTTTTTCAAAAAATTATTGATTTACTTTCATATAGATAATGCAAGAAGCAAATAAGCATCACACCAAGTGAAGAAGGAATAGAATGACCTCACTTTCATCTTCTCTAGAGGAGATGAAAGTTCAAAAAATATATTTTCAAGTACATACTCAAGTCATCATCAATACAATAGTATATTCTTAGGGATGTGTTATATGCACTATAATAGAGTCAAATCATATTGAAACTTGTAAAAATTTAACAATTAAAATAATAGTCAAATCATATCAAAAAAAAAATTTTAATAACTAAAAGTTAAATAATAGCCAAAAGAAAAGAGTTGTGTTATAACTCTTTTATTTTTACAACTCTTTTAGTTTTTAATTTTTTTATGTTTAATATAATAATATCTGTAATTATAAAACATTTTTATATATTTTAAATAAATTATTTAAAAAACTATATTACCTTTACTTATAATTTTAATTTGTATTTTATTAAAGTTTACAAATTACAACCCACAGGTATTTTATAAAAAATTATAAATAAAAACTATATTATTTACTTATAATTTTAATTTATATTTTATTAAAAAATTAAAATCTATAATAAAAATACATTAAAAAAATTATAAAACACTAACTATAACTTAATAATCACATACAAATATTATATAATAATTACATGTAAAAAGTAAAAAGTAAGTAAAAAGTAAGTGATTTGACTATATTATGGTGTAAAAGAAATGAGTGTATGTAAGATGGCTCAAAGCATCAACGGTTGCCGGTATTTATTGGTTGTCACTAGCGGTGGAACACTTGGCCGGACCGTGCCGAAGTCAAATGAGAGTCGGGAAATGCAAAGACTGCAGTTTACAAAGGAGAAGTGAGAAAAAAGATTAAGACGATGACGGTGGTGGAAGGCGAGAAGTGTGAGTTTACAAACCCTATTTGGATGACGCGTGTACTGCTCCATCAGAATGACAAAACAATTCAAATGTGGGATTGACTTTGGGCCAGCTTTAGGCCAAGCAGATACAAAAAAATATGAATCCAATATTCTTCAATAAAACATAAATGGCATTGTTGTAATATTAAGGACTAGTTAAGGGCAAAAATGTTTGTGCACTACTCATTGAGCAAAGTCTTACTTTTAGGGCCCGTTTGGTTTGGGTAAAAACAGTCTTTGAAATAGAATCATTCAGCTTGAATCCATTTATAGTAGATGTTTATTTATACGGTATTACTATTTACATAGAAGTAGAAGGTAAGCGGGCAACAAGTTGCGCCGCTACCCCTTTTTGGATGGCAAAACCTAACCTTTTAAAAACAACATCTACAAATCTAGAGGACATAATATTACTATGCATAACTCTTTGCACCCTCTTGAGAATATCAACAGCATCGGGTGCAAAAAATCCAAACGTGTCAAAAGCAAATGGAAGAAAAACGTGTTGGTTTTCAACACATGCCCTTCCATGCTTGGCCACCTTAGCTGATGCCGCTCTACAAGCTGCCTGACTCACAACAAAAGGTCCGTTCCCTAATCCCACAAGCGGTGAGACCCCCGTCAAATCAATGCATGCATACTTTCCTCCACTCCAACCAAACACCAAAACATCCGCCGGCCGCAATGTCGACCTTCCATCCCGTGGATCGGTCAAGAAGTTCACAGGTGCTTCTTTCTTTACAGAAATTCCGGCCCGTCTAAAGGTATCACAAAGAACATCACAAACCAGATCATGCCTATACTTGAAGCCAGGAAGTTCCTTACAATGTATAGCATGCTCCCCAAAAGCATCCAACACCCTCCGACAATTAGGAATGGGGCAAACCTCACCAGTTGAGAAAAGCGGAATCATAAGTCGGTACTTGAGAATGGAGCGGTACTCTACAGGGGACATGCATTGATGTTCGCCCCTAGAGGTGTGTGCAAATAAGTTTTAAATTTATAAAACTAGAATCAAGCAGCGAACCCGCAGTGTACGGATCGAGGTAGCTAAGCAAGAATTCCAGAGTATCGAACACAGTGATTTGGGTGGGAACAAATTCGATTTCCAGTTATCAAGCAGGTAAATATGGGAGTTTTGCAAATATTGGGAAAACAACAATCCTAAAGATCCGGGTATCCAGTTGCGGCAATAGATTCAAGATATACTAATGATGTAAAGACAGAGTAGAGATATGCAAAGGTATACTAATGTAAGGTAATCGTACGGTTGAGGTTCCAAAAACCTTATGTAACTCACCTAAAAGATACCCCCTATACAGGTTGTTGAGGCTCAATATAGGAAGGAACTAAAGACAAGGATTAGTATCAAATACCCAAACTTATAACCTAAAGATCAAGACTAACTTATCCGATTGAGGTTGTTGAGGCTCACAATCGAGGTAGAGGTTGTTGAGGCTTCACTACCACCTAGAAAAGACAAGTCTAAACTAAGCTAAAGCAAATCTTTAACTTTGGATCAAAGTAAAAGCAGGCTCGTGAACTAGAGGGAAATTACGGTTGGATCTTGAGATTCCACGGTCGTGGAACTCAAGAACAGACCGTAATTTGGGGTTATCGACGATTCTCTCCAACTCTCAGGGTCTAATCTGTTTGCGAACGATCTATCATCACCTATGCCACAACTATCAACCATTCACCTTAGAATTGTTAAGGGTTTTTAGCCAATAACGATCATTTTGATATTAATTCAAGAATTAAGGAATAAAAGATGAAAACTTCAAGAACTATCAATAACCTTCAAAGGAATCTCAAGATTCCAACAAATGTTTTCCAAAGATTCAAAACGGAATAACAAACAAATCACAACTATAGGAAAGAAGAGAAACGGGATGTCAATCCGTTTCCGATTCGAACCTAAACAAGAAGAGAGATCTTCTTGCAATTCTTCTAAGAACTTCGATCTTTCACAATCCGAAGATCACAACGACAATCTCCACTGAAAGTGCGAGATTGGAACAACTCTCCAATGTGAACTTTGATCTCCAATGAGATCTCCGAAATTGCCTCTCAAATGAAGAAGCGCTAACCCTTAGCGTCGATTGCTAAGCGATGATAAGCGTAAGCGTCGATGCAAGAACGCTAAGCCGGCCTCCTGAAATCTCCTTTCATCCGTCTTTTTATAATGCAGGGCAAGGTGTCGGCCCGGCCCATTCTTCGAAAGATCATGGCTTCGAAGTGTGGCGAAAAGATTCGCCAAGATCACGGTCGTGGAAAATTCCACGACCGTAATTTAGGGCGTGGAAACAATCACGGTTTGTTCCACGGCCGTAAAATCCCCTGGAATGAACATCGAATTCTGCTTCACAATCCACGGCCGTAATTTAGGGTAAGACCGTGATTTTTGCTTTCATTCGTGCATTCCTCAATCCAATACTCAAATTTGCTTCCAAAAAGTGTCCTCGATCTATGGACATATCAACTCAACTCTCCTTTGCTCGATTTCGTTCGGAAATAGCTCCAAATCACCTATAATCAACATAGAACTAGTGTAGACATCCATATCGACAACATAGGCAATACTAGCTCATATATGCGCAAAGATCAATCAAAGACTATCAATATGAATCAAATATGATTAGAAAACGTGCCTAAAATATCACAATATTTCATGCTAACAAATAACCCCATACTTAACACTTGCTTGTCCCTAAGCAAGGTCTTTCAAAAAGCTTTAAAACAAGAGTTAGGATGAAATATGTGTACCTTCTTTTGGATGAAAGCGACTTCTAAAGAATAGATCATTCTCAAACCTTGCTTCAATCGTTTTTCAAACTTTCACACACTTAATTAGAGAGTAAAAAGCAAAGAAAACTCATGAATAAATTTAACTTCCAAACAAGCGTTATAACCTTCAAACTTTATCAAAATCAATCATAAGAACTTCAATTTAGATCACCAAGCTATATAACATTCTTATGATCTTAAGGACTTTTAAAGAAAAGGTCTAGAGTATGGAAGGGAAGGGAAAACTTTAAGGGGAAGTGGTGCATAAATCCGGGAAAGTGGACAACTACCTTCTTCTTCTTATGCGGTTTCCGCAACACTTCACTTAGAGCTTCGCTCTTACTTTTCATTTTTCGACTTTACTTTTGGAGTTATGGATAGAGGTGCACAAAAACCGAAGCCTAGGAGATCGGCGTTTCTCAAATTTGCAAGAGATGCCTCAAACCCTTGGCGCACATACCATAATCCGCTAGGAATATCGCTCAATCCGACTTTGGCAAGACACAAACACCCGGCTATGTGAATGGTGCCGAGTTACTCATCGTCATGATTGACTTCCCCAAACCTATTATTTCTTTCTATTCAATTGATTGCAAATAATTGCTCTCATGGCCCTCCCACATCAAACATGCCTTTTTTCATTCACTTTTCCAAGTTCCCGGATAGGTAAAGGAGGCTAATGTTTCAATGAGGAGCTAGATGATCAAAGAAAGAAGAAAGAAAAATATCGAATTGCCTTAATCATTTCAACAAGAAGTATAGGAACTTATAATGTGATTTCAACTTCAATTTCTTAATATGATTTATGTAATGTTTTCACATTATAAAACTTGTAAAAGAGGTAGAATTCATTCATTTGTATTCTTTTCGATTCACTATCCTTTTAAGCATGCAATCGTCATCAAACTCAATTCGCAAGTAGTGATTATCATAGAATTCATCTCAATTCATTAGAAGCACAAAATTTTCAAATTTTTCAATTTTTATGGGTTTTTAAAGTTCTTTTTCATGCAATGCACAAATAAAACGTGTAACACATAATAAACATGCAAGGATAGTCTCGGAATGAAAGCAGCATATAGAGTAGAGTTATTACAAACACGTAGTACATCCCACCCCATACTTAGGACGAACATTGTCCCTAATGTTCACAAGAAAGAACAAAAGAAAGAAAAGAAAAAGAAACTCACAAATGGTGGCGGGAATGTCTAAAACGAGCAGTCCGGTCATCGATCACTGCGGCGCCGGTGGAGGTGGGAATGGAGAGAAACTCGGATCATAGTACCGCCCAAACTGCTGGCGGTAGACGTCCCTCATCATGTGGTCGAGGTCGTCTAAACGTCCGTCTCTCGCGTCCGCCCGGATCTCTAATGCTCCGACTCTCTCTGAAAGTCCGGTAGCCCAATCCGGCATCCTCTCGTACCATCCCGGGGCGTGATCATAGAATGCGGGAGCATCTGCTGGTGCTGGCTGTGGTGGTGGTGGTGGTGCTGCTGGCTGCGTCGTGGACCAAGGAGGGGGTGTGTCGTACCAGGTGGGAGGTGTAGTCATCCACGTGGGCCTCTCACTCACGCTAGCGCGGCGAGATGACGAGCCTGAAGCTCTAGCTAGACGTGGAGAGCGCCTAGGTACATCCGGTGCTGCCTCCGGCTGATCCGGAAACGTGCCGAACTCCTGCTCCGCTCCTCCACCACTCTCGTACTGCTCTCCCATATCCTCCTCATCTACTACCGGCGGTGGAACGTAAGGGGGAGCTACAAGCCTGTTCGCATGCATCGCAGCGAACGTCTCCTTCCAATTGTGGCGTCCCGCCACAATGGAATACTCCGGCAGCCACTCAATACCCCTGCCTGTCCTACTCTCCCAGGGCATGCCCGCATAAGGCGGACCTCTATGTGTGGGGAAGATGAGTCCCCTAACCATGAAAGCGTGTAGCCCTAATGGAACTGCCGGTATACGTGTGCAAGCCGAGAAGTCCACTCCAAAAGTCCTAGCTATGTGGGTCACTATCCCACCATACCCTATGTTCCCCTTCGACTTGTTCTTCAATTTACTCATAGTCGCCGCCAAAAGAGTAGCACAATCAGCGCGGCATCCATAAAGCATAGCATATAGAAGGAATAACTCATCCGTCTTGATCTTTTGGGGCGTCTCCGTCCTAGGAAAGAGACACTCCGAAAGAACACGGTGAGCTATCTTCAAGGCTAGATGGTACATCAATCTAGCCTTGGTATCAGCTGGTTGCCAACGGTCCTCGTCGGCATATATCATGGCCACTTCCGCCCAAAAGTCCTTGGCGGAAACGCCTCTAGGAAGTCGACCGTTATAGGTCTCATGGAACCCGAAGATGGTCCCGAACTCATCAATGCTCAATTGGTAGTCTCTGTTCATGAGACGGAAGGTGACGGTCCTATCAACATGGCTGTGCTCGAAAGACGTCACAACCTCTCGGGTGATCTCCTCATAAGCGTCTTCACGAATGTTCGTGAAGACAAGCAAACCGGCTCTGTCCAAGAGCCATGTAAGGTCATCTACTATGTTGAGAGGATGTAGATCCTCCAACAACAAGTACCTAGGGCCAATCACTGCCCTCTTCTCTATCCTCTCAAATGCAGCTTGGTGGTTTTCGTGTATGATCGGGATGCTAGGGTGAGGTGGTGAGGATGGAGGTGAAGATGGAGGTGAAGGTGAGGGGGATGAGGGTGGTGGTGCCCTAGAGGTTGATGGGTTACCCTTTCTCTTCTTGTTCTGCTCCCCTTTCTTTTCCTTAATTCTCCCCGACATCCTCCTTACAAAATCCATTTTCTGTTAAAAATCACGGGTTGTTCTTCAGGAATCACGGCCGTGGAACCTCTATAGACCGTGATTCGACACAGGTTTTTGTGAATATCAGCAAATTCACCAGATTTCACCACAACAAGCAGCCCTAATCTAATTCCTTCCAATCTTTATCAGTTCTTTCTAAGAATCTATGGCAAAAACGAACCAAATCCACTAGAATCGAAGAGAAAGAAATAACCTCCTTTTTGGATTGAAAAATCCAAAATGCGCGTTTGTTGATCGTTTTCCGTTCGATTTGTTGCTTGGATCTTGTTCTTGGTTGGATTTGCTGCAGTTTTGGGCGAAGAATCGTTGAAAACGATTAAAGAACGAAGATTTGGGAGGAGCTGTGGGATTTCGGTATTTAGGGCGTGGAATTGGGGATGAATTGTGGTGATTTTGTGACGAAGTGTGGCTTTTATACTCGCAGGCAAAATTTCAAAAATCACGGTCTATCGGGGCATTCCACGGCCGTGGAAATGTACGGACCCGTAATTTTGGTGATTTTTCACAGGCCTTTGAGAATTACGGCCACTGTAGCTATGACGACCGTAATTTAGACCGTGGAACCTTCTGTAAAGCTTCAAAGTCCAAATTTCGTCACTTCTCTTCGACATTATCCCTCCATTCTCCTTTTCCATCGATCCTACAACCAAAAACACGAACATACCGGAAGGAATCGAGGCAAAATAAAGCGAAAACGTCTATTTCTAAACTAAACTATGAATCGAAAACAAAAACGAAAATGCAATACCTTGGGTTGCCTCCCAAGAAGCGCTTTGTTTAAGGTCCGTAGCTAGACCAATGCCGTACCTATTCGAGTGCGGTAGGTGCAAACTCCTCAGCTTGGAGTTCCGGCGTATACTTCTTTAGTCGTTGGCCGTTCACCTTAAAACTTCCGCTAGCTTCACCCCATACTTCAACTGCACCATGGGGGAAAATACGCTTGATTAGAAAAGGTCCAGTCCAACGAGATTTTAACTTACCTGGAAAGAGGCGAAGTCTCGAATTGAAGAGGAGAACTTGATCTCCTTCTTGGAGGTCCTTTGGAATGATATGCTTATCATGCCAACGCTTCGCTCTTTCCTTGTAGATTTTAGCGTTTTCATAGGCGTTCAAACGGAGTTCATCCAGCTCGTTGATGTCTAGGAGACGCTTCTCTCCCGCTTCTTTCATGCCGAAATTCAGCCATTTGATAGCCCAAAACGCTTTGTGCTTAGGAAGAGAAGCTCCCGACGTTTCCTTAGAAGTTTCTAAGGATGTTGAATGGTTTGGAGAAGAGTTAGAAGAAGTTGAAGAAGTGTGCCGGCTATCCTTTTCCACGGCCAAAATTACGGCCTCCTCTGGTGTTCCACGGCCGTAATATCCTCTAGAATGGAGGTCGATTTTGGTCGTGGAATCCACGGTCGTGGAATACAGAGTATGACCGTGGAATCTAGTGTTCTCAGCCTCATCGTGGAGTTTTTCAAACTCCACTTCATGCATCTCTTCTTGTGCTTCCAAGGCTTCAATTTCCTCTTTGCACTCTTCTTCTTCTCCTTCATTGGTTAGACTCATGGTGATAACCTTTTGCAAAGGATCGTTAAAGAGAATCGCACTTACCTCCTCCCTAGATAAACCTTCTTCGTCTTGGACATTGTAGATATCCTCGTCGAAGATTGGTTCCTTTATTAGAGTAGAAAGAACGAACTCCACTTTTTCCTCCCCAATGTCAAAGGCGAGTCTCCCATTCTTGCAATCGACCATGCAGCCGGAAGTTGCAAGAAACGGTCTTCCGAGTATGATCGGGACCGGACTATCCGCAGGAATGTCAAGCACGACAAAGTCAATGGGGACAAAGAATTTGCCTAGCTTGACTGGGACGTCTTCTACAATGCCGACGGGACGAGTAATGGATCGATCCGCCATGTATAACGTCATCTTCACCGGTTTAGGGTCGCCTAAACCGATCTTCCTGCACAACGCAAGTGGTATGATGCTCACACTTGCTCCTAAATCACATAAAGCGTCATATGTGACCTCTCCCACTCCTATGGGAATGCAAAATGACCCCGGATCTTTCAGCTTTGGGGGCATTTTCTCCTTCATAGTCTTGATGAGCTCCGAAGAGTCCGAACTCATCTTGACTTCACCAAAATCTTCTAGCTTCCTCTTGTTAGAGAGGAGCTCCTTTAAGAACTTGCCATAAGCCGGCATACCTACAATAGCATCAATGAAAGGTATATTAATATGCAGTTTGCTCATGAGTTCTATGAACTTACCGAATTGCTTGTCTAGGCGCGCTCGCGCTCTAGATTGAGGAAACGGTAGGGGAGGTTTGAAAGCTGGAGGGGGGACATAGGCGTCCTCCTTCTCCTTCCCCTTTTCTTTGTCTTTCTCTACGGGGACTTCAACGAACGTAGGCTGCGGATCGGTGGTAATCACTCCGCTCCTAGTTGTAATCGCCATTACCCTTCCCTTAGGGTTGTCCTCCGTCTTTCCTGGAAGTTTCCCCGGATTTCTAGGAACTTCTTCCGCATGATCGAACATTTGGTTTTCTAAAACCTTTTGGGCTTTGTCGATCTTAGAAAATCGATCATCATACTTAGTGAAGCGGTTCTCCATCCCTTGAAGCTTTCCCAAGATAGTTTCCAACATGGGATCTGGCTTCTCCTTCCCCGAAGTGCTTCCTCCATTAGATGATTGCCCCTGGCTTTTCAAAGGAGTAGAGGAAGAGGAAGGTGGGGTTAGCGAATTAGAATTGGAAGGATATGAGTTACCGGAATTCTGTTGATTGGAGCGCCAATTGTTGTTGTTTGAACCACGATTGTTGTTCCAATTGTTGTTGTTCCGGTTGTTGTTGTTTCCATTCCAATTGTTATTCCGGTTATTGTTCCGGCTATTGTTGTTGTTGCGGTTGGTGTTGTCACCGCCATTGTTGTTGTTGCCCAAATAACCAACATCCTTCCCTTGTTGCTTTGGGAAGTTGGTCTTGATAGTCTCCTTCAACTCTTTGATCTCATTGTTGAGGGAGAAAATCTGATTTTGAGCTTCATGTGTGAGCTTTGCTCCTTGCTCCACACGATTTCCCTCCACTTTCCGGTGGGAATACTTCTCTATGACTCTTGCTTGCTTCTCAATGAAGTCCCAAGCGTCATCTTCTCTCATGTCCATGAACGTTCCACATGAGAGGGATTGGAGGTTGAATTGCATTCCCGCATCCAGTGTAATAACCGAAAATTTTAAATTTTCGACGAATGGAAATTAACCAAATCCGATACGACAATCATAATTAAATAAATAAATAAGCTAAACAAAACGAGTTTAAACGTTATCATTTTATGTGACCTTAAATCACATAAAATGATAACACCAAATTTATTAATAAAATAAATATATAAATAATAAAAATAAAGATAATACAGAATTAATTCCGTATTATATATTTTCCGTACTTAACTAGAACCCGAGCGAGTGACGGATTCCTTTTCCGTGCTAATTTTAAAAGCGGGCCGGATGTGGGCCACTGCGAGGCCCAACCAGCCAGCCCATTCCTAATGACTAATCTAATTAACCTAATTAATTAAACCTAATCCTAACCCTGCCGCTTACTCGTATCTCTACCGAACTGCAACGGAACGTTGCTTCTCCTCCTCTCTCGCAACGCCGAAGCCACCACCACCAGCCGGAGTCCGCTTCCACCAGAAACGCCGCCCAGTACCTGCGCCGCTCCGTCCGCCGGCGACTGCAGCAGCCAGGTGAGCCTTCTTCTTCTCCTTCCTTCCCTATGCTGGATTTGCGGGAATAACCATCTCGCCTCCGCAGCCGACCGCTGTTTTGCTCCGCCTTCATCTGTAGACGCCGCTGCCAACCGCCGCCCCTGTCGCCGCTTCCCTGTCGACCACCAGGTCTCGTGGCAGCCAGACCGGACGCTCCACACATCACTTTGCATCCAGATCCGAGGCACGCCGCGCACAAACCTTGGATTGTCGCAAGTCTTCCATTCCGGTAAGTCGACTCCTCTGTCCATCCGTTTCCTTCCGCTGCTGTTGCGATTCCGGAATCAATAATCGTCTTCTTGCGCAGCCGGATCCATCGCCGCCGGAAACGCCAACCCTTAACGCCGGACTGCAGATTCCGTAAGCTTGCTCCTCCTCTCTTCGACTTCACTGTCACCCATGTGTTTGTGAACTGCTGTTGTTGAGTCTAAGCATAAATAACGTAAATGAGCTGCTGAGTATGTTCATAAAATGGAAGGAAGGGCTGCTGTAAATTAATTTACGTTCTTCAGCTTTTAGGTTTCGAACAGCCCATCTTGTCGATCAATTATAAAATGTTTGGATAAAGATCCACCGTTGAATTTTGGATATGTTGTAGACGGATATATGTAGTTTATCATATTAAAATTTGGTGAGAAATGAACGGTCGGATTGAAAGTTACGAGCTCCCGAAGTTAGGTAGTTGAGCAGTTTTATTGAACTTATAAATTTGACTAAGTATAAGAAAGTAGAGTGAGGAACCGACTTTGGGAATTATTATAAAAATATCGGCTGAACAGTTTGGTGAAATTCTTTCTTCTAAGGCTAGATAGAACCTCATAGATGATCTAGATATTAAATTCGGAAATTTTATAAGCCGTTAAGAATTTTATATTTAGAGCCGAAGTTAAACCTTTTTTCGGTTCTTCCGGAAAATAGAAACATAAGAAAAATGTCCGTTTCGCACCTAATAAAATTCTAAGAGTTAGGATATATTTTAGAACTTCAAATAGGAGTTTGGACATGAATTTTAGGGTCTTCGAGAAAATCGGAACGAAGGGTAAAATGGTCATTTTACCCTAAAACTAATAATGTAGCTAGTACGTCTTAATACTTATTTAATCTCAGAAGTTTTAGACTTCTATCTACGTGAAAGTGTGCTAATACACTTATCGCCTTTAACAGGCAACTGAGTGGGTACAGTTACAGAGCAAGTGATTATTAAAGAGTCGAGCATTATAACAGGTAAGTCCTTTGGGCTTACTTAGCTGACTGCTAAATATGAGTATAAATGATGATGGTGGTGTGTGATTGACATGTTAGAGAGATAGGTTGTGATATATAAATACCGACCTGTATTTTGGCCTAAGAGTAACGGGCGGTGGCATTCCGCTCAGTAGCTCGCAGGGCGCTGGGGGTTTCTTTCGGGACTAGTCCACACATGGTTTGTAGTGACGCTACCAAAGGAAGTCAGCTATACCTACACCAGTTGGATAAGGAACGGAGGCGAGAACTAATAATAGTTCTCGTGCCACAACTTAAATTGAATAATGTGAATCACTAAAATAACAGATAATAATTGGTTGAGTGCCAGCATGTTGTTTGTTTATTTTTGTTTCTGCGTGTGTTTGTGCTGTTATCATTTTGCTTATATTTGGTTAGTTAGCTAACGGTTGATATGTTCTTTAGATTTGACACAGGTTAGAGCAGATGCTGAGTGATCCAGATGGTAGTGGTCAGCCGGGGTGTCGTACTTTAGGACGTTTTGCAGTTTTTGCATTTGTGGGTTTTTCAGTTGAACATCGTTTCCTTCCGTACTTTGATATATTACTTTTCCGGCTGTAGTTGATCTGGTCACATTCATGCATTGATAAAAACTATTTTTATGATTTTTAGTTTTTCCTTATCGGTGCCTTGTTGTAAGATCATGTTAAGTTGTTGTCAAACTAAGGTCGGGACCCACTGTGCGGTCCTAACCAGTAACTCCCTAAGTTGTAAAATTTGGGGTGTTACAACATGGTATCAGAGCTCTAGGTTGGCAACAATGGCACTTGAATCTTCTAAAAAGGTCATATAAGTAAATAAACAGAACCCGAAAAGGGTCTGAGTTTTCCAAAGAGAATTTTGGTTTTAAAATGCATACAGAGTCGGGTTGGGATAGAAAGTACGGATGACCACCACTACCTCTGCGGATCTCAGTATGCTTAGAATAATTATGGACTTGTAATGTTATGATAGATTAGCTAGTTATAACTATAGTGATTAATATTCGTGCAGATGGCACGTACTAGGGCTGCGCAAGTGACTGGCCGAGGTAGGGGTCGTCCCCCCCTTCCCCCAGTCAGACAGGATCGAGCTGATAGCACCCCTACTGTCCGAGGGCGTGGTTGTGTGGGTAGACCTCCACTAGGGAGAGGTCGAGGACGAGTCCCTCGAGATGACCCACCTGCAGCAAGCGTACCAGAGGTTGCTGTAGAGGAAGTAGCTGAGAGTGTAGGCCCCGAGGTCAGGCCTGTGCCCGCCGCTAGGTCTGGAGCGCAGGGAGCTCGTTCTACTGAGTCGGGACGTGTCTCTATTGGAGCATCGGAGTATAGAGAGTTCAGAGCCTATGTTGAGCGCAGGGAAGAAGCTGCCAGAGTGGAGAGGCTTACTCAGGTACCATCAGTGGAGCTGGCTAGGTCAGCTCAGGTGACACAGGGAGTGTCTCAGGTGCCGGCTGTATCTGAGAGGAGGGTTGCTGTTGATAGAGCACCTACTGGGGTCAGAGCACCGAGACCGGATGAGTGGTTGAAGGCTTCAACTCTCAGAAAGTCCCCTCATTCAGCGGAGAGATAGGGCTAGAGGTGGAGCACTGGATAGGGAAGATTGAGACTGCTTTGGAGGCAATACGTTGCCCCGTGGACCGACAGGTGGATTTGATACAGACCTGCTTCACAGATGATGCTCATTCATGGTGGCGTACCATTCGTAGCCGAGTCACCAGCTGGGAGCAGATGAAGACCATTGTTAGAGACATGTACTGCCCAGTTTCGCTGAGGAGGGAGAGATTCCAGGATTTCATTGAGGCGGGATTCGAGGATATCCCGATTGCTGCAGCTATAAAGAAGTTTCAGAAGGAGTTGACTTTGCTTGGACCGTCTGCACCTCCAGAAGAGCAGCATGTTTATCTTTTCTCCAGGAGGTTGAGAGAGAGTACCCGATCCTACCTGGCTGGATTCCGCTGTGAGACCTTGTCTGATTATCAGGATAGGGCCTCTGCTTATGAGAGAGATAGACCAGCTTCTAGGAAAGCAGCACAGTCAAGTGGGCCGGATAAGCGGCAGAGGACAGGACATGCTGGTAGCAGTGGGGCAGTAGCAGGCCATAGTAGAGGACAGACTCAGGGGAGGTCCAGCTACCACTCTACAGTCCGGACACCCAGTGGAGATCGACAGTGCTTTAACTGTGGTGGCCGTGATCACATTAAGCCGGACTGCCCGAAACCACTGGTCACTTGCTTTACTTGTGGGAAGCCGGGACACAGGGCTACTTTCTGCCGTCAGGGCAAGGCTTCCTCTCAGCAGGGATCTTCTCCTGCAGGTGCTGAGAAGAGTGTACAGAGACCCCCTCAGTACCGAGCTCCGAGTCAGCAGCAGCAGCAATACCGGGCTCCGGGACACCCTGCTTCATACAGTGCTGCACAGGAGTCAGGTCGTGGCAGAGGACGTGGTAGTACCACTGACACTAGAGGAGGACCATCGAGAGTGTTTGAGCTGAGGAGCACTGAGCAGCCTGCAGCACCTCCGACCACAGGTACCATTTGGATCCATGACTTACCTGTGCGTGTTTTATTTGATACGGGTGCCACACACTCCTTTATATCAGATGCATGTGTAGATAGGTTGTCCTTAGCTACAGTAGAGGGGGTACCTTTCGTGGTTGGGTTACCAGATGGGGGTAAGGTTAGAGGATCTCGAGAGATTTATGACTGCCCTATTCACCTGGGAGGCCGGATTTGGTTAGTAAATTTTCTAGTCATGCCCCTAGCACATGAGGACGTGATACTAGGGATAGATTGGATGACTAGACATGGAGCCGTCTTGGATATTGGTAGGAGGACTGTGACTGTTGCCACGGAGGAGGGCCACAGAGTTATATTCCGAGGTTGGGACGTCGGAAAGTTCGGCACAGTCATCAGTGCAGTGAGGGCAGCCAGATTGATAGCACGGGGTTGTGAGGCCTTCTGGTGTTATGCCATGAAGGAAAGCAAGAGCCTAACCATAGAGAAGATACCTGTTGCATGTGAGTTGCAGAGGTATTCAGTGACGACCTGCCAGGATTACCCCCACAGAGGAGCGTTGATTTCAGCATTGACTTGGAACCGAGTACGAGACCGATCTCGAAGGCTCCGTACCGTATGACACCGATAGAGCTGTTTGAGCTGAAGAAGCAGTTAGAGGAGTTAGCAGAGAAGGGCTTCATACGCCCTAGTGTTTCTCCCTGGGGCGCACCAGTGTTGTTTGTGAGGAAGAAGGATGGATCGATGAGACTGTGTATCGACTACAGGGAGTTGAACAAGGTCACCATCAAGAATAAGTATCCACTACCTCGCATAGATGATCTGCTGGACCAGCTGCATGGAGCGTCAGTGTTCTCGATGATAGATTTGAGATCGGGTTATCACCAGCTGAGGGTGAGAGATGAGGACATACCTAAGACGGCATTCCGGACTAGGTATGGTCATTATGAGTTTGTAGTGATGCCATTCGGGCTCACTAATGCGCCAGCAGTATTTATGGAGTTGATGAATGGGATTTTCATCGACTTCTTAGACCAGTTTGTAGTGGTCTTCATTGACGACATTCTAGTTTACTCTAGAAGTCGAGAGGAGCATGCCGGACACTTGAGGACAGTACTGCAGATTCTACAGGATAGTCAGCTATATGCTAAACTATCCAAGTGTGAGTTCTGGATGTCAGAGGTGGCGTTCCTTGGCCTTGTAGTGACCGCTGAGGGGATTAAGGTCGACCTAGCGAAGATTGAGTCAGTGTCATCTTGGCAACCCCCGAAGAATGTTAAGGAGGTTCGCAGCTTCCTAGGATTGGCGGGTTATTACCATCGGTTTGTGGAAGGGTTTTCTCTGATTGCCCGACCACTTACTTCCCTCCTAAGGAAGACTACTCGGTTCGTATGGTCTGAGCCGTGTCAGCAGAGTTTTGATGAGTTGAAGAGGAGATTGACGTCTGCTCCGATCTTAGCACAGCCTGAGGGTACAGAGGACTTCGTAGTATACATTGACGCATCCAAGCTGGGCTTGGGGTGTGTCTTGATGCAGAGGGGTAAGGTTATAGCATATGCGTCTCGACAGCTGAAGACGTATGAAGAGAACTACCCCACTCATGACCTGGAGTTAGCAGCAGTAGTGCACGCTCTTAAGATCTGGCGGCATTATCTCTATGGAGCGACCTGTCAGATCTTCACAGACCATAAGAGTCTGAAGTACATATTCACTCAGCGGGAGTTGAATAACCGCCAGAGGCGGTGGCTAGAGTTGATCAAGGATTTTGACCTTGAGATTCTTTACCACCCCGGAAAGGCGAATGTAGTTGCCGACGCTTTGAGTCGGAAGACGCCTCAGGAGAAGGCGATAGCCAGGTTGACAGTACAGCCACAGCTACAGAGAGACTTAGCTCGGTTAGAGATAGAGATCCAGTTCCCGAATACAGCTCATCAGCTAGCCACCATAGAGTTACTCCCTGACCTGTTGGGTGAGATCCGACAGAAGCAGGAGACCTGTCCGATGTTGACCCGGATCCGGGACCGGATGGCACGTGATGAGGCACCTCAGTTCACTATTGGTGCCGATGGAGTGATGAGACGACCGGACCGTGTTTGTGTGCCATCAGACCGTGAGCTGAGGCAGAGGATACTAGGTGAGGCTCATACTACCCCTTACTCCGTACATCCAGGAGCGAGTAAGATGTATAGGGACTTGAGACGTTCCTTCTGGTGGGGTGGTTTGAAGCCTGATGTGGCCCGTTATGTAGCTCAGTGTGCGACCTGTCAGCAGGTCAAGATTGAGCACCGTAGATCCGGAGGAGAGCTACACCCACTTCCAGTACCACACTGGAAGTGGGAAGACATTTCTATGGATTTCGTCACTGGATTGAGGCTCAGCAGAGGCTTTGATGCCATTTGGGTGGTAGTAGACCGTCTGACGAAGACCGCACGTTTCATTCCGATTAAGGAGACGTGGCCGGTAAGTCGTCTAGCAGAGGAGTTCACCAGGCATATTGTGAGACTCCATGGAGTACCAAGGACTATCGTATCCGACAGGGATGGACGTTTTACCTCGAGGTTCTGGCAGCAGGTACATACCGCTCTGGGTACGAGTCTTCACTTTACCACTGCCTACCACCCACAGACAGACGGTCAGTCAGAGAGGACCATCCAGACCCTGGAGGACATGTTAAGGGCATGTGTGCTAGATTGGGGACAGGTATGGCCAGATCACCTCCCACTAGTAGAGTTTTCATATAATAACAGCTGGCATGCGTCTATTGGGATGGCACCTTATGAGGCTTTGTACGGCCGGAGATGTCGTACACCGCTATGTTGGGATGAGCCTAGCAAGGCTGATGGAGTGGTACCAGATCAGATACAAGACGACATCGCCCGGATTGCATTAGTCCGGGAGAGGATGTTAGCAGCTCAGAGTCGTCAGAAGTCTTACGCCGACAAAAGGCGTCGACCTTTGGAGTTTAGAGTAGGTGCACAGGTGTGGTTGAGGGTGTCACCTACGAGGGGAGTTAGACGTTTCGGCATTAAGGGGAAGCTGAGTCCCCGGTATGTCGGACCATTTGAGATCGTAGAGAGAGTCGGAGAGGTTGCCTACCGACTAGCACTGCCACCGAGATTAGAGGGAGTACACCCAGTTTTTCATGTATCTCAGCTGCGAGAGTACATTCCGGATCCGAGACACGTCATCAGCCATGAGGATCTGATAGTGGAGCCTGACCATACGTTTGTAGAGTACCCCGTAGCTGTCTTGGAACGCAGTACCAGACGTCTGCGATCCAAGGAGATACCTATGCTGAGGATCCAGTGGTCTAGGAGAGGAGCTGATGAGGCCACTTGGGAGACTGAGGAGAGTGTTAGACGTAACTACCCCGAGTTCTTTGCGGGGTTAGAGGTTACTCCTGTTTGACGGGTTAGTACTCGGATGTTGTGTTGTTTGACCTTTCACGGTTTTCATGTTGTTTGGAGTGTTTCTGTTTCTCTTGTGTGATACTTGTTTGATTGCTGCCTGAGTAGCTGCTTGGTAGAAAACAAAAGATGTCGAGAAAACTAAAATATACCGAAAGAAATGTGTGAGTAAGGGAAATAAATTAAGTTTCGGGACGAAACTTCTTTTAAGGGGGCACTGATGTAATAACCGAAAATTTTAAATTTTCGACGAATGGAAATTAACCAAATCCGATACGACAATCATAATTAAATAAATAAATAAGCTAAACAAAACGAGTTTAAACGTTATCATTTTATGTGACCTTAAATCACATAAAATGATAACACCAAATTTATTAATAAAATAAATATATAAATAATAAAAAAAAAAATAAAGATAATACAGAATTAATTCCGTATTATATATTTTCCGTACTTAACTAGAACCCGAGCGAGTGACGGATTCCTTTTCCGTGCTAATTTTAAAAGCGGGCCGGATGTGGGCCACTGCGAGGCCCAACCAGCCAGCCCATTCCTAATGACTAATCTAATTAACCTAATTAATTAAACCTAATCCTAACCCTGCCGATACACTCCAGCCGCAAATCCCTCCTTACGCTTATCGTTGCTTCGTTGCTACAGAAGAAGCGCAGCACTGCTGCCTACCCCAGTCGGACCGCCAGCCCATCGCCGCCCACCTTGCGCCGCCTTGCCCAGCGTCACCGTCCACCGCTGCGACACTCGGCCCCTGCGAGGCACGCCTTTGAGCCGTCGCCGCTGCTGCCAACCGCCGCCCTCTGTCGCCGCTTCCCCGTCGACCACCAGGTGAGCCCCAGGGCTGTCCTCTCCTCCTTCCCTTCTGTTTTTCCTGAGTAACAACGCCTCGTACAACAGATCTCGTGGCAGCCAGACCCGGACGCTCCACACGTCACCTTGTAGCCAGAACCGGACACACCAGTACATCCATTTGCATCCAGACCCGAGGCACGCCGCGCACAAACCTTGGATTGTCGCAAGTCTTCCATTCCGGTAAGTCGACTCCTCTGTCCATCCGTTTCCTTCCGCTGCTGTTGCGATTCCGGAATCAATAATCGTCTTCTTGCGCAGCCGGATCCATCGCCGCCGGAAACGCCAACCCTTAACGCCGGACTGCAGATTCCGTAAGCTTGCTCCTCCTCTCTTCGACTTCACTGTCACCCATGTGTTTGTGAACTGCTGTTGTTGAGTCTAAGCATAAATAACGTAAATGAGCTGCTGAGTATGTTCATAAAATGGAAGGAAGGGCTGCTGTAAATTAATTTACGTTCTTCAGCTTTTAGGTTTCGAACAGCCCATCTTGTCGATCAATTATAAAATGTTTGGATAAAGATCCACCGTTGAATTTTGGATATGTTGTAGACGGATATATGTAGTTTATCATATTAAAATTTGGTGAGAAATGAACGGTCGGATTGAAAGTTACGAGCTCCCGAAGTTAGGTAGTTGAGCAGTTTTATTGAACTTATAAATTTGACTAAGTATAAGAAAGTAGAGTGAGGAACCGACTTTGGGAATTATTATAAAAATATCGGCTGAACAGTTTGGTGAAATTCTTTCTTCTAAGGCTAGATAGAACCTCATAGATGATCTAGATAATAAATTCGGAAATTTTATAAGCCGTTAAGAATTTTATATTTAGAGCCGAAGTTAAACCTTTTTTCGGTTCTTCCGGAAAATAGAAACATAAGAAAAATGTCCGTTTCGCACCTAATAAAATTCTAAGAGTTAGGATATATTTTAGAACTTCAAATAGGAGTTTGGACATGAATTTTAGGGTCTTCGAGAAAATCGGAACGAAGGGTAAAATGGTCATTTTACCCTAAAACTAATAATGTAGCTAGTACGTCTTAATACTTATTTAATCTCAGAAGTTTTAGACTTCTATCTACGTGAAAGTGTGCTAATACACTTATCGCCTTTAACAGGCAACTGAGTGGGTACAGTTACAGAGCAAGTGATTATTAAAGAGTCGAGCATTATAACAGGTAAGTCCTTTGGGCTTACTTAGCTGACTGCTAAATATGAGTATAAATGATGATGGTGGTGTGTGATTGACATGTTAGAGAGATAGGTTGTGATATATAAATACCGACCTGTATTTTGGCCTAAGAGTAACGGGCGGTGGCATTCCGCTCAGTAGCTCGCAGGGCGCTGGGGGTTTCTTTCGGGACTAGTCCACACATGGTTTGTAGTGACGCTACCAAAGGAAGTCAGCTATACCTACACCAGTTGGATAAGGAACGGAGGCGAGAACTAAAAAATAGTTCTCGTGCCACAACTTAAATTGAATAATGTGAATCACTAAAATAACAGATAATAATTGGTTGAGTGCCAGCATGTTGTTTTTATTTTTTTGTTTCTGCGTGTGTTTGTGCTGTTATCATTTTGCTTATATTTGGTTAGTTAGCTAACGGTTGATATGTTCTTTAGATTTGACACAGGTTAGAGCAGATGCTGAGTGATCCAGATGGTAGTGGTCAGCCGGGGTGTCGTACTTTAGGACGTTTTGCAGTTTTTGCATTTGTGGGTTTTTCAGTTGAACATCGTTTCCTTCCGTACTTTGATATATTACTTTTCCGGCTGTAGTTGATCTGGTCACATTCATGCATTGATAAAAACTATTTTTATGATTTTTAGTTTTTCCTTATCGGTGCCTTGTTGTAAGATCATGTTAAGTTGTTGTCAAACTAAGGTCGGGACCCACTGTGCGGTCCTAACCAGTAACTCCCTAAGTTGTAAAATTTGGGGTGTTACAACATGGTATCAGAGCTCTAGGTTGGCAACAATGGCACTTGAATCTTCTAAAAAGGTCATATAAGTAAATAAACAGAACCCGAAAAGGGTCTGAGTTTTCCAAAGAGAATTTTGGTTTTAAAATGCATACAGAGTCGGGTTGGGATAGAAAGTACGGATGACCACCACTACCTCTGCGGATCTCAGTATGCTTAGGATGGACTTTAGGTTTTACTTAGTTGGACTTATTAGCTTGATTAAACGGTTGTGATATAGATAAGTACATGTAGAAGATTAGTAGAAATTATAGTTATATTATACTCTTAACGGAGATAAGTAAATGAGATCCTCACTCCGTTGACACACCTAAGTATATTCGAAGGGTGTCAACGTAAGGATAAGTACGCTCAGCTTATGAGCATTAGGGTAGGCGAACGTCCGGGCAACTCTTTCGGACTCGTTGAGGAATGTTGAGACGGAAAAGTGAAGACCAAAAGACAACACCAACGACAATAGCAAGAAGGAGATACAACCAACTCCACAGGGTCAAATGAAGAAAATCCATGAGAGAAGTTCCGGAAAAGCGTTGGCTGACCGGCAATTATACAAATTAGGAGAGATAACCCATAAATTCTTTCAAGTGTGGTGGAAAGCAACGTTACAGACAAAGAAGATGGCGGCAGAAACAAGCATAGGTGTGGAAGTCAAAGAGAGGTGGTAGGACTCAGACAAGAGATATATAATTCAAGCTCACCGACGGACCTGAAGGTGAAAGTTGACATCAGAAACAGAACAAAATATGCTCACCTCGACAGTTTGCTTGACACCACAATCAAAATGGATAACCAAGACAGCCAAAAAGCATAGAAGTCTACATGAAATACATTGTCTATCCAAATATGAAGAATTAAAGAGACATAAAATGGAAGCTTACGCGTTGCCAACAAGTGAAAGGCAGCATTATAATACCAACCAAAGAAGGGAGGTGTGAGAAGGATCTTGGCGTACCCGAATGCCCACAATAATCTCCCTCTCACAAGTAGACTTAAAATTCTCAACACCAACGATTTACCCTGGGAACCACGAGCAGCTGATAGCTGAGGTAAAAGTAATCACGAAGATGCACATACGAGCTATCGTGAGAGAATTGATGAGTCCGTTAACGGAAGGTGAATGATAGTTCTAAACTCGGAAAGAGTATAATGCCCTGATAGTGCGAAAGAGAAGTAAAGATTATAGAAGAGTTAAAGAAGTACAAGCGGAGAAACTGGAGAAGATAGATTTTCACCAGGTTTATCAAATTTCAAAGAGATAGAAGAAACGTAAGCTTATGATCTTGTAGAAGGTCAACTGTAGACTACTTGGTAACAACTAGGACTTGACACGTGCGGGTTAACTAGTGGTGACTGGTTGCCAAATAATAAGAATAACCACAGAGTTATAAAAGAACTTTATTGACATGAGGAGGAATCCTTAAAGCAACCAATTGCGGCAACTGTGAAGGCAATGAATACGAGTGCTAGTAACACTGAATAAGTTCAAGTCAGTAACTCTAAAGAGAATTGACGGTCTGAAATGACCCCTTATATCAGTAATGATATAAAAAGAATTGTTGTGAGGCCTTCTGGTGTTATGCCATGAAGGAAAGCAAGAGCCTAACCATAGAGAAGATACCTGTTGCATGTGAGTTGCAGAGGTATTCAGTGACGACCTGCCAGGATTACCCCCACAGAGGAGCGTTGATTTCAGCATTGACTTGGAACCGAGTACGAGACCGATCTCGAAGGCTCCGTACCGTATGACACCGATAGAGCTGTTTGAGCTGAAGAAGCAGTTAGAGGAGTTAGCAGAGAAGGGCTTCATACGCCCTAGTGTTTCTCCCTGGGGCGCACCAGTGTTGTTTGTGAGGAAGAAGGATGGATCGATGAGACTGTGTATCGACTACAGGGAGTTGAACAAGGTCACCATCAAGAATAAGTATCCACTACCTCGCATAGATGATCTGCTGGACCAGCTGCATGGAGCGTCAGTGTTCTCGATGATAGATTTGAGATCGGGTTATCACCAGCTGAGGGTGAGAGATGAGGACATACCTAAGACGGCATTCCGGACTAGGTATGGTCATTATGAGTTTGTAGTGATGCCATTCGGGCTCACTAATGCGCCAGCAGTATTTATGGAGTTGATGAATGGGATTTTCATCGACTTCTTAGACCAGTTTGTAGTGGTCTTCATTGACGACATTCTAGTTTACTCTAGAAGTCGAGAGGAGCATGCCGGACACTTGAGGACAGTACTGCAGATTCTACAGGATAGTCAGCTATATGCTAAACTATCCAAGTGTGAGTTCTGGATGTCAGAGGTGGCGTTCCTTGGCCTTGTAGTGACCGCTGAGGGGATTAAGGTCGACCTAGCGAAGATTGAGTCAGTGTCATCTTGGCAACCCCCGAAGAATGTTAAGGAGGTTCGCAGCTTCCTAGGATTGGCGGGTTATTACCATCGGTTTGTGGAAGGGTTTTCTCTGATTGCCCGACCACTTACTTCCCTCCTAAGGAAGACTACTCGGTTCGTATGGTCTGAGCCGTGTCAGCAGAGTTTTGATGAGTTGAAGAGGAGATTGACGTCTGCTCCGATCTTAGCACAGCCTGAGGGTACAGAGGACTTCGTAGTATACATTGACGCATCCAAGCTGGGCTTGGGGTGTGTCTTGATGCAGAGGGGTAAGGTTATAGCATATGCGTCTCGACAGCTGAAGACGTATGAAGAGAACTACCCCACTCATGACCTGGAGTTAGCAGCAGTAGTGCACGCTCTTAAGATCTGGCGGCATTATCTCTATGGAGCGACCTGTCAGATCTTCACAGACCATAAGAGTCTGAAGTACATATTCACTCAGCGGGAGTTGAATAACCGCCAGAGGCGGTGGCTAGAGTTGATCAAGGATTTTGACCTTGAGATTCTTTACCACCCCGGAAAGGCGAATGTAGTTGCCGACGCTTTGAGTCGGAAGACGCCTCAGGAGAAGGCGATAGCCAGGTTGACAGTACAGCCACAGCTACAGAGAGACTTAGCTCGGTTAGAGATAGAGATCCAGTTCCCGAATACAGCTCATCAGCTAGCCACCATAGAGTTACTCCCTGACCTGTTGGGTGAGATCCGACAGAAGCAGGAGACCTGTCCGATGTTGACCCGGATCCGGGACCGGATGGCACGTGATGAGGCACCTCAGTTCACTATTGGTGCCGATGGAGTGATGAGACGACCGGACCGTGTTTGTGTGCCATCAGACCGTGAGCTGAGGCAGAGGATACTAGGTGAGGCTCATACTACCCCTTACTCCGTACATCCAGGAGCGAGTAAGATGTATAGGGACTTGAGACGTTCCTTCTGGTGGGGTGGTTTGAAGCCTGATGTGGCCCGTTATGTAGCTCAGTGTGCGACCTGTCAGCAGGTCAAGATTGAGCACCGTAGATCCGGAGGAGAGCTACACCCACTTCCAGTACCACACTGGAAGTGGGAAGACATTTCTATGGATTTCGTCACTGGATTGAGGCTCAGCAGAGGCTTTGATGCCATTTGGGTGGTAGTAGACCGTCTGACGAAGACCGCACGTTTCATTCCGATTAAGGAGACGTGGCCGGTAAGTCGTCTAGCAGAGGAGTTCACCAGGCATATTGTGAGACTCCATGGAGTACCAAGGACTATCGTATCCGACAGGGATGGACGTTTTACCTCGAGGTTCTGGCAGCAGGTACATACCGCTCTGGGTACGAGTCTTCACTTTACCACTGCCTACCACCCACAGACAGACGGTCAGTCAGAGAGGACCATCCAGACCCTGGAGGACATGTTAAGGGCATGTGTGCTAGATTGGGGACAGGTATGGCCAGATCACCTCCCACTAGTAGAGTTTTCATATAATAACAGCTGGCATGCGTCTATTGGGATGGCACCTTATGAGGCTTTGTACGGCCGGAGATGTCGTACACCGCTATGTTGGGATGAGCCTAGCAAGGCTGATGGAGTGGTACCAGATCAGATACAAGACGACATCGCCCGGATTGCATTAGTCCGGGAGAGGATGTTAGCAGCTCAGAGTCGTCAGAAGTCTTACGCCGACAAAAGGCGTCGACCTTTGGAGTTTAGAGTAGGTGCACAGGTGTGGTTGAGGGTGTCACCTACGAGGGGAGTTAGACGTTTCGGCATTAAGGGGAAGCTGAGTCCCCGGTATGTCGGACCATTTGAGATCGTAGAGAGAGTCGGAGAGGTTGCCTACCGACTAGCACTGCCACCGAGATTAGAGGGAGTACACCCAGTTTTTCATGTATCTCAGCTGCGAGAGTACATTCCGGATCCGAGACACGTCATCAGCCATGAGGATCTGATAGTGGAGCCTGACCATACGTTTGTAGAGTACCCCGTAGCTGTCTTGGAACGCAGTACCAGACGTCTGCGATCCAAGGAGATACCTATGCTGAGGATCCAGTGGTCTAGGAGAGGAGCTGATGAGGCCACTTGGGAGACTGAGGAGAGTGTTAGACGTAACTACCCCGAGTTCTTTGCGGGGTTAGAGGTTACTCCTGTTTGACGGGTTAGTACTCGGATGTTGTGTTGTTTGACCTTTCACGTTTTTCATGTTGTTTGGAGTGTTTCTGTTTCTCTTGTGTGATACTTGTTTGATTGCTGCCTGAGTAGCTGCTTGGTAGAAAACAAAAGATGTCGAGAAAACTAAAATATACCGAAAGAAATGTGTGAGTAAGGGAAATAAATTAAGTTTCGGGACGAAACTTCTTTTAAGGGGGCACTGATGTAATAACCGAAAATTTTAAATTTTCGACGAATGGAAATTAACCAAATCCGATACGACAATCATAATTAAATAAATAAATAAGCTAAACAAAACGAGTTTAAACGTTATCATTTTATGTGACCTTAAATCACATAAAATGATAACACCAAATTTATTAATAAAATAAATATATAAATAATAAAAATAAAGATAATACAGAATTAATTCCGTATTATATATTTTCCGTACTTAACTAGAACCCGAGCGAGTGACGGATTCCTTTTCCGTGCTAATTTTAAAAGCGGGCCGGATGTGGGCCACTGCGAGGCCCAACCAGCCAGCCCATTCCTAATGACTAATCTAATTAACCTAATTAATTAAACCTAATCCTAACCCTGCCGCTTACTCGTATCTCTACCGAACTGCAACGGAACGTTGCTTCTCCTCCTCTCTCGCAACGCCGAAGCCACCACCACCAGCCGGAGTCCGCTTCCACCAGAAACGCCGCCCAGTACCTGCGCCGCTCCGTCCGCCGGCGACTGCAGCAGCCAGGTGAGCCTTCTTCTTCTCCTTCCTTCCCTATGCTGGATTTGCGGGAATAACCATCTCGCCTCCGCAGCCGACCGCTGTTTTGCTCCGCCTTCATCTGTAGACGCCGCTGCCAACCGCCGCCCCTGTCGCCGCTTCCCTGTCGACCACCAGGTCTCGTGGCAGCCAGACCGGACGCTCCACACATCACTTTGCATCCAGATCCGAGGCACGCCGCGCACAAACCTTGGATTGTCGCAAGTCTTCCATTCCGGTAAGTCGACTCCTCTGTCCATCCGTTTCCTTCCGCTGCTGTTGCGATTCCGGAATCAATAATCGTCTTCTTGCGCAGCCGGATCCATCGCCGCCGGAAACGCCAACCCTTAACGCCGGACTGCAGATTCCGTAAGCTTGCTCCTCCTCTCTTCGACTTCACTGTCACCCATGTGTTTGTGAACTGCTGTTGTTGAGTCTAAGCATAAATAACGTAAATGAGCTGCTGAGTATGTTCATAAAATGGAAGGAAGGGCTGCTGTAAATTAATTTACGTTCTTCAGCTTTTAGGTTTCGAACAGCCCATCTTGTCGATCAATTATAAAATGTTTGGATAAAGATCCACCGTTGAATTTTGGATATGTTGTAGACGGATATATGTAGTTTATCATATTAAAATTTGGTGAGAAATGAACGGTCGGATTGAAAGTTACGAGCTCCCGAAGTTAGGTAGTTGAGCAGTTTTATTGAACTTATAAATTTGACTAAGTATAAGAAAGTAGAGTGAGGAACCGACTTTGGGAATTATTATAAAAATATCGGCTGAACAGTTTGGTGAAATTCTTTCTTCTAAGGCTAGATAGAACCTCATAGATGATCTAGATATTAAATTCGGAAATTTTATAAGCCGTTAAGAATTTTATATTTAGAGCCGAAGTTAAACCTTTTTTCGGTTCTTCCGGAAAATAGAAACATAAGAAAAATGTCCGTTTCGCACCTAATAAAATTCTAAGAGTTAGGATATATTTTAGAACTTCAAATAGGAGTTTGGACATGAATTTTAGGGTCTTCGAGAAAATCGGAACGAAGGGTAAAATGGTCATTTTACCCTAAAACTAATAATGTAGCTAGTACGTCTTAATACTTATTTAATCTCAGAAGTTTTAGACTTCTATCTACGTGAAAGTGTGCTAATACACTTATCGCCTTTAACAGGCAACTGAGTGGGTACAGTTACAGAGCAAGTGATTATTAAAGAGTCGAGCATTATAACAGGTAAGTCCTTTGGGCTTACTTAGCTGACTGCTAAATATGAGTATAAATGATGATGGTGGTGTGTGATTGACATGTTAGAGAGATAGGTTGTGATATATAAATACCGACCTGTATTTTGGCCTAAGAGTAACGGGCGGTGGCATTCCGCTCAGTAGCTCGCAGGGCGCTGGGGGTTTCTTTCGGGACTAGTCCACACATGGTTTGTAGTGACGCTACCAAAGGAAGTCAGCTATACCTACACCAGTTGGATAAGGAACGGAGGCGAGAACTAATAATAGTTCTCGTGCCACAACTTAAATTGAATAATGTGAATCACTAAAATAACAGATAATAATTGGTTGAGTGCCAGCATGTTGTTTGTTTATTTTTGTTTCTGCGTGTGTTTGTGCTGTTATCATTTTGCTTATATTTGGTTAGTTAGCTAACGGTTGATATGTTCTTTAGATTTGACACAGGTTAGAGCAGATGCTGAGTGATCCAGATGGTAGTGGTCAGCCGGGGTGTCGTACTTTAGGACGTTTTGCAGTTTTTGCATTTGTGGGTTTTTCAGTTGAACATCGTTTCCTTCCGTACTTTGATATATTACTTTTCCGGCTGTAGTTGATCTGGTCACATTCATGCATTGATAAAAACTATTTTTATGATTTTTAGTTTTTCCTTATCGGTGCCTTGTTGTAAGATCATGTTAAGTTGTTGTCAAACTAAGGTCGGGACCCACTGTGCGGTCCTAACCAGTAACTCCCTAAGTTGTAAAATTTGGGGTGTTACATCCAGCCCCTTGTAGTAAATCTCTAGTAAGGCAAGCTTGGATATGCCATGATGAGGGCAATCCAAGAGCAAATCCTGAAACCTTTCCCAAGATTGAAACAAACTCTCGTTAGGTCTCATAGAAAACGCATTAATCTTACCTCTAAGTTCCGCTGTTTTAGAAGGCGGAAAGAATTTAGTGAGAAACTCCGCAGAAAGGTCTTCCCACGTGTCTAGTTTCCCATTAGGAAGAGCTTGATACCAAGACAGCGCTTTCCCTTTCAAAGAGAAGAAGAATGGTTTAAGTTTGTAGCTGTTGGTAGTGGCGCTCTTCGGCCTCATCGTCTCCATCATGCACTCAAAGTTCTGCAAGTGCTGGTGAGGAGATTCGGTACTTGTACCGCCAAACTGATTTTGGCGAACAAGAGTAATAACTTGAGGGTTGAAGCTAAACCCTTGTACATCTTCAGCTTCGAAGTTCACGCCCAAACGGCGTGGTTGTTGTGTTGGATCCATCCGTTGGCCAAGAGTTCTTGGCTCATTATCCACACGTTCGGCTCTAGCATTCCTAGGCGGAGCGCGACGATTTGCAGCTTCTTGTGGATTGAAGGGATTCACATTGACCGTGGGGTCAATCTCTTCTAATGGTGGCATGGAAGAGTCACTCTCATCGGCGGATGAATGACTTCTTCTTCTTCTAGACCTTGTTCTCCTTCTCGAAGACTTCTTCCCCACCTTAGCTTCGAGATCGCTCATCTTTATCGTCATTTGGGCGATCATGTCTTGTAGACCGTTAACTTGAGATTGATGACGATCCATCTCATCCTGGAGGAGATTCGCATTCCATCGGAGTTGAGCTTCCTTCTCCGTCAACTCAGTTTGAAGATCGCGTTCGTTTTCTTGAGCCATCTTCTTTTCCTTGCGTCTTTGTCTCAAGGTTTTCTCTAGCTCTTGATCAAGAGGTAAGAGATCTTCGGTGTTCCTAGACCTGCGCATGCACTCAAAGAAAAATCAAATAACGAGAGCAAGCTCCCAAGCTTGACAACCGGTTACCGAATTCGGCCGAAACCAAATCCCCGGCAACGGCGCCAAAAACTTGTTCGCCCCTAGAGGTGTGTGCAAATAAGTTTTAAATTTATAAAACTAGAATCAAGCAGCGAACCCGCAGTGTACGGATCGAGGTAGCTAAGCAAGAATTCCAGAGTATCGAACACAGGGATTTGGGTGGGAACAAATTCGATTTCCAGTTATCAAGCAGGTAAATATGGGAGTTTTGCAAATATTGGGAAAACAACAATCCTAAAGATCCGGGTATCCAGTTGCGGCAATAGATTCAAGATATACTAATGATGTAAAGACAGAGTAGAGATATGCAAAGGTATACTAATGTAAGGTAATCGTACGGTTGAGGTTCCAAAAACCTTATGTAACTCACCTAAAAGATACCCCCTATACAGGTTGTTGAGGCTCAATATAGGAAGGAACTAAAGACAAGGATTAGTATCAAATACCCAAACTTATAACCTAAAGATCAAGACTAACTTATCCGATTGAGGTTGTTGAGGCTCACAATCGAGGTAGAGGTTGTTGAGGCTTCACTACCACCTAGAAAAGACAAGTCTAAACTAAGCGAAAGCAAATCTTTAACTTTGGATCAAAGTAAAAGCAGGCTCGTGAACTAGAGGGAAATTACGGTTGGATCTTGAGATTCCACGGTCGTGGAACTCAAGAACAGACCGTAATTTGGGGTTATCGACGATTCTCTCCAACTCTCAGGGTCTAATCTGTTTGCGAACGATCTATCATCACCTATGCCACAACTATCAACCCTTCACCTTAGAATTGTTAAGGGTTTTTAGCCAATAACGGTCATTTTGATATTAATTCAAGAATTAAGGAATAAAAGATGAAAACTTCAAGAACTATCAATAACCTTCAAAGGAATCTCAAGATTCCAACAAATGTTTTCCAAAGATTCAAAACGGAATAACAAACAAATCACAACTATAGGAAAGAAGAGAAACGGGATGTCAATCCGTTTCCGATTCGAACCTAAACAAGAAGAGAGATCTTCTTGCAATTCTTCTAAGAACTTCGATCTTTCACAATCCGAAGATCACAACGACAATCTCCACTGAAAGTGCGAGATTGGAACAACTCTCCAATGTGAACTTTGATCTCCAATGAGATCTCCGAAATTGCCTCTCAAATGAAGAAGCGCTAACCCTTAGCGTCGATTGCTAAGCGATGATAAGCGTAAGCGTCGATGCAAGAACGCTAAGCCGGCCTCCTGAAATCTCCTTTCATCCGTCTTTTTATAATGCAGGGCAAGGTGTCGGCCCGGCCCATTCTTCGAAAGATCATGGCTTCGAAGTGTGGCGAAAAGATTCGCCAAGATCACGGTCGTGGAAAATTCCACGACCGTAATTTAGGGCGTGGAAACAATCACGGTTTGTTCCACGGCCGTAAAATCCCCTGGGATGAACATCGAATTCTGCTTCACAATCCACGGCCGTAATTTAGGGTAAGACCGTGATTTTTGCTTTCATTCGTGCATTCCTCAATCCAATACTCAAATTTGCTTCCAAAAAGTGTCCTCGATCTATGGACATATCAACTCAACTCTCCTTTGCTCGATTTCGTTCGGAAATAGCTCCAAATCACCTATAATCAACATAGAACTAGTGTAGACATCCATATCGACAACATAGGCAATACTAGCTCATATATGCGCAAAGATCAATCAAAGACTATCAATATGAATCAAATATGATTAGAAAACGTGCCTAAAATATCACAATATTTCATGCTAACAATTGACCAAGTCCATCGATGGGAATGACAAGAAGAAAATCTTGGCTATGCGGCGCTTGCAAACATCCAAAAACTACTTGTTGTCTATTAGTCATATCAAACCTCTCAACCATCTCCTGAACAATTTTACCAAAAAGAGCATCCGCCAAAATATGTTGGGGCTTAGGGGGGACGGTGTCCTTACTAGTAAAGTTGGAAAGGTCGAACTTTGGGATAGCCACATGCAGGTCATCTAAAGCTTTGTAAAAAACTGAATCCATACCGGATAGCCCACTGTCACGCAAGATATGGTCTTGGAGCACCCAAGACTGAGCTCTGGAGGCAATAAAAGCGTAAGAAGACGCCTCCATAGCAGAGTACAAACCGAGCCCTCCACGACGAAGAGGCAAGGAAGCCAACCGCCATTGAAGATCCCCGAAAAAAGGACCCCCACAAACCACCATATCCTCAATCGACTCACGAAGTCCCGCGTCAAAACAAGATGCCGCATCCTTCACATGCTCTGGCTGACAAGTCCTCTGGCCAAAAAATATCTTCGCTACACCCAAACACGAACGAAGTAAGAGAAGCTCACTCTGCGGGTTCCTAAGCTGAGGGAGAAGACGCATCAACTCCAATGCCTTATCAGCTCTCTTCATAACCAATTCTTTAATAAACCCACTATCTCTACTCACAGCCCCTCCCAACAACTTCAACCCCAAAGATGGTCTCGCAATGTCTCTAGGGAATAACCCGTCTTGAAGCTTCGAACCATCACATGAAGGCCAAAATAACTCAGTTTTTTTAACATTCAACTCAAGTCCAAAATTCGGACCAACCTCCAAAATAATATCAAGTGCCTTAGCCACATCCTCCGATCGACCAATGATTGTCCCATCATCTAAATATCAAGCATGAAGAAGAGGCTTACAGTTGTCACGGATAGTGTGCACAAGTGGATGCAAGACAAGCGCAAAAAGAAGTGGCCCTAAGGGGTCACCTTGCTGAACTCTTGTGGATGACCAGATAAATCTATCTCCCAGATACAATCGAGCAGGCTGACCATACAAAAACTCAACCCATACAGAAATAGATGGACATCTTCTCCTCACCTCACGAAGCAATACTGTCCTATCAACAAGATTAAAAGCATTCGAGAAATCCACGGCAAGCATAGCAAGTGAACCATCATCATGCAGCTCGCTCAAAACTCTGTTGACACTATGCAAAATAGCTTCTGCGCCACCAGACACGCCTACTCCAAATTGAAAATCCGCTAGATAGGTTGTCATATCTTTACTCACCCCTTTCATGGCAACCTTAGAAACCAACCGCCTCCAAATAGTGCCAACTGCAATGGGTCGAATCCCATTGTCAGGCTTCAATAATGGCGTAAGAGGAGCAGAAGCCACAAACTCCGCCAAACTCCCCGGACATCTGCCTCCCAACCACAGATTAACAACAAATGAGATCACTCGTAGAAGATCAACAGCAATAGCGGAACCATCCCCACACATAGCATCTAACACGTGTTGTGCCCTCAGACCATCCCTGCCGCAAGAAGTACCTTTGGGAAAGGACTTAATACACCTAAGAACCAAATCAACATCAGCAACAAAGGGAGATTCCAAAACCTCACATACCTGAGAAGGTGGAGACTTGAAGGGGTGCTTAGCCTCCAAAACCTTCACAGTCTCATCATCAAACGAAGCCACACCAGAAGAGGACAAAACCTTAACAGCCGCCGTGAAATGTCCATCAGAGACCTTGCGAAGACACTGCTTGATATTAGGTCTCACTCTCTGTCTATCACCATCCGTTGAGGCGACCCTAGTAGTTGCCGAAAACCCATGCTCAGAATGGTCTAACAAACCCCGCACTAGCTTGTCGATACCGCCGTCCTCACCCCACAAAGCCAGAGACTGCATGATCCGCTGCTGTTGAATAGACTTTCTACTCCCTGATCTACTATCTCTCCTATTCGAAGGCCTGAACACTTGCAAAGTGCACCGAGGAAGAAGAAGCAACGCAACCCAAGCATCCATAGAATATGGCTCAGCGACCACTCTCTGAAGAGCACCCTTTAGAGCTTGAGAGAAAGCAAGACGACAGTTATGCGGGATACTCTTCACAGTAGTGATAGGAATGCGAAAAACTCTATCGAGCAAACCCGCATCAAAAGCCAACCCTTCCTCAATAACCGCAACAGACAACTCTCCTACGACCGGCTTCGAGATACCCAAAATGTAGCTTCTAATCATTCCGTCCTCATAAGCAACACGAACGGAACCATCAGAGTGATGACATGCACGACTCAAAGCATGCATACTCATACAACGCCCGCATAACCACAACCCAAGATATGCCAAGGACTCCTCAAAAGCCACAAATACATCAAGGTTATTCTCAATAGTGTTGCGAATCACATTTTTGTTATCTTCGGAACAAAAATGTTGCCTCTTAAGATGAGAAACCAAACAAGAGAAACCTTTGCTTCCCTCTACTCCATCCCGACAACCTTGAAATGCCCTAAGAGGACAATGAAGGAAACCTCTACCATCCGTTGTCATATCAGATCGGCAATTCCTAGAGACATTTCATCAAACACGTGACGGACGACAATCCATAGGGTAAGAAATCTATATTCATGCCAAACTAAATCAAAAAAACCTCAAAAACATTTCATCGAACACTTGGCGGGCGTAGATCAACTACCATTAACACTTGCATTGCACAAACACATATTCAGAAACAAACCTCCCAATTACGCCTGGGAATTAGTCGAATGATGGAAGGCACAATTGATTCGTGTTGCTGTTGAATTTGGTCTGAAAATGGAGAAAACAATCAACAGGCAACACGTTCTTCCACAGCGCACACACACCAGAGCAAAGTGCAAACCGCCTTCTCTACCATACCTTTCCACGCATTCCATTCCACTCTCCTCTTCCATTCACGTGTTTCTAATTTTAGAGTGTTTGTTTGGAGGTTGAATGGAATGAAACCATTCCGGACCCATTACGCTTCACCCATTTCGTTTTCGCTCTCAATTGAGTCCATTCGTCCAAGGGAAATAAAAAGAAAACCCTGCATTCTCTCTCCCCAACCTTTCTCTCTTCCTGTCGGCTGCGATTCTCACCTTTGCCTTCAGATCTAGCCTCCATGAAAGGCTCTTCCGTTCTCTGAGTCCACTCTCCATCCTCGACATATTCTACTCTTCGATTGGACTTATCTCTTCGCAACCCTCCCGATAATTCGCAGGTACGATCTTCATGTCTCAGATGGTGATAAGCACCAGAGCGCCTGTTATTTATCCTTCATCTCGAATGGAATATATGATTAGTTGGTATTTGTACAGATCTAATTGAAATTCCACGCTTTATAGGTAATATATTTTGTGGGTTTTTTTACTTTGCTTGTTGATCATGATAGTTAGAGGGCTGCGTTTTCAGTCTTCAGATAGCAAAATGCCGAAAACACTTTGTTGAAATGTGCTTGTTAAGTTTGAGTTTGTCTTACATTCAGCCCTTGATATCGTAGAGACCTAAAAAATTTACATGAGGCATACTAAAAATGCATCAGTAACAAAATAAGAAACTTGTACAGGTATAGCTATATTATAGTAACACTCATCAAAAAAATAGGAAATACAGAAGGTATTGAAAACACAAGTAAGCAAGTTGACATGAATTCTTAGAATTCAATTCTGGGTGAATATCATGACCAAAGGTATTGAAAACACAAGTAAGAAAGTTGTGTCCAATTTTCTCTTAATGATAGAGCAATAATCAAGTAGACTTACATTTTTATGTTTTCTATTTGTAGCTTAAATTTTGCATTTTCTTTCTACTCGTATATTTGTGTTTAAAAAGTGGGGTTTTCCTTAGATTATATATGCTCATTATTCCGTTCAAATTTAGCTTATAAGCTAAATTTGTTTAGTTTGGTGCTAGGTTCGGAAGCGCCCCGATAAAGGTCTAACGAGTCCAAGTCGACATCCGTTGAACGACTTCCGTCTTTTGACGTTGTGTGAGTATTCTTTCCCCTCGATCTAGTTATGTTAAGTTTTAGTATCATGCTAGGATGGATCTAGCATAACTTAGAGTTAATGCCAAGTAGTTGCTTTGAACCCTAAGTGGGTTTCGAGGATTTGATATTGTTTGATGGATTGATGTTGATTCTAAGCTTGAGGTGTTAGTTATCTTGTGAGGTTGTTATAAGACTTTAAGTTATATGGTTGATCTTGTGAGCGTTTTGAGGCTCGAGGTGGGGTTGTACGATCTTGTGGATTTTGGAGTTAGGTTTGGATTATCCTAGTTGCGTTGTGAGTTGTGATCTTGTGAGATCCAAGAGTTTAGAAGTCTTAGGATTTCATGATTGTGTTGAGTGTGATGTGAGCATGAGGGATTCTAGGATGCGGTCCTAGAATTGAGAGTCAAATGGTCTTGCGTAGATCATTTGTATAGAAGTCTAAGACTTCTATTGTGAGTGGGTTGTTGTTGATATAGTTATCTTCTTGTGAGCAGGTTACGGTCTTCCTCCCTAAGGAAGCGAGAGTGTCGTGAGTTGAGTGTGGTGACGAGGTAAGTCTCCGGACTTACTTAGCTCGTATTCCTTGTATTAGCATTGATGTGTGTTTGGTGGTGTGTGTTTATTCCTTATCGTTTATAACAACTAAACCGGTAATAGGACCACCGACCTTATATTATTTTGGCCCAAGTGTATGATAACGGGTGGTGACATCATCTGCCTAGCTCTTGCGAGAGTCTAGGAGGTTCTTGGAGACTAGCTCGTGCTGGTTAGACGGTCGGAGGCATCCGTACCGTTCCATGCCGGTAAGTAGGGACCGAGGCGGGACCACGGTGGTCCCGTGTCACAAAACTAAGTTAAATTAGAATGGGATATGACTTAATAATAAGAAGATAATAAGCCGGAATTGTGTGCTTGTGAATGTTGTGTGTTTATGATGATTTACTTGTGTTTGTGCCTTTCCCAGTGATTCTAATGCTTCGAATATGAGCTAACGGTTTTATTCCGTCTGTTATAGATTTCGTTGTAGGTTAGGATTGCGGTCGAGAGATCCGGAAGAGTGGACAGCCGGGGTTTTGTACATTTTAGGATTGGGTTTTGGGGTGGAGTCGAGTTTGAGTATTGTATTTATTGTATGTTGTATGGCGTTTAGTCTTTGAGGTTGTATTTTCGGCTGAAGTCCTTTGTTGTATTCTTTCGGGTTTTCTTTTCATTGCATAAAAATGTATTTCGGTTTTGGCCTATATTTGTATCTTGTTGCAAGATTCAGTGAAATTGTTGTCAAGCTAAGGGTCGGGACCCATTTTGAGGTCCTAACCTGTAGCATCCCGAGTCCCGCGGATTCGGGGTTTTACAAAAGTGGTATCAGAGCCCTAGGTTGACAACAATGCACTCGCAATCTTCTAAAGGCCGAATGAGGAATAAACAGAACCCACACGGGTTCTGACTTTTCATTTTCAAAATCACATGCATGAGTCGGGGTAGAATGTACGGACCACCACTCCTTCCGTGGATCTCGGCAGCTTAGTTTATTGGATTTTTTTTATATATGTATATATGTAGATATGTATAGTATATGTGGATTGTATTTGCATGTTGGACGTGATTGATATGTATATATATATATGGACTATAGTGTGTTCTAGACCTTGTTTGTTGTAGTGGATTTTACCGGATGAGTTATATTAGTAGTTAGGTGGACATAGGACATATATGGGCTTATATATGGACTCTTATATATAGTAGTATATAGTATGGGACCTTATAGTTATGACGATAGAAAGATAGCATCGTTTTTAAGACGACGTTGTTGGCTTGGGATATCATTCATACTTGGAGGAGTACACTCAAGTATTGAGTTGAGCGTTTTGTGTTGACGAACACCATGGCGTTTCTCGGATTCCTTTAAAAGGATTTTGAAGAGGAGGAGCGAAGATGACGTAAATGAAGAACAACCAAGTAAAAGAAAACTCGAGACAACTTAAGAGAAATCAAGATGAAAGCAATACAAGAAAAGGGAGCAATATTAAAGTGTAGAAGCGGTTCTAAAGAGGCCATGATCGAACGACGACGAGACCAAGGGAGAAAACGAACTTAAGTTCTTCGAGAAGAAGCGTGAACAACTAAAGATGTAAATCGAGGAGGAGATGAGTACATTCTTGCAAGGTTGAAGGTAGTATTCCAATAAGATGTGAAGTTTCTTTAGGCTCTCCTAAGCATTGGAGTCAAGACGAGAAGAGTGATCGAACCATTTGCTAAAGATTTAAGATACCGTAAGTTAAGCTTATGAGGTACCAATAAGTGAAGTGTCAACATTACTAGAGTAACGAGAAGAAGGACATGGTGGGATTCACATGGAGTTGACCGGTTTCCGTTGTGATGATAAGAGACGCAACAAGGAGATTTTAGTTATGAAAAGACGTATGATGCCAACCAAGAGAAACGCAAGCAGTTACTGAGTAATGTTAGAGATTTGAGAAGACACACTTACGAGATGTCATGAGGCGCGGTTAAGCCTATGAAGGCGAGTTATACGGCGCGCAAGGCCGGAAAAAGTATAGCTACCTTATGGAAGATAAAGAAAGCATGGAACATGGAAAGAGCTAATGGAGTTTAAGGCAGAGTAACTCGAGGAGGGTAGCTTTCGGGAGAATAGTGACACGAAGTATAGAAGAATGGTAAGTCGTCGACCTTAGAGAAGGTCAACTTTAAGCTAACCGGCGACAACCAAGAACGCACGTGTGCGGGTTGTCTATTGATGAGCATAGATGAGAAGAGTAGACAAGACTATGGCTTGAAGGAACGGTAATAGGAACTTGGAATATTCCCGGTGGTTCAATGTCAGCAATAAGGAGTAATATTAATGGAAGTGCAAATATTATAATCAAGTAGCATTGATGGGTTCAAGCATATGATTGTAACTGACCTCCCGGGGAGTGATTGTAATGTTCATACGCGACCTTCTTAGGTCATGGGATTGACATGGGGGAATGACACGGATTTGAACTCTTAAAGATTGATTAAGGTGAAGAGAACTAGAAGAAGCAAGGGGAAAGTGAGACTTCTATTGTTTTTGTGCGTAAAGGGGAAGTAGTGAATCAAGAAGAAGGTAAGGTGTCATGGAGGTGGTACCTAAACAGGAGTACATAGAAGATGTAGGGTAAGAAATGGATGATATGTTACCACGGGCAAGAAATAAGTCAAGTTTCTAGACTCACACGGGAGAGACTTGGTGGCTATGGCGTGAAAGAGAGGACCTAGATTAGGGCAACACTGCAAGCTTAGAGTTATGATGTTAGTACCTGGAGATTTAATGAGTTGAGATTTTAGTGGTTTTGGATAGGGAGTTTCTTCTAGCATTTTCCACGGGGCACACGGGTACAGTTGCGAAGTTGTTCATGGAATACCGAGAGATGCATAAGGTGACCAATAATAGTAAGGGAAGATCGAAGTTTTGAAGTTTGATGTCGACAAGAGATGTACAAAAAGTAAATGGAAGATTCATGTTAGAACCTCTACCGTCGGGTTAACGTTACATAAGAAAGTGAAGTTTAAATTTCAACACCTACTTGAAGAAGGAATGTCTATAGTGAAAGCTGATGTGGGATATGGAAAGCTCCTCCCATAGGTTGGGATGTCTGAGAAAGCGAAGGAGATTGTCTCGATCTATTATAAGGCATGAATGAGTCTTGTAGTTAAGACCTTTGTGACTGAACACATGCGCGAGATCAAGAGATGTTATTATCGCCATCCCTTTGAAGCGAGAAGAGGGATTAAGTTGAATTATTGTTTAACCAAGGCTTCAAGAGTCGGAAGACTCGACCAGTTCCACAACTTCAGGAGATGAAGGATCTTTAAAAGAGGACGGTTGATATTGTAGCTACAGATGGAACAATGTGTGTGTCTAAACGATGTCACCCCAACAAATCGGGGTAGATCATTAGTATCATGACCACCTGTCAAGTTTTAGACAAGGTTGTGTCGGTCTTATGTTATGGGATGAAAGAAGGAAAAATGAAAACCAAGATATCACATATTCCAATACGTCAGAATGAGGATTTTTCCACTAAGGTCAAGCTTGACTCAATTCCGATGTCTAAGGCGCCATATCGAATGACACTTGTGAAGAGACAAGATTTGTGGAAGCAAGTGAAGGAGAAATTGCAAGAACTTATTGAAAAGAGTTCATTAGAATTAGTGAAAAACTATGGAGAACTCCGAATATATCTTAAACTCTTGATTTGAAGTTGTTATGGAGAACACCAGTTTGTGAAAATAGAGACGGTTAACTCCATTTGTACATCGATTACCATGAGCCGAACAAGATAACAATGAAGAACAAGTATCCCTTACCACAGATAGATGATCTACTCGACCGGTAGCAAGGGTCGGGGGTCTCTTCTAAAATTGATTTAAGGTTTGGTTGTCACCAATTGAGAAGTCGAGACTGAGATATTGCAAACACGGCGTTCCGGATGAACCATAGTCATGACGAGTTATGGTGATTCCCTAGGGCTTTCTAATGTCCGGATAAAATATTCTGGTCTACTCTCAAGAGGAGAGAAGTTGTATGACTAGTTGTCGCGGGATGGCAACCCTCGTAGGATGTGAAAGAAGTTACAAGATTTCTTGGATGTGCCGGTCATTCCCGGAGTTGTGGAGAGATTCTCCAAAGTAACACCATATACGGCTAACCTACTCCGGGAGACAAGGGTTTTGAACGGGACAAGTGCTAGAAGAGTTGTACGAATTAACAGGAGAGTCTTTGGGCAACTGTTTTGACATTTGCTTTGCGGTGTGATGGATTTAGAGATTACAACCAGTTCCCCAAGACAAGGCCTTGGTTAAGTATTGATGCAAAGGGAGAAGTAATAGCATATGCGCCTAGTCAGGCGGTGTGAAGTATAATACTTCCTTCATTACTTAGAACTTGCAACAAGAACTGAGGAAACGTAACATCAAAGTTCGGTTTGACAAGAACCAAAGACAACGGTGTAAATTGGAGGTTTGATCTCCTTTATTAGAAACAAGCAAAGAGAAACATTATGAAAATGTTGCATCGAGGAGGGCCAAGAAGAAATTTGAGTTTCCGATATATCGGACCTTTTTGAGATCTTAGCGTGAGTTGGAGGAGTGACTTACAAGTTGGCGTTGCCACCCGGTATTTCATGTGTATAAATCAAGAGAATACAAACATGACTCGAGACATTTTGTCAGTCAAGAGGATCTAGTGGCACACGAGGAACCGATGAGGCTAGATGGAGGATGGAGGATAATATTGTGGTTGAGTTTTACGCTGGGATAGTAGCATCGATAGATATGACGATTTAGACCTAGCCCTTCCTTTAGTAGAGTTATGTGCATGTGTGATATTATGTGTAGTTTGTGCCCGACGCGAGAATGTGTTGTATGACCTAATATATCTTGTGGTGGTAGTTTGAGTAGAATGTGTGTATAGACTAGAAGGTTTAAGCCTTCTTAGTTTGAGGGTTCATACCTCGGTCTTAAGGACCGAGAAGTTCGACAGATAGCAAGTTTCGGGACGAAACTTGTTTTAAGGGATCTAATGTAACGCCCCAAAATTTTGGCGCGTTTTCAATTTTTACTTTATTATTTTTATCGATATTTATAAGATTGAATATTTTATTAAAAGTATTTTAAGACGTAAAATATGTTTCCGAGTATATTTATATTTTTGGATACGTTCACATAGTTTCGTATTATTATTTTCGAAAAGTCGGGAATGTTTTCCCGATCCGAAAACCCCGAGTGTATTTCGAACTAGTTATTTCCACTTTTCTTTTTTCCTTATTTTCATTTATTCTTATTTATTTTATTATTTCGGCCTATTGGCCTTCTCCAATTTTTTATGCCTATCGATGAGCTGCTGCTAACTCCCGCCCAGCCCTGCTGCTCCTAGTTGACCCTAGTCCGACTTCTCGTTCTCCCTGGTACCCGACCCCTCGTCATCTCTGTCATGTGCAGCCTCTCTAACTTCCCTCAGCTCTTCACTCCCTACACAGCCCTGAAGAGATCTCAGACCACCTGCAATGGTTGGGTTTCTAGCAAAGTTTCTAAACTTTTTTTTACTTCCACCAACTTAAAATTAAAAGATAATTATAGTGAATATTTATGCATATTGTGTAAATAAAAAAAAAATAATCAAAAGCTGCAACAAGGACCCACCAACAAGTGTACAAATGAAGAAAATAAAAATTAAAATAATCAAAAGCTGCAAAAAGTACTTTTTATAAAGGTTTTCATCTAAGAGATCCAAATTGAGGTTTTAAAATAAAAAAGTAATTTTAGCTAAGAGATTAATTATTTTTTATTGTTAAAAACAACCATTGTATGTGGTCTCATACCTCCTCTGTCGCTCAACTACCTCTCCTTCCCTTCATTTCCCATATTGAAGCCTTCCTGCACTCAGCAGCCAAGCCGGAGGGGCGTCAACCCAAGCCGCCGGCAAGAAAGGTCAGCGTCTGCAGCCACCGGAGGGAGCCTGGGAGCTCTGTCCTCGCCTCACCGCTGCCGGAGCAGCCACGCAGCCTCTCGAGCAGTCTACTTCCTCCCTGTAGCTTGCTTCTCCTTTGCAACAGCTGGCTGAGGGACTCGATGCCTTCACACATCGGAAAGCCCGTATCGCCTCGCTGTGCCGCCCAAGTACCACCGGAGGGAGCCGTCGAAGCCAACGCCACCAACCCCTGCCTTCACCGCCGCCTCTAGCTTCGCCCTGCTTCTCTGGATCTCGAACCTCGCTGGAGATCGGATCCCCTGCGCAGTCCCTCCACCGCCGCCGATTGAGCCTCCCCAGGACGGGCGTCTTGCCTCGCCCTTGCCAGCCGGTGTTGCCGCCGCCGCCTGTGCAAGTGTGCATCCTCTTCCCCAGCGTGTGTTTCTTCATAGGGTTTTAAGAACTTTTTAATTAATTAAATCGGGCCCCCCAGATTTTTGTGAAATTACATATTTGTACACATACTTTATAACTACAGGATTGACCCAACTTTGTGAATTTAACAAAAGTGCCCTCTGCATGTGTAATCACAGAAATGGCCCAAGGTTTGATTTACAGAAAATGTCCCAAGTTTCTAGAATTGTATACATTACCCGAAAAAATATTTTTTACGATTTTAAATTTGGGTTTCACTTGAGTTATATTCTTATTTATATATATACCATATATATTATGCTCATGTTGGATTAATTCCGGGTTATGACTCGAAGATTAAATTACGGGATTTTAACGTTGACTTTGAAAACGAGTTTTCCCTTGAGTTTATGATGTTATACAATTTGCCCAGAATATTATATTTATGGTTTTTAACTTGGGTTTTAGAAGTGGGGTTTTCCTTAGATTATATATGTTCATTATTCCATTCAAATTTAGCTTATAAGCTAAATTTGTTTAGTTTGGTGCTAGGTTCGGAAGCGCCTCGATAAAGGCCTACCGAGTCCAAGTCGACATCCGTTGAACGACTTCCGTCTTTTGACGTTGTGTGAGTATTCTTTCCCCTCGATCTAGTTATGTTAAGTTTTAGTATCATGCTAGGATGGATCTAGCATAACTTAGAGTTAATGCCAAGTAGTGGCTTTGAACCTTAAGTGGGTTTCGAGGATTTGATATTGTTTGATGGATTAATGTTGATTCTAAGCTTGAGGTGTTGGTTATCTTGTGAGGTTGTTATAAGGCTTTAAGTTATATGATTGATCTTGTGAGCGTTTTGAGGCTCGAGGTGGGGTTGTACGATCTTGTGGATTTTGGAGTTAGGTTTGGCTTATCCTAGTTGCGTTGTGATCTTGCGAGATCCGAGAGTTTAGAAGTCTTAGGACTTCTTGCTTGTGATGAGTGTGATGTGAGCATGAGGGATTCTAGGATGCGGTCCTATAATTGAGAGTCAAATGGTATTGCGTAGATCATTTGTATAGAAGTCTAAGACTTCTATTGTGAGTGGGTTGTTGTTGATATAGTAATCTTCTTGTGAGCAGGTTACGGGCTTTCTCCCTAAAGAAGCGAGAGTGTCGTGAGTTGAGTGTGGTGACGAGGTAAGTCTCCGGACTTACTTAGCTCGTATTCTTTGTATTAGCATTGATGTGTGTTTGGTGGTGTGTGTTTATTCCTTATCGTTTATAACAACTAAACCGGTAATAGGACCACCGACCTTATATTATTTTGGCCCAAGTGTATGATAACGGGCGGTGACATCATCTGTCTAGCTCTTGTGAGAGTCTAGGAGGTTGTTGGCGATTAGCCCGTGCTGGTTAGACGGTCGGAGGCATCCGTACCGTTCCATGCCGGTAAGTAGGGACCGAGGCGGGACCTTGGTGCTCCCGTGTCACAAAACTAAGTTGAATTAGAATGGGATATGACTTAATAATAAAAAGATAATAAACCGGAATTGTGTGCTAGTGAATGTTGTGTGTTTATGATGATTTACTTGTGTTTGGGTCTTTCCCATTGATTCTAATGCTTCGAATATGAGCTAACGGTTTTATTCCGTCTATTATAGATTGCATTGCAGGTTAGGATTGCGGCCGAGAGATCCGGAAGAGTGGGCAGCCGGGGTTCCGTACATTTTAGGATTGGGTTTTGGGGTGGAGTCGAGTTTGAGTATTGTATTTATTGTATGTTGTATGGCGTTTAGTCTTTGAGGTTGTATTTTCGGGTGAAGTCCTTTGTTGTATTCTTTCGGGTTTTATTTTCATTGCATAAAAATGTATTTCGGTTTTGGCCTTTATTTGTGTCTTGTTGCTAGATCCGGTGAAACTGTTGTCAAGCTAAGGGTCAGGACCCATTGTGAGGTCCTAACCCGTAGCATCCCGAGTCCCGCGGATTCGGGGTGTTACATCAACTCTCAAATCTTTTCATGTACTCAGATCACAAGTGTCTACTACGATGTTCTAGAGTGGTTACCGGATATTTCACCGGTATCATCCGGATCAACAGTCTGATCTTCCAATTTGATGACCTAACTTGTGTATGGTAGGTATCTCTCCAACATAATCCGTGTAAAAATGGGTTTACACTTCTAAACCGCTTTAAGGTCTCACATGGTGGTCTTATACAAATCACCTCCAAATTCTTTGATGACCTTCATGAGGGTAATTTACTACAATTCCTTTCCTTCTAGTCTTCTAAAAAGGTTCCGACTATCCGATCTAGGATATCACCCTTACACATCTCCCGGCACTTTACCAAGTGCTTAAGACTAGTTATATCACAACTCACTTGGTCTTGTCTCTTAATGTCACTCAGTCATATTGTTCCTCCATTAAAAAATCATCATTTGCTCACTTTTGGTCTTAAACTTGATATAACTTAACAATCAAAATCCGGTGGTCAATTTTTGTGTTCTATCAACGTCATCATATTATTTAATAGATCTCTAGCTCAAATCAAACTTCTTAAGCAGTATCCAAGATCTTAAGTAACATAGAATGTGTCCACAATGACAACCCTAGACACAAGGTGATCTCACATCAACATCATTTGATCGTAACTACTCGATAACTGCTAGCACACCATCAGCATTGCACTCTTATATCCCCACGTTTACCGGACCGAGAATATTCCCTTAACACTAAACGCAACTCGGCTCCATTCCGATATAACATTACACGAAATCTCTACCCGAGATTATGCTTTCTCTATGCGCGATTATTGAGTTGCATGTATACTCCTGCCGCTTCTTTCCTTATGTGTCTTCCGACTCAGTAGGGTAGTTACTCACTTTGAACTTCCTAGGATAAACCCTACATAATATTGTTATTACGTCGTTAATTCTTCTCCTAATCCATCAAGAAAACTCTGTCTAGAGTACTCCATTAGTATAGAAGTTAAAAACCACTTGTCTAGCAACATGTACGAAGCCGTCATTCTTCACTCGGATCCATAATAGGGTAACACTCTTTTTCTACAACCTCTATATCCCATACAGTATTTACAGTCACTCCGCGTAACCTATCTCACGTTCTTTCCAAACAAATGCATCTCACAAACTATCATCATTTTAAACTCGACACGTCGTTTTTCTATACCTTTGAGCTTCCTACTATGTGGATTAGGACCCACCACGCTTCCGCTGCGCTACTCCGATAGTTCTGTTGTCATCCATCAATCATAAGGACATCTTGTGTGAGTCTAAAGTGATTGTCCCCAAAACTCTTTCTCCCGATTACACCATAAGTCCTATCCGGATGAAGTATCAAGAACCTTCCTTACTTGCCTTAAGGAAATAAGATAATGGTTAGAAGACAACCTCCCCCGTTCACTTTTTGAATTCTTCTAACACGGATCCAAACTCTTTGACTCGACCGGAGTTTGATCTTAACCAGCCATTACGAAATCTCTAACATGGTTCTCTTTATACCTTTAGTTCATCCAAGAAGGTTGTTGTTGCCTATTGGAGGAAATCCTCCAAGGCGTCGGCAAAGCTACCTCATAAATCCACATTCACAAATATCTCTTCTTAACGGCACATAACTCATCAATACTAGCAACACTTGCACGTCCTCCGTTGACATTGGTTAATCTATAGTTGACTTACGTCAATATCTCGTACTCACTCTTCTCATACTTCTACTGGCATAAAATTCCTGGTAGCATCAACTACTTGGTTAATCCTTTTCCCCTTCGTTAGTTCGTTCTATCTTCCCCACTTTCGTTTCCTTAGGGCCAAATCTCTTTCTCGAGTCCACTAGGTCATTCTCACATGTTCCTTCATTAGTGTTGTTTATAATATTGCTCTGTTAACCTCCATTGACTTTGCTACTGGCCTCCTACTCTTTTGATATTGGCGTCGTGATTCCTTTCAACTTCTTATATCTCTGACGAGGTCAAAACTTCTCTACACTTGTGGGGTCTATCTTTGCTCTTACACTCAATTGTAGGTCTTCATTCCTTGCACCTCTTAGTCACAAGGGCTTCTTCCGTAAATATCGGAAGAGAATCATCGTTCTCCCTTGTATGGAATGCTACGCACACTCTGTCTTGACTGACATAGAACCTTATCAAAAGTGTATACTTCTTACTCGTCTAGTTCTTTTTTTTTACAACCCATCTGTACTAGATGTGATATGTACCTTTTTCCTAACCAGTAGGTAGTAGATAACTCACATAATTCCCTTGGTCTCAAATGACATAAGGGGGTTATACCTAGCCGTCTAGTCCTTTTTCTTAAGTTCTTAATTAGAGTTACTGCTCGAACTCACTCCAGGTTACTATTAAGGGTACTAGCACGTGTATCGATTTAGCTTCATATTTGTCACCGTTGATCTCATGAAGGGTCCTCCAGACGTCTATAAAATTCTTTCATAAGTCTATGGTTATTCTCCTTATCTGCCAGCCAGTTACCGCTAGTTGGCCCGCACGTTTTATGTCTCGGTTATTACCAACTAGTTTGTATTTGACCCTCTATAAGATCACGGACTTATTGTTCTTCTATCTCTTTTGAAGTTTGATACACTTGGTGAAAATCTATCTCCTCCAGTTTATTTGTTAATACACCTTTAGCTCCTTCCACATTCTGCACTTCTCTTGTTCTCTTATGAGATCATTATACTCTTATGAGTCGAGTCCTAGCATTCCTCTGTCTTCAATGAGTTTATGAAGTCTTCACAGTTCTTCTTACGTTGTCCATCGTCTGTTTGTGGTTCTCTGATATGACCGTTAATATTGGTAACTTAAATATTTATGTGAATGGGAAGTTATTGTGGACTCTCTAGTACACCAAAATCACTTTCCCACATTCTTCCCCTTGATTGGTGTTGCTTTGATCATACTACCTTTATAGAAATTCGTTGTCTCAGTTTTAGAATTCTAGTTTCTTTGATACTTATGTCGAAGTTTCTTTCAAATTCTCGTATCCTTGAAGGACTCCACATGCTTCCCTGGTTACAAAAATTATTTCTCGTCATTAAAATCACTCTCTATCTTTGTACCCTTTAATCTCTCACAAACGGGTCAACACTCTATCTTCTTGGTACCCTCATGCCCATGCTTGCATATGGCGGCATCCGCCTCGATTGTAACGTCCTTTACTCCGCAAATCTTGGTTGTACTCCGTTCTATATGATTCTTGTTCCCTTATTGTTATCTCTACTTCGATCTCTTGTCGTCCCTTGCGTGATTCTTCTAATTCATCTCGGCTTCATATGACCAAGTCCCTTGTATGACTTCCTATTCCTTCTATCTGAGCTAACTTGGGAATTTCTTTCTCATGAGGTTGCACTTGTGGTGAAAATTATCTTAACAACTTTACTTCTTTGACCACCCGTTCTTCGGATAATTTATAGGGTCACCAGGATGCCCACTTGAGTATAATACTCAATCCTAGGTCTGAATCCATTTTCTCGTGTTGAAAACTCTACAAGTCCACAACCGTTTTATCATAAGGTGATAATCGCTTCATGATGTCATAACTAAAGAATATAAGATATCCTTTAGGATACTAACATGCTACACATACACATGTATATAATCTTACACTAAAACATATCAATATAAGTCTATATACTAACTCACCTAACATTCCAAGTTGCAGAGATCCACGGAGAACGATGGTGGTCCGACGTACTACTAACCCAACAACCCGACTATGCACGTGTGTAAAAATAGAAATCCGTTTTGAAAATCTTAGACCCCTTTCGGGTTCTAGTTATTTTATACATTCGGTTTTTCAGAAGATTTCAAGTGTCATTGTTGTCAACTCAGAGCTCTGATACCATGTTGTAACACCCCAAGTTCTTGGAACTCGGGGAGCTACTTGTTAAGACCTCACAATGGGTCCCGACCTTGGTTTAACAACAACTTTACTAGGATCTTACAACAAGGCACAAATGTATTTAAAACAATTTCAAATTATAATATTTTTATTGTATGAATGTACACATGTGACAGCCTTACAAAAAACATATCTATAGATACATAACATGCATGCCGTATGAAAGACTTCCCCGTCCCCATCTAATGAATACGTGGACCCGGCTGACCATCCGTTCCGGATCTCTCTGCAACTATCTATCTCTACAAATCTACAACACGGATAAACCGTTAGCTAACAATCCAAATATATGTAGAATAAAAATAGCACAAACACATCTCAGACAAAATAAAAACAATCATCATGCTGGCACTCAATCCGGTTATTATCTGTTAGTTTAAGTGATTCACTTTATTCCATTTTAAGTTGTGGCACGCGAAATCTTAAGAGTTCTCGCCTCCGTTCCTTATCCAACTGGGTGTAGGTCTAGCTTACCTCCGTCGGTAGCATCACTACAAATCGAGTGTGGACTAATCCCTAAAGAAACCCCCAGCGCCCTCAAGATAACTGAGCAGAATGCCACCACCCGTTACTCTTAGGCCAATGTATGATCGGTATATAATTACTACTAAGTACAACTATAATCACATCATTCAAACACCACTATCATTATCCACACTCATATCTAGAAGCTAGCTAAGTAAGCCCAAAGGACTTACCTGAATCGAAACTCGATTCCCGTTATCTCAACTCGGTCCGCAACTGTTGGGACTCAATTGCCTGTCATAAGGGCAAGTGAATCAAAATACATCGCATATTCTTAGAAGTCTACAACTTCTAAGATGTACAATCCCTTCAAGAGAAATTACTAAAATGCCCTCCTAAGATAAAATGACCATTTTACCCTCGGTCCCGAAACTCTCAAAGATCCTATAATATATGCTCAAACCTTTCTTCGGGACTTAGTTTCATAATCTAACTCTTAAGAGTTAGTTTAAGTATAACTTATAGATTACACATTTTTCTTAACTTTTAAAAAGGTCACTAAGGTCCAACTTTAGCCTATAATACGAGACTCAAATAAATTTATAAAAATTCTAAGAAAATTACCCAAGTCATCTATGATATGTATACTAATCATAAGGCCAAAGATCTCTCTAAAACACTAAACCAAACTCTCTATATAAATCCCCAAAGTTGGTTCCAACATCCATTAATTCATACTAAGTCCGAAACTATCTGTTGGATCATCCTCAAAACTTTACAAGATAAACCAAAGTATATGAACTCTAATTTCTCAAAATTTCATGTTCATCAGAATTATCTAACTCATTCAAATCTAGATCCAAAAACTGCTCCAACACACGTTTTCTTCAACACTTAGAATATTTCAGCAACACTGAAAAAAAACAGCTTACTGATCCATCTTTGAAAAATCATAACTCACCTCTTGATGAAATCCTCTCAAATTTTGATATACTCTAGTATGTAATCCTAACTATTACAGATCCAAAATTCAAGTCCAACAGAGGTCAATAACCTATCCAAATCTATCTCACAAAACTGCATCACAAGCAGTTTTTTTTTCTCAACACAAAATATTCAACACAACAGAAAAAATTGTTTAATGTCCCAACTTCGAAAAGTCATAACTCTTAAACCGATAGCTGGATTCCTCCCAAATTTTTAATATGTTCTACAATAATATGTCAACTATATCATATCCAAAAATCAGCAACAAAGGAGGAGTCTTACTTACCCAAATCTGGATCACAAAACTGTATTAACATGCAGTTTTCCAACACTTAAAAACTTCAGCACAGTAGAAAAAAATGCTTACGACCCAATCTTTGAAAAATCATAAATCCTAAACCACTCACTGGATTCCTATCAAAATTTAATATGTTCTACCAAAATATCCCATCTATAACATATAAAAATTTCAGCCAAAATGGATCATTCTTTTATACCTAAATTTGGACCCGAAGTTAGATGTTGTCAAAGTTGGAAAACTGAGAAAAAGCAACAACTCTCTGAAGTTGCTCATTTGGCTGAAATGTATGGGTTTAAAGATGGTTTAGAGGCACATTGACACATAAATATGGAGGGGAAGTAAGGATGTATATGTGGGTCTTACCCGACTCCAAACTCGAAGGCATGAAGGACGAGGATGGCTCTCACGTTCATAGTCTTGTCTTCCGAAAGGAGGTTGATGTGCACGACTCCAGGGGGCTGGAAGGAGACCGTAGCACTAGGGTGGCGCACCTGCGGTGAGAGGGTCCAGAGGTGCGACTGTCGTCCCATGGTGGTGCACCCGCGACTGAGGAGATCTGCTGCTTTGCCGCTACGTGACTGGAGCAGGGAAGGCGACTTCTATTGTTGCGTGATGTCGATGAAGACGAAGGATGGGCTGCTGCTAGAGGTTGCCGGCATGGTGACAACGGGGAGGTGGTTGTCGTCGGTTCTGGCGTCGGCTTGGCGTGGAGGAGGAGGCAAACGGTAAGAGAGGCGTGGTTGGTTTCACGTGAGAGCAAGGAGGAGGAAAGAAGGAAGGTTGATGTCTCCAACGCTAAAGGGCCCGGATGGCATGTTCCTGACGAGCCCAACTGGTATGACATGACGGGCCCAGATGGTATGGTTCATGGGCTTAAACTTGGCTTCTCGTATTGGATAAAATTTTTACAACGGATTACAAATACCTAGATTGGATTTGCGTACTTTATGTGAGTAAAGTCCTCACATAAAATAATAGAAATGTCGAAGAACTTGGTGTCACATAAAATCAAAAAAAAATAACGAAAGAGTCTAAACCGCTTGAGTTCCGGTTTGTCTCGAAAATGAACGGAAATTAAATTTTCCGGATATTACAGTGTTCGAGTCCATGGTATGCACGGATTTCTTTTAGTAATTTTACAAGAAGAATATAATTATTTAAATCATAGTTCTTCAAAAAAATTTTAAATGTGTTACATTGAACGTAAAAAAAATATGTTATTATGGTTAAAAAAGTATTAATTATTCCTCGTCAATAATAAAATAATATAATTGTCTATAAATATATAAAGAGGATAGTATACCAAATTATGATTTTTGAAAATAGACTAAAATTCAATGTATAAAGACATCTTAAAATTATACATTTATTACTTCGAAAACTAAAAATATGTTGTATCTATTTCATTGTGCATTAGAGTTGTAGTTCACTAAAGATTTAGTGGATTACAACGTTGGTTTTGATTCCCACTTTAAATATGCATAGTAATATTATGTCCTCTAGATTTGTAGATGTTGTTTTTAAAAGGTTAGCTTTTGCCATCCAAAAAGGGGTAGCGGCACAACTTGTTGCTCGCTTACCTTCTATTTCTATGTAAATAGTAATGCCGCATAAATAATAGAGGAATAATCATATGCATCATTGCACAAGTTTTGTCAAAGTGATTCTTTTATTATAAAAAGAATCTTATTCTTTTATTTTAAAAAGAATCTAATTCTTTTATTCTAAATAAATATAAAGTATTAATTGTCTACAAAGAGAATCATATTATCTTTTTCAAAGGAATAACGTAAACTTGTGAAATCTGCACAAAGTAGTAAGTTAGATAAGTTGTAAATAATAACAAAAACTTACTCAAGATTATATAAAAAGTTATTTTCATTACTTTCAAAAAATAACATATAAAGGGAGCAATTGAAACCACTATCATATACTATTATCATGTCGAATACGAATATGATAATTTTCAACAAAAAATTCATTAGACGGAACAACATTCTTGTTTCCCATTAGAAAAAAGAATCTTGTTATTCACTCATAATAAATATTTTATATTAAAAATAAAATTATTTTTAAATAACATATTTGTATCTTTAGTACTATATTAAACTAACTTTCATATATATATATATATATATATATATATATATATATATATATATATATATATATATATATATATATATATATATCACATGTCTTTATTTAATCTCTAATATTTAAATTGTGTTTGAATGTTTATGACTAAAACAAATAATTATGTCAAATAGCATCTTTACTGTTTTGTAAATAAATAACAATAATATGATAACAACGGGGTGGAACAAAGAAAGTTTGTTGACATCAACAACGGATTTCACAAGGCAGATATTTTTGTTAAAAATAAAGTAATTTTAGGTCGTTTTAGAATCTAGTCCACCACCTTTTTATGACCACTAACATGTTGTAAGACTTTTCTTTTGTACTGAAAAGGTGGGGCTCATCCATTTTAATATAAGAGTTTCTTGTTTTCTTTTCATTCTTAATAATTTAGTTTATTGACTATCAAAAAAACTGTTTTTCTGCTTGATACAATAACTTTAAATTTTTAATATTTTATAGTCAAATATTTAAAGTTTAGACCTTAACTAGTTAAGTGCCCACACTTTGTGCAGATTTTATCTAAACATAAAATATTATATTATTCTTACGTATTGTAGATCGATATTGATTTGTACTAAATTTGACAAGAAGTTAACTTACTAAAGTAAATAAGTAAATCAGTTACTAAAAATCATAAGAAGCAAAGCACAAAAAAAAATTAACATAAAATGCATTTTTATAATTATATTTTCTAACAATTATAATTAAAAGTATATTTTTGTTTATTAAAACGTAATATATTATAATTATTGATAATTTAAAAATTAATTTTACTTTCATTAAGGTTGAACTTAAACTTTTGTTACATCAGTAAAATTTCAGTTGATCAATTCAATATCATGTTTTGATAATTTGTATTGTTGTTTGCATTAGATTTTACAATCAATGTAGCGGTCATATATTCTTGTATTGTTGCTCTAGTTGAGTGCATTAGGAATTTGTATTGTTGTATTGATCTAGTTAAGTGCAATTGCGTGTTAATATATATAGACTTGTTCATTATTGTTATTAGAAATTTGTTTCGGATTTGCTTTCATTAAGGTTGCAATTTCAAGTTGTTTGATATATTAGATATAAAATGGCGGTTTTGGTGAAATGTACATAATCCAATAATACACTATACAAACTAACACCCACTTCAAACATTTGACAAAATAGCCCCTAATACATCATATCCTTCTTGCGTAAATATTGAACCAAAAGGGAGGTTTGAAAAAGGATAAAGTACTCTGTAGTCTTTTCATCATGAGACAACCGGCGAAGTGACATGTCTGCAGAACTCCCCTTTCCTGCAAAACTCCCCTTTTGTTTTCCTCCAAAACTCCCTCTTCCTGCAATATTACACGAAAACAGCACCCATATCATCCATTTTGAATTCATCCTTTCCAGAAAATGTGGGCATTATTGCTTTCGTACATAACAAAACAAAGTCTTCCTGATTCATTCAAACTGCTGTATTCGAAGATAAACCGAGTCATCGATACCTATTGGGTAAGGTTACTGTTTATCATGTTTTAACGAAGTATTACATGTAGTTCCCTCCAAAACAGCCCTTTTCATACTCAAAACGATGATCTTTTCATACCCAATCCATTTTTTTCTCTTCAATTTAATTCACATTTAATACTAAAATAATACTCAATTTGAATTTGTCGTACCCATATTTTACACAAAATCGATATTGTGCACAAACATCAATATCAAATGACATTTGGTCATTATAACATAGTTTGGGTACCCATAAAACAAACCCAATATTTCACTTTAAACATACATAACAATAAAACATACCACAAAAATAATAACATACACCCAATAAAATAATCATACCCATAAATTGGGTAATATTTTACCACACTTAAATAATCTTGTAAGATTAAATACACATGCCCAAACGTACCAATAATGCTCTAATAGTATACACAATTCATCAAAATACATACTCAATGCTACTTAACAAAACGAATCAAAAGCATACACAAAATCTAGTAGAAATTGCCTACCCAAAATCTAGTACAAATAGCCTACCCAAAAAATACAAATCTGGTTCCCGGCAACGACGGAGTATCAATGACGAACAAGACTGAAGGACGGCGGAAACCCTAGCATCCTCCGCCATGATAGCCTACCCAAAAAATACAGATCTGGTACCAACTTACCAAGACTAGTCGGAATCTTCGTCGGACTCCTCTTTCTCGTCGGCCTCTGCAACAATAACCTCATCTTCGTCGGAATCTTTGTCTCGAAACTCCGGCGGTTGGAAACCAAGCCTCGTCGGACTCCTCTTTTTCGTCGGCCTCCGATATAATAGTCACATCTTCGTCGGAATATTTGTCTCGAAACTCCGGCGGATCTCCGTTACAAAAAACTTAAGCAAACATATCCACAGTACTTACCCACCAACCGGTTACCCAACATACCCAACACCCCTTGCTGAAGCAAAAAACGCCATCCATGGAGTTTTTTGTAGTAGAAGAGAGAAATGGGTTTATAAATTGTCACCGTTTTTTATTCAAAGAATTGAGGAAATGATTTTGATTTTTGTTTTTGGAGGATACGTTCTTCAATACTTAAAAAAGTGTTTCAACTTCTCCTCCTCTCTCTATTTAAAAAGCCAAAAAAGTAAGCATCAAATCAAATTTTAAAAATTATACATTAATGCTCTCCATCCCATCAGCTTTTATGGCACAAGTACACCTACTCCACTTTTTCGTTTTTGGGGAAATGGTTTAATTTTTTATTTTCTTTTTTTTTTCAATCAAAAAGTGTGGTGGAAAAGCATTGAGTCATTACACAAAATCAAAAAAATAATGGCACTTTCTTGCCAATTCTTTCATATAATTTTTTTTTTTGCTAGAAATGAGGGTTTTCATATAAAATTTTTGATTTGCGTTTTCAAAATTTATTTGATGCTTGATTTGCATTGGATTATTATAGTTGTTGTTGTTGTAGGTTGTTTGATGCAAGTTGTTTGTTACTATGTTCTGAAAGTTGTTGTTTTAAGTTATTTGATAAGTTTGTTATTGTGTTTTGAAAGTTTGGTTTTTAATTTTTCTTTGCAGGCTGTTTGAGGGTCTACTATCCATTAAGAGTCCTAATGTCTAGCTCCAACACATCTACAAAAATGTTGATGGTATTACGTGTTTTTGGGGTTTAAGGTTCGATAATTGATTGCAAAAACAAATATCAATAATTGTAGGAGATGTCTTACACAAACTCTAGTCTTTGATGTTGTTGTGAAGATGCATTACACAAACTCTAGTCTCCGCAAGTGTAATAAATTGATCTAAATAAGACATTTTAAATACCAACTGATATTGTTTAACTTTTGTCTATCACGAATGTAAAACAACCTTCTTCAAGGTCAGACATCAAATTTTCAAGAAACCAACACCATGTTTTCTTTCTCCCAACCTCCACAACTACATAAGTAATTGGAAATAAATTCATATTGTCGTCTTTTCCAATTGCGCATAACAAATGACCAGCATAAGCACCTCTTAAGTCTTAAGTGAATTCATCAAGGCCAATAATTGGTCTACAACCCATTAAAACCCTCATTTTGCATGCATCAAGACCTTCATATAATATTTGGAACAATGGCCTTCATGGACGATCTAAACAAACTTTAAAAAAAGTCGATGAACCGGAACTCCATTTCCTTAGAGTTGCTACATAACTTTGACATATTGTGTTGATGCATCCCTTTGAGTCATCAATAATGCTCTGAGTCATCAATAATACTCTAAGTCTAGATCTAATTCTATCCAATTTGGATAATCTCTATAATGCTCAAGGTATTTTTCAACCACGATCATGAATAGGGAAGAATCTCTTCAACTGAAAAGTGTCATCCAAATTGGTTCCATTAGCTCAAGCCTTAAACCTACAATAGTTGTTCTTACAAACACAACTCTCCCCTGAGTGTTTTATGTCACAATCACACTTGTACTTAAAGACTATAGTGTTGGAATCAATATTTTAAAAAAGTAGCACGCTGGGTTTTTCTAGACAAATTTCTGGTAGACTCCGGTCATCATCAAAACCAGAAAACAACATCTTCTATTTGAAAAAAGGGGAAGATGATGAAATCGCAAAACCACTCAATAAGCAGTCTATCCCCTTAACAAAGCATTGACTTCGTCTCCGCGAACACTGAATCGTGGTATAATTATTTGCTAAAATTGGATATCAAATTGATGTGATAATGATGCCCGAAGTTACGAAAAATGCAAAACTTGGAGAGAGAAAAAAAAAAGTGGTTATCTCATATCGACTAAAAAAAGTAGAATTTTTATAGTATATAAGGAGGAAAAACGCTTAAAGGTCGTGATTTTTGGGTCTTTATCCGTTTTCACCGCGCCACATGCTCACGCTTGTAATAAACTTCTAAAAGTATGTTATCTGTTGTTTACTTAAAATAAAAACAAAAAAATGGGTGAAATATGCTTTGTTTTATGAACTTTTGTTTTGTAAACCCTTCTAATTTTTACCACTCTAATTGATCCACCACTATTACTCTATTAAGAATATACTTACTTAATGAATTTGTGTTATGGGTACACTTAATAAAATAATAGCGGTAAAAATTATAATTAGTCATTTTACCCTGTTAGGATTTAGTTAAACCCGGTTCGTGTCAAACCACAGATTAGTAGGTCTGAGTTTAAGTGTGAGGCCGGTTGGGTTTGATGAAGGGTTGGACAGGGTGCTTGTGTTATATTGGTGATGGGATGATTACAGGGTCAGTTGGGTCTAGTTGATCGAGGCCCAATGGTAAGTGCTCCAGTCCATCTCATCAGGTTATGGAGCGGCATAAACAAAGCGTTGTATGGTTAAACACTGCGTTGCTGAAGTTCACCTCGTGGACTGAGTACTTAAGCTTTCTTCTCTGTCTTCAACCCTAAGGTGGCCGAAACACTTCTACTGAGAAACCCTAGGTCTGAAAGTGAGGATAGAGAGAAACACACGGAGAGAGAGAGATCCGAGTCGAGTGCTTCGTCTGAGTGTAGTCTTGAGACGTTCTCTATTGTCTAGATCTTGCTTTGACTTAAAGCATAGATCATTACCTTGGTGGTTTACAGACATCTCACCTATCTTTATTCTTGTTATCCTGTTCTTGATCTCACAAGGTTTTTCGTTGTTTTTGATTGCTCATCTTGTAACCGTTCTACACTATAACTCTACCTAGTGGATTGGGCTGGCTCTCCCCTCCTGAGATCCCGCAGAGTAGAGCTTAACTCGAACTGCGTCAACAAACTTCTTTGTGTTCATCTGGTTTTGAAAGACTGGTTCGCTCTAGATCTAGTCGGTTTTGAATCGAAATAGTGATAGAGTTTTATCAAATTGGTATCAAAGCGTGGTTTTCTCGATTTAAAGTTAGAGATCTGGTTTTTTCAATCGATCTTCTTTTTCCTCTGTAAATGTTTTTTCTTTTGAAGATTCTTTTTTTCAAAACTGCTTCCGCTTTACTCTATCGTTTTTCTTTTCGTTTTTCGTCTCAAAACTATCTTTGAAAAATCTTCTGGCCCTTTTAAAATCCCAGAAAAGAGGATAATTCCTTCAAGCCATTGTTGCTTAAGGAACCCTAGATACAAGAGAAATCAAAAGAACTCAAAATTTACAGTGTTTTGAGGATCTTTGATTTTTATCACAAGACGGCAGGATCTTTAATTCTAAAGACTGCCCCCATATAGATCCTAAGTACGACATCTGGGATCGTGTCTTCTTAGACACAGGACTATGTCGGAAAATACAGTGAGGATTAAGCCCTTTGATGGCACCTCTGACTTTGCCATATGGCAACTGAAGCTGAAAGCGATCCTAATCAAGGAGAAATGCTGGACAACTGTACAAGGAAAGTTCCCTCCGGATACTTCCCCAGATAGGAAACAAGAGCTTGAGGAGCAAGCTCACTCTGAGATTTTTATACGGTTAGCTGACGACGTGGATCGTCAGGTTGTAAGTCTCACTGATCCCTCTTTGCTCTCGAAAAAATTATAAGATCTTTATCTTAAAAAGTCTTTGCCCAGTCGTATATCTCTGTTATGTAGATTGTTCAATTTTAGAATGAATGCCAACCTATCTTTGCATGATAATCTAGATATTTTTTTTAAATTGACTCAAGACTTAGAAAGATGTAATGATAAGATCTCTGATGATCATCCTGCTATACTTTTATTGAATGCCTTGCCTAGTCAGTTTGATAATTTTAAAGATGTGATCCAGTTTAGTCATGATGAAATATCTAAGGACAAAATACTGGAACAAATAATACAGAAAAATGAAAGTATGAAAGTCTTTAAAACAAATCATAAAACTGATGATAAATCTGAGGCCCTCATAATGAAAGGAAATAAAAGAAATAAAACAAAATATAAGCAGAAATATGAACCAGAGAAAAATAAGAATACATACGCTAATGATCCTGATAAAAAAGAATAAAAAATGCTTCTATTGTAGTAAACTAGGACACTACCAAGAAGAATGTAGAAAGAAAAAGAAAGATGAATCTAATAAAGATAAATCTACTCATTCTGCATCTCTATGTGTATCTGATTATCCTAATGAACTGCTTGTATGCTCATCTAAACATGATTGTTGTTCTAAGTATAAAATGCCTTATCCTGCATGTCTATATCATCATGAATTACTAGTGTGTGCTACCTCTTCTAATACCATGAATGATTGGATTCTTAACTCTGGATGTACTATGCATGCTACTTCTAATAAATTTGTTTTTAGTAGCATCGATTTGTATAATGCTGGAGAAGTTATGCTAGGAGATAACACTAGCTTAGCTATAAAAGGAATTGGAAATGTACCTTTATGTATGCATGATGGTGTTACTAGAATTTTGCAAAATGTTAGATGGGTTCCCAAACTTAGGAGAAATTTATTATCAGAATCTGCCTTTGATAATTTGAATTGTACCATTGTCACCAAAAATGGTGTTAGAGATGTGATTAGAGATAATGTTGTGCTAATCAAAAGCATTAATAAAGGAGGCCTATACCATGTTATTACCTCACCTGAAATTAATCTGTCTAAAACAACAAATCTAATGATTCTAGCTCAAACTACTCTCCTTCACAGTAGACTGGGACACATGGGAAATAAGGGAATGCTTAGTTTGTATCAACAAGGTCTGATAGATAATAAACCTGCTAATCTAGATATATGTGAAACCTGTATTTTAGGAAAGAAAACCAAACATAGTTTCACAACCTCTAGTTATGTAGCCAAACAACCTCTAGAGTACATCCATTCTGATCTTTGGGGACCTGCACAGATTGATACCATAGGTGGAAGGAGATACTTTATCTCTTTTATAGATCACTTCTCTAGGAAAGTTTGGGTCTATCTTCTTAAAACAAAAGATGAAGCCTTTGAAACTTTTAAGAACTGAAAAAACTTTGTTGAAACACAAACTAATAATAAGATTAAATGTCTAAAAACTGACAATGGTCTTGAATTCTGTAACAAACTTTTTGATGAATTTTGTAAAGAACAAGGCATTAAAAGACATTTAACCATCCCTGGAACACCTCAGCAGAATGGAACTGCTGAAAGAATGAATAGAACTTTGCTTGAAAAAGCAAGATGTATGCTAGTTAGTGCTGGTCTCAAACCTTCCCTATGGGGAGAAGCTGTTACTACAGCTTCTTATCTCATCAATAGATCCCCTTCCTCAGCCATAGGTTTTAAAACTCCTTATGAATTGTGGTCTAATAGGAAACCTAATCTTAAATACCTAAGGCCCTTTGGATGCACTGCATACACTCAAGTGAGTGAAGGCAAGTTGCAATCAAGAGCTAAAAAGGGAATTATGTTAGGTTACCCTGAGGGTGTAAAAGGTTACAAACTTCTCCTTATTCAACCTGGAGGGTATAAGGTAGTTGTGTCTAGGAATGTTACCTTTAATAAAACAGACTTTCACTTTAAAAATAAACATTCCAGTGAGACTAGTAGCACTACTGGTGAGTCTGAAGAGAATTCCAGTATTGGAACCTCTTTTTACATGCCCAGTGCAAGTCACAATAATGTTGAAATTGAATTCGACATTGGTGACTATTTTGAAGGTAGTGATCTACCTAATGATGATACTACTACTAATGAAAGTAGTAGATTCCCTTCACAACCTGAACACAGTAATAATTCTCATAATCACCAATTAAGGGGGGTAGATGAGCCTAATATTTCTGATAACCCTAGTATTCCCACCTTGTCCCCCAGTGATGGAACAGGTCATGAAAGCCAAAATGACCTGAGTTCTCCTGGTATAAGACAAGGTAACACTAACTCAGGTCATTTTGGTTTTCATGGTCCGTACCAGCTAACCAGGGACAGGGCTCCTAGAACTATCATCCCAAATAAGAAATATGTTAATATTGCTGAATATGCTCTTATTACTGCTTCAGTTGTAAAAAATCCCTACACTCCTGATCAAAACTTATGAACAAGCTGTTAATTGTAAGGATTCAAAACTTTGGATAGCTGCTATGAAAGATGAAATTGACTCTGTGCATGCTAATAACACTTGGACCTTAGTTAACAAACCTAAAGATTCTAAACTAGTTTAGTGTAGGTGGATTTATAAAATCAAAGAAGGTCTATCTCCAAATGAACCTGACAAATATAAGGCTAGACTCGTAGCTAAAGGGTTTACATAAAGAGAAGGAATAGACTACAATGATATTTTTGCCCCAGTAGTTAAGTATAAAACTCTGAGACTTATGCTTGCAATGACTGCTGTTTCTGACTGGGAATTAGAACAAATGGATGTTAAGACTGCTTTCTTGCATGGTGATTTGAATGAAACAATTTACATGTCGCATCCTAAGGGCTTTACTGATTCTAAAAATACCAATGCATGCTGCTTACTTAACAAATCTATCTATGGATTAAAACAATCTCCTAGACAATGGAATTTAAAATTTGATTCATGTATGTCTAAATTGGGTTTTGTCAGAAGTGAATATGATACTTGTTTATAGTTTAAGAATATTAAGAAGCATGATCCTTTGTATGTGTTACTTTATGTGGATGGCATACTTATAATATCTCCTTCTAAAGTTCTTGTATCTAGTATAAAACATGATCTTAAAAATTATTTTGACATGAAAGACCTGGGACATGCTAAGAAGATATTAGGAATTTCCATATCTAGGGATAGATCAAAGAATATCATGTTGTTATCCCACACTGATTATGTGCATAAAGTTCTGCAGAAGTTTAATATGCTTAATTGTAAACCTGCAATTGTACCCTTAGGAGGGCACCTTGAGTTGTCTAAAAAGGATTGCCCTACCTCTGATGAAGGCAAAAATAAAATGTCTAACATACCATATGATGTTGCTGTTGGTTCTGTAATGTATGTCATGCTATGCACAAGACCTGATCTTGCTTTTGGAATATCTGTCTTAAGTAGATATATGTCTAATCCTGGTATGCCTCACTGGGATGCTATGAAATATTTACTCAGATATATGTGTGGTACCAAGGATAAATGTCTTGTATATAAAGAACATATCTCTCGTACTAACCTGATTGGATTTGTAGATTCTGATTATGCTAGTAACAAGGATAACAGGAAATCTACTACAGCTATTTACTTCACTTGGGCTGGGAATTGTATCTCCTGGAAGTCTCAACAACAATCTGTTGTAGCCTTGTCCTCGACCGAAGCTGAGTACATGGATGCTACTGAAGCTGCCAAAGAAGCTACATGGCTCAAAGGATTGTTAGAAGAAATAGAAAGTAAGACCTATGTTCCTGTTATATATACTGATAGTCAAAGTGCTTTGTACTTATGTAAAGATCCCATGTATCATGAAAGAACAAAACATATTGATATTAGGTACCACTACATAAGGAAGAAGATCAAGCACAAGCAACTGGTGATACAGAAAATCAAAGGAGATGTAAATCCAGCTGATTTTGGAACCAAGATTGTCCCAGCTGACAAGTTCTCATATTGCAGAGATTCTTTGCATATTAAGGATGGCTAAGAAGGACAGCAACACTGGATTGATGACGGACAGGAGTACCACTAATCCACTACTGGTAGTATGCAGTTGTAGAACCTGGTTTAGGAGGGCATTTGTTAGGATTTAGTTAAACCCGGTTCGTGTCAAACCACAAATTAGTGGGTCTGAGTTTAAGTGTGAGGCCGGTTGGGTTTGATGAAGGGTTGGACAGGGTGCTTGTGTTATATTGGTGATGGGCTGATTACAGGGTCAATTGGGTCTAGTTGATCGAGGCCCAATGGTAAGTGCTCCAGTCCATCTCATCAGGTTATGGAGCGACATAAACAAAGTGTTGTATGGTTAAACGCTGCGTTGCTGAAGTTCACCTCGTGGCACTGAGTACTTAAGCTTTCTTCTCTGTCTTCAACCCTAAGGTGGCCGAAACACTTCTACTGAGAAACCCTAGATTGAAAGTGAGGATAGAGAGAAACACAGGGAGAGAGATAGATCCGAGTCGAGTGCTTCGTCTGAGTGTAGTCTTGAGACGTTCTCTGTTGTCTAGATCTTGTTTTGCCTTAAAGCACAGATCATTACCTTGGTGGTTTACAAACCTCTCACCTATCTTTATTCTTGTTATCCTGTTCTTGATCTCACAAGGTTTTTCGTTGTTTTTGATTGCTCATCCTGTAACCGTTCTACACTGTAACTCTACCTAGTGGATTGGGTGGACTCTCCCCTCCTGAGATCCCGCAGAGTAGAGCTTAACTCGAACTGCGTCAACAATTGTGTTCATCTGGTTTTGAAAGACGGGTTCGCTCTAGATCCCGTCGGTTTTGAATCGAAATAGTGATAGAGTTTTATCATACCCAAATAAAAATGATATCTTAAAGGAGATATTTTAATCAATTTTTAAAACTCTCTTAATTAAAATTAGTGAGCCCCGTGGATAGATCTTTTAGCACAATCAATTTGATGATTGTTTGCGGGATGGATATAAGGATGGTTAATTACAAATTGTTTACGGTAAATAAGGTTACCTGTAATTTACTCGATTATAAATATTCATACCTATTCCAGTCCCATAGTTGTCGAAAGAAACAAATGCAAATATTTGGAATGTTCTCCAATCAAAATCCACCGCCAACATATCCAAAATTAGGTATTCCGTTTTGAGAGAAAACCCAACAGAAATTTCCCGGGAAAAAACAGTCCCACAAATCCAGGAGCAATTAACAAACATATGAAGCTCATCGAGCAAGAGAAGCTGATCATCAACCATCCGGCGATGGTGAAGATCGTTCCCGAGGAGCAAGACGATCTATGGCTTCTCTACAACCTCGTATCCTCCAGTGACGTTGTCTCCGCCGAGACTACTCGGAAAATTCACCAAGCCGGGGCTGGAAAATCGGCCGTCAGGGTGAGGTTCGTCGCCGAGATCAGGGCCACGGTCCTTGATTACGACAGGGTATCCTCTACTCTTAGGGTTAAGGGTAAGATCACCACTACCAATACTTATGTGTTAGCTGGATCATTTCATACCCTTGAGATTGAGCTTTATAAGCCGTTTTGGCTGTGGAAGAAATCATGGGATGGGGCTTCTATCGAAACCCTAAAGTCAGGGTCTAATAGGCCAATTGGGGCTGATATTGCTGTGCTATTGATGAACCAAAGGTCTGCTTCTTTGTATTTAGTTGGAAGGAGTACTTCCAATTTGTGCGCTTCGGTTGACTACGGAGGATACAAAAGCAATTTGAGTAGTTTTTTCGAAAATATCATGAGTGCTTTGAGGAAGCATGTTGATTTTACGATTCTCAGGTGTATGGTGATTGGGGGTCCTGGAAACACTAAAGATGAATTTAGAAGGTATATGTTATCTGAATCAAAGAGGTTGAAATTAAAATCTTTTGATGATAACAAGTCAAGGATTGTTCTGGTGGATGTAGATTCGATTAGCAAGGAGGGTTTGAAGGAGGTTTTATGTGATTCTGGGGCAATGAATTTGATAAAGGATACAAAATCTGCTATGGAGGTTAGGGCAATGAAGGATTTGAATGATCTGGTGTTTGGTGATTCTGACCGGGCTTGTTACGGTCCCAAAAGCGTGGAAATGGCGCAAGAGATGATGGCCATTCAAACCCTTTTGATCACTGATGATTTGTATAAGAGTATAGATGTGGGGGTTAGACACAAGTATCATGAGTTGGTGAATTCTGTGAAGAAGTCAGGGGGAAATGCATTGGTTTACTCATCATTGCACGTCTCTGATGAGCAGCTGGCTCAGTTGACTGGTGTAGCCGCAATCCTTAGGTTTCCATTGCCAGACCTTGATGAGTTGGAGCTCTAACTTTGCCCCTTTTTTCAGTTTTTCCTACTCTTTGCTTGACAGTACTTTTTATATATAATTGGTTTCCCGGCCATGAATGTACTATTAATCACTATAAAGGAGCTTCCACTGGATGGTCTAGATCTTTATGTTTTAGCCTTCTGATCTAAGTAATGAATGGGTACTAAACTTAGATTTATCGGGGATCAATGTATGAGATATTTGAGTTTGATTCACATGGAATCCTAGGCAGATTTTATTAATGTTTAGTATTGAGCAAAGATGTGGCATGATCAATCTCTTTGAGCCCTTGAATAATTTTCTTGTCGCTTGACTAAACAATGAATATAGAAAGTATCATACAATTGAACCAGCTGATATTAATATAATATTATGGTTACTTTGTTATGTTTATGTTGGTAGAATATATGCAGTTATGAAATATAGGAATTTGTAATTGCTTCTTGTATGTTACCGTGTCTACAGTATATCATATGCATATTGCTGATGTTGAATTATCTGTAGTAACTAGGGATTGAGTTTTCGAAACAGTTCAATGTGAAATGGTATAACAGCTGCAGATTGGTGGTACATGGTAAAACAAATGCCCATTCGCCTTTCGCTTGCCTGTCTTTGCTGATTTGTTTTTTCTTTTCAGGTAGCAGAAGGCCGGGTGATTAGTTACTTTGGAAAGTATAGTAATTTAGTACGTAGATAGTTTATATTTTTTTACAGATTGCACAACTGATTACAAGTCTCTCATGAAATCCATCTAAAGTGCACTCATCATGTTTTCAGATCTGGATTAGATCAGTATCTTCATTATTTTCACAATGTATTTATCTATACAATTCCACTTATTTCCACACCCTTCGATAACCAAAGAAAATCGCACCGACCCAGAAGCCAAGATCTGTTAAACACTTACAAGTCCTTGGCTGTATACCTCCCGCAGACCTTGTTCACATAAGCCATGTGGAGGGCCATCGCTATAGCCGCCACAACAATCACAGCAAGAATCTTGAAATTCTCCGGCTTCTTCAACTCCTTCAGTATGCCTCCTCCATACCTCAATCTCTCTACAACTTCAGTCTTCCTTCCACTTTCCTCCTTTTCTCGGCTTTCCTCTTCACACTTGTTTCTATCATCAGTTTTAGGTTCAGCTCTTCTCGACTCTCCCCGTTCAAGCTCCTTTGCTTCCTCTCGTGTTTTTGATGCAACCACTTCTTTCTTTTCAGGTGCAGGTGCTGGAGCTAATGCAGGTGCTGGTGCTGGTGCAAATGCAGGTGCTGGTGCTGGTGCTGGTGCAAATGCAGGTGCTGGTGCAGGCATAGGCTGATGCTGGGGTTGGGTCAGTTGAGGTTTCGGCACCTCGTTTTTTGGCCCATCTTTCTCTTGTGGGTTAGCTGGGGTGATCAGTTTAGGTTGTCTTACACAAAGAACACCTCCTTCAAATTTAGCTGTGATTTCTTTAGCATCGCAGCCTTGTGGAACTCGAGCTTCCTTCATGAAATGCTGCCATCTATTGCCTCCAAGCAAACGCTCCCCGCTGATCTTGAGAACTCGAGATGGGGTCAGCTGAACCCTCAACTGCTCCTTCTTGAACCCTATTACATAGACAAATAACATAATCTCCATGATCGTTCATAACAAGAATTCCATTTTCTTTCTATGATTAAAAACATACCGGGCAGATTAAGAAGGAGTATCTCAGCTCCTTCCTCTGATTTCCAACTCATTTCTGGATCAAACTCTTCATACTGACGAGGTGCTGCAGGGCGAATTCTGGGATCCATGCTTATGATGCTCTGTTGCTTCTTCTTCTCGCTACTTTGTTTTGATATTGGTGAAAAGTGTTTGCGTTGATGAGAATAAGAGCTATGGTTCCTGGTTTATATACATGGTAACATATCTTGGAAGGTGGGTTGGATGCTTGTTTGATGGAATTGTTTTTTGTTTCCTCTCAAACTAGATATTCTAATTTTGATGTGCATAGCTTGTTAGTTGCCCACCCTCTTTGGTTGCGTACAAGGTTTTTGCAAATATGCTATTGTAGCTTTGAGAGATGGTTGATTCCTTGGACCTGGGAAAAGAAATCCCTTGTCTTTTTTAACAAAATTGAAAAGCTTTCAACTTTGATGATTCTCCTATACTTTCTTTTAATAAGTGATTTAAAAGTTTGTATATAAGAGAGACATAGGCCCGAGCCAGAGGGGATGCACTGAATCTGCTTAAACTAAATTTTGATTTCTTGTTCATTGAATTGATTTATGAAATTAAGAAAGAAAGTTTTTATTACACCGAAAAATTCTAGATAAGAGGCCAATTACAAGTCCAAGTCTACATACCTAATCATAGGACTGTGCATAATTTGACCGGACCGGAAATTACGGTCCAACTGGTCCGGACTGTTTATTTACAAACAAAAAAGGGATACGGTCCGGTTCGGGTTTGAACTGGAACAGGTTTATCCCATACAATATATATATACTTTTAATTTTTTTTTAAAAAAAGTCAATACGGTCCGGTTTATGGACCGTTTCATACAAACAGTGTCCAGTCCTTAAGATTATGGTCCGGACCGTTTACACAACCATATTGAATCAAAAACTCAATCGACCAAATAAGTTAGAAGGAGGTCATGCTCATAATCCGTTTGTTGTTATTAAATTGTCTGAAATGAAATTTGAAAGACATTGATTCTATATGCTTTGCTAAAGTATGCGAAGTAATGCTGGTGTGGCGGCCTCAAATTTTTTTTCTCATATTTAAATCATTTACTAATTAACAAATTAAGCAAAAAAATCTTTTTTGACTAAAGCAATATCTAAATTATAGATGTTGAATTTTAAATTTAGGTGCATTGTAAAGATTGGTATCGATTCTAATTGAAATTTCCGTTAAACCCAAATTATATATATTTTTATTTTACATCAAATATTTTCGACCGGTTGTTGAACTTCTCATATACGATACGAGATAAACTTACACGGGAAGCTGGCAAGTTTCCGATTTTTATATAGATTTCCGATATATAAAAAATTATTTTACGTCAATATGTTTTGGTCGATTGTTAAACTTCTCATATACGATACGAGATAAACTTGCAGGGGAAACAATATCTTGGTTTCACTATAAATAAACTTTCCACGTACACTTCTCACATAATTTTCAATGAAACAATTTGGTTTACTAGGCTTTTTCTAGTTTTGTATTTAGTAAATGTACCCCTCGAGAGAAGAGTGTGTAGGGTTTGAGAATAAATACAAAAGGTTGGGGTATATTTATTTAATTGAAACATTAAAAAGCCTAGTTACTACTATAGTTTTTCAAAAAGGCCTAATTACCAAAATTGTCCATTTTCAATATATATATGGAATACACCTTTTCATAAGACATAAAACACTTTCTTCTTTTTCAAGTAAATCTACGTATTTTTATATCTTCCAGTTCCAATTCTAATGTATATTGATTATGTTTCGGATCTAGTTCCAATTTTACGGTTTGAAGATATCTTCCATTTCCATTTTTATTGTTTTGTATATTTGTTCCAAGTAAAATCACGCATCTTCTAATAAGAAAAAGGTCAAATTTAATCTATAATTGATCGTATCATCGATACACTGTGAACTTATTTGATTATCTCTTTCAATTTTTTATGTATTTTCTTTCTATCTATATGTTTTACTAAAGTAGGCGACGTAATGCTGACGTGATACCCTCATGTTTTTTTCTCAGATTTAAATCTTTTACCAATAACAATTTAAGCAAAAAAAATTCTTTTTTTACTAAAGCAATATTTAAATTATAAATGTTAAATCATAAATTTCGGCCCATTGTAAAGATCAATATCGATTCTAATTGAAATTTCTGATAAACCCGAATATATATATATATACATATATATATATTTTACATCAAATCTTTTCGATCGGTTGTTAAACTTCTCATATATAATACGATATCAACTTACACGGGAAGTTGACAAGTTTTCGATTTTTATATCGATTTCTGATAAATAAATAAAAACGTTGTTACGCCAATATTTTTTGGCCAATTGTTAAACTTCTCATATACGATACGAGATAAACTTATAGGGGAAACAATATCTTGGTTTAACTATATATAACGGTTGTGTTTGGCAGTGAAGGCAAAAACACTAGTGTTAGTGTTTACAAGTGTTTGAGGGGAGGGTTTGTACGAAACACTAGTGTTTAGAAACCTTAACGAATGTTTGGCTGTTAAGGTAAGTAAACACTAGTGTTCAAGTATCAGAGGAGGGCATGAAGCTGCCATCTTTTTCCTGGGAAGATAACTATGAGCTTCAAATCGTCTTCTTCCTACTAGGAGAATTGTGAATCCGTGGTCGAAGGTGTGGGTCTGAATTTTGTACATTTTCCGTCATTCGTCCCCTCCAAAGTAGAGTTTTGTACCAAAACACCTCCCATAAAAATCCAGCAATCCACTCTTCAAAGTAACATTTGATTCAAAACTCTTCTTTATCAAGGAAGCATGGACCTCCGTCCCTAACCACACATCTACCAAAAGAGCACAGATTTTCAAAACAATGGTAAGAACCCAGCTATCAAATTGAACGAGCAACACAAAGGGGAAATGGGAGAAACACTTGGATTTTGCCTTCTTCTTCTTCGACGAGCCGAAGTCTTCTGTCAATTGGATTTCTCCTTCTTCTTCGACAAGCAGAAGCCTTCTGTCGATGGGGGTTATACGGGATATTAGGTTTTTAGGTGAGAGAAGGTGATATATATATATATAGAGAGGCTAGTTCCGGTGAGGAGTAAGCTTATGGATAGGAATTAGGAGCTTTGTGAGCCATTGGATCAGATTTAAATCAATGGCTCACAAACACTCATCATTAATGACATATTATAATTACATAAATCTGAAAAAAAAAAAAGAGTACAACTGCTGAACGAACGACCGACTCACGAACGACCGACTCAAACACTCTCACATTCTTCATCCAACAAGATCTATATTTGTCCGATTTTCAACCAAATCAAAGACGGATTATATAAAAATGATGAAATCAAAGAGAATACAAGACGATTCAGGTATTGTCTCTTCGAAATTTCTATTCTCAAGGTTTAGGTTTTTCATTCTTATAGTTTAGGTTTCATTGATGTTTATTTTTGAAATCAAATTTGTTAAATCATTTTTAGGTTTGATAGGTTTGATTGAGATCATACATGTATATACATATGTTGAGTTGGTCTAATACTTCCAATTGAAACAATGTGTAAGCTTTTTTTAGTGTGCACGCCAATTGTTCGACAAAATGTCAAATAGGAAAATAGTCTATAATATTTACGTGAACAATGGCATAAAAATTATGAACACCGAAGAATAAAAACATGAACAATGACGCATAAAAGTATGAACACCAATGAATAAAAAGTATGAACTTATACTAGTATTTTTTTTTTACATTGTTTTACAGATTCAGTGATGTTGGGTACGCAATCATCACCAATCATTGTGTCGGGATTGAAGGCGAATGCTCCATGTAATGAAGGTGGAACTATTATACAAGTAACTCCAAATAACTCTACCAACTGCGTTCCAATTTGTGAAGATACATTGAAGCCACATGTTGGTCAACAATTTTTAAGTGTGGAGGAAGCTGAGGACTTCTATAGGAGGTATGCCTCTATTTGTAGATTTAAGATTCGTGTTTCATGTAATCACAAATCCAACAATATTGTGTTGAGGAAGTATTTTGTATGCACAAGGGAAGGTAAAAAAAATGGCAAATATAGTACGGGCAAAAGGAAGACAACTTCCAATCAATGTGGTTGTAACACAGGATCTGCGTTTAGGATTATGGAGGGTGAAAAGTATATTGTGAAGTGGGTTCATGAAGCTCATAATCATACAATGTTGGCTCCTACAATGAAACAATTTGCCAAATCTAATAGAAAAATGGACATTGCTCTTAAGAATTTTGTTCTCAATTGTGGAAGAGCAAAGATTGGGCCAACAAGAAGTCATAAGGTTTTTAAAGAGTTTGTTGGGGGTTATCAAAACATAGGTGCAACGGCTACAGAGTTCAAAAATTTCAGGAGAGATCTTTTGGCTTATCTTAGTGGATGTGATGCCCAATTGATGATAGACATATTGTTCAAGAAGCAAGAGGTCAGTAGTGCATTTTACTTTAGGTATGATGTTGATGAGTATGATCAGCTGACAAGAATATTCTGGGCTGACCCAATTTCGATGAAAAACTATGCTATATATGGAGATGTTGTTTCGTTCGACTCCACCTACCGAACAAACAAGTATGTATAAATATGAACAATAGCCTTAGTTTTTATGAACATCTTATTTGTAGGAAATGAACGGTTGTTATTATAATGTGTGTTGTTTGCATTTTTCAGATATGACATGGTTTTTTCCCCTTTCACTGGTTTGGACAACCATAAAAAATGTGTGACATTTGGGGGTGCTCTTTTACTAAAAGAGGATGTAAGCTCATATGAATGGCTTTTTGAGAGCTTTAAGGAAGCTATGGGGCATGCACCTAGGGTGTTGGTGACTGATCAAGATCCTGCAATGAAAATAGCAGCTAGAAGTGTTTTTCCGTCCACTCGTCATCGGTATTGCATGTGGCACATTATGCAAAATGTGTCGAAGAAAGTCGGTCCAGATCTTAAACATTCACCTGATTTTTGGTCAAAATTAAGTAGTGTTGTGTGGAGTGAGAGAATTGAATGTGAAGAATTTGAAGAAAAGTGGGCTGCATTGGGTTCTGAGTTTAACTTGAGTGAGAAGCCGTGGTTTACTCAATTGTATGGCATTCGCAACTCATGGATTCCTGCTTACTTTCGGGATATACTGCTTGGTGGATTGGTAAGAACTACATCTATTTCTGAGTCTGAAAATAGTTTCTTTCGGAAGTATACAGATCACTACTTTAGTCTCGTTGAGTTGATTACACATTATGATAGTGCCATGGATACTCAGCGTTATGAACAGAACAAGTTGAATTTTGAGTCACACACAAAAGTTCCTGATTTTAGGAGTGATTTGGAGTTGGAAAGAAGTTGTGCCCGGTTATTCACACTGACTGCTTTTTACATGATGCAAGATGAGATGGTTTCTGGGTGGAATGATTGTCGAGTTATTTTGTTTGATGATAGTGGTATTGTGAATTTGTTCAACATTAAGGATGAGAAGGGTAGAGTTTTTGTTGTTGAAGTTGGTACTTCTAATGACCAAATTGTGTGTAGTTGCAACAAGTTTCAGAAGAAAGGAATTCCATGCAGCCATATATTCCTTGCATTGAAGGATATGAAGTTCAAAACATTGCCTAAATGTTTGATTCTTTCTCGGTGGACAAAAGATGCAAGTTTGTCTTCTTTGTTCTCAATTGATGGATCGGTTATTGAGCAGTGTGTTGTGATGGAGGAAAGGAGAGCAGTAGTGAAAGATGTATGGTCTGACATATATAGTTGTATGGCACTTGTCGAAAACGACAATGAACGTTTGAAGCAATTCTCCAACATAATTAAAGAGTATAAGAATTCGGTGGTGAAATCAGCTGATTATACAACACCTTCTAAAAGAGATTTCTTTGAGGCATTTGCAACAACAACTAAACCTACTACTGTCACTGTATTGCCACCTGAACAAGCAAAGAACAAAGGGAGCCGGAGACGCTACATGGATGGACAAGAAATACATTCGAAAGAATCTCAGAAGGGTGAAAGAAAGTGTAAAAAGTGTGGCAAGAGTGGACATGACAGCAGAAACTGTGAAAAGTTTAACAAGTACGAATGATACACCATGTAAAATAAATATGAACAAACTTGTTTTTGAGACTTATTATATACTTTTCTTATGTTTTTTTAAGTTTGTTATTTTGTTTTGAATATGTTTTGTACAATGAGATTGTCTTAGAAAGAGTATCGTTTAAGTACGAACACCAATGTCTTGCCTATAAAAGTATGAACACTGATTGATAAAAACATGAACAATGGAGCATACAATTATGAACAATGATGCATAAAAGTATGAACACCGATTAATAAAAATATGTTTTAATTTACAGTTTCAAACCATAGTTTCCGTTTTAACAATTTTATCCTCTATTGTGTGTTTGTTGAAAATAACCTGATGTTTAGTTTACAAGAACCATAGTTTTGAACCATAGTATGAACAATCAGCTGACTGTATAAAAGTAAGAACACCGATTGATAAAAACATGAACAATGAAGCATAAAGTTGTGAACAATGACGTATAAATTTATGAACACCGATTATAAAAACATGTTTAATTTACAGTTTCAAACCATGGTTTCATTTTGAACAATTTTATCCTCTATTGTGTGTTTGTTGAAAATAGCCTGATGTTTAGTTTACAAGAACCATAGTTTTGAACCATAGTATGAACAATCAGCTGACTGTATAAAAGTAAGAACACCGATTGATAAAAACATGAACAATGAAGCATAAAGTTGTGAACAATGACGTATAAAAGTATGAACACCGATTATAAAAACATGTTTAATTTACAGTTTCGAACCATAGTTTCCATTTAAATAATTCTACCCTATGTTGTGTATTTGTTGAAAATATCTCAATGTTTAATTTACAGGAATCATAGTTTCGAACAATAGTATGAATAATCAGCTAACTATATAAAAGTATGAACATTGGTTAATAAAAACATGAACAATGGAGCATAAAAGTGTAACACCCCGAATCCGCGGGACTCGGGATGCTACGGGTTGGGACCTCACAATGGGTCCCGACCCTTAGCCTGACAACAATTTCACCGGATCTTTCAACATGGCACAAATAAAGCCAAACCAAAATTCCTTTTAATGCAAATGATAAGAAACCCGAAGGAAAACAACAAAAGACTTCAGCCGATAAACAACACCAAAGATCAAAACGCCATACACACGGCATACCAACATAATAAACGAAGAATAAAACACAACCCGACTCCAACCAAAACCCACTCCTAAAATGTACGGAACCCCGGCTGCCCACTCTTCTGGATCTCTCGGCCGCTTTCCTAACCTGCAAGGCAATCTACAACAATATCGGTATAAAACCGTTAGCTAGCATTCAAGGCATTAGAATCATGGTATTGGCACATACACACATAAGGCATCATAAACACACAACATGTTCCAAAACATACAATCCGGTTTATTATCTTTTTTTTTAAAGTTATTCCATCACTAATTTCCATTTAGTTGTGGCACGGAAATCACAAGGATCCCGCCCTTGTCCCCTTTCACCAAACAGGTTTGGGCCAGATGCGAATCAGCATCACCTGTTGGACTGGTCGCAAGGCACCTCCCGACCATCCCCATTTTGGGCCGGACATAGTGGTCACCGCCCGTTATCATACACTTGGGCCAAATATAAACATATAAAGTCGGTGGTCCTATTACCGGTTTAGATGTTATAACATAAGCAATAAACACACACATAAACAATAAACACACACCACCAGACACGCATTGAAACTAATACAGAGAATACGAGCTAAGTAAGTCCGAAGACTTACCTGTCACAAGGCTAAATCCCGTACTCAATTTCCCACAAGAATGTAACTCAAAGCCTGATCAGACAAGGCACACAATCAATAACTAATCGATAAGCTAGAAGCCCTCGGACCTCTAGTCTCCCAAAACCTATATGAGGTCACACCCTAGCATGCTAGGTCCAACTCCTAATCTCGAAGCTCGTCCTAAGATAGTACCGAATATAACTCGACAAAAGTTCATAAACAAATCCACGATCCTAAGGTTCAAGGCCACTACTTGGCATTTCCACTAAGTTATGCTAGATTCAGCCTAGCATGATACTAATACTAAACGTAACTAGATCGAGGAAGAAGGAAACTCACGTGACGTCAAAAGAAGGAAGTCGATCGACGGATGTCGAACTTCGACTCGTTCGGCCTTCACGGGGTTGTTTCCGAACCTAGCACCAAAACTAAACAAATTTAGCTCGTACGCTAAATTTGGACATACTACATAGAATATATAAATTATAAGAATAACCCCCAAGATTCAAAACCGAGTTTAACATCTTAAAACACTTCCCGGGCAATTTATACAACTTTAGAAACTTGGTCATAAACCGGAATCACGACTTGAACCGTAAACCCAATTTTGAAATCCGAAAATATATATATTCCGGCAACTTATACAACCTCCTAAACCCAAGGAAAACTCGCTTTCAAAACCGAGGATAAACAAAACCGTTCAACCGTTTTCCGAGGTAAAATATATCATTCCAAAACTATGGGTTATATTCCATAAATATTTCCTTGTGCATTTTCTGAAAATTATCTCAACAGGGGCCTAATTGCAACAATCCAGAAATATGGGTCAAATTTGTAATAACAAAATACTGGACACATTTTGTAATTATACCAATTTAGAGGGCCCCGATTTAATTAGGGTTTTTAAACCCAAATCAACGCTTGTGAGGCTGGGGACATCAGTGGCGGCGGAAGGCAGGGCAAGCAACTCAGGCGGCGACCTGCGGCGGGGCTGTGCTGGAGTCCCGGCGGCTGGGCTCCTCCGGCTAGCTTCGATGGCGAGGGGAGGGCAGTTCTCCGACGACATGCTACCTATGTTCGAGACGAAGGAGAGACAGAGGCTCGAAGTCGCTGAACCCTGATGTTGTTGCGCGAGAGGTTGCACTGGAGGGCGGTAAGCTGCGGCTTTCCGGAGTCATTCCTGGTTGCAGAGGAGGTGCCGAAAGGAGGCTTCTCAGGTGTGGCTCAAGCTCCACAAAAGAAGGCGGAAGAGATAGGGGAAGGAGATAGATAAACAAAGCGAGGCAGCGTGGCACCAACAACGATGGCGAGGTAGCTCCGGCAGTGGCGATGGTTCGACGGCCTGCAATCTGTACCGAGGCGAGGGGAATACGGAGAGTGATGAAGCGAGGACTACATCGAAGAGAGGAGGAGATCTTGTGGGTTGCTTGTTCCAATCCAGTGGGTGATGGGTGGTGGGTTCGATCTAGATGAGGATGAGGGAAGCAGAGGTGAGGTGGGATGGAGTAGCTTGTCTGGGAGAATGACTGAGAAAGCCAAATGAGGGACACGAGCTGTGAAGAGGGATGATGTGTGAGAGAGGGAAGCAGAGGTGAACAAGGGTCGAGAGGTTGCTGCAGCTTCCATCATCAGGGGCGAGGGGTCGGACTTCACACACTGGCGAATGAGAGAGAGAGAGAGAGAAATAAAGTGAAAGGAAAAGAAAAAGGGTAAAGGTGAATTCGATCCAAACACACTCGGAACGGGATTTCCGAACCGGAAAAAAACTTTCCGAATTTTCCGAAATAAAATATAATAGGGATATACGCGAACGAATCCAAAATATATATAAATAAAAGTACTCAGAAATAAATATTTTGATCGAATATATAATTAGACACACAAAAAAAATATACTTGCGACATATAAATCGATCTCATAACTAAATAACGAGATTTTAAAATATAATAATATAAAATAATAATAAAAAAAATACCATTAGCATATTAATATAACTTATACTTGTAAAATAGCATTTACGACTTAAGATACTCGTAAAACATACTTAATGTATTAATATCTTCGATAACCGCCAAGAAGAAAATACCGAAAACGCTCCCAATAAACGGGGCGTTACATCAGATCCCCCTAACAACAAGTTTCGTCCCGAAACTTGCCACACGCCGAGCTTCTAGGCTCCTAAGGCCGAGATATAAACTCACAACTAGGAAGACTTAGACCTTCTAATCTATACTCACATTCTACTCAAACTACCACTGCAAGATATATCAGATCATATAGCACATTCCCGCACAGGGCACAAAATACACATAACATCACACATGCACATAACGCTACCATGAGAAGAACTAGGTTTAACCCGTCGATTCTATCAAGGCTACTAGCTCAGCGTAAAACTCAACTAAAGACACTATCCTCCGTCTTCTAGTTAGACTCATCGGTTCCTCGTCTGCCACTAGATCATCATGACTGACGACATGTCTCGAGTCATATATGTACTCTCTTAATTGATACATATGAAACACCGGTGAACACCATCTACTCTTGGTGGCAACACCAACTTGTAAGTTACTTCTCCAACTCACGCTATGATCTCAAAAGGTCGATATATCGGAACTCAACTTCCTTCTCGGATCTCTCCCAATGCAGCATATCTATTATTTTCCCTTTGATTTCTCTACAAAAGAAGATCGAACTTCCAATTTACACTGCTGGCTTTGGTTCTTGTCAAACCAAACTTTGACGTTATGTTTCCTCAATTCTTGTTGCAATTCCAAGTAACGAAGGAAGTACTTTACTCCATACTACTTCTACTAACAAGACACGTATGTTATTATTTTTACATCGCTCCTCAATACTCGATCAAGACCTTGTCTTGAAGAATCACTTATACACCTCAAACCCATAATACCTCACGGTAAATCAAAACAGTTGCACCAATGAACCTCCCTTTTAACTCTCCACAACTCTATTGTCAATTTCCGTCTCATTCAATACTTCATTGTCATCCGGAGGGTTACCATAATTGGTGTTGTACAACTTCTCTCTTCACATATTTGGTAAAGCTCAGTACATCTAACAATGCTTGTAACTTCTTTCGCATCTTTTGGGTTTTTCCATCCCGAGACAACTTGCCATACAACTTCTCTCTTCTTCGACAGTAGACCAAAATATCTTATCCGGGTATTGGTAAGCCTATATGGAATCACTACCATTCGTAGTGACCATGGTTGTCCGGAATGCCGTATTTGCAATATCTCAGTCTCGAATTCTCAATTGGTGACAATCAGACCTTAAATCATTCTTAGAAGAGACTACGATCCCTTGTTACCGGTCGAGTATATCTTTAATCTGTGGTAAGGGATACTCGTTCTTCAGTGTTATCTTGTTCAGATCACGGTAGTCGATGTTCAAATGGAGATAATTGTTTGTCTTTTTCACAACAATTTTGGTGTTCTCATAACAACTTCAAATCAAGAGTTCAAGATAACATTCAGAGTTCCCAATAGCATTTCACTAATTCTAATGAAATCTTATCAATAAGTTCTTGCAATTGCCCCTTCACTTGCTTCCACAACTCGTGTTTCTTCACAAGTGTCATTGCATACGGTGCCTTATATATCAGGATTGAGTCAAGCTCGACCTTAGTGAAAAATTCACATTCTAACATATTGGAAGTCTTGGTACGTTATCAAGAAGACGTTGGGAATTTCACCAATAATTGGGAATCCGTGATATCACGGTTGCGTCTTTTCATATCCTGTCACATAGAATAAGACCGACACAACCTTGTCTTAAAACTTGACATGTGGCCATGACACTAATGATCTACCCCGATTTATTGGGGTGACGTCCTTTAAACATGTGCATGGTTCCATCTTTAGCTACATTGTTTACCGTCCTCTTTTAGAGATCCCTCATCTCTTGAACTCGAGAGACTTGCTCGAGTCTTCCGACTCTTGTAGCCTTATTTAAGTATTCCTTTATCTTAATCTCATTCTCCCTCTTTGATGACATGATTGTAGAAATCTTCTAGGGTTTCTCACTTTTCTTCGCTTTCCAGGACATCCCAACATATGGAAGGATCTCTTCGTCTTCCACATAAGCTTTCACCATAGACATCCTTTCTTCAAGTCGACGTAGAAATTTACACTTCATTCTCTTAGGTAACATCAACAACCGCAGATGCTCTAACCTCGATCTTTCATGTACTTCTCGTACATCTCCTGTCGACATCCAACTTCCAAACTTCGGTCTTATCTTACTCTTGTTGGTCACCTTAAGCATCTCTTGCTATTTCATGAACCACTTCACAACCGTACCAATATGCCTTGTGAAGAACGCTAGGCTAATATCCCCTTACCAATATCACTGAAGTATCCAACTCATAACTCCACCCATCACTAACATCATAACCCTAAGCTTGTAGCGTTTCCCCAATCCAGATTCCTCGTTTCATGTTATAACCACTATGGCTCCGCCGTACGAGTCACAAAAACCTTGACTTAGCTTGGCTCGTGAAAAGATGTCATCCATAACCTTAGAACAAACATATCTTACCTCCCCTTATATATACCCCTTTCCGCACAACAACTATAGAAGACTCAATTTCCTCTTCGTCCTTCCAATTTACTTTACCTTGATCCGTGTCATTTCTCCATATAACAACCCCCATGACCTAAGAAGGTCGTATTAGATCGTTACAATCCCTCTACAAGATACGTTACCATCACTTGTTGGAATCGGTAAATTGTTACTTGATTAAGATATTTGCACTTCCCTTGATATACATCTTCATTGTCGACATTCAATCACCACGAATATTCTGAGTTCCCGTTACCCTTCTTCATGACCCCACACCTGGATTACTCTCCCACTTACATTCACCCGTAGACAGCCCGCACCTCTGCGTTCTCAGTTGTCACTGATTAACATGTATCTGACCTTCTCCGAAGTCAACGCATTATTATTCTATTACACTTCTCATATTACCTTCTCATGAAGGATACCCTCCTCGGGGTACTTTGCCTTTCAACTCCGTTAGTTCTTTCCTCATTCCAGTCTTCCTCTTCTTTATAAGGTAACTATATCTTCTTGGCCTTGTTGTTTCATATAACTCCCCTTGAGATACTTAACCATTCTTTCTTGATGTCTTTCAAGAGCATTTTCCCAAATATTATAACCTTAGCTAGCAGTCACTCGTGTTCCTCTTGGTTGGCATCTTAAATCTCTCGACCAAAGCTCTTCGTTTCGTCTTTCATCTTCTTAGGATCATCATTTATACACACCTCCTCCTTCTTGGCATTTCTTAGCCTTATCATCATAACGGAAACCGGTCAACTACACGTGAATCCCCACCATGCCCTTCTTCTCATAACTCTAGTATGTTGACACTTCACTTATTGGTACTTCATAAGCTTAACTTACGGTATCTTAAATGTTTCGCAATTGGTTCGATCACTGTTCTCATCTTGACTCCAAGGCTTAGGAGTGTCTAAAGAAAAGTTCACATCTTAGTAGAATACCACCATCAACCTTGCTAGAAAAGTTCAGATTCAGAATCTTGTATGCATTTTTGTTTCTTCCCTCTTGTTTGTAGGAAAGATGCAAGTGTATCTGAAAAATAAAATAAAAAAGACGATGTAAATAAAGGAGCAAGCAATCAAGTAGATCTAGACAAATCTAGATAGGATTATGATGATTAAGAACATTGATCACAAATCATGAAACTAAAGGAGCAAGCAATCAACTAGATGAAGTTCTAGAACATTGATCACAAATCATGAAAAATAATATAAACTATTTATGTCTCTATGCTTCCCGGTTCCTTTTCTCCTGCATGACAAGCTTTTGTTTAATTCTACTTTCAACTTTGAAAGCCAATTTTTTGAGATTTTCTTCATTCTTTTTATTTCATATTTTGAATGCTAAAGAAATCTTAGAAATGAATACAAATTGGCACATAAAGCATAGGTGTTTGATTGAGACAGGAAAAGAAGGGAAGGGTTTTCATTTTGTGGCTAGTGTTTGAACCGTCCTTCCAACCGGATGTCATGCTTTTTGTCCCTTAGCCGATTAACGATCATAGATAGTAACCAACAAGCTTACGGTCAAATCTTGTCCATCATCTTAACACTAACGCAATTACATACAAAGAATATAGACAAGTTCACACCCACCATCTAAAATCCCAAGTATTAGCCGCTTTTTGACTTTTTTGATGGGCCTAACCTAAGGTTGCATCTCTATAGCAAAACGTTACTATTCATCTATACCACTCAAATCTCTGTTCCATCATCGACTTTGACACTGATTATTCCAAAAAATGTTTCAAATATCCTCTATACATTTCGTATATAAGACAACAAAGTTATGCTATGGTCCGTAAATGCGTAGACTATTGTAAAAGACGAGGAAGTGAAGGAGAAGAACTATGCGTAGGAAGATAGAGCAACTCAAATTTAAAGAGTTAAAATCTAAAATTAATTGTACAAATTGAGAAAAAAAACATACCTGAATCGTTGTTTCTCTTTGATTTAACCATTGTGCAATGAAATTGGTGGAAATTTTGTATGAATCTTGTTAAGAGCCGGAGAAGAGAAATTCGACTGAACTGCGAGAGAGGAGAAGAAGAGACGGCTGCGACTGCGAGAGAGGAGAAGAAGAGGCGAAGAAGTTGAACGGAGAAGAGAAATTCGACTGAACTGCGAGAGAGGAGAAGAAGAGACGGCTGCGGCTGCGAGAGAGGAGAAGAAGAGGCGAAGAAGTTGAACGGCTGCGACTGCGAGTGCGAGAGAGGCAAAACCTAATTTTTACTTGTTGCAAACTTTTAGTTCTATTTACCAAAATGCCATTAATGACGAGTAAATGTGAGCCGTTGATTTAAATCCATCCAATGGCCCACAGGGCTCCTAATTCCTATCCATAAGCTTACTCCTCACCGGAACTTAAATCTATATATATATATATATATATATATATATATATATATAGGTGGCTTAAATTGTAATTACGAATAAAGTAGAAGGGTAGCAGAGTGTTTTTTCCGCAAAAACCCTCACTGAAATGAGGGTTTTAGAAACACTTTCGAAAACACTAACCACTAATGTTTTTCGGACACCCAACCACCCGTTAAGAAACCAAACACTCATTTACACTAGTGTAAATGACCTGTCAAACACAGCCAACGTAAAATTCCCACATAAACTTCTCACATAATTTCCACTATATACATGGAACACACCTTTTCATAAGTCATAAAACACTTTCTTCTTTTGCAAGTAAATCTACGTATTTCTATATCTTCCAATTCCGATTCCATTGTATATTGATTATGTTTTGTCGTCTTTTTCAGGGTTCGGATTCTAGTTCCAATTTTACTGTATGAAGATATCTTCAATTTCCATTTTTATTGTTTCGTCGTATTTGTTCCAAGTAAAATCACGCATCTTCTAATAAGCAAAAGGTCGAATTTAATCTATATTGATCGTATCATCTACAGATTTTGAACTTATTTAATTGTCTCTTCCAATTTTTTTTAATGTATTTTCTTTCAATTGATGAATAAAACTTGATTCCTTGTTTTTTTTATACGTATTTCAATCAATTATTATCTAAAAGATTATTATTAGAAGTAGTCAAAACATGAACATATTTATAAAACAACAATTCAAATTGTGATCATATTTTAAAAAAAGTGTATGTGTATGTTGTAACCAAAATGAACATGACTCTTTCATTGTTTTGCCTAAATATTAAATTATTATCATGTAACGTGATCAAGTCATTTAAATGAGATTAAGTTCTAATAAAAGATTATTATGAGACCAAGTTATAAAAATTATACACCTTACAATGAGATAAACTTATAATAAAAGATTATTATGAACATTTGATCATTTAAATGAGACCAACTTATAATAAAAGATTATTATTGAGACCAACTATAAAATTATATATCTTACAAT